>CM064575.1:61149627-61749627 GCA_032716605.1 Paralithodes platypus | reverse complement strand
ATCTACACTGCTATCACATGGAAGGAAATCATATTGATACAGTGTCAATGGATTCACATCATATTATAATTCACTTCTGTCACCGTACAATAGCCTACTGTGAAGTAAATTATATAGGCACTCCTCAAGACGAAATGAGTTAGGCTAAGCATACTTCTCAAAAAATATCAGAAATGAACTTGAATAACTATCAAAGAAACACGTTGATAAATTACTCCTATAAAGTATCAAGACTTCACTTAAGCAGGCAATAATAAATACAGTGAATTTGATTGAGAATTAAAGGAACATTTTGTACTCAAATGACTCATCAAATATCGGGTGCTTAATTAAACCAACAAAACATAAATGTCCCACTGGGACATAGTCAAAACAAAAATGGGAAATATAAATGTCCCACTGGGATATCGTCAAAACAATATGGGAAATATAAATGTCCCACATGGGTATAGTCAAAAACAATATGGGGTATCTGTATGACAATGTCAGCCCAGGTGGTTCTTAAGGTGCAAATAATAGGCTACCGAAAATGATTAATCATGCATTCTTTAAGTAAGCTATTTCACTGGAATGTTAAATCTGTAGGGGTGGCATTTATCACACAAATACCCCGTATGAACATCCTAACTCATGCGCACATATAAAATATATAACCCAGTTTATCAGAGATACAATATATAATTATATCTTTGATCAAAAGGTCAATCAACACACATAAATATAAATCAATACAAGAGATCACTGCAAAAATGTATCTATTGAGAATAGCAAGGCTCCGTATCAACACACAAATACTCACGACCACAATCGTGTCTGTAGTTCAAGAAGCCAGGAGCAGCCCTCCTCTGCTATCAGCTGTCACCACTCGTCTCTGTCTGAGGGACCGCGTACACACGCACACACACGCCTGCAACACCAGCAGTCGCCCCCTCTCTCTGCCACACCTAGCCCTCGTCTTCTCCCTCTGGGTGCCGGTGAGGGAGTATATATACGGGCGGGGCCTTTTGCTCACTGATGGGCACTCCTCACATTCAAAATGTCCAAGATGACAAAACACAGTTATTGGTCCCATATACAGTATACATTAGAGGGTGAATATCCCAATCACAAGACCCTCACTCGATTGATAGACACCGCCCACATAATCTATTTCACAAGGCATCCTCGTACAATGCGAGGTATTCATATAAGCACAAATAATATCACTTATCAAGTCTCGCAAACCCTCGACTTGATTATAAAGTTCTAATATCATATAATCTCATTTGCCCATCATAAAGTTTCTTAAATACATCATGCCGATTGTAATCCTGGGCACATTAATAGTCTATGGGCTGATATAAAAAAGATGATGCAATATTAGGCAAGAACCCGTCACTCTTAGAACCGTTAGTTGGGTCCTCTATAGGGAGACATTCCACACTCCTTGTCTTTTACAGTATTAGTGTCCCTATATAAATAATTAACTGTGTTTCAACATTTAAAAGCACATAGATGATATACTGCTCACACAAGTGATGTCCTGACGTCCTGGCGCTGGTCAAGGGCCGGTATACCTTACAATATATATATATATATATATATATATATATATATATATATATATATATAGTGCCGGGCACTTTACTTCCCTTAATGAGGGTGGCCATACACAGAAGGCCCCCAAGTGAACATATCCCCTGTAAGAGGGACTACCATGCCAGTTTATTGAAGGACTTACAGGATTGACCACTCAATTTAGGACCCCGAGGCCCTCCATGTATCTTTTTAGCACTATTTTTGTACAGTGGTGTTCGGCTAGTCCATCCACTAACCTGCTTCACCTTTAATTATAAAGTACCGATTGTTATAAGGGTGTTCCCTAAATGTGTTGCCGACCAAGGCGAACGAATCTCATCCACCCGATATATATATATATATTCTGACATACGGAGCCCTGTATGTTAATTTAAGAGTTAGAATTAGAGTTGAAGGAGCCCACTACCCAAAACGGTGAAGCAGACTAGCGAACGAGCGAGTGGGCAAACCATCTCGCCCCATACCAGCATGCTAGCCTTCACACTTCGATGACCGATGCTATGACGTATGATCGACGCCAGGAGCTGTGAATGGACCTCGCACCTGTTATGTGATTCGAGGAGCTATGATTGGCGCCGGCACCACCCGCCGCCTCCTGATTCGTTCCTACACCATCATTGTTTGGTATATAAGACCCGAGTTGTGGGCATTCAAATCAGTCTCATTTGGAGTTGGGGAAGGTGAACTTGCAGCTGGAGGAAGACTGGGTGAAGTATTATAATGGGATTGTGACTGTCAGTCAGATTATATAAATGTGTGTTAAGTGTGTTCGGTGTAAACACTTACGTTATGTTGGTTAGTGAGATATGTGATTGGGAATTAACGTGATGTGTTTAATGTGTGTAATGTGTTTAACTATTTAATTGGGAATTAACGTGAACACTACTATTATGTGTTTAACGATTTAATTGGGAATTAACGTGAACGCTACTATTATGTGTTTAACTATTTGATTGCGAATTAACGTTAACGCTACTATTATGTACGTAACTATTTGATTGGGAATTAACGTTAACGCTATTATTATGTACTTAACTATTTTAGTTGACTAACTTGTGGACTAAAGCAACTCTTTAAGTAATTGGGTTATGATGAAAGTAATACTATTGTTTTATATTAATACTTACGAGTTCTTTAATTTTCTTTGAATTAAGCTTACAGTGCTTAATGGTGCTTAGTACGGTGATGCTATTGTCTCTTATTAGTAATATCGCCTTAGACTAACATGGCTGTGTTAATATTACTTCTAGTAATTTCCTAAGCTGAAGAAAATTCTTTTGCTTCAAAATATTATATTTTGCTTTTCATATTATTTGAGTGAGACCTGAATCGAATCTATGAAACGATCCTGTAACTTTATTTACTCATAATCAAACCTCAATGTTACGTGGTTAAGAAATAAATTTAACTAATTATTAAATATATCTAACTTTTTATGTGACTTTGATATTACTCCTGATGATAATAATAATATAATACTATTAACGTAAGACAAGAACCAAGAATAATTACATTAAATATAAATAAAAGGACATAGAAGAAAACTATCTATTCATTTCAAAAGGGTAAGAGTCAGAAATATTCTTACTTTAATATTTATCTTTCAAGACTTTTTATAAAATTAATAGTCCTTCTTTAGCTATAACTTATTCGGTTCATAACCATAGCCTACTAAGCTTCGGTTAAATAATAATTCTTTAAATACTACATGACTTTAATTAGTTTCAGTATTTTTCATAAGTAAAGAGTATCAGTCAATAAAGGATACCAAGTCCTAAGATCCAAAAGGAAAGGAAGCAACAACAGGAAATTATTTTATTAGATTATACTTTTGTTTTGCCTTCAGCTGACTGATACCTTAAATTATATCTCTGTGCTATCTAGATTCATCGAGTTAACCACTTGAGGATCAAGATACGTAACAGAAGAGTGGCGACCTTGCCAGGATCCGTTTCATACAGTTTCACTCAGTTTCATTAAAGTTTCACTACTTAAAAACCAAATATTAATCATGCCTCAACTAATTAATGAAGAAGATGCTCGAGTTTTCATAGAATCAGAACCCACAGCCCCTGATATTGACTGTCTGTCAAAATCTGAACTGAAAGTGCTTGCCTCACATCTCCAATTATCTGTCTCAAACATGTCTAAAGTAGAGGTGGCTCAGACCATAAAAACCCACCTGTTCCCTGTAGAAGGCGGGGAGGGTGACGGAGCAGTTGGTGGGATCCCGAGTAAACCTAGCCAACTTGATGAACAATTGCCACCTGGTTTGACCGGTGATCAAATATTAGAACTAGCCAGAATAAAAGTAAATACCGAAGAAGCCAGAATAAGAGCAACTACCGAACAAGCCGGACTAAATATAGAACTAGCCAGAATAAATGCCGAACAAGCCAGAGCAAATATCGAAGAAGCCAGAATAAAGACCGAACATTATCAATATCAATATCAAACGGCTCAACTAAATGTCGATACAAATGCTTCCTTAATTGCTCCCCCTCTGGGATTAACTATGACTAGTGTCATTCCACCTTTCACTGAGGATAATGTGCAGGATTTCTTTGTTTTGTTTGAGGAAGTTGCTGGAGGTATGAAGTGGACAAGAGATCAATGGCCTTTTATGTTACAAACTGTTTTGACAGGGCAGGCTCGAGCCACGTATTTGTCAGAAGTAGCAGAAGTTAGGCAGGATTATGACAATCTCAAAGAAGCTATCCTAAAAACCTATCAATTGCAGCCTGAGGCTTACAGGCAATCTTTCCGTAAAAACCAGAAGAAAGTAGAAGAAACCCATAAGGTATTTGCCAGGACCATGACTAAAACTTTCAATCATTGGGTCAAGAGTAAGAAAGTCACAAGCTACAACGATCTGAAGGAGTTGGTCCTGTTAGAAAATTTCCTATGGAAAATTGATTCTTCTGTATCCTATCATTTAAAGGGGAAAAGGGTAGATTGTCTTGCCGACGCTGCTGACATGGCTGACACATACGTGCTCAACAACAAATTTCGTGGAAAGAAGCCCTACGATAATTCTAGTTCTAATTTTAAGTATCCCAATCACAAATCTGACAGACCCAGTCACAAGCCTATAACGTCTTCCCCAGCTAGTCAAAACCGAATTGTTCCCCCAACTAAAAATGCGACTCAGGGCAATGGTAACAGAGGTGGGCCCCAAACTAATAGTAATGCTCAAAGAGGGAACTTTCCCGTATCCCCTAAAGTATGTACTTTTTGTGGCATGAGAGGCCACCTAGCTTATCAGTGCTGGGCCAAGGAAAAAACCGAGAGATCGGGGCAGACAGTTGCCGCCGTATCTCAAATTCCATGTGTGCCTTTAATGCAGGGCTCCCGACAGAAGGAGTACCTAGCACCAAATGTTCCTTTAATGCAGGACTCCCGACAGAAGGAGTACCTAGCACCAAAAGTTCCTTTAATGCAGGACTCTCGACGAGTACCTAGCAGCTAACGTAAATCATCTAGACAGGGGTGTAGTAGCATGTGTGGTGCAACCCACAAGGGTTAAACCAATAATAATTTCACCATCAGTGCAGGACAGTTACCGTCCCTTTATTTCATCTGGCAACGTGAGATTAAATGGTTGCATGCATGAGGTAAAAATTCTGAGAGACACAGGTTCTACTAGCACCCTCATGGTGAATCCTTACACTGAGTGCCCACCTGGCGAACCAGTTGTAATGAGAGGTGCTGGAGGCCAGTTTTATGCATACTTGGTAAAAGGCGAAATTGAATGCGAGTTACTACAGGGTGAGGCCACCATAGCTTTGTGTAGGTCCCAAGATATCCCTGTGCCTGGGGTAACTCTCCTTTTGGGGAATGATGTAGCAGGTGAGAAGGTCCGACCAGACCCCATTTTGTCACTTTCCCCTGTTAACGAGCCACTAACCGGTGAGCTCGAAAAGGAGATGCCAACTGTTTTCCCTGTGTGTGCTGTCACACGTTCAATGTCTCGAGTAGCAGTTCCCTCAGACCGAAATGTACCGAATGTAAGAGTTGATGAAAGGGATGATGAGAGTGTGAATGATGCTCCAACTGTGCCTGATGATGTGACTGAGGTGGATTTATCTGACACCTTTATGGCTCATCTTGACCCTAACGATGACCATGAAACTCCTCCAAATTGTCCTAGTGGCCTGGTAGAGCTACAGAGAGATGATTGTGAATGCAAGGAGTTAGCTGCCAGGTCCGTGAGTGAAGAGGAATGTGAGAAGGAGGGTGGTGAATGTTTCTACCTCAAAGGAGGAGTATTGTGGCGAAGATGGAGACCGCCACACAGACCAATCGATGACGGGGCTTGGGACGTCCATCAAGTAGTAGTCCCCAAACCTTGTCGTAAAGATATCATGGAAATGGCACATTGTATACCATTGGCAGGACACCTAGGTGTGAGAAAAACTCTAGACAGAATCAGATCCCACTTTTACTGGCCAGGAATGCGTGCAGATGTAGTGGAGTGTTGTAGAGTGTGTCACACTTGCCAGATGACAGGAAAACCCAATCAGAAGGTGCCTGTACATCCTCTGGTGCCCTTGCCCGTTTTCGAGAATCCTTTTACTCGGGTGGTAGTGGACATTGTAGGCCCATTGCCTAAGACTTCCCAAGGTAACATTTATTTATTAACTATCATGGACATGGCAACTCGCTACCCAGAGGCTATACCCTTAAGGACTACCTCTGCTCCAACTGTAATCAAGGAACTGCTCAAATTTTTCACCAGAATGGGTTTCCCCCATGAGGTGCAAAGTGATCAAGGAACTAATTTTACCTCTAACATTTTCCAGCAGTCCCTGAAGGAGTTGGGTATCGAGCATGTAAAGTCTAGCACCTACCACCCAGAGAGTCAAGGGGTTCTCGAACGATATCATCAGACATTAAAGGGAATGTTACGTAAGTATTGTACAGAGACCGGAGTTGAGTGGGATAAGGGGGTACCTTTTCTTTTATTTGCTACTCGTGAGGTTCCAACTGAATCCCTGGGTTTTTCCCCTAATGAGCTAGTTTTTGGCCAACCTTTATCTGCCAAGTTCAGGGGCCCATATAAGATAATTCGGAGGGTGAGCATTACCGATTATCTAGTAACTACCCCAGACAGGAGAAAGCCCACGCAAGTATTCCATATAAATATGTTGAAGCCCTACCATAGGTCCCCTGATTCCTCTCCTCCAGATTCTCCCACTGTGGCAGTGAATGTCAGGACCTGTGGGCAGCCTGGTGCGGACAAAGTCTTCAGTTCTCTTACTGATCCGCAACAGACTGTTCCAGAGCCTGAAGGTATCCATGCAGACTTTGACTTGTCATGTAGCCTATCCAACTTTCAGTATAATTCAGTGGCTTTGAGGGAATTACCATCTAAACTATGTCATCTTCCCTCTGATCAAGCGAACCAACTAATCTCTGTTTTATCTCAGTCTCCCAATGTGTTCCGTGATACTCCAGGGCTCACTTCTTTGGCCGTGCACGACATCGACGTAGGGGATGCAACTCCCATTAAGCTATCCCCCTACCGTGTCTCGCCACAACGCAGGAGTATACTGCAGGTCGAGCTTGACTTAATTTTTTCAAACCAGCTGATCACAAGGGCCTTAAGCCAGTGGAGTAGTCCGGTCATACTTGTGCCGAAGCCAGACGGGAGCCATGGGTTTTGTAGGGACTATAGGCAAGTCAATGCTGTCACAAAGAACGATACCTACCCACTGCCACGGATCAAAGATTGCGTTTACCAGTTTGACCTCGTGCAGCAGTAAGTATAATTTAATGAGAGGATTTTGGCAATTAGCTCTCCCTTGTAGCGAGGTAAATATCATGCTTTTGTAGTGCGCTTTCAAGCCTTCAGCTGTGAGATAATGCCTTGCAGTTCGAATAACGCTCCAGCTACGTTCCGGCTATGTTCTGATGTGGTACCTGGAGACGTTGCCTACTTTGGGTGATATCCTTCTTATATCCTCATTTATAATCTTGCTGTTGCCAATCTGGTGGTGAATCTATTTATGTATTATGTTTAATATTATGTACTATACTCCTTAAACTCTTTTCTAGGGGGGAGGTCTGACATACGGAGCCCTGTATGTTAATTTAAGAGTTAGAATTAGAGTTGAAGGAGCCCACTACCCAAAACGGTGAAGCAGACTAGCGAACGAGCGAGTGGGCAAACCATCTCGCCCCATACCAGCATGCTAGCCTTCACACTTCGATGACCGATGCTATGACGTATGATCGACGCCAGGAGCTGTGAATGGACCTCGCACCTGTTATGTGATTCGAGGAGCTATGATTGGCGCCGGCACCACCGGCCGCCTCCTGATTCGTTCCTACACCATCATTGTTTGGTATATAAGACCCGAGTTGTGGGCATTCAAATCAGTCTCATTTGGAGTTGGGGAAGGTGAACTTGCAGCTGGAGGAAGACTGGGTGAAGTATTATAATGGGATTGTGACTGTCAGTCAGATTATATAAATGTGTGTTAAGTGTGTTCGGTGTAAACACTTACGTTATGTTGGTTAGTGAGATATGTGATTGGGAATTAACGTGATGTGTTTAATGTGTGTAATGTGTTTAACTATTTAATTGGGAATTAACGTGAACACTACTATTATGTGTAACGATTTAATTGGGAATTAACGTGAACGCTACTATTATGTGTTTAACTATTTGATTGCGAATTAACGTTAACGCTACTATTATGTACGTAACTATTTGATTGGGAATTAACGTTAACGCTATTATTATGTACTTAACTATTTTAGTTGACTAACTTGTGGACTAAAGCAACTCTTTAAGTAATTGGGTTATGATGAAAGTAATACTATTGTTTTATATTAATACTTACGAGTTCTTTCATTTTCTTTGAATTAAGCTTACAGTGCTTAATGGTGCTTAGTACGGTGATGCTATTGTCTCTTATTAGTAATATCGCCTTAGACTAACATGGCTGTGTTAATATTACTTCTAGTAATTTCCTAAGCTGAAGAAAATTCTTTTGCTTCAAAATATTATATTTTGCTTTTCATATTATTTGAGTGAGACCTGAATCGAATCTATGAAACGATCCTGTAACTTTATTTACTCATAATCAAACCTCAATGTTACGTGGTTAAGAAATAAATTTAACTAATTATTAAATATATATCTAACTTTTTATGTGACTTTGATATTACTCCTGATGATAATAATAATATAATACTATTAACGTAAGACAAGAACCAAGAATAATTACATTAAATATAAATAAAAGGACATAGAAGAAAACTATCTATTCATTTCAAAAAGGGTAAGAGTCAGAAATATTCTTACTTTAATATTTATCTTTCAAGACTTTTTATAAAATTAATAGTCCTTCTTTAGCTATAACTTATTCGGTTCATAACCATAGCCTACTAAGCTTCGGTTAAATAATAATTCTTTAAATACTACATGACTTTAATTAGTTTCAGTATTTTTCATAAGTAAAGAGTATCAGTCAATAAAGGATACCAAGTCCTAAGATCCAAAAGGAAAGGAAGCAACAACAGGAAATTATTTTATTAGATTATACTTTTGTTTTGCCTTCAGCTGACTGATACCTTAAATTATATCTCTGTGCTATCTAGATTCATCGAGTTAACCACTTGAGGATCAAGATACGTAACAATATATATATATATATATATATATATATATATTTGTATACATTTATATACAGTATACTCACATATACTGTATATATATTATTATACCGTGTATTTATATAGGCCTATCTGTATGTCTAACTATCTCAATTTATTTATGTATCCATCTTTCCTTCCATCCAGCCATCCATCTATCCAAACAACCAGTGCAAGGAACAAAGATCAAATTTGACCTCTCCACTGCATGCACAATCTTGGCTAAAAAATACAACTTCATTAGCAACGTATACGACGTGTATTTTAAATAGGGGAAAGCCTGGAGGTTGGTTGGACACATTTAAATACTATTATTTGTTGTGTTATTTTCTCGATTTATCATTATTCAACACGCCTTGTTGGTTATAAAGATATTTAGTTGAATTAATATTGAGGATTTTGTTTGTTTTGCCATTTTCGAGCAATGCCTTTTAGTTTGTGTCCCCTAGCAAAAACGCTTTCCCAGACTTCCATCAAACTAAATAGTGTGGTTTTAACAGGGAAACTCTGATCGCAATGTTTGTCTTGTATTTGTTTGTCAGTTAGTCTCTCTATACAGGTATATGTAATTCTCACACGTGGGTACTCACATTACATCAAAGGCAAGTCAGTCATAGACATGTCATGATTTATTTTGAGTAAAGAGCTATGTATTTGTTATATTTTTAGATAATACAGAGAGGAAGGAAATACAAAGGCAAACACAATATGCCAAATGTCTAAAGGCATCCTCCATTCATAAAAGGTTTGTAACAATTGGACTTAAACTATTGTGGGTTGTAAATTTGTGGAAAACAACTCCAAGGAAGTTAATTCCAGAGAGTGGAAGTTCTGGGGATAAACGAATTTTGATAAGCGGACGTTCTACATTATGGAGGAGAGAGAGAGTTCATGGGTAATTCCAGCTGTCCAAGTTCTTTGGGGAAAGATGCGGAGAGGTGCTACAATTGAAGCAAGTTCCTCAGAATATTTACCATGAAAATATTTGTAGAGTAATGCAAGGGATGCCACACTCTTCGTATGAATAATGGAGGAAGATCCTGCGTGATTACAGAAGTATTAAATAATATAATTGCTTTATTTTGAATTGTTTCCAACTGCCTCAATGCAAGCCCTCCACATCTACTTCACAGGACTGAACACTATTCCATCTGAGAACTGGCTTTTCCTGAGGTCTATTATATATAATGGCTAACTGCTCGTCAGCAAAGAATTCTCAAACTCTGTATAGAAGTCACATTTTCTTAAAGAGTCATTTCTAGCAATAACATAAGGTGTCGAGCTCGGGCTGGCATTCAATGTTACACCAAGGATTTCAATACTAGAGGAGGTTGGAATATTTGTTCTATGTGAATGAGGGATACAAAAGGCAAAACTGCCTGCAGCGAGTGCCTCCCCCAGAGTTCAAAGAGTGACAGGGCCAAAATCAAGGGACGTTCGAGCTAAAATGCCTGGACACACGGAATTTGAAGCAATTTAAGTCATAGGAAGAGGGAAAGACTTATTCTGGGAGAGAGTTCCAGAGCTCAGCAGTTGAATAGAGAAGGTCTGAGAATAGCGTTTCACTCATGGGTTGGAGAGTTGCACAGAGTAGGGATGGGATTGTGTTGCAAGATGGGTACTACGTACCCTACGTAGAGGAGGTGGTATACACTGGGAAAGCTCCGAGGAACACTGATTATTGTAGTAGCGATAGAATAGCGAGAGAGATGCAACATTGCGGCGAAGAGAGAGAGATTGCAGAGAGTTGGTGAGTGGACAGGAGTTAATGATACGAAAGGCTTTCCTTTCTACTTTGTCTAAGAGTGCGGTGTGAGAAGATCATCCCCACACATGTAAACAATAATCAATACAAGGGCACACTGTGCCCCTGTACAGAGCAAAAAGCTGCGCAGGGGTAAAGAACCCCTTGAGGCAGTTGAGCACACCCAGCTTCTGGGAGGCTGCCTTAGCAAGATTGGTAATATGGTCCTTCCAAGTGAGAGCAGAAGAAATAGAGACACCAAGAATATTAAGAGAAGATGAAGGATTGACTTTTGTATTGTTGAAGAATAAGGGATAGTCCTCTGGAGGTTCCGGACGGGTAGTAGGATGGAGAAATTGGGTCTTGGAAGCATTAAATACAACAAGGTTTTCTCTACCCCAATTGGAAATAGTAGCTAGATCAGAAGATAAGTGTTCTATGGCTCCATTACGTTTGTTTTTGAGGGATTGCTGGCTATGGCGTTCAGGGAAACTAATTGAGTAGTGTAAGGTAGAGTTGTCTGCAAATGAATGGATGGGAATGGATGTACAGTTGAAAAGATCATTTATGAAAATTAGAAAGAGAATAGGAGATAGGACAGAATCCTGAGGAACACCGGAGTTGATAGGATGAGGAAGTGAGCGATGGCTGTCCACAACCACATGTTGTGGGAGTCAGAAACTAATTTCCTGTTAGAGAATTGTTTTTCTGTGAATTAAATACAACTATTTTTGTTGCCCCCATTCATTAATTTTTGAGAAATTGAAGTGTTTAATTGGGTATTCATAATATCAGGCTGCATGAAAGAACTGCTAAATGTAAGGAACTGTGGAGTGTTGCGTCATCTGCGTATGAATGTCTATGATTATGAGTAATACACATGAGATCATTGATATGAATAAGGAACAGAGTTGGGGCCAAAACTGATCCCTGAGGAACGCCAGCATTTATGGAGTAAAATTGAGGATAAAGGATCTATAGTTACATGTATGTTTCTGTTATGAAGATAAGAAGAGATTAGTGGAATTAGTGATGCAAGACCGTAGTAGAACATCTTCGACAATAAGGATTGACGTCAGACTCCATCAAAAGCTTTTGAAATATCCAATGCTATTGTATACGTTTCACAATGTTGTGTCTGTAGCCTGGTTAGTTTGATGCGTCAGAAGGAAAAGAATATCTGCAGTTTATCGTTCATATCGAAAGCCATTCTTTCTATCCGTGATTAATTTACTATTCTAGTCTAGATGGATAAAAAACACCATCTGAGGAAGAGCACTTATTGACAACGTTTCGCAGATAGCTTCATCAGGTCACTGATGAAGCTATCTGCGAAACGTTGTCAATAAAGTGCTCTTCCTCAGATGGTGTTTTTATCCATTCTGTCTACTTTCCAAGTACCACTCAACACTCTAGTCTAGATGTTTGATTAGGTGATTGTTGAATATTGTTTCGAAGATTAGACCAAGGCTAGAAGTTATAGCTATTGGTCTGTAGTTTGATGGATCTAAAGAGGCTCCCTTTTTAGGAACAGGATGGATGTTTGCTCTCTTCCAGGACAGTGAGAAACATGAGTTATGGGTAGACAGACGGAAACGTTTTTCCAAAACACGAACAAGCACTAAGGAATATTTGTTAAATAATATTGGTGGAATTTCATCTGGACCAGGAGCTTTGTCTGGTAGGAGGTTCTGCAGAGTGCTTAGAACATGTCTGGTGTGAATCTTTAATACGGGGATTTGAGGGGATTTAACATTGTGTAAAGGATTATCTTTGTTTCTTTCATCTGAAGTTGAGTTGGTGAAACAATTATCAGCAACAAAGTTGGTTTTACCTTGCAGGTCACTTAGAAGATTGTCATCGGGAGATATTAATGGTGGAAAATGGATGAAACAGTGGTGAAATTTGACTTGAATGAGTTAATAGTACACCAAGATATGTTGTTATCATTTGGATTTCTTATTAATTTGCTTGCTTGCTTGTAAAGTAATTTTGATATAGTTATATTTAATACAATTGTGGCATGATTTCTGATGTGTTTGTAGTAATTAAATGCTTCTTTTGTTTTTGCCCTTGTGTAAGCATTGTAAGCCTTTATTTTATGATCAGTGACTTTAGCACAATTGAGGTCAAACTATTTTGGAGATTTATATGTATTACTGTACTTATGATAGGCATACATGTTTTTATTCCAATTGTTATCTATCTATATGCTCAGGCCCAAGGTATAGTTTGCATCGTTAAACAAGAAAGAAGTCCAGGGAATGTCCATGGAGGCATTTTGAAGACCATCCCAGACTGTCATATCATAGTGCCATTTGATAATCAAAACTGGTTCAGAGTAAGATGGTATGGTAGGCGGTAAACAGGTGGCCTGTATCAAATAGTGATTTGAAGTTCCAAGTGGGTACATCATTTCAGCATCATAATTTTATGGATTGGTTGTTAAAACTCAAGTCCAGTAAGTTGGAATTATGGTGTCGGTTATCAGGTGCACAGGATGGTTGATTCACTAACTGAGTGAGTTAAATGAGTCTGCAAATAGCTCACATTCAAGACCAGGGTCATCAGTCCTGGCTGAATAAGTGAGCCATTTAACATTATGGACATTAAAATCACCCAGAACTGTGATTTCCGAAGCAACATTTATATTGAGGATAATGAGTTTGGAGGACAGATATTACAAAATACTTGGCTCTAGAGGAGCATTTCGGGACCGCTGAACGCAGCAGATGAACTTAAATTTACCAAAATTATTTAATTTGTAAACAGAATAGTCAAAATATGGACAAGTGATACTAGTAACCTCCTCCATGGCGATTTATTTTTTTAAAGCAACATGCACCTTCTTTAGGTCTAAACTTTGGAAGCAATTGTTAGCCAGGAAAATTGAATTTCGATATGTCAGAGGTAGATGTTACTTGGGTGTCTGTCAAAAAGAAACGATTGGGGGATTCTGTTTGTAGAAATTGATACACAAAATCGATGTTGGAGTGAAGTTCCCTGATATTACAAAATATTGTTTTTTTGTTCTGCACTGACGATCAGTTGTGGAACGTTGCCAAATATTTGGTGACACAGTCGCTTGATGACGACCAGGAGGGCCCTGTACTCTCATGATTGAAGCCTGCCATGGTATTTTGTTGTGATAAGTAATGTGTAGTGTTTGGAATATATGATGTGTAATGGGAAGATCAGTGTTTAATGAATATGGGATAGCAGATATAGAGCAGAATGGCTAAGGTGGATGTAAATGTTATATACAGTGGGTTTGCCTGATACCCCTAATGTGTGAGACAGAAGGACGTGTACCCAAGGCCTGGGAGAGAATAGGAAATTCAGGCAATTCCTTGAGTCTCCCGTTACCTTGGTGGTAGTATTGCCTTGGGTGGGGCTGCCTACCCATACTATTACTAAAATGTTAGTAGTGAGAGAGAGAGAGAGAGAGATGTAGATATTATATACTTAGATTTCCAGAAAACTTTTGATAAAGTTCCACACAGACAGTTAGTGATGACATTTAAAGCACATAGGATACAAGGTGGCGTTCTAAATTGGATAGAAAATTGGCTTGGTGAAAGGAAACAAAGAGTAGTCATTAATGGGGAAGCATCAACTTGGACCAATGTAACTAGTGGTGTACCTCAAGAATCAGTGATGGGGCCAGTTCTTTTCCTAATTTACATTCACGACATACAGTATATGAGGGTCTCACCTGTACAATCTCAAAGTTTACAGATGATACAAAAATCGCAAATACCGTACTGACTGTCGATAATTAAAACATCGACCAAGCATTTCTCTTTGGTTTAGACTACCCTCTTATCACGTTTTCCTTTATTCATGAACAATTCACGCGATACGCTTTAACTAAAGGAACGCATATTATAATATTGTATTATGTACTCATGGTTTAGCAGTTGTTGAATGATAATGATTTGTCAGGTCCTATAGAATATTATTAAACGATAGTTAGAAGACGATATAGAAGCAACTCTCGACCAATCAGAGGCGCCACAGCTCAACCAATGAGAGAGCAGTACGAGTTCTAAAGCGGCAGGTAGTTTAACACTTGCCTCAGTGCTGAATCTGCCTTCGTTACCACCACATCAGCCTCCGGGAACTTCATATATTGGTCTTGCGAGACACGAGTGAATAAGGATCGTAATTTCTTTACACTTTGAACATTAACCTACTTTAATAGGAGTGGAAATATAAGATAATTAAATTAGCTGAGGAATATTAGGCTGCTAACTATCAAGGACCACACCAATTCAACAATTACTAACCACTCTTCCTATTTGGTCTTTGTAAATACTTTCTATCTCTCCTGTTTCTCCTTGTTGGTGTTTGGGTAAGTTAATTACATTATAAGTTTAGTATGAGAGTATATATTAAGTCTAGTTGCCGTAAAGTTTTATTCCCAGTAAATGTTACATCATTTAATTTCATCATTATTTCGATCAAACCTCAGTATACTGAGTAACTAATTTAGTTCCCGTAATACTCGATCCACTCGATCCAACCTCAACTCTACCTCTATTTTACACCTGAACTAAAATATTTAAGGTATGTCTCGAATTCTGATTGTTGATTGATGTTACTTAGATCCACAGATTATAACTTAAAGTTATGGAATTAAATGAACGCCAGTAAAATTTAGTGAAGATAAGAATGTAAAATATATCGAGTTTCCGGTTACAGAGCTATCGAAAAAGTATAGATTTAGTTGAAAATCCTCGAAAATGGTCCTTCGAACCGGATGTGGTATATGAATCAATGAGATCGGAATAAGAAACGATGAAAGTGGCAGTAGTTGGACATAGTTGGGTACGTGATTTAAAAAACAAGGCAGATGTTAAAAATTGTAATCACGATATAGGATATTTTTATAAGACTGGGGCTTTTGTATTTGGATTCACAGAGACCGAGACATTTAAGGAAGCCATAAGATGGAGTCCCGATTTGCTCATAATATTGATGGGCGGTAACGATTGTGATAACCATGCAAATCCTTCAGAAATCACAGATGGGCTTGACAAAATCTTTGACACTTCTTTAGCTCAATTAAACACTGTAGTGTACAGTCTACGACAGAACTTGTTGTCATGGCCTGAGGCAATGTATTAGTTCACTTATCTTTTAATAGATGGCCCTCTAATCGCTTCTAATAAAAGGGGGCGGGGTTAATATAGAGGTTGGAAGGAGGAGGAGTCAAACGTGTGCGTGTGTGTGTTGTAGAACAGCACGCAGAATAAGTTTATTTTAACATAACACACAGGCTATATTATTAGATTAGCTCATGCCGGACCACAAATAAGTAACACACATCAGGTGTTGCGTTATTTATGGAATTTAATATACAGACAATCAAGTGTCTATCCTTCGAACTTCTCCCCTTCTCTCTGCCGCCTTCCCCTATATCTCCCCTTCTCTCTTTTTCTCTCCCCCTTCTCTCTCCGGAGTCCTAACCGAATATATAATTTTCCTTATCCTTCAAAGCTATCCATAAAAATTACTTTGGTGTTTTAATAATACTGTTCTTTTTACCTTTACTGATTCTCAATTATTAACTCGTATTCTATTCTTTACCTTATACAATGTGTTATAGAAAATAAATAGATATGCTCCGTTGCAAAACACTTAGTTGCCAACCTTGGCGTCGTGGTTAGTGTGAACAATCGTATAAATATATAAGTAATTGAAACGGGATGTTACAATCCACGCATCAAGACAAGTTGAATCACATTGTAATCTAGCTTGACCAAATTATAACCAAATATATATATCATAAAGACAAGATAATATCGGCTCAGTTAGAGAAAACCCTTTAGAAGAGCCGAAACGTGTTTCTTTGTAATACATTTTTTTTTTATATTAGAGTAAAAAAAAAAATCTTCCATACCACTATTCACAGCACTGTGGTTGACCAATTCATTATCTACCTTAACATGTAATATGACACACTATGATTATTGCATTATACTTTTCTTAGTGGATTCTTAATTACTAGCTTAATTACTGTGGCTTCCCACTATCAGTAAACAGTTCGGCGCTACCCATTGTAATGATTTACTATAAAGTAAGTAATCGAATTGAACAATTAACGATAATCCAGCAATCTGGTTATGTTGTTTTAAAGTTGATATAAATTGTTTAGGCTTTTATATTTTTACTTCGAATTGTTTAAATTATCCTCCAAACTTAATTAAAAGTATACTATAGCTCTGTGTATGTTACCTTGAATTTAATTTAATATGTATTATTTCACCATCATTATGTTACGGTGAACATTGGAAACACATACACATTATATAATATATATAAAGGGATCTTAAATGTAAACATTTACAATTCATATTTATTCAATCAATATGATCTCCACCCACAAGCTGCATCAACTACCTCCTGTATTCTGGTTGGAGCTGATTTAAACATTGTCCAACTTATATTAGGGCGGCGACGGATCTCCCCCCGATCCCACTCCTCCCGCCCTTTCGTCTCCTAGCCTGGACCACATTCCACTCCATGACATGATGGCCCACAAATTCTCTATTGGGTTCATGTCACACACCCTTGTGAACCAGCTAAACCCCGGATGTGGTCAGGTCAGGTGAAGGTATTAAAGGATAAGCCTTTATAACGGCACCTCGTAACTACTTTCTACTTTTCCTATTTTCTGAAGAGTGTAGAGAGGGGAGAAGGGGTGTTGGAGAGAGACGAAGTTGTTGTAGTGGCTTTGTTATGTGTGTTATTAGTCTGTATACATTGCAAGGCTCAGGATGGCCATGGCACGCACTGAAGACAGCAGCATTTCCTCAATAATGCTAATACCTTTTCTAGTTTGCCTGGACCAGTGTGTGTGTATGTGTGTGTCTGTGCGTTTTATGTTGTCATGTGTGAGTGATTTGTGCCCATTACATTGTATGTGATCATGTGTGTAATGTGCGTTTTATGTTATCGGGTGTGAGTGTGTGTGTGCGTTTTGTATCTAGTGTTGGTGTCCACTCACTCACTCACTCCGCCAGACGCTGCAGACGCTCTGTCAACGCTCTCACGATATCGATCATAATTTGAGTATTAACTACTCATCCTCTTCATTCTTGTGCATGAAAGGTGGTTAAGAGCACGTTTAACCTTCCTGTAGCTTAGTAAGTAACACTGCACGATATTTCGCTGTGTATTGACTGATAAACTTTGTGTTTATCACAAGACTCCTGCTCGGACAGGGCGCCACTAGCGCCATCTATTGTTTTGTTTTGCTTTGTAAACAAACGCTCTCCTATTACTATTTTATATAAAATCGTAGCCCCTAATTTTACCCATTACCTACTGTAGTAAGTATCTATTTAACTGCCTTGTATGTAAGTAAAGCTTTGCATATTAATTTGCTAATAAACAATACTGTTTACTAACTAACCTGCCTACAGGGACTAACGCCGACGCCATTTTGTAAACAAACTTTTTTGGGGGATTATACATATTAAATACCAGCAAATTTTTTACCAAATTTAAGTGCATTCATTTATCTTTTCCCCCTAGATACATTCTTGACTTTTTCTCCTCACACTGATTTTACTTTAAGCTAAGGGTGGTATTTGTACAAACTAACCTAGCCTAACCCAACCTGCCAAGCTTTTAACCTAACCCAAACCTAGCCTAGCCTATAGCCAGCCAATCTGTTTTATTATTAACTCTTGTAGATATTGTATTTAGTATCCTACTGTAGCTATAGTATATCTGTAACTTTAGTTGTTGCTTGCACGATCTTGTAATAACCTTTGACTGATACACTTTTTTATCTAAAAAGAGTAGGCTACAGCGACACCAGGGCCATCTGTTGATACAGTATATTAACCCCTTGTGTGCAGTCACACTTTATTTTTATATAATCTCTATTTGGTGAATTGTATATTTAGTTACATATTCTGTTATACATATATTTGTTTAAGGTTAGGTTATCACACCTGGTAGCCTATTTCTGCGAATTTCAATTTTATTATTTTCGGTTAGGCTATTCAACGCTGGTAGCCTATTATTGCGTATTTCAATTTCAATTTTTTTTTTTTGGTTAGGCTATCGCCCCTGGAAGCCTAATTCTGCGTATCACAACATTTTTTTTTTCGGTTAGGCTATCACCCCTGATAACCTATTTCTGCGTATTTCAGCATATTTGTTTTCGGTTGAAGTGATTGAAGTGTTTTTAAAGTGAGTGAAGTGTTTTAAAGTGAGTGAAGTGTTTTTTTAAGTGAGTAAAGTGATCTGAAGAAAGTGACTGTCACCATGCCTCGCGCTTGTGCGAACTGCGCCGGTAGGTTTGGTGAGTCCATGTTTGCTACTGTCGATTTTCAAGTCTGCCGGCTCTGCCAGCAACGAGAGAATTTTACAGTCAAATTAGATGAAGCCAATAACAAGATCAACGTCCTCACCATGAAGCTGGAATCACTCCAAGAGTTTGTAACACTCAACGTTGGAGTACCACAAACTTCAATTGTCACCGCAACTCCAGCAGCCACCAACGCCCCAACGTCAACTGCCAACAATTCAACGCCTACAGTAGCCACTTCAGCTGATGTTCCCGATACTCAAGATACAAATAGTGACTCTCTTCCCCCTCAAGACAACTTCCGTGTCGTGAGGAACAACGTTTGCCCCAAGACCAGGAAACACATACCGATTACCTAGTGTCAAAACCGTTTCCAGATACTCACAGACTCAGATGACGAAGAGGAAATAGAAGAAGTCCGGCTCGTGGGAGACTCGATGATACGTGGTCAGCTCACAGAGTTTTGCGCCAGGGCACCTAAGACCAGGAAGCGTTTTTGTATCCCTGGTGGTGGTGTGGACGACGTAGTTGCAGCAGTTGACGAAGTATCAAAGCTGGCCCCTGCTAATACAATGTACATCATCCACGTTGGATCCAACGATGTACAGCAAACCCGGGCGGAAGATTTGCTTTTAAAGTACCAGCAGCTGATCAAGTCGTTTAAGGAGAAGTCATCAAGGATCATCGTCTCAGGAATCGTCCCCCGGCTCGGTGTAGAGAGCCGATTTTACAACATAGCCACCAGCACAAATCGTTGTCTAGCAAACCTCTGCAGGAAGGAAAACGTGGGATTCGTCGACACCTGGGACAATTTCTACTATGATGACTATTTGTTTTCGGACGATGGAGTTCATCTGAACCAGGTGGGAGCAGCACGTTTTGGGCGTCTTCTCAACGATGCGGTGACGGATTTTCGGAGAAGAAATCGACTCGGCACAGGACAACCAGGAAGGAGGACCGAAGACAGCGAGGACGGCAACCTACAAAGGAATTAAATACTAATCCGTCAAGAACCGCGAATTTGGATAAAGCTCCACCAACACGACCCAAATTCAAAACCGCCAGGGATAACGACCGAGGACCGAGGACAGCCATGAATGTAAATGTAGATCCGACCAGAACCAAAAATTCGATGAAAGAACGTTCTGGGAGTTCTAAAACCGCAACTTTAAAGGTTTTCTATGCAAACGCTCGTAGCATACGCAATAAATGTTCAGATTTAGAGGAACTAGTGTTTACAGAAAATTATGATGTGATTGGCATAACAGAATCTTGGCTCAATACAGAAGATAGAGACTTTTTAGCAGAGTATTCACTTCCCGGTTATGTAATGTTTGAGAACAGCCGAATAAATAAAAATGGAGGTGGCGTTTTATTTTATATCAAAGAAAGTCTTAACCCGACCCTCGTGTCAAAACCTCAAATTGTGAACGTCAACACATCTTTTGTGCTAATAAAGAATAATAAAGGTACAAAAATAATACTTGCATTAATATACAGACCTCCAGCTCAACCAGTGCAAACTGACCGAGAAATTTACGAACAAATTGCAGATGTAAGTAACTCACAAGATACCGTAATTTTTGGCGACTTTAATTTACCTGTGACCAAGTGGGGCGATACTCTTACTTCACACTCCGGACATGACTTGTATACGAACTTGCAAGAGAGTTCACTTTATCAATTTGTTCGAACGCCGACCCGTGGTAATAACGTTCTTGACATTGTACTTGCAACAAAAAAAGAATTGATAGAGAACTTGAATGTTGGCGATGAATTCAGTAACAGCGACCATCGTACGATAACTTTCACTTTAAAGTTTACTAGTAACGAACCAAATAGTAGCATCGAAAAAGTCCCTAATTTCAAGAAAGCAAACTTCCATAAACTTAGAGCTATGTTTAAAGAAACTGACTGGAGCTTTTTAATTAACAATAACGACATAAATACATCTTGGAAGTTATTCGAAACCACTTACCTAAAAGCAGTGCAAGACTGCATACCATCGAAAATACGGCATCCAGGCCATAATAAGAAGCCCAAATGGTGGAATAAAGATATTTCAAACTGCCTGCTTGCTAAAAAATTTGCTAATGATAGATTAAAATCCTTACAAAATGACTAAGAACGGGTAAAATTTGTAGAGCTACGACGCAAAGCCAAAAAGTTAATTAAGCAGAGTAAAAAGACCTTAGAGTTACATATTGCGAATCAAAGTAAAACAAACCCGAAAGAATTCTATAGTTATATCAGAAAGAAAAAAGTAGTTACTTCAACTGTTGGACCGTTAGTCGATGAAAATGGAGAATACACCAAAGACGAAGTACAAATGAGTAATGCCCTCAATACCTTCTTTGCATCAGTTTTTACAACAGAAGACCTCGGTGATATCCCTACACCATCGCCGATTCAGATTGATAATTCAGATGTTCTAAGCAATATCACCGTTACAGAGAGAGAAGTATTGAATTGTTTAGATAAACTCAAGGTAAATAAAACGCCAGGACCTGATACAATCTCGCCTAGAGTTCTAAAGGAAGCTAAGGATGAGCTCTCCAAACCACTGACATTACTATTCAATAAATCCTTGCAGTCTGGAACTATGCCTGATCAGTGGAAGCTAGCCAACGTAACACCGATATTCAAAAAAGGCAGCAAATCCCTACCCAGTAACTATCGTCCAATTAGCTTAACCTCAGTTGTATGTAAAATGCTAGAAACGGTCATACGAGACAGACTCGTAAATCACTTAGAGGAAAATAACATACTTAAAGATACTCAGCACGGCTTTCGTAAAAAACGTTCCTGTTTAACAAACCTCTTAGACTTCTTCCACGATATCCTCAACCTCTACGATGAGAGTAAAGCTGTAGATATTATATACCTTGATTTTCAAAAGGCCTTTGACAAAGTTCCCCACAAACGTTTACTGCTAAAACTAAAAGCGCATGGAATACAAGACGGTGTGTTGAAATGGATAGAAAATTGGCTCAGCAACAGAAAGCAAAGGGTAGCCATAAACGGTAAGGCATCTAAATGGACCAATGTAAGTAGCGGGGTACCCCAGGGATCGGTACTAGGACCAATTCTCTTTCTAATTTACATCAACGACATAGATGAGGGTCTCACCTGTACAATCTCAAAATTTGCTGACGATACAAAAATTGCAAATAGCGTACTCTCAAAAGAACAAGTTGACGATATGCAACACAATCTAGATAAATTGTCATGTTGGGCCCAAATTTGGCAAATGAGTTTCAATGCGGATAAATGTAAAGTACTACATGTCGGTTACCTAAATGAGAAAGCAAACTATTCGATGAATGGCACTCAGCTTAAGAATGTAAACAGAGAAACCGATCTGGGGGTAACAATATCGAGTAACCTAAAACCGAGTCAACAATGTTCAGAAGTTGTTAAGAAGGCAAACAAAATAATTGGCTTTATAGGCAGGTCATTTGAGCATAAATCCAAAGAAGTTATCCTAACCCTTTACAATTCCTTAGTCCGCCCTCTTCTGGAATACTGCATTCAATCCTGGTGCCCTTATTACCAAAAAGATATAAACAAGCTAGAACGAGTTCAACGTAGAGTTACCAAAATGATACCTAGCCTAAAGAACAAACCATACGAAAAGCGTCTTAGAGAATTAAATCTATTTCCTTTAACCCAGCACAGATTAAGAGGTGACTTAATTCAAGTGTTCAAAATCATCAAAGGCATCGACAATATGAACTGTAGTAAGTACTTCACTATCGACCAATCTAATACCACGCGGGGAAACGGTTGCAAAATTATTGGTAAATCTTTTAGCTCGAATCTAAGAATTTCTTCTTCAATCGAGTTGTCAACTTGTGGAATGGGCTTCCCCGAAACGTTATAGACTGCATCACCGTTGATTCATTTAAACTTCGCCTAGACAAATATCTCTCATCAAACCCGCGACTGACTGCGTTTGTAAATGAATAACTTTATTTTATCCCCCCCTCAGTTACTAACCCATCTGTCCTCTACTAACTTCCTAATCCTGCCACGGACATTAGTTCCAGGGCAGTAATTCCCTTTCCAATGTTCCCTTACCCACTCTAAACCACTAGTTTGGACACTTGATCCTCAGTGTTTTGGAGGACAAACAACCTAGAAAGGTCACTAGACCTGTTGTTGCTTGATTTCCTTTGTACTCCTTTGTACTCCTTTGTGTGGGTGGGTTGGTGCTTGCATGTGATGGACAGAGGAGAGGGGTTGAAGCGCCGTCTCCCCAAACATTACAATTTGTGGAGGTCATAAGTATATGTATTATTCAACTTATTCCTTAAGCCAACATAAATAACTTGAATCCTAAGTGTTATTGTTACACTTAATATAATATTATATACAAACAAATATAGACGTGTTCTTCGGGAATCGTAGCTTAAGTAAGAACAGGATAACTAGCGAGGCAGCGAGCAATAGGTGTTGTTCGCTGCCTCGCTAGTTATCCTATTCCTAATCAATATATGTTTGTTATTTTAGTCATCCCTAACATTTATTATGTATATGTAAATTCAAAACAATCGCATAGTATTAATCTGCGGATTTTAGAGGGTATCATTTACGTCCTTGAGAGAGAGAGAGTGAGAGAAAGAGAGGTGGGTGGGAGGGGAGAGAAAGCGTGTGAAGGAGGAGAGTTGGGGTGAAAGGGAGAGGGGAAGGAGTGGGAAGTGCGAAGGATATAAACTTGATTGTCTGTATATTAAATTCCATAAATAACGCAACACCTGATGTGTGTTACTTATTTGTGATCCAACATGAGCTAATCTCATAATATAGCCTGTGTGTTTGTTAAAATAAACTTATTCTGCGTGCTGTTCTAGAACACACACACACACACGCACATGTTTGACTCCTCCTCCTTCCAACCTCTATATTAACCCCTCCCCCTTTTATTAGAAGCGATTAAAGGGCCATCTATTAAAAAATACGTGAACTAATACATTAACTAATACATTGCCTCAGGCCATGACAGTAGTTCTGTCGTAGACTGTACATGTGCGAGATTGAACATCGTAGGTACGACGAAGCTAATAATTGGAACTGCTCGACAGAAACTTACAGGAAGGTGAGAAATAGTGTGAACAATAAATTAAAACGTAAGCTAGGAAGGGATAAGATCATCAACTTAGGCGGGTCTGTGATTAATGATTCTCATTTAGACCACCCTGGCTATCATCTGAGTAATTATGGAGTCCAGTTTTTGTGGGAGAGGTTAGAAGATGATATGGAGACCACTGCATAATTAGATAATCTTGCACCTGTTCCGTACTAGCCAACATGAGCGAACTGATTAAAATTAAGAATTCCCTAGGAGGATTTAAAGCTGCTTGTAATAAGAAACTGAGCACCATAGCAAATGTAGTCATTAGTTATCCCCTAGATACCATTAAAATCACCTCGCTCATAAAACAAATTAAAGGCTTGAATGAGAATATTAACCCCTAATCAGCGGCGAGCAACATAAGTCGAGTTAAATAAAGCTGGACTATGTGGCGGTGCTCGACATAGGTCGAGTGGCAATTTCAGCACGTAATGTTGCTGAGAGAGAGAGACAAGTGGTGGCAGGAGAGTAGCGAGCGTATGACTGCTCCAGACCACCGCGGCGAACCTACTGACACGAATCCCACCTCCCTCCTCCCTCTCTCACTCGCTATATACGGAATTGTATGGGGAAAGTGCCTAATTACATGCTTTTTGCACTCGCGTTGCACGGTTATTGCAAGAAAACTAGCCATCATAAAAGGATCATTATGGTGTCATTCGAAAGCTCTGTTTATGCCCTTTCAGGGATAGATACTTGTTTTACGTTCTGGGTCTTATTTAGGCATGAAAATGATCACGTAAACAGCCCTATTTTGGCTAAAAACACCCCGCTGGGCGGTACATATAAATAAACCGCATAGGCCGCTCTTAAGGTGTTAAAGAAAGATATCAACAAATTATCGACCACAAGGATACAAATTCCTCTGAAGTAGGGAGCATAGTAGACGACATGACAGAGTACGAGGACAACATTGTAAGTGGATTGGTGGTACTTGAAGCTAGTCTAAATGAAAACCCAAGTGAAACAATTAGAAGTAAATTACCTACTGTTGCACAGTTGCCAAAGCTGAGTTTGCCAACCTTCGACGGAGATATAACTAATCATTCTGGGATTCATTCGAAGGAAATGTAGGGAAACGACAGGATTTGACAGAAGGCCAGAAATTAGAATACCTTCGAGGTCAGTTGAAGGGAAATCCTAAGAGACTGTTAGAGGGATTCTCTGGGGTTGGGACGAGTTACCAACCTGCTGTAGTACTTCTAAAATAAACCTATGTAGATCCCAATAGAATAAGAAAGGAATTAGGAGACCGCTTGCTAGACCTAGTTAGTCCATTGTACAGTTACAAAGAATTATGCAACTTTAACGCTGAGATCGATTGCATACTGCGGATGTTTGAAAATCATACCGTCAACCTACAGGCTAGTGAGTGGGTAGTGATGAATATCTTAGCAAGAAAGTTGAAAGGAAGAGTATGGCCAAAAGAATACAGCTGCTTTCGGGAGTTACATACCCCGATTTGGCCACCCTTAGACAGAAACTTCCACTAATCATTGATTCTCTTGGTACTAATGAGACTAAGGAACGTAATAAAGACAAAATTAGCTTCCAAAAAAGAGAACAGAACAATGGAAATTCTGACTTCTGGGTGAACAAATCGGGAGGTAAAGGTGAACAATCTGGCAGTCTTAGTGTCAATACGCAAAAGCCTCACGAGAAAATTCAACCCATCCCTTTTCCCAGAACCATAAGGAGTATTGGAAGGCATTCTACATCCTCGAGTGGCGAGACAACCAAACCTACTAGTTCAAAATATAGTAAAAGATATTGTTTGTTCTGTGGTGAAAGTCATGCTAGCTCCAGATGTGGAACCTATCAAATCAAGACAGTAAGAGAAAACCGACTGAAAGAATTAGGACTGTGTACTAGTTGTATGAGGAGACATGAAGGAGAATTCCCATTACAGCTGCATCAATGTATCAACTGTAAGAATGGGAATCATCACTCCATACTTTGTTCTCCTGAACTTGGGAATGTGCAAGTTACTAATACTCAAACTGATTCTATGAATAGTGCAGCATTGCCAGTCGGCATAGTTAACATCATACAAAAAAACAAATAATTACAAGGTTAGAGCCCTTTTTGATCAAGGAGCCCAGAGGTCATTTATTCTCAGACACAGTTGATAAATTGGGATTGAAAATTGTTCACCAAGCTAATATAATGGTCACTGGATTTAACAGTTCATCTATTAAAAACACTCTTGATATCGTGAAAATCAATGTGAAAAGTGGTCGTAAGTACTTCAGCATGAGAGTTATAGTGATGGACTCCTTGCCAAATTATATTTCCATGACTAGACTCAGTAGACAGATCGCTAACCTGAGACAGAGAGGAATTCGGGTAGCCGACCCATACATTTCCAGTGATGACACCGTGGAAGACCTAGAGATGTTGATAGGGAATGACTACTATTGCCAATTCGTGACAGGAATGCGAAAGGTGATGGGGGTCAATCTTCTACAAACCAGAGATGGATGTATGCCGTTCGGACCACTTAACGGAAATCCTAACCAGCTATTTGAAACTGAAGTAAGCACAGTCGTGGTAGCCAAGATAGCGGTAGAAGTAAACCCAGTAGTAGAAAAACATGCAAGTTCTAATGTGGAATTGGCAGAAGTAAAAGATGACTCTCTAACCCCAGCTCTGTGGGATTTAGAAACTATAGGGATTAGAGACGAGGAAAACCTGACTCCCGAAGAGCAACTGGCCTACTCGAACTTTCATCAGAATAAAAGGTTTAAAGAGGGAAGGTACGAAGTAGGATTACCTTGGCGAATTGATACCCCATCTCTTCCTACAAATTACACACTGACCAAGAACAGACTAGAATCTAATTTGAAAAGATTAAAAAAGGATAAGTTAAATCTAGATTACTACCATGGTATCATTGCGGAGCAGGAACAACTGGGGTTTATAGAAAGAGTGAAGGACGACAAAGTAAGTTCTAACACTCATTACTTACCTCATAAGGCTGTCTTGAGAGACTCCAACACAACACCTCTAAGAGTAGTCTTTGACTGTAGTGCAAAGCTTTCTAAATCACACCCTAGCTTAAATGATACCCTTTACACAGGCCCTTCTTTAACAGAGAAATTATATAAAATGCTCTTAAACTTTAGAATTAACAACTATGCTTGCACAGCTGATATTAGCAAAGCATTTCTAAGGATAGGTCTGCAAGAGAAGGATAGGGACTATACTAGATTCTTGTGGTCTGAAAACCCGTAAGACCCTAGCAGTAATATCATAACTTATAGGTTTAGATCAGTACTGTTCGGAGCTACTAGTTCTCTCTTTTTGCTGCAGGCCACCTTAGCCAAACATTTAAAAAGGTATGAAGGACGAACCACTGAATTTCTGACTGAATTTTTTTATTTGGACAACCTACAAGGCACCATGAAGTATGAAAAGGATTTGCTAGAATTGTATCACCAAGCCAGTGATATTATGAACCAAGCCAATATGCCGCTTCAGTCGTGGACCTCCAACTCTGCATCATTGAATCAGATATTGGATGATCCTCCGACTGAAGTGAAATTGTTGGGATTGGTTTGGAACACTGTACAGAATGATTTAGGAATAAAGCCATGTAACGTAGAATATGACAGGAATTCAGTGCTAACGAAGAGAAAATTACTGAGTTATGCTTCTTCATTGTTCGACCCATTAGGTCTGTTGGCTCTGTTACGGCCGGGGCTCGTATAAAACAAGGGCTCTTAATCATTGGACTAGAAAGGCACACAGCCACAACGGTAACACTAGATCCAACCCTCGAACTTATAATGCCGGCGCACAAAAAACACCTATACCCTCCAGAGTTAAATCTGCGATAACAGGGTATCTTATAACTCGGTATAAGTGCACTACTACTATAGGCTGATGATCTCTGATACAGCCTGATCACAACAACATACAATTACGTTAATAAGGTATACAAGGAAAAGATAGAGATCTTAATTAAATCACTGCAATGATGTAATGTAAACTTGAAGAAGGTATATTTAAAGTTACTCTAAACAATAATGAACTGTCACTCCTATACTAAAGAAAGTGAACGAAAGTCCCAAAGCATCGAGCAGGAATCTTCTGAAGAAAGTCTGATGCTGGGGTAAGATGATCGTATCGGATTTTGAACTGTTATATAAAGCAGGGACAATATAGGACAAGTGTAGAGGCAGACAGTGTTAACTGACACGGGAATAACGATAAATGCACACTAGTATTATCTCCAACAACAAAAGAAGTACTTAGTCAGGCAACTCAAAAAGCCTGCTCAGGTTGTGCAACTCAACAACAACCAAGGCTTACGGTCAACATGAATAAAAATGCTGCATACATAATATAAGAGCTTATAATTCTAAACGGGTGTCTGCTAGGCTAATAAAGTCTAGCTGGGATGTCGTAGGCTAGGAAACAATGGCTGAGCAAGCAGCTCGTAGCCTAGTGAGGTCCTTAAGACTGCGTCCAAATTACGTTAATTGACGAGGTGCTCTCTTGAGATATCCAGATCGCTAGTATCTGGTTCTCTCCTGGCGACCCTCTAAAAGTCAAAACAAAACGAGTTAGCACAGTGCTGGGTGGCAGAGGCAAAAGCCCTCACTCGCAGCACAGTGCTAAACTCACAAGGTACACAGTCAGAAAGACCACCTAGGCTTCCCACGTCTCCGTTGCGATTGTACAGGTTAACAAAACCTGTTACACATCGGAAATCACAACACCTGTAGCCTTACCCCAGTCTAGCATTAAATAGCCCAGCAGACAGCCAAGGAATAGGCAGGGAGACACCGTGAGTGTGTCGAACCTCTACAGACAAAATGGTAACCCCTCCAAAATGCCTAACTAAACATATAATATCTGAGAGCTTCAGCATATAATACGATGGCCGATATATGAAATCGTGCAGAACCAAAGGGGAGTTATGATATTAAATAGAGAGGAAGACTGAGAGGTAAGAAGTTGAGAGAGAGAGAAAGTGCTCTATAGGTAGAAGTCGGTGACAGGTGGCAAGGGATATGTTAAGGGTATGCTGGTCAAGCAAGCTCTGAAGAGAGTAACTCCTCGGGACCCGTAGGATCACACACAAAGGCATGGTGGTCAGCCAATCACAGGCCTCTACGTCACCAGGCAGCAGGGCTGCAGAAGGCGCCAGGAACCACCAGCCAATCAAGAAGCGTGGGAAGGCACGCACGCGAGCCTACAGCGAGGGGGAGGCAGCAAAATGTATGCACACACACACTACCACCCCACTGCCTATATTATTCTCTCTCCTTAACAATATACAATGCATCTTATGTTCTACTCATGATATAAAATGCTTCCCCTTGTCACAGACGAAAATAAAGACCACCACGGGACTGTCTGCAACAACACGAACACTATGAAAGAAAGAACAACATTGTAGATAGACTGTAGACAAATACCTTGCCCCGGCGAGTGCTAGCGAGTGGCCAAGCGAGCGGCTGAGCCCACGTGGCGTTCTGCCAAGCTGCAGGCGTCACCCCCCCCCCCCCCCTCCCCCGATATTAGACGCTCAATCATGAGCTCCATATCTGACAAGCAGAACGCCGACAAGACTCGCCACACCTAATCACTTCGCAATAAAGAAGGCAAAGCTCAGTTCTCATCAACAAAAAATTACAACCCCTCCCAACACAATTGCTTAATTAATTCACACTGCTATGCTCCTAGAGCGAGCTTCTACTAGCCCAGCCTTCTGAGAGAAGCATAGGTTCGACTCAGAACATTAGCTATAACATACTTAAAAAAGAATTTTAACTATTAAAGAAAGAGTTTTTATAGAATTTTTATTTTTAATATGTTTATGGCGGCTGCACTTACAGTGGCAGCCTGATTTTTTTCTCCACTCTCAACACACACTGACTGAACGGCGAGGGTTCTCCTGCAAACAAACCCTCCCGTGACAAACAATCAGCCAAAACATTATCAGTGCCCTTAGCATGCCACACATCCAACTTGTGTTCCGGCAGCACAACAACACCTGGCACTGATAAACTGCCCAGTTCAACACAAGACTGGCATTTCTCTTCGCTCTTTCCGGCAACGGGGCCTGCCAAAAGCCTTTCACTAGTTCTACCTTCATGATAGGCGATGCAGCCCCGAGGCGGTCTATGGTGTCGTCAACTCTCGTTAAGGTATAGGCTTCTGTCAGGGATAATGCACACACACTCTCGCAATCAACACACTCACTGATCTTGCCACTTAACACAGGTTGCAAAGTTACAGGCAACGACCACTCGCGACATTCCTTATCCCTCAGACCCTTGGGCAATGAATAGGTATCTGTCAGGGATAATGCACACACACTGATCTTGCCACTCAACTCAGGTTGTAAACTCACTGGCAACGAACACTCACAATATCCTTTATCCCTCAGACCCTTTTTCCACATGTCGTCTAGCTCTGTTTTCACGACAGGCTTTTTAGCAGGATTTATACGGTAGGGGATTAAACTGAGCCTCGCACTGTCTCCAGCCTCCATGTCGGATTCTACCCCGTACATCAGGCCTGGAGAAGCAACAAATATGCGGATGCACTGCCACAGCCTAGTAAACAACTTATCTCGCAGAACATGCCTAGTGCCCTCCCACATCCCAGCCGAGACCGCAGCTTCTAACCTGTAGTCTCCCTCCTTCCCTACCTTCGTCCCTAGAACAGCCAGGTCATGAGAGGGACAATCAGTACCACCTGTGCAGTCACTCCCATAGTTCATTATTGCTAAGGCTTCCCCGCCGATACCGTACATGCGCACCCCCGCATTCCTTACGACTACATCTGCCTGCGCAGCATCACCGATTTTAGCGACATGGCCAGATATAGTCGGTCTATGGTAGGGCTGTTGCATTTGACTAGAGCAGCATTGGGAGGTTATACGACGACCGGGCACATACACTCCACAGCCAATCTCACCAATCTGCTCAATGTCCTCCTTCTGACCACCACTCTTGGCAGCCATGGGTCGACCTTGACCTGACAACCATGTCTAAGCCTCGTCGCCCACCTTGAACCACCGAAACAACGAGGCTAACGGTCTCCCAACATTCACGTGACCTGCCCGCGGAACATCTTGCACCGCTTGAGTTGTGAGGCTCAGGGGCTCGGCACGACCAGTGGTGTATGAACCGAGCTGGTGCTGGAGCGCTGCACACTGCTGCTCAGGCAGGTGCTCTAGCGCTTCCACAGCCACCAGACTCGTGTCCCCCGCCCACTGCTCCGCCGAGACATGGTAATCCCTACTCTCCTCCACCTGTGCCTTACTGCCCCCCTCTCCTTCTCCACCTTGGCCGCTGCAGACCAACGCAGGGACAGTCGGCTGCTCAGGTGGTTGCCTCACAAACTCCTCCAACAGGTTCACATGACATGTTTCCCCGTCCTCGTGTTTGATCTCGACAGCACCATTACCACACATCTGAACTTCCGGATCCTCCAACTGCAGTTTACAAATATCTGAGGGAACCCACCTGTCTAGATGCTTCCGAAGCAACCAAAGTCCTCCCCCAATATCAAACTGAGCAACCCTTTTTTCTCTCCGTGTGTAACGTTGCTGACTCGGAGTCTCTTCCTGCCCTACCTCCTCACTAGCTGTGACAGGTCCTGGGGCTTCTCCAGACTCCAACAATGGTGCCAATACTGAGTTGCCAAGAAGAGCTGCTGGTACTAAACTCTCCAAACTTTTACCAACATCAGCCATCTTCTTCCAACATTTCCTCCGCTGATCAGAAGACTGAGGAATAGGCTGTGACACTTTGGATGCAAGAGGTCTTGTAACAACGCACGCCATAGGTTGTACTTGACATTTCTCTACCCACTCCTGTTCCTCCCTACTCACGTCGGCCGGCTTCTCGGCAACGACTAAGGGGGAAACCTCAGAAGTAGGCACCGCAAAGTCGTTGCCGAGAACGAGATCGACGCCCCCAACAGGCAAGTTCTCCACAATTCCCACATCCAACTCATGTGTCACACCATCCACCTCCAGTTCCATCCTGACCAACGGGTATGACCTGATAGCATTGATACCTTGCACCACAACCACCCGTGCCGCGTTTATTGGTCTACCAGTAAAGTTCTTCATTAAAGTCTGAGAGGCACCCGTGTCTCGCAACAGCTCAACTCCATGCTTCTTACCAGCCCACTTCACACAGCCATACCCTCGATGGTCATAAAAGACATCGCGGACAGGGTTCGAGCCTTCCGGATTCTTCTCCACTGGCTGTGTCCGAGCCTCTGACGTTATACCCCGGGCAAACTCAGACGACTTCGGGGACACCCCAATGTTCCGAGCCAAAGACACAACTGCATTAGGTAGCTTGCTTGGACAGGCTCTTGCAAAATGCCCCTTCTCATGACAATGAAAACACTCTAACTCCCCCTTGGGCTTCCCATGAGGTGGGTAGGGCACTGACCCTTCTTAACACCTTACGAGCGGCCTATGCGGTTTATTTATGTGTACCGCACAGCGGGGTGTTTTTAGCCAAAATAGGGCTGTTTACGTGATCATTTTCATGCCTAAATAAGACCCAGAACGTAAAACAAGTACCTATCCCTGAAAGGGCATAAACAGAGCTTTCGAATGACACCATAACGATCCTTGTATGATGGATAGTTTGCTTGCAATAACCGTGCAACGCGAGTGCAAAAAGCAGGTAATTCGGTACTTTCAGTACATAATTGAGTATGTAGCGAGTGAGAGAGGGAGGAGGGAGCTGAGATTTGTGTCAGTAGGTTCGCCGCGGTGGTCTGGAGCAGTCATACGCTCGCTAGTCTCCTGCCACCACTTGTCTCTCTCTCAGCCACATTACGTGCTGAAATTGCCACTCGAGTTATGTCGAGCGCCGCCACATAGTCCAGCTTTATTTAACTCGACTTATGTTGCTCGCCGCTAAATAAGGGTTAAACGGGACGGTACTAGGTTTATGGTCAGTTTTGGTGTCGTTGCTCTTGTTCTTATTGTAATTATGTGTATCAGTGTTTCGGGGAGGGGGAGGGTTACGCTCCTTATTGCCTGCATCACTTCTCTGTGCAAGACCGCACCCACGAATCAAAGATAACCGAAGGTCAGCCATCTCAGCTGCCTCCTGAAGAGTTTTCGGGTTCTTTTCTTTAATATTCAACGTCAGATCGCCGCCCGTACACTTGAAAAAAAAATCTAGAAGCATCAGCTGTTTCAACTCCTCAAACGTCGATGCCTTCTCAGAATGCAGCCAGTTTCTAAGTGCATCGGACAGATCCCGGGCATGCTCAAGAAAGGTGCACTCACGACCCTTCGTTACACCCCGGAACTTCAATCTGTACGTCTCTGGTTGTAACTCATATGCCCGCAGGACAGCCTCCTTCAATACCTCATAATAGATGCAAGACTCCAAGGGCAACGCATCATATGCCTGGAGTCCTTTGCCAATCAACCTAGAGGAAACAAGGGCTGCCCCCTTAACCTCGGGCCATTGGTGCTCCCGGCACTTCTTCTCAAAACGCATAAAAAATTCAGTAACACCCGACTCATCAAATACAGGGACCAACTTGAGCAGGTGCGATAAAGACTGATCAAGACCTCGATTCCCAGAACCGAGACGCTGCCCTGTCGACTCTCTCCTCAGCCTGAATCTTAGCCATCTCAAACTCCCGCTGCTGCTGCTCAGATTCCCGTTGCTGCTTAGCCATCTCAAGCTGGAAGAGCATCTCTGCCGTCAAACCTTGAGGAAGAGGAGATGCAACAATTGGAGACTCACCAAAGTGCAAACCACGCTGCCAGTGACGATCGGCCGGCGGGAACGTACCCGGCTCCGGAGCCCGAGGGGGCGCCATGGTAAGAGTCGAGTGGAATGGGGGCTGGGCCGAAGGTGCCCCAGCTCCCGCTCCACCCGAAGCCCCACGCACCCCGCCGAGCACACAGGCCACCAGGTCACCTCTCGACATGCTGCTAGTGCCCACATGCCCCATGACCGTGGCCAAACACTGGAATCCATACCGATCAATCCCCGACACCCGGTCAACAGTAATAGGTATCTCCAGAAACTTCCTTGCATCCTCCTCACTAGTTATGACTCTAATGCCTTCGGACAAACCCCGCTGCTGCACCTCAGAGTCTGTTTCCCGTACTGTATCCCCACTGTACACTGATCCGTCGTCCGACATATTGTCCACCGAAGATTCTCAACGTTTATAAAAAAAAAAAAGTACCTAAACTCTTATGTAGCACTATTCACTCAAAAATATAAAATGCTTGAAGACTCTTAAGTGTTATACTACTTAACAAAACAAATTACCACAACACTCCTGCATTATTTCTCTAAGTTCACAAAATCCTAAGCAAGGTCGCCATTTGTTACGACCGGGGCTCGTATAAAACAAGGGCTCATAATCATTGGACTAGAAAGGCACACAGCCACAACGGTAACACTAGATCCAACCCTCGAACTTATAATGCCGGCGCACAAAAAACACCTATACCCTCCTGAGTTAAATCTGCGATAACAGGGTATCCTATAACTCGGTATAAGTGCACTACTACTACAGGATGATGATCTCTGATACAGCCTGATCACAACAACATACAATTACGTTAATAAGGTATACAAGGAAAAGATAGAGATCTTAATTAAATCACTGCAATGATTTAATGCAAACTAGAAGAAGGTATATTTAAAGTTACTCTAAACAATAATGAACTGTCACTCCTATACTAAAGAAAGTGAACGAAAGTCCCAAAGCATCGAGCAGGAATCTTCTGAAGAAAGTCTGATGCTGGGGTAAGATGATCGTATCGGATTTTGAACTGTTATATAAAGCAGGGACAATATAGGACAAGTGTAGAGGCAGACAGTGTTAACTGACACGGGAATAACGATAAATGCACACTAGTATTATCTCCAACAACAAAAGAAGTACTTAGTCAGGCAACTCAAAAAGCCTGCTCAGGTTGTGCAACTCAACAACAACCAAGGCTTACGGTCAACGTGAATAAGAATGCTGCATACATAACATAAGAGCTTATAATTCTAAACGGGTGTCTGCTAGGCTAATAAAGTCTAGCTGGGATGTCGTAGGCTAGGAAACAATGGCTGAGCAAGCGGCTCGTAGCCTAGCGAGGTCCTTAAGACTGCGCGGCCAAATTACGTTAATTGACAGGGTGCTCTCTTGAGAGATCCAGATCGTTAGTATATGGTTCTCTCCTGGCGACCCTCTAAAAGTCAAAACAAAACGAGTTAGCACAGTGCTGGGTGGCAGAGGAAAAAGCCTTCAATCGCAGCACAGTGCTAAACTCACAAGGTACACAGTCAGAAAGACCACCTAGGCTTCCCACGTCTCCGTTGCGATTGTACAGGTTAAACAAAACCTGTTACACATCGGAAATCACAACACCTGTAGCCTTACCCCAGTCTAGCATTAAATAGCCCAGCAGACAGCCAAGGAATAGGCAGGGAGACACCGTGAGTGTGTCGAACCTCTACAGACAAAATGGTAACCCCTCCAAAATGCCTAACTAAACATATAATATCTGAGAGCTTCAGCATATAATACGATGGCCGATATATGAAATCGTGCAGAACCAAAGGGGAGTTATGATATTAAATAGAGAGGAAGAATGAGAGGTAAGAAGTTGAGATAGAGAGATAGTGCTCTATAGGTAGAAGTCGGTGACAGGTGGCAAGGGATATGTTAAGGGTATGCTGGTCAAGCAAGCTCTGGAGAGAGTAACTCCTCGGAACCCCTAGGACCACACACAAAGGGATGGTGGTCAGCCAATCACAGGCCTCTACGTCACCAGGCAGCAGGGCTGCAGAAGGCGCCAGGAACCACCAGCCAATCAAGAAGCGTGGGAAGCCACGCGCACGAGCCTACAGCGAGGGGGAGGCAGCACATGTATACGCATGCACACACTACTACCCCACTGCCTATATTATTCTCTCTCCTTAACTATATACAATGCATCTTATGTTCTACTCATGATATAAAATGTTTCCCCTGGTCACAGACGAAAATAAAGACCACCACGGGACTGTCTGCAACAACACGAACACTATGAAAGAAAGAACAACATTGTAGATAGACTGTAGCCAAATACCTTGCCCCAGCGAGTGCTAGCGAGTGGCCAAGCGAGCGGCTGAGCCCACGTGGCTTTCTGCCAAGCTGCAGGCGTCACAGCTCCTATAACTATTCAAGCCAGAACGTTATTGCAAGAAGTCTGGAAGATAGGTTTGTCTTGGGATGATGAGTTACCGGATAATATTAAAGACACATGGTTCAAAATAGCTCAGGAATACAATAACGCACACACGTTAACATTTTCACGATGCGTGATGGAAGACGGAATTCCCTGTCAGTTACATGTGTTTACAGACGCGAGCCCTCAAGCTTTTGGAGCAGCAGCCTATTTAGTGTCAGGTGAGGATGAAAAACCCTGGTTACTGACTTCTCATACCAGAGTAGCTCCATTAAAATCAAAGACTATACCAAAGTTGGAATTGACAGCAGTACAAGTGGGAGCTCAGTTGATGGATTATTTGGTAAAACATCTGAAGGTAAACATGACTGAATGTTACTTGTGGACCGACAGTGAAATTGCCATTCAGTGGATTCAAAACAATAAAAGTAAGGAAGTATATGTAAGAAACAGGGTGGCAAAAATCAAAGCATGCGTTCCTCATGCAGAACTCTTATATGTACCTACTAAACACAATCCTGCGGATAGACTCACGAAACCAATAAGTGTAAACAAACTAAAAAATTATGATGTATGGTTACATGGTCCAGAATGGCTGTGTCATTGGAATGAATGGGCAGACCAGAAATTCGTACCTGAAAATCTCATTTCAGTGAATGTAGGGGAGATTACTATAAACCCACCACTAATACCAGGACAAAATTACAATAATCTGAACAAGCTGAATCGCATAAGCAAACTAGTGTGAATGGTTTACGCCGAATGTGTGGTCGACCTGAGGCGAATATGGAAGACATAAATCGTTACTGGGTGAGTTCTGTACAACAAGAAAGCTTCCAAGAAGAACTAGAATACTTGAATGATCCTAATGGTAAAACTCCAGAACGAGTAAAGAATTTGGGATTATTCCTAGATGGAAACATAATGCGATGTAAAAGTAGATTAGAACACGCAAATCTGTCGTATTCTACTAAATATCCGGTCTTACTTCCAACAAAACATTGGTATACCAAGCTTATTGTAACACACTGTCATCAACAGGTAAAACATGGCGGTGTACAGGATACCTTAGCAAAACTCAGGGAAGAATATTGGATACCCAAAGTAAGGCCTCAAATTAAACAGATTATCAAGGCTTGCCTACTGTGTCATAGACTGACGGGTGCTCCCTTTCAACTGCTGCCTTTACCTCCTCTTCCACAAAACAGAGTAGGAGATTATGTTCCTTTTGAAGTGACAGGAGTTGATTACACAGGAGCCATAAAAGTTAATACGGACGACAAAACTGAAAAGTATTATATAGCCTTATTCACATGTGCTACACTAGAGCAATTTATTTAGAGTTAGCGCAAGATCTATCTGCTGAGACTTTTATTAAAGCCTTTAGAAGATTTTAAGCAAGGAGATCTTGCCCCAAAATAATGATAAGTGACAATGCTACCAATTTTACTTTGGGTTCTCGCATACTAAAGCAATTATTTGAGAATTCTGAGGTAAGAAATACTGTTGACAATCTGAATATAAAATGGTACTTTATTCCTCCACGAACACCGTGGCATGGAGGATTCTACGAAAGGATGGTGTCAACAGTAAAACAGAGTTTAAGTAAAGCACTGTATCACAAGGCATATACAGCAGATGAATTGCATACCATAGTGGTGGAAATAGAACAGAAAATAAATAATAGACCCCTAACATACGTCTCCAATGCCTTAGACGAACCTGAAGCCTTAACCACTTCTCACTTAATATATGGCAGGAGACTCAGCTCTCCCCCTATTTTGGTCGATAATGAGTATCTTTTGGACCCAGATCAGATTAGTGAAGAACAGTTGCGGGTTAGGTGCGGTAAAGTCTCACAGGCTATTAATAAGTGGAATCGCGTTTGGAAGACACCAAGCGGCTCGCTCGGTGTAGTGACTAGCGTCTCGGACTTCCACCCAGAAGGCCCGGGTTCGCGCCCACGCTCGGCGCATTAAAGATTTTTCACAAGCACTGAGTCGTTACCATCCCTCATGAGCAAAGGGATGGGGTAGTAGTACAGGACCCCAATGGAAATACGCCTAATCGGCCTTATTGAGCTATCCTTAGCTAGCTTAGCATGCGCTAGCTTTAAGAACTATTATTATTATTATTATTATTATAAGGAAGGGAAAGAAAATTCAGAGTCATATAAAGAAGCAACTTAAAGTAAATAAGGTAGTTTTAAATGCTGACGAGGGACCCAGAGCACAATGGACCTTGGGAAAAATCACCCAGTTGATAGAGTGTTCCGATGGACTTATTAGACTGGCCAGATTACGGACTCAGCCAGGATCTACTGTTCGTTCTATCAATAAGCTTTTACCCCTTAGAGATGGAAGAAGTAAAAGAAGACGAAACTACTGACACGGACGTGTCTGAAGCAGTTACTCCTGACAGGTTTACGAACGGCAGACCTACTCGTAGAGCCGCACAAAAGTTCCGGTCACATTTGGAAGATTTGGTTCAGCAAGGAATCGTTCAGCCCCAGGCCCGCAATGTGTCGATAATTAAAACATCGACCAAGCATTTCTCTTTGGTTTAGACTGCCCTCTTATCACGTTTTCCTTATACATGAAAAATTCACGCGATACGATACGCTTTAACTAATAACTAAAGGAACGCATATTATAATTATGTATTATGTACTCATGATTTATTAGCAGTTGTTTAATGATATGTCAGGTCCTATAGAATATTATTAAACGATAGTTAGAAGACGATATAGAAGCAACTCTCGACCAATCAGAGGCGTCACAGCTCAACCAATGAGAGAGCAGTACGATCTCTAAAGCGGCAGGCAGTTTAACCCCTTCAGACTCATATGACGCAGAGGTTGCCAGATTAACAATAAGAAATAGTTCTCTCATCTTATAATTACCTCTCCAAAATTAGTTTTCTGCCCACAGCTAACTCAAAGACAACTGCAGAGGTTGAAGTAACTAAACTAAAAGTTTCTAAATACCCCTGATGGTAACAAAGGCTTTAAAGTATCCCTAATCGGCTCAAAATCGCGTCATATGTCGGAGAGGGTTAACACTTGCCCCAGTGCTGAATCTGCCTTCGTTACCACCACATCAGCAGCCTCCGGGAACTTCATATATTGATCTTGCGAGACACGAGTGAATAAGGATCGTAATTTCTTTAGACTTTGAACATTAATCTACTTTAATAGGAGTGGAAATATAAGATAATTAAGTTAACTGAGGAATATTAGGCTGCTAACTATCAAGGACCACACCAATTCAACAATTACTAACCACTCTTCCTATTTGGTCTTTGTAAATACTTTCTATCTCTCCTGTTTCTCCTTGTTGGTGTTTGGGTAAGTTAATTACATAATATATACTCTCATACTAAACTTATAAAGTATAGTTGCCGTAAAGTTCTATTCCCAGTAAATGTTACATAATTTAATTGCTTGATTATTTCGATCAAACCTCAGTATACTGAGTAACTAATTTAGTTCCCGTAATACTCGATCCACTCGATCCAACCTCAACTCTCCTCAACTCTACCTCTATTTCACACATGAACTAAAATATTTAAGGTATGTCTCGAATTCTGATTGTTGATTGATGTTACGAAGATCCACAGATTATAACTTAAAGTTATGGAATTAAATGAACGCCAGTAAAATTTAGTGAAGATAAAGAATGTCAAATATATCGAGTTTCCGGTTACAGAGCTATCGAAAAAGTATAGATTTAGTTGGAAATCCTCGAAAATGGTCCTTCGAACCGGATGTGGTATATGAATCAATGAGATCGGAATAAGAAACGATGAAAGTGGCAGTAGTTGGACATAGTTGGGTACGTGATTTAAAAAACAAGGCAGATGTTGGTACGTGATTTAAAAAACAAGGCAGATGTTAAAAATTGTAATCACGATATAGGATATTTTTATAAGACTGGGGCTTTTGTATTTGGATTCACAGAGACCGAGACATTTAAGGAAGCCATAAGATGGAGTCCAGATTTGCTTATAATATTGATGGGCGGTAACGATTCTGAAAACCATGCAAATCCTTCAGAAATCACAGATGGGCTTGAACACAATTTTTACACTTCTTTAGCTCAATTAAACACTGTAGTGTACATGTGCGAAATTGAACATCGTAGGTACGACGAAGCTAATAATTGGAACTACTCGACAGAAACTTACAGGAAGATCAACTTAGGCGGGTCTGTGTTTAATGATTCTCATTTCCACCATTCTTTAACTGTCTACGTGGTGCGATGCATAAGGTGTTGATTTTCGGTGTGAGCATCCTGGATTCGAATCCACGGACTGCCACATGTGTTTGTAAATTTCATTAATCGATTTTAGGAGTATAGTTGGTTGTTGGAAGGAACATAATAATTGATATTGGTTCAGGGGTAATTTATCGAGAGGACTTCCCTAGTTTGTTAAGGCCCCATTAATTGCTCTTTCCATTCACATATGCATAGCCTACGTGAGTTGCAGTTGGGATGTGTGTACATGCTTAGATTGATATGCAGGATTCGAAGTTGCATAATAAATCGTAGGCAGTGTCCACCATTCTTTAACTGTCTACGTGGTGCGATGCATAAGGTGTTGATTTTCGGTGTGAGCATCCTGGATTCGAATCCACGGACTGCCACATGTGTTTGTAAATTTCATTAATCGATTTTAGGAGTATAGTTGGTTGTTGGAAGGAACATAATAATTGATATTGGTTCAGGGGTAATTTATCGAGAGGACTTCCCTAGTGGTTAAGGCCCCATTAATTGCTCTTTCCATTCACATATGCATAGCCTACGTGAGTTGCAGTTGGGATGTGTGTACATGCTTAGATTGATATGCAGGATTCGAAGTTGCATAATAAATCGTAGGCAGTGTCCACCATTCTTTAACTGTCTACGTGGTGCGATGCATAAGGTGTTGATTTTCGGTGTGAGCATCCTGGATTCGAATCCACGGACTGCCACATGTGTTTGTAAATTTCATTAATCGATTTTAGGAGTATAGTTGGTTGTTGGAAGGAACATAATAATTGATATTGGTTCAGGGGTAATTTATCGAGAGGACTTCCCTAGTGGTTAAGGCCCCATTAATTGCTCTTTCCATTCACATATGCATAGCCTACGTGAGTTGCAGTTGGGATGTGTGTACCAAGGTTAAGAGATACAACAGGTTGGAGCATGGGGTCACTCAAACTCGTACCCGCTCGCGCATGACGTCACGAGGAAGGAAGGGTCGGAGGTCACTCGACTGTTTACCATTCATTCTCAAAGGAGCAGCCGAGCCAGCACCATCCTCCGTTTTCTTTTACTTCATACCGTGATGCTATAACTACTGTATAATGCCCTGTGAAAGTGCAGCTCTTCTATTTTAACTGAACAAAATGCCTTTATATTGTCAAGTTGTTGGATGCATTTTGGATGCATTATTTATATATATATATATATATATATATATATATATATATATATATATATATATACAGTATATGTGTGTGTGTGTAGTATGTAGGCTATGAACCGTAAAACCGTGTAACTTCGGAAATTTGTCGAAGTTTTTAACAATATCTCCTGACTGTAAACACATTATAGAGAGATATAACTAGGTAAAGTGATGCGTGGTGATAGTGCGCGGTAATCCAGGAAGCCTTCTAAAATTATCCCCCATAATAAGAGAGCTATCCTTATCCTAAATGGTGTCCGAAGTCATCTTGAAAAGTGGCTATTACTTATTATCGCCAATGTCCGAAGTTACGACCCAAGTCCGAAGCGACTTGGTTTTACGGAATGTAATTATTTGTATGTATGTGTGTATACCGGTATATACCAGGTTCAGATTATGCTGTTCAAATTTGATGTCCTCATTACAGAATGGACATATATAGTTTATTTGGAGTCAGTACAACGAAGAATGACCAAAATTATCCATAATATTATATATCTTCCATATATAGAAAGGTTGAATAAATTAGTCTTGCACTCGTTACAGAGACCCATCTCGTCCAAATGCCTATCTAATTTTATCTTAAAGCTCTCTATCATTCTTGATCCCACTATAGCACTTGGTAGCCTATTCCACCTATCTACAACTCTGTTACCAAACCACTATTGGCCTATATCTTTTCTGAAACGAAATGTATCTATCTTGAAAACAATTGTTATAGTTCTTTCGCTATCACTGGGCTTTAGTACATTTTTCATGTCCCCTCTATTAATCCCACTAACCCACTTGAACACCTCTATCAAATCCCCTCTAACTCTGCGTCTCTCTAATGAATGAACATAAGAACCTAAGAAAATGGGAGTCTGCAAAAAGCCGATCGGCCCTCACAAGGCAGATCCCTGTCACACCCAACCCCAATTACATAAGAACATAAGATCACGTGAAGCTGCATATGGCCTATCTACTTTAAAAGCTTCTTACTCTCACAAATACTTCCTAGAATTAGTACTTAAGTTAATATAGTACCAATATATAATATATTTAAGAAATAATAATTATGTCTAGATTTCTAGAAAAAATGCAATATTTGACACTACTTGGCCAAACTGGTTCACGGGCCTCATGCTAGAGGGAGTGGGGCCGCATGAGGCCCGCATATTGGAGTTGGACACCCCTGGGTCTAGTGGCAGCAGGTTGGCTGGCAGGCGAGCGTTTTTCTACCTTTCTTTCTCTCGTCCAGCATTGTGACGTCAGCAGGCTGCGCGTGCGCCAACCTGTTGTATCTCTTAACCTTGGTGTGTACATGCTTAGATTGATATGCAGGATTCGAAGTTGCATAATAAATCATAGGCAGTGTCCACCATTCTTTAACTGTCTACGTGGTGCGATGCATAAGGTGTTGATTTTCGGTGTGAGCATCCTGGATTCGAATCCACGGACTGCCACATGTGTTTGTAAATTTCATTAATCGATTTTAGGAGTATAGTTGGTTGTTGGAAGGAACATAATAATTAGACCACCCTGGCTATCATCTGAAAATCATGGAGTCCAGTGTTTGTGGGAGAGATTAGAAAATGATATGGAGACCACTGCATAATTAGATAATCTTGCAACTGTTCCGTACTAGCCAACATGAGCGAACTGATTAAAATAAAAAAATCCCTAGGAGGATTTAAAGCTGCTTGTAATAAGAAACTGAGCACCATAGCAAATGTAGTCATTAGTTATCCCCTAGACACCATTAAAATCACCTCGCTCATAAAACAAATTAAAGGCTTGAATGAGCATATTAAAGAAAGATATCAACAAATTATCGACCACAAGGATACAATTTCCTCTGAAGTAGGGAGCATAGTAGACGACATGACAGAGTACGAGGACAAAATTGTAAGTGGATTGGTGGTACTAGAAGCTAGTCTAAATGAAAACCCAAGTGAAACAATTAGAAGTAAATTACCTACTGTTGCACAGTTGCCAAAGCTGAGTTTGCCAAGCTTCGACGGAGATATAACTAAATGGCCTTCATTCTGGGATTCATTCGAAGGAAATGTAGGGAAACGACAGGATTTGACAGAAGGCCAGAAATTAGAATACCTTCGAGGTCAGTTGAAGGGAAATCCTAAGAGACTGTTAGAGGGATTCTCTGGGGTTGGGACGAGTTACCAACCTGCTGTAGTACTTCTAAAATAAACCTATGCAGATCCCAAAAGGAATTAGGAGACCGCTTGCTAGACCTAGTTAGTCCATCGTACAGTTACAAAGAATTATGCAACTTTAACGCTGAGATCGAGTGCATACTGCGGATGTTAGAAAATCATACCGTCAACCTACAGGCTAGTGAGTGGGTAGTGATGAATATCTTAGCAAGAAAGTTGAAAGGGAGAGTATGGGAAAGAATACAGCTGCTTTCGGGAGTTACTTACCCCGATTTGGCCACCCTTAGACAGAAACTTCCACTAATCATTGATTTTCTTGGTACTAATGAGACTAAGGAACGTAATAAAGACAAAATTAGCTTCCAAAAAAGGGAACAGAACAATGGAAATTCTGACTTCTGGGTGAACAAATCGGGAGGTAAAGGTGAACAATCTGGCAGTCTTAGTGTCAATACGCAAAATCCTCATGAGAAAATTCAACTTATCCCTTTTCCCAGAACCACAAGGAGTATTGGAAGGCATTCTACATCCTCGAGTGGCGAGACAACCAAACCTACTAGTTCAAAATAAAGTAAAAGATATTGTTTGTTCTGTGGTGAAAGTCATGCTAGCTCCAGATGTGGAACCTATCAAACCAAGACAGTAAGAGAAAACCGACTGAAAGAATTAGGACTGTGTACTAGTTGTATGAGGAGACATGAAGGAGAATTCCCATTACAGCTGCATCAATGTATCAACTGTACGAATGGGAATCATCACTCCATACTTTGTTCTCCTGAACTTGGGAATGTGCAAGTTACTAATACTCAAACTGATTCTATGAATAGTGCAGCATTGCCAGTCGGCATAGTTAACATCATACAAAATAACAAATAATTACAAGGTTAGAGCCCTTTTTGATCAAGGAGCCCAGAGGTCATTTATTCTCAGAAACACAGTTGATAAATTGGGATTGAAAATTGTTCACCAAGCTAATATAATGGTCACTGGATTTAACAGTTCATCTAGTAACAAGACTCTTGATATCGTGAAAATCAATGTGAAAAGTGGTCGTAAGTACTTCAGCATGAGAGTTATAGTGATGGACTCCTTGCCAAATTATATTTCCATGACTAGACTCGGTAGACAGATCGCTAACCTGAGACAGAGAGGAATTCGGGTAGCCGACCCATACATTTCCAGTGATGACACCGTGGAAGACCTAGAGATGTTGATAGGGAATGACTACTATTGCCAATTCGTGACAGGAATGCGAAAGGTGATGGGGGTCAATCTTCTACAAACCAGAGATGGATGTATGCCGTTCGGACCACTTAACGGAAATCCTAACCAGCTATTTGAAACTGAAGTAAGCACAGTCGTGGTAGCCAAGATAGCGGTAGAAGTAAACCCAGTAGTAGAAAAACATGCAAGTTCTAATGTGGAATTGGCAGAAGTAAAAGATGACTCTCTAACCCCAGCTCTGTGGGATTTAGAAACTATAGGGATTAGAGACGAGGAAAACCTGACTCCCGAAGAGCAACTGGCCTACTCGAACTTTCATCAGAATAAAAGATTTAAAGAGGGAAGGTACAAAGTAGGATTACCTTGGCGAATTGATACCCCATCTCTTCCTACAAATTACACACTGACTAAGAACAGACTAGAATCTAATTTGAAAAGATTAAGAAAGGATAAGTTAAATCTAGATTACTACCATGGTATCATTGCGGAGCAGGAACAACTGGGGTTTATAGAAAGAGTGAAGGACGACAAAGTATGTTCTAACACTCATTACTTACCTCATAAGGCTGTCTTGAGAGACTCCAACACGACACCTCTAAGAGTAGTCTTTGACTGTAGTGCAAAGCTTTCTAAATCACACCCTAGCTTAAATGATACCCATTACACAGGCCCTTCTTTAACAGAGAAATTATATAAAATGCTCTTAAACTTTAGAATTAACAACTATGCTTGCACAGCTGATATTAGCAAAGCATTTCTAAGGATAGGCCTGCAAGAGAAGGATAGGGACTATACTAGATTCTTGTGGCCTGAAAACCCGTATGACCCTAGCAGTAATATCATAACTTATAGGTTTAGATCAGTACTGTTCGGAGCTACTAGTTCTCTCTTTTTGCTGCAGGCCACCTTAGCCAAACATTTAAAAAGGTATGAAGGACGAACCACTGAATTTCTGACTGATTTTTTTTATTTGGACAACCTACAAGGCACCATGAAGTATGAAAAGGATTTGCTAGAATTGTATCACCAAGCCAGTGATATTATGAACCAAGCCAATATGCCGCTTCAGTCGTGGGCCTCCAACTCTGCATCATTGAATCAGATATTGGATGATCCTCCGACTGAAGTGAAATTGTTGGGATTGGTTTGGAACACTGTACAGGATGATTTAGGAATAAAGCCATGTAACGTAGAATATGACAGGAATTCAGTGCCAACGAAGATAAAATTACTGAGTTGTGCTTCTTCATTGTTCGACCCATTAAGTCTGTTGGCTCCTATAACTATTCAAGCCAGAACGTTATTGCAAGAAGTCTGGAAGATAGGTTTGTCTTGGGATGATGAGTTACCGGATAATATTAAAGATACATGATTCAAAATAGCTCAAGAATACAATAACGTACACACGTTAACATTTTCACGATGCATGATGGAAGAAGGAATTCCCTGTCAGTTACATGTGTTTACAGACGCGAGCCCTCAAGCTTTTGGAGCAGCAGCCTATTTAGTGTCGGGTGAGGATGAAAAACCCCGGTTACTGATTTATCGTGCCAGAGTAGCTCCATTAAAATCAAAGACTATACCAAAGTTGGAATTGACAGCAGTACAAGTGGGAGCTCAGTTGATGGATTATTTGGTAACAAATGTGAAGGTAAACATGACTGAATGTTACTTGTGGACCGACAGTGAAATTGACATTCAGTGGATTAAAAACAATAAAAGTAAGGAAGTATATGTAAGAAACAGGGTGGCAAAAATCAAAGCGTGCATCCCTCATGCAGGACTCTTATATGTACAGTTGGTCAAGGATGAAAGTATACAGTTTTTCATCTGCTATAGCCACACATGGTTTGTCATGTTGGCAGCCATGACAGCCTTTCCACTAGCCCAAACCATCCCAACACACATGGGGTTTATTATATTGATACATTAATTAATATACGGAGTGCTTCGAAAAAGCGTTTCCATAAATATCAAAAGTTAGAGCATTATTCATAAACCTTCAGGGTGACTAAATACTGTTATGGAGATCGCAAAACAAAGCTGGGGGCACGCGGCACTCGCCTCCGTTTCATTGCCCTTTGGATCACATATAATCCAGTCTTGGGGATGAAAGTGAAATATCAATATTTACCTACTTATTAATTAACAAGTATTATTAGATTCCTCTTTCTACTCATTATTTATTATGAATGTTATAATGTTAAGTGTATATCATAATATCTTTTATAGCCACTCCATATTCGTCTACTTTAGATACACAAAAATCTAATTCCTAAACGTGGACGTAAGGAAGCCTGTGTGTTCAATAGGGTAATGACCCAGCAATTTTACTCATCTTGCGAGCGCCATTGCTTTATGAGTCAGTACTCGAAGCATAATGAGGCTTTACTTGTGATTTTTATTTATTTATTTATTTATTATTATTATTTTTATTTTTATCAGCAGAACACCTGCAAACCAACTGCAACATTGATATCACCATACCCTACATTATTAGCCACATATTACCACCTGTGAAAATGGACCTGTATTCCACTGAAATATCGTATATAGGTAGACGTTTTGATTTTCGTTTTCACTCTCGCAGTTCTTGTATATCTATCAATAACATTAAGTGTTTAATATCTCCGAAGTGATATTCACGTCAAAGATTATAGAGCAATATATTCATATTTCCGTCTGACAACTAAGTCCAGGAACACGTTTTTAAACACCCTGTATAAGGTGGGCGGGCTCTGAGATATGGATACCAGGGCTGCCAACATGACAAACTATGTGTGGCTATAGCAGACGAAAAACTGTATACTTTCATCCTTGACCAACTGTACCTACTAAACACAATCCTGCGGATAGACTCACGAAACCAATAAGTGTAAACAGATGTATGGTTACATGGTCCAGAATGGCTGTGTCATTGGAATGAATGGGCAGACCAGAAATTCGTACCTGAAAATCTCATTTCAGTGAATGTAGGGGAGACTACTATAAACCCACCATTAATACCAGGACAAAATTACAATAATCTGAACAAGCTGATTCGCATAAGCAAACTAGTGTGAATGGTGCACGCCGAATGTGTGGTCGACCTGAGGCGAATATGGAAGACATAAATCGTTACTGGGTGAGTTCTATACAACAAGAAAGCTTCCAAGAAAAACTAGAATACTTGAATGATCCTAAAGTTAAAACTCCAGAACGAGTAAAGAATTTGGGATTATTCCTAGATGGAAACATAATGCGATGTAAAAGTAGATTAGAACACGCAAATCTGTCGTATTCTACTAAATATCCGGTCTTACTTCCAACAAAACATTGGTATACCAAGATTATTGTAACACACTGTCATCAACATGTAAAACATGGCGGTGTACAGGATACCTTAGCAAAACTCAGGGAAGAATATTGAATACCCAAAGTAAGGCCTCAAATTAAACAGATTATCAAGGCTTGCCTACTGTGTCGTAGACTGACGGGTGCTCCCTTTCAACTGCTGCCTTTAACTCCTCTTCCACAAAACCGAGTAGGAGATTATGTTCCTTTTGAAGTGACAGGAGTTGATTACACAGGAGCCATAAAAGTTAATACGGACAACAAAACTGAAAAGTATTATATAGCTTTATTCACATGTGCTACACTAGAGCAATTTATTTAGAGTTAGCGCAAGATCTATCTGCTGAGACTTTTATTAAAACCTTTAGAAGATTTTCAGCAAGGAGATCTTGCCTCAAAATAATGATAAGTGACAATGCTACCAATTTTACTTTGGGTTCTCGCATACTAAAGCAATTATTTGAGAATTCTGAGGTAAGAAATACTGTTGACAATCTGAATATAAAATGGTACTTTATTCCTCCACGAACACCGTGGCATGGAGGATTCTACGAAAGGATGGTGTCAACAGTAAAACAGAGTTTAAGTAAAGCACTGTATCACAAGGCATATACAGCAGATGAATTGCATACCATAGTGGTGGAAATAGAACAGAAAATAAATAATAGACCCCTAACATACGTCTCCAATGCCTTAGACGAACCTGAAGCCTTAACCCCTTCTCACTTAATGTATGGCAGGAGACTCAGCTCTCCCCCTACTTTGGTCGATAATGAGTATCTTTTGGACCCAGATCAGATTAGTGAAGAACAGTTGCGGGTTAGGTGCGGTAAAGTCTCGCAGGCTATTAATAAGTGGAATCGTGTTTGGAAGACCCTGTATTTAACCTCATTATTAGAGAAGGGAAAGAAAATTCAGGGTCATATAAAGAAGCAACTTAAAGTAAATAAGGTAGTTTTAATTGCTGACGAGGGACCCAGAGCACAATGGACCTTGGGAAAAATCACTGAGTTGATAGAGGGTTCCGATGGACTTATTAGACTGGCGGCCAGATTACGGACTCAGCGAGGATCTACTATTCGTTCCATCAATAAGCTTTACCCCTTAGAGATGGAAGAAGTAAAAGAAGACGAAACTACTGACACGGACGTGTCTGAAGCAGTTACTCCTGACAGGTTTACGAACGGCAGACCTACTTGTAGAGCCGCACAAAAGTTCCGGTCACATTTGCAAGATTTGGTTCAGCAAGGAATCGTTCAGCCCCAGGCCCGCAATGTGTCGATAATTAAAACATCGACCAAGCATTTCTCTTTGGTTTAGACTGCCCTCTTATCACGTTTTCCTTTATACATGGGACATTCACGCGATACGATACGCTTTAACTAAAGGAACGCATATACTAATTATGTATTATGTACTCATGATTTAGCAGTTGTTGAATGATAGTGATTTGTCAGGTCCTATAGAATATTATTAAACGATAGTTAGAAGACGATATAGAAGCAACTCTCGACCAATCAGAGGCGTCACAGCTCAACCAATGAGAGAGCAGTACGATCTCTAAAGCGGCAGGCAGTTTAACACTTGCCCCAGTGCTGAATCTGCCTTCGTTACCACCACATCAGCCTCCGGAAACTTCATATATTGATCTTGCGAGACACGAGTGAATAAGGATCGTAATTTCTTTACACTTTGAACATTAATCTACTTTAATAGGAGTGGAAATATAAGATAATTAAGTTAACTGAGGAATATTATGCTGCTAACTATCAAGGACCACACCAATTCAACAATTACTAACCACTCTTCCTATTTGGTCTTTGTAAATACTTTCTATCTCTCCTGTTTCTCCTTGTTGGTGTTGGGTAAGTTAATTACATTATAAGTTTAGTATGAGAGTATATATTAAGTATAGTTGCCGTCAAGTTCTATTCCCAGTAAATGTTACATCATTTAATTGCTTGATTATTTCGATCAAACCTCAGTATACTGAGTAACTAATTTAGTTCCCGTAATACTCGATCCACTCGATCCAACCTCAACTCTCCTCAACTCTACCTCTATTTCACACCTGAACTAAAATATTTAAGGTATGTCTCGAATTCTGATTGTTGATTGATGTTACGAAGATCCACAGATTATAACTTAAAGTTATGGAATTAAATTAACGCCAGTAAAATTTAGTGAAGATAAAGAATGTAAAATATATCGAGTTTCCGGTTACAGAGCTATCGAAAAAGTATAGATTTAGTTGGAAATCCTCGACACTGACAAATGAACATGTTGACAATATGCAAAACAATCTAAACAGGCTTTCACAATGGGCTAAAATCTTGCAAGTGTGCTTCAATAAAGATAAGTGTAAAGTACTTCATATCGGATACCGCAATGAAAAAGCAGACTACTCATTGAATGGCACCCAGCTAAAGAGTGTAGAAAGAGAAACTGATTTAGTAGTAACAATATCCAGTACCTTAAAACCAAGTCAACATTGTGCTGAAGTTGTTAAGAAGGCAAACAAAATTATCAGTTTCATTTGAACATAAATCAAAATACATTATCCTCACCCTTTACAATTCATTAGTTCGCCCACTTTTAGAATACAACGTTCAGTTCTGGTGCCCCTACTATAAAACAAATATATAGACAAATTGGAACGAGTTCAACGTAAGGTTACAAAGACTGTCTTCGTAACAAACTATACGAGGAACGTCTTAAAGAACTAGATTTATATCCATTAACCAAGAGCAGATTGAGAGGTGACCTTATTCAAGTTTTCAAGGTAATTACAGGCATCAACAACATGAACTGTAATAAATATTTTACGATTGACCGATCAAACTACACGCGGGGAAATGGCTGCAAAATAATTGGTAAATCATTCAAGTCTAACGAATCCAAGAATTTCTTCTTCATTCGAGTCGTCAACATGTGTAATGGGCTTCCCCAAGATGCTATAGACTGCAAAAGTTCGCCTAGACAAGCACCTTGCCCTGAACCCAAGGTTGACTGCATTTGTAATTGAATAAACATTTTCTTTAGTAGTGTTTGTTCAATAACCTAATATATCTAAATATAATTTCTCCTGCCATGAACTAAGCCCCAGGGCAGCACTTCCTTCTCACATCTTTTCCAATTGTTTTCCGAAATACTGTTGCAACACTTGGAACAGCAGTGTTTTGGCCATGTATTGAGTATTGTTGACATATGTGGCGGGGGGGGGGGGGGGGGGAATCCTCTCACACAGCTCTTCTTGACAAAAAAGAGAAGGAAGCCTTTTTTTCATTAATTCACGTCCACTCACCGACTCTTTGCAATCTCTCTCTCTCTTCTCCGCAATGTTACATCTTTCTCGCTATTCTACCGCTATTACAATAATCAGCGTTCCTCAGAGCTCTCTCAATGTATACCACCTCGTTTACGAAGAATATGTTGCACCCATCTTGCAAAACAATCCCACCCCTCTGTGCAACTCTTCAACCCAAGAGTGAAACAATACTCCCTATATTTCTTTTATTCAACAGCTGAGCTCTCATGCTATGAATTAAATTGCTTCAAAATCCGTGTGTCCAGGCAATTTGGTTCAATCATTCCTTGATTTTAGCTGTCACTCTTTCAACTCTGGAGGGCACTCATCACAGGCAGTTCTGCCTTTTGTTTCCCTCATCCACATAGAAAAACAAAATAAAGTAGTAATAATAATGATAAAATAATTAATAAGAAACAAAAGCAGATTAATAAAAGAAGAGGAAGTAAAGACGAAAACTAAATTGTCCTTTAAGCTTTGTAACTGTACAACCTATCTAAAGCCTATTCACTGAATTATTTACGGTCTTTTCGCCCACAAGTCTTTTCGCCCAAACTAGGAGTCCTTTCGCCCAAACAGTGAATTCTGTTCGCCCAAACAATGGAGTCCATTCGTTCAAACCAAGTCCCTTCGCCCAAAACAATATAGTCCGTTCGCCCAACCCTCTGAATTTTGTTATCCCACGCTCTTAACTGGCTTTTAAATACTGCTCAATGACATTTTGTTTTCAAATTTACGGTTACAATTTGTCTGTCCATAACTGAATATCGATATAAATATATATGAATGTGCATATATGTATGAACGAATTTGTATATAGGTATACGTACTGTTTATGTATATATATAATATATATATATATAGAGGGTGTATTGAAACAACACTTACAGACCTTAAGTGTTATGTACAGATTAAAAAAACAAGTTTACTTTATTATATAATGAAATATAAAATAATTAAGTATTAATGATTTACAGGATATACAGTAAAATAATCAGTGTCGTCCAAGCAGTACTATAAGCTGAACACTGACATTGGTCTCCCTCTTCATCCCCCCCCCCCCCCCCCCTTCATCCCCCCAATCTCCTAGTTTATACCCCGGAATGTTGAATTATAAACATAATTAGTTTTCGGGCTACATAATGTAATTTATGTTCCCTTTATAAACCGTTTACAACTAAAATTATTTTCTGTTAATATCAAACATTTATGTATCTCTCTTTCAACATAGGAAACACCGAAGGTATCTTGGATGAAACAAATTACAATCTTCAAGTGGTCTGCAGATATTACTGTCATATGTTAGTCATTATTACCAATGTTGAATGATAAATAGAACCACAAAATGCGGGCATTACAGAGTTATTGCCCACTGTTATTTAATGTATTGTACAGTTGTGAACATTTATTCAAATACAAACATATTCGAAGCGATCTCGGGTTAAATTGAATCTCCTAACTAATTTATACTGGGTATTTGAATTTCAGTAATCAGTTCGACACTTCTAAATCGATTAGAATTAATTACCACTGATGTACAGTCACGAGCATAAATGCTGTGACATCATCCAGATAACGTCAACACCTTCATCACTAGGGGTTTATACTAAGCTGAACAAAATCGCTTGACAGTAGCTAGCATGAAATACAGAAATAATTGTGTTTGAATACAAAGTTTTGCAATACCATTGGAGACAAAGGGGCGAAAATGATTTGGTTGGTGTCGAGGTATTTATGCTCGTGACTGTACATGTTCATTACAGTGTAATAAGAAGATTAATTGATAGAAATACTGTATAATTCCCACCAAGTGATGTAATACCGTTTTAAAAAAATTATTCGAGGCATTTTATGAAGCTTCGGATTCCACTCGAATCTGCTCAAATACCGAATTATCGGCGTGGACATGATATCATGCCTGTTTTCCAAATATCTAACCTATATTTTATAGAGTAGGCTACAACTGTTACACATCAATATTGTCAGTAATAGTCGATGACGTTATAATTGAGACAATGAGCAATGAGCAATGATTAACCCTCCTGTCCCGGGCAGGCTCTCCAAAGGACGGAGCTCGTATCCGGGCGATCTGGCCGAATATCAACAAAAGTAAACTAAGGTTAATCTCGCTTAATATATTACCTACATTAATCAAACATATATAGAAATGGGCACCTTACCTTGCTGCGTAGAATGGCGTTGAGTAGAGCTCTCTAGCTTAACTGGTTCTGGAGTGATGGTGATGGAGGTAACTTTTGCCGCGTATTTACCTCGGCACGTCCGAACACTCAACCGCGGCCCCGGCTACGACGCCCAGTTGCACTCATCGCTCCACCCGCAATTATGCCGGGAAGCGATTTGATAGTGTTTTATTGGTTATTATGTCATTTATTATAGTTATTATGTTATTTTCACTCAATAAAGTTATTTACATGAACTTATTTGTGTCTCTGTCACTTATTACTTCGTTTTATTATTATTATTATGATTATAGTGTCACTTTCACTGGACTTTGATAATTGGTAGTGTCATTTCCCCTTGTATGTATTGTTAGGTAAGCTAATAATATATATAGTGTCACTGTCACTTGTTCATATTGTTATGAAGGCACTTATTATTACTTGTGTGTGTCTCTTTCACTTATACTTAGTTTTATTATTATTATACTGTCACTTTGACTGGCCTAGGCTTATTGAGTGTCATTTTCACTTATTTATTGTTAGAAATATATATTATAGTGTCACTTTCACTTCCATATTGTTATTGAAGGCACTTATTATTACTTATATGTGTCCTTTTCACTTATACTTAGTTATATTATTATTCTTCGCCTACATTTGAGTGTCACTTTCACTGTTGTCACTTCCACTTCAAAAGTTTATTAGAGTATGGAAGTCGTTGAAGCAGGTGCCAGCACACAGTCCAACTTGACACTCGAGGCATTCCCAAGTGGTTTTTGTGGTTTTGCGGGGTCTTCTTGTGTGGCTGCACACATGGCACCTCTTCTGGATTCTGGTGTTATTACCTGGTGCTTTGAAATGAAGGGCGTTGAGCTGGTGCTTCCTGAAAAATTCAGCACACACCGTTCTGTCCAGCTGGCCTGGTCCTTGTAGTGGCCTCTCTGGTGTACCCGCATGTTTAGCCAGGAGCTCAATTATCATCTGCTTGTGGAACTTCCGCAGGGACTTGTACTTCTTGGCTCCTGGAGTCTTCAGACGGTGGTAGATGTTGTAGGCATTGAGGACTGACATATCTACCGTATGCAGGATAAACTTCTTGTACCACCTGCAAGATGTTCGCAGGCAGTCGATGAAGCCCATCTGCATGTCGGACTTGTCAACGAGGCGCATGTTGAGGTTATAATCCAGGACAGCAGCTGGTTTCTGGACGGGGTTCTTGGTTCTTCGGTCCACCTTCCCTGTGGCGACCATCTCGGCCTTGTGGCATGTGGTGAGGAGGTTGACCTTGCGCTGGTCATGCCAGTGGATGGAAAGGATGGGGCCACTCTTCTTGTGGAAGATGTCCGCCTCTTCTTCTTGGTTGGGTAGCCTGGCATGCCCTTCCTCTTGCCCTTGACTGTGCCGACAGTTCCGGTCTTGTGGTCATGGAGGTACTTGGTCAGGAGAGGCGACGTGTAGTAATTATCTGTGTAGAGGATGTGTTTTTTATTGAAGTGCCTCTCCATCATCTTCTTCACTACAGCGCCACCAAAACCAATGAGGGGGTCAGTCACAATTTCTCCACCCTTGCTGCTGTAGACTATAAAGTCCAGCACATACCCCGTCAAACAGTCGCAGAGGATGAAGAGCTTGATGCCGAAGCGGTGTCTCTTGGACGGGATATACTGTCGGAAGTGCAGCCTACCACGGAACAGGACCAGAGACTCGTCGAGGCACATCTTCTGGAAAGGAATCAGGTAGGTGGTGAACCGATAACGTATCATGCCATACAGCTTCCTGATCTTCCATAATGAGTCGGGAAGGTGGACTGCCATGTTCATGTTGTTTGTCAGGTGGAGATATGAGAGGATGTCGAAGTACCTGTCCCTGGACATCTACTTGCCAAATGCTGGAGTCGTTATGATGTCGCCAGTGATCCAGTAGTTTGCCTGAGCGTGCTTCCTGATATGTGTCATCAGCATTGTGAGTGCCACGAACACATATAGTTCTGCCACAGTGACAGCTCTCCATGCCACCATCTTGGCACTGGTCTTCCTCCCAAGAAAGTTGGCACAGATCTCATGATGGTTGTTGGTCTCCTCGACGAGGTATTCCATGACTTCATTGTCATAGAAGCCACAGAAAATCTCACTGGGGGTAGTAGCTGGGCCACAGGGAAATGTTGGTGACACCCCGGAACCCATCTGTACCTCGTCAAAGGCAGGACAATCTGGCTTAAAATCAGCCCCATCTGTCCACACAAACAGGTCGGATGCTGATGTTCGAGGATGTGCAGGTGCAGTAGGCACACGCAGTAGGCACACGCCCTTGGCCACGCGGCCGCCCTGCACGCCCACGCCCACGCCCACGCCCAGGGGCAGCGGCGACGGCAGACTGACCACGTCCACGACCTCGCCCTCTCGCTCGTCTTGTCGGGACTTCCTCTTCCTCTTCCTCCTCAGGCAACGTCAGGTCATCTGGGGCAATGTTGGGGTCGTCAGCATCGTCTTCAGGAGACAATTCGGGTGAAGAAGTGACCGGGCGTCGGCGGTGTGGGGCGCGGGAGGCTGCGTAAGCTTCAACAATGGGAGCCTCGGCCTCGGGAGTTGGGCTCCTTTTGCGGCGAGCCGAGGGCTTCTCCGCAGCAAATAATGCTCTGCGGTGTGTTGAGGGCTGTGGCACACTAGTAATACCACTTGAAGAGGCCCTTTGGCCATCCTGAAGGAGAGATGAAGCCGAGGGCTGTGGGTGACCCACGCGGCGTCCCGGGTCAAGGCGTCGGGACAATGGAATGCGGGTGCTTGCTAGACCAGGGTCGGCGTCATTATCACTGTCTTCAGCTTCCCTATCCTTTTCTGCGGCTGCCCTGCGTGCTTTTTTTAGCTGCACTTTTCACCAACGATTGTTTATAGAAATATTTGCCCACTTTCAAGGGCGTACGGGCAGGCAAAGGGGAAGGTCCTGGGCTAGGGCTAGGCCTAGGCTGACATAGCAAAGATGGTGAGGGGGTAGGCCTAGGTTCTAGCACACTTGGAAGCTCAATGGCACCTTCCTGAAACACTTCCACATCAGGATCATCACTACTGTCTCCCCCCTCAAATAAATCGACATTATCGTCGTCTCCAAAGCCAACGAAATCGTCATCTTCGCTTGCACTTATAAATTGTTCTTTGTCCACCAAGCTTTCGCCACTTCTCTCTTCACTATCAAAAGGTTGTCGCTGTATAGCACTATCACTCAACAAACACTTAACTTTCTTTCGTTGAGCTTTATTCTTGGTTGCAACAGGCGTTGAAGTTGCGAGCGGGGTAGCTGTGGGGCCCGCGGGAGGTTGCAGCGATTCGGACACGTCGGAAAACATTTTTTTCAGTATAACTCGCTATGGCGGCCACGTACGAACTGATAACACTAGTAGTTGAGGCTTGGTGGCGCTGCGGTCGCTCCTGCAATGCAAAATTTGGCCGCGCGAATTTTGAAGCACGCTTTCAAGCACAGGGATTTTAAAAGGACACCCGGTTACCTGCCTTTTTTCGTGGTGTCCTTTTAAAAGGACACCCGCGCTGGAGGGGTTAAGGAAACTTAACTTCACACACACACACACACACACACACAGCCCGTAGCCTAGTAGGTAGAGCTCTCGTCTCACACACGAGGGGTCGGGGGTTCAATCCCCGGCCGGGCGGAGACAAATTGGGCTTGTCTCCTTTCATGTGTTAGCCTCAGTTCACCTAGCTGTAAATAGGTACCTGGAATAAGTGGACGACGTTGTAACGTTCCATCTGGGGTTGGCAAAAATGGTACAAGGCGAGATGGGTATGATATGGTTCACCGAAGCTGATGGCTACCTAAGCCTTCGGGCGAGACGGTACCGTCTATAGTGAGAATGGTACCATACAGATCCACCCTAAGCCTTCGTTTCCGATGTCGCCAATTGGCTAAAAATATAGACTACACACACATCCACAGCCATTCCAACGATACATATAACACGTACACATATAGGAGGCGGGAAATAACGAGCATGCTCACTCAAGCAATACAACTAGAGTAAGTACACACACGTCTCCCTTTGTCAAGCTAATTTTATTTACCTTACATAAACATGGAAATGAGAGGTTTATGTGCATGTATGTCTGTGTATGTCATTAATTTTCTTTAACCTCACTCTTTTATAACATGAGTGTTTGGTCAGGTATGCGTGGTCACAATTGTACGGTATGTAACATTTGGCTCCTATAACTCTTCGTATTGCTCGATGACTCATCATTCCTGAACTTAACTGTACATGCAGTATACTATCTTCATTAAATACATAACAACGATCAGCCCCCAATAGAACTAACAATAGAACTACGCTTCATAAACGATTGAATTACCTTCTGCTTCGTTTGGATACCCGACCCAGACTTGGGCATCAGCATTATGTCCCATGATCAGAATTACAAATGTTACATATTTTGTTTACGCTAATATGTTGCTAATAATTAGTGTTTTTCTGCTAACCACATAATATCATCACCACATTCTAAGATACTTTTATTTCGTAATTACTAATGTGTGAATAGGTAAACCCATGCTTTCCCTTTAGCTAAGTCGATAATATATAGGTTTATCATGTATTAACACCTAACGAGCGGCCTAGGCGGTAATTTATATGTACCGCCCAGCGGGGTGTTTTGACCCTAAATAGGGTTGTTTACGTGATAATTGTCATGCCTAAATAAGACCCAGAGCGTAAAACAAGTATCTATCCCTGAAAGGGCATAAACAGAGCTTTCCAATGACACCCCAACCATCCTTGTACGACCGCTAGTTTTCTTGCAATGATCGCGCAACACGAGTGCAAAAACCATGTAATTAGGTAGTTTCCCTACATAATTCCCTGTGTAGCGAGTGCGTGAGGCTGGGGGAGGGTGAGATTCATGTCAGTAGGTCCGCCGCGGTGGTCTGGAGCAGACATACGCTTGCTACTCTCCTGCCACCACTTATCTCTCTCTCTCAGCAACATTACGTGCTGAAAATGGCACACGACATAAGTTGTGAACCGCCACTTAGTCCAAATTTCTTTCACACAACATAAGTTGCGCGCCGCTAATAAAGGGTTAATAATTTAGTGCCTTACTTGTAACCCTGTTTTGCTACATTTCTAAAAAGGCGTTTATCTCTAAAATAACACATGTATGGGAAAAATATGATACAACAATATATGTTTAATTTCCATTTTACAATGTGTTAGTCATAGTCTGTAACAGTTGTTTCAATACACCCTCTGTATGTATATATATATATTTTGTTACGAGGGGAGCCCGGGCAACCAGATGCTCCAATAGCCTAGCCCACAGCACCGTACTACCCTGCAACAGACACGCTCTTAATATCTGACTCAAACACCAAGACACGCAGGTTCTCTAGGAAAAATGCTTATCTTCCGCTTTGCCCTTTTAAAGCAGTAACAAGGAGACACAAAAATATCTATGGTCCCCGAGTCTAGTCCACAGTGCGTGTATTATGCAAGAGAACTTCTAAGGTTATTCTAAACTACCCAAATATGACCTAACCATGCCACTACTAGACTCCCAGAACATTCTATATCATGCCCAATCGCTTAGGAATTGGGAACAATAAAGAGCAAAAACCATGGAAAGTCCAGTGCATAAACCTCTGTGCCAAGCCTAATTTCCCTAGCCTATTTCCTAATAATACACAGAGTGACTCTCTTCAGCACAGGTCGGCGGTGGTGTTGTAAGGGATAAACAACTTTAATGACTTAACCCTTACAACATCATCTGGGGTTAGCTCAATACAACCGGGTACAATGGGGACAACCTCACCTAGAAACAGGCTCGACCCCTAGTCCCTGACTGCACCAGATGTATTGTTGCTAAAACTACACAAGGCACAAGGGTTGATATCCTGGGGAAGTTAGATGCTGGCTGCCACCCATAAAGGGTTGGATAAGACCTGAGTCAAAGGATGCTGTGTGGTGGGAAAAGGCTTAGCCTACCATAGCAAACACCCAGCAACCTGTGCTCAAAGGCCTGACAAAAACAGAGATAAACAGTCCAGCCATCCAATCCCCCCAGTGATATCAACCATGAATAATATGCACATATAATAATGGTTAAACAATGCAGCAGAATAATGGAAAAGAAATAAGAAACCAGTGTAGAAGCTTTACACTAAGATTGCCAGAGAGAGGAATGCAGTCTAAACTAAATACACTCTAATAATTAAACTACTAAGATTAAAACAAAAACAATATGCTCAATAAGACTCCAGCCCCTGCTATGCTCCAATCAAATAAAGAACAAAAAGAAATATGCGGTATTCAAGGGAAACCAAAGAAGCAAGCCTAACCAACACCAAACAGTGATGTTGACAGAGCGAGAGGTGAGACTGGAGTGAAGCTCTTGCACTCGCTTTGGTTCCCAAGGCCCAGACGAGGGAGAGAAGGAGAGCACCATGCACCGCCAGAATACACAATTGACTGGGCAACCTGTGCTCTCAATAACAACAAAAGTAATCAAATAAATATAAGTCATCATTGTGTGAACTTATGATGAACTGCATTAATCACACAAGGCTAAATAACTAAATAATAATACTTATTCACTCACTCGCATGGTCACAGCACGGGAGGCGCTGTACGTAGCTCTAATACGTGACGTCACTCACCTTGGCCCTGCCCCTCGCCTCCGTTGCGTTTAAATATACCCTTCAAACCGTTACAACCAGATCTCTCCATAGCTCACTCGGTATGGCACCCGCCCGTTACTGAGGAAACCAGCGATAGATCCCACTCGTATTTGGTTTATTTTTAATTTGTTTATTTCGTTTTATTTGTTATTTTGGTTATTTTTGTTATATTTTAGGGTTAGGTTAGGTTAGGTTATGTTATGTTAGGTTAATCTAATCCAATCCAATATAATAGTTGTACATTTGAGGGGCGGGGCCAAGATTCTCACGCATGCGCAGATGGTGAGTGACGTCACATATTAGAGCTACATTCATAGCCTCCCCACAGCACAAGGGTAACATTTGACAACTGCCAACAACTCGGTGGCAGCAGAGGAAAAACATATTAGCAAGCTAGTCTCTCACAGGCCCCCTGCACGATAGGCCTCATGATTGTAACTCACTCACAAAGGATACAGGCTAAACTCATTTAGGAGTGACACCCTCACACCTAGGGGGAGTCTGTTGGTGCATCTTGAAACAACAGACTGCTCATAATTCAATAACACTACAAGACATACACAACTACAGTCTTTTTCTAGTATTTTTTTATAGTTTTTATATTTTTGTATTTAAATATTTTCTTCTATACAGAAACACAGCAACTCCTACTTTACGACCCTACGCTGGGCTACATACGGCAACCAACAAGCACCAGACGTAAACATGCTAATCAAACCAAAGTACTGTAGGAGGCTACACCAACACTGATTGAACGGCGAGGGTTCTCCTTAAAAGATACCCTCCCGTGACAAACAATCAGCCATAACATTATCAGTGCCCTTAATATGCCACACATCCAAACTTTGTTCCGGCAGCAAAACAATACCTGACACTGATAAACTGCCCAGTCCATCACAAGACTGGCACTTCTCTTCGCTCTCTCCGGCAACGGGACCTGCCAATAACCATCACTATTTCCACCTTAGTGATAACCGAGGCAACCCCGATGCGGTCTATGGGGTCGTCAACTCTGGGTAATGGATAGGCGTCTGTCAGGGATAATGCATTAACACTACTGCAATCAACACAAAAACGGATCTTGCCACTCGGCTCAGATTGCAAACACAAAAACGGATCTTGCCACTCGGCTCAGATTGCAAAGTCACTGGCAAAGACCACACGATATCCCTTATCCCACAGATCCTTCTCCAACATGTAGTCCAGCTCTGCGTTTAAGACAGGCTGTCGAGCAGGATTTATACGGTAGGGAGCCAACTTGAGCTTTTCGCTGTCTCCAGCCTCTATGTCGGGTGCCACCCCGGACATGCGGAAGTATTGCCACCGCCTAGTAAACAACTCCTCTTGGCGCTTAGGAACAAGAGGTTGCAACTTATCTCGAAGAACAACATTCTCATTGCCCTCCCACAACCCAGCCGGGACCACAGCCTCTAAACTATAGTCTCCCTCCTTCTCCACCTCCGTCCCTAATACAGCCAGGTCATGAGAGAGACAATCTGTACCACCTGTGCAGTCACTCCCACAGTTCATAAGTGCCAAGGCTTCACCGCCGATACCATACATGCGCACCCCCGCATTCCTTGCGGCTACACCTGCCTGCGCAGCATCACTGCCTTCAGCGCCACGGCTAGATGCAGTCTGTCTATGGTAGTGGTTTAATTTTACTACGGCAGCATTGGGAGGCTATGCGACGGTCGGGCGTATCTATTACATAGTCAACCTCACCAATCTGCTTAATGTCCTGATACTGACCACAAAACTTAGCAGCCATGGGTCGACCCTGAACTGACAACCGTGCCAAAGCCTCGTCGCCCACCTTGAACACCCTAGATTTAGCCTGTTTGTTACAAGGGTCTCTCATCTTCGTGTTCATGCTGCTAACCGGGATAGCCTCCGGGTATCTAGTGGTAGTATCAATTAAAGTGTGAAAGTATTTATCTCCCGAACTGGCGGGTAATAAGGGGCCAACCATGTCACGAATCAATGGGGTTCAACTACAGGTGTAGGGATCATAGGTGCCACGGGTATTCCTGGGTGGGGTTTTCCATCTACCTTACCAATATGACACGTCAAAAAAGAAGCCACCGATGCATGCATATTAGGCCACCAAAAATGATAATGTAGCCTATCAGTAGTCTCACATACCCCTAAATGACCCGCCAGTGGTGCCACCTGCGTTAGCCTAACCAGCCCTTCCCTGATCTGCGCAGGCACCACTAACTGCTCCTCCACCAAACCTGAGTTCGTATCCGGCTTCCACTGCCGATACAACAATGCCCCCTGTACAACAAATTTCTCTGCTTGACCGTTCTTCCCACCAGTCGTACCAACCTTCTTAAACAGGAGGCCCAGACTGGGGTCCTCTTGCTGCAACTTGCTCAGTTTGTTTCTAGGTAACTCCATCAAGGCAGTTACCTCTGACCTCTCAAAAATATCAGAAGGTTGAGTCGGTTTCACTATGTCAGACTCCTCGTCTGGCACTAGGTCACCTCTACTAATCTCGGTAGCCTCACTGGGGTCAGCCAAGCCCACAGTTGCCTCCGGACCAGTGTCATCTAGTAGTGCATTATGGGATGGCCCGCACTCATGGCTGTCGGCCCCCGCATCCACTAAATCATCCACCGGGTGTGCCAAATGTGCCACTGATTGGGTCACTGCACCAGCAGGATAGATAGAGTCCATGTTATCTTCTTGCAATCAACCACCACCAGGGGGTACAAAAGCAGCCTCAGCGACGACTATAGGAGGTGGGAAAACTGCATCCCCTGCCAAGTCAGTCCTGAGCAAAAAGTCCACCCCCTCAACTGGCAGTGTCCCCACCATGGCCACCTTACACTCGGCAGTCAAAAGTGGGCACTCTAGGGTCACCGGAACTAAATCACAGAATTGTTCACTGTTGATTCCCCTGCATATTACAAACTCTCCCATGCTAATTGGTCCCCTGTCAAGTTGCGACACATGGATTTTTGCTCACCAGTATCCCTAAACACCTTGACAGTGTAAGTCTGCTCCCCAACCCGTACAAATCCATCATGTATGAATGGCCGACACCAATCAGGGGAAGTCTGGTTATGCTCTGGTGGTGATACCATCTGGGGCGGCAAAGTGCTTACTACCCTGCTTCGCGCTGGCCAACACTGCCACCCAAACTCACCAGTACCTGGCTTGCCTTTCACAGGCACCTCTCCTAGTGTCGCCACCAACTGGACAGCCTTGGGTTCCTGGGTAGCCTTCCATTTAGCACACTGAGGTTTAATATGACCCTCTTGCTTGCAAAAATAACATCTCACTTCCGTAGAAGCTTGCTGGTTGTCAGCCTTGGTATAATGTGTTTTATTTGTGGTACCTTTGGGTGATGATGGGCGAGCTGATACTGTGGCCGCTTAATGCACAGGTTGGTCTCTCCAGTCACCAATGCTCCCCGTGCACGTGCCACGCTGGGCTAGTGCAAAGTCATCAGCCCAAACTGCTGCTTCCCTTATTGATTTAAACCGTTTTTCTTTTAATTTTGCCCCAATGTCCTATTCAAGGTTCCATGTCATCTCAACCAGTAGACCATTTCAACCAGTAGCTCTCAACCAGTGCCAAATTAACCCAGACCAACCAAACCAGTGCCAAAATATAGCCCTAACCTAACCGTATTGGTTGATTTGGTGCTGGTTGAGAGCTTCTGGTTGAAATGGTCTACTGGTTGAGTTGTCCGGTCACCCCTTTTCAACTATGCTGGTAAACTGCTCCATCAGCCAAACCTCCCACGCCGCCTCAAAAGTACCAGCCGACTCTGAATGCAGCCACTTAGCTAGAGTATCGCACAGGTACCTGGCACATTCCACGTACGAGTCCCCTTGCTCCTTCCGAGCCCCCCTGAAGGCCAACCTGTAAGCCTCAGGACGCAGCTCGTAGGCTTTTAACACAGCCTCTTTAAGTACATCATACTCTAGCTCCTACACTTTTAGGCGATCGTATGCATCAAGAGCCTTGCCTTTTAAAACATTAGACACCAACACCGCCCAGCGTTGCCTCGGCCACTGATACTCGTGGGCCTTCTTCTCAAAACGAAAGAACCACTCTGTGACCTTGAGTTCATCGAAGGCTGGCATGAGTTTCAGCCGTCGAGACAACAACACCTCTTCTGCCTCCTCCTTAGATGTATGACAAGCATTATTCCCTTGGTGTCTTTGCCCACTAGTCTCCAACTTCGCCTTCTCCAAATCTACCTCCCTATCTCTCTGTCTCTCTTCTCTCTCTGCCTGTATTCTCTTCTCCATCTCTCTGTCTGCCTGTATTCTCTTCTCCTCCAGCTCTATCTTCCTCAACTCAATCTCTATCTTTCTGTCTCTCTTCCATCTCCATTCTCTTAAGCTGAATCTCAACCTCTGGACTCCATCTCGACCCTATCAAGGTTATAGGAGGAAACTGGGCATAAGGGGGAACATTGTGCTGAGCAGCCACCATATGAGTGGCAGTGAAATGCTGGGGTGTGGCCCATGACACGTGGGGGAAAGAAGGAGGATACTGGGGATTGCTAGCATAACTTGAAACAAATGTCCTGGCCATAGGGACATGATCATAGCCTTGTAAAAATGAAGGGGCCGTACTGATAGGGTTAAATGCTGACGGTGGAAGCGTGGTGGCAGGTGCGGTGGTATTAGTAGGAGACTGTATGAATACTGTATCACCTTGCTCTGGAGTTGTTGCTCCACTCCGGGCCCCAGTAGAATAATAGCTAGCCTGACTGCTAGGACGCTGCGGCACATGCAGGATGGTGCCATCATCCACAACACAAGTACTAGCTTCAAAATAAGGACCACTAGGCTGCGCAGCCAACTTGCACACCTCTTGAACTAACTCTGCCTTAGACATACCACTGCATCTCCACCCATACACCTCCAACACACGTCTTAATTCATCACTACTCCTGCTAGCAACCTCTTCTTAACTAGGTTGGGTTGTAATAAACTGCAAAACGTCCTCCTTCCCCACAATGTAAACAGGAATGTAATCAACATGCGACATCTTTGCAATAGTTGTGGACACGGGTTAATGATATAAGATTACTATGTCCGTAGACTTTCAACTGCAAGAAAAAAATTACTGACAATCTACTATCACACTATGCTGGCATGAGGTCGCCACTGTTACGAGGGGAGCCGGGGCAACCAGATGCTCCAATGGCCTAGCCCACAGCACCATACTACCCTGCAACAGACACGCTCTTAACCTCTGAAGTGCGCATGGGGGGGGGTATAAGACACCTCTGCCTGTGCGCATGTATTTGAGCGGTTTCCATCACTAAAATATTTATTTTACCATATATAGCATTAATACTTCTCCATATGCGCCTATTATAGGTTGATTATAAAGGTAATAACCTGTTACAACAATAAAACAAGTGGAAACAGCGTTTGGATGGTCAAAATCGGCGATACAGGCCGGAAGTTACATAATGTATGGCTGAGGCAACCTGCTTTCCCGCCACTTTTCCCGAAGTCTGGAGAGACACTGTCGATCGATACTCTCTCTCTCTCTTGCACTCGCTTGCTAACAGTGATGACAATGCCCTGCTTGCAACTCGCTAATGTTAGCACGAAAATGTACCACAGAATAAGGGAATAACAGGGAAAATAGGTGATAACTGAAGAAGGGGAGGAAAGTGGGGAAGGAAGGGAGGTAGAGGAGTGATATTTTGCATGGCCCAGGGGCAAAAAAAAAAAAAAAATCGGTGTTTTAACACCTTACGAGCGGCCTATGCGGTTTATTTATGTGTACCGCACAGCGGGGTGTTTTTAGCCAAAATAGGGCTGTTTACGTGATCATTTTCATGCCTAAATAAGACCCAGAACGTAAAACAAGTACCTATTCCTGAAAGGGCATAAACAGAGCTTTCGAATGACACCATAACGATCCTTGTATGGTGATAAGGTTTCTTGCAATAACCGTGCAACGCGAGTGCAAAAAGCTGGTAATTCGGTACTTTCGGTACATAATTGAGTATGTAGCGAGTGAGAGAGGGAGGAGGGAGCTGAGATTTGTGTCAGTAGGTTCGCCGCGGTGGTCTGGAGCAGTCATACGCTCGCTAGTCTCCTGCCACCACTTGTCTCTCTCTCTCAGCCACATTACGTGCTGAAATTGCCACTCGAGTTATGTCGAGCGCCGCCACATAGTCCAGCTTTATTTAACTCGACTTATGTTGCTCGCCGCTAATTAAGGGTTAAATTGATTTTTTTTTTCCCTGACTCTTAAGAGTCTTCCCGCAGTCCGCCTGGGGAACTCTTAAGAGTCTTCCCGCAGTTCCCGGGTTAATATCTGACTCAAACACCAAGACATGCAGGTTCTCTTGGATTTTTTTTTTATCTTCCTCTTTGCTCTATTAACCTCTCCGCTGCGTACCCCCTATAGTATACAGCCACCCCTGTGCGGAGGTATTTAGATGGTTTCCTTCACTCAAATCGTCATCGTACCATAAATATCATTAATACTTATCCATATGCGCCTACTTTACGTTGATTATAAAGGTATTAACCTGTGACAGCAATAAAACAAGTGGAAACAACGTTTGGATGGTCAAAATCGGCAAATTAGATCGGGAGTTTCATAACTTAAGGCTGAGCGCTCACAGCCTGCCAGCCTACCAGCCGTCATGACGTCTGGAGAGACACTGTCGTGTAATTGTCTCTCTTTCTCTCTCTCATTCGCTATGTAGCACATACAAGCACACCCCTCTTATGACTTGCTATTGATAGCACGAAAATATATCGACGACATATGGGAATAAGAGAGAGAATAGGTGATAATTGAAGGGGGGGGGGGGAAAGGAGGGGATGTGGAGGAGTGATATTTGGCATGGCCAAGGGGCAATACAAAAAAATAAATAAAAACAATATATATAAATTGATACTGGGCTGGTTTAAATGTTTTTTGTTAGGCCTTGGATTATATAAGGAGTTCCGCAGCGCAGCGGTAAAACTCTTATTAGTGTTTCAGCACTTGCTGGGTTAAAGCAGTAACAAGGATACACAAAAATATCTATGGTCCCCGAGTCTAGTCCACAGTGCGTGTAGTATGCAAGAGAACTTCTAAGGTTATTCTAAACTGCCCAAATATTACCTAACCATACAACTACTAGACTCCCAAAACATTCTATACCATGCCCAATCGCTTAGGAATTGGGAACAATACAGAGCAAAAACCATGGAAAGTCCAGGTCATAAACCTCTGTGACAAGCCTAATTTCCCTAGCCTATGTCCTAATAATACACCGAGTGGCTCTTTTCAGCACAGCTCGGCGGTGGTGTTGTAAGGGATAAACAACTATAATGACTTAACCCTTACAACATCATCTGGGGTTAGCTCAATACAACCGGGTAAAATTGGGACAACCTCACCTATAAACAGGCTCCACCCCTAGTCCCTGACTGCACCAGATGTATTGTGCTAAAACTACACAAGGCACAAGGGTTGATATCCTGGGGAAGTTAGATGCTGGCCGCCACCCATAAAGGGTTGGATAAGAACTGAGTCAAAGGATGCTGTGTGGTGGGAAAAGGCTTAGCCTACCATAGCACACATCCAGCAACCTCTGTGCTCAAAGGCCTGACAAAAACAGATATAAACAGTCCAGCCATCCAATCCCCCCAGTGATATCAACCATGAATAATATGCACATATAATAATGGTTAAACAATGCAGCAGAATAATGGAAAAGAAATAAGAAACCAGTGTAGAAGCTTATATACTAAGATTGCCAGAGAGAGGAATGCAGTCTAAACTAAATACACTCTAATAATTCAACTACTAATATTACATTAAAACAAAAACAATATGCTCAATATGACTCCAGCCCCTGCTATGCTCCAATCAAATAAAGAACAAAAAGAAATATGCGGTATTCAAGGGAAACCAAAGAAGCAAGCCTAACCAACACCAAACAGTGATGTTGACAGAGCGAGAGGTGAGACTGGAGTGAAGCTCTTGTTACCTTGTACTCGCTTTGGTTCCCACGGCCCAGACGAGGGAGAGAAGGGGAGCACCATGCACCGCCAGAATACACAATTGACTAGGCAACCTGAGCTCTCATTAACAATAATATCATCATTGTGTGAACTTATGATAAACTGCATTAATCACACAAGGCTAAATAACTAAATAATAATACTTATTCAATCACTCGCATGGTCACAACACAAGGGTAACATTTGACAACTGCCGACAACTCAGTGGCAGCAGAGGAAAGACATATTAGCAAGCTACCCTTTCACAGGCCCCCTGCATGATAGGCCTCGTGCTTGTAACTCACTCACAAAGGATACAGGCTAAACTCATTTGGGAGTGACAATATATATATATATATATATATATATATATATATATATATATATATTCAGGTGTGGCAGAGTGGTCTAGTAATTCCAATGGACCCGGGTTCGAATCCCAAAAAGTTAATGGGAAGATGTTGTTGGGGTGAAATTTGTGCTGCACCTAGTTTCAGTGCATTACCACAGCACACCGAATTGCCAAAAAAATACCTTCATTGTTCGTTGATTAAATAGCACTGTATGAATATTCCCATATTCAAAATATACTACAGGGGGCAATGCCTAGTGAGGTAATTGCTCAATAGGTGGCGTTCTGAGAGTGAGGGTCCGAGTCTGAGGAGTGAGATGGTGAAGCGCAGAGGCGAAGCGGCTTCAGAGATAAAGTTGCATCCAGCCGTGAATGAGTGCTTCGCAGGTCTCCCTCCCTAGACTGGAACAAGACCTCACGGGCCTCACCGTGTTCAGCGGTAGAGTGTGCAAGCTCTCAGCCTATGCTCGACAGGGAGTAGTTTGAAAATAGAGGAAAACAAAAATATATATATATATATATTGTCACTCCCAACTGAGTTTGTGACCTATGTTAGTTGTGAGTGAGTTATAATTTACATAGCCTTTGTTATATTAAGGGAGAGCCATGTTTTTCTCACACTCTATCTCCCTTGTATCTTTCGTGTCTGGGTGGTGACGTCATGATAACATCATGTTTTGTAACACATTGTCTTTGCTGCCACAAACATAATTATTTATTAGTGGCCCCTCCATCATTGACGAACATGCCTATTACATAAGGCATCCTCTTCAAACACTAATCCGCCGTAGTTTGAATCTACCGCGCAGAGCATTTAAAAACTGAGGAGCCTTCATCATGAGCGCACGCGACCTCACTCATGGCTTCAGTCATTATGAATTGGGTTCTCACTACGAAAAAACTTCGTAAAAAATAAAAACAAAAAGAAAATAAGAATAACTATCCAATAAGCTTTCCATCATATCGTGGATGTACTTGTGTGGATTTCTGACCAGACGCTGAATCAGGCGTCATTCCTCCTTCTTTGCTCTGCGCTCAGCCTGCCCGGACGTACCTTTCAGGCTCCGCTGGTTCCGCATTCGTTGCGTCCCTAGTGAGTTTTTTCTCATTTGTTTACTCTAGGATGTATCGAGTAAGGTTAGGATAGGCGTAGCAGGAGTGTCCTGGGCTGGTTGCCCGCAGTGCAGTGTATTTTGGGTCGTATGTATGGGGCATCTATTTCGGATGTACCCTCGTGGTCCTGTTGTGGACACGTGAACTTTTCACAGTTGTGTTAGTTGGTGATGCAGGCGGCTTTCATTACGCGTTAATTATTGCTGCCTTTTATCCTTCTGATGAGGTAAGCTGTGTGTTTGCTGACGTTCCCAGCGTATTTTTCTTCACTTAGTGAAGTTTTTTCTGGGTCCGTGTCAGGCTTCCCGGGGTGGGAAGTTATCGCTTCGGTGGTGTGTTGGCGGTGGTTCCTGTTGTGATATTCCAGTGTGTGTTTATATTTCAACTGTTTTCATGCCGTCTACCTAGGCCTAGCCAGCCGCTCGTAGCTTTGCCACATGTCTAGTGTTATTATTTATTTTATAAATATGCCCTACTGTGTCATGTGTATCCGGGTTTTAGTTGTGTATTGGCTAATTCCTCGGACTATAATTGTTTCCTGGTTTAGTTGTGTATTGGCTAATTCCACGGATTATGTTGTGACCTTGGTTAGTCGTGCGTGTCTCTCCTCGTGTCGTATTGTTCAGATGGTGTCTGTTCAGGGTGGGGTTTGCCTTCCGGCGGGTTTTTCTCAGTTTCACCATGAAAAATCCTGACCGATGAGCAGTGTTGGGCCACACGTGGTTTTTAACTCTGGCTGGTTCCCCGGCGTGGGGAGGTGTCTGTGGCTCTCCAGGACTGCGTCTCTGTGGGTGCCTGGTTTCAGGCCTCCTTTAAAATTCCCGGCGGGATGGCTGTACCCATCCTTACATATATATTTAGATATATATAAAGAAACGACGTTCTTGAGAACACTCGTTTTTTATAGGTTTTTCTACCTGGTTTACGACAACCACATGGAAAACCTAGCTGTTGTTTAGGCGTTCCTCCCCGGCGATCTTTTACAAAGAAGTGGGGTCAGGAACTTGTGGGGTTAACTTTTAGACTTCTCACCCGGCGGGTGCACCTGAGCAGGGTGGGATAAAACGACTTAGGTCTCTTATAGTTAACCAATCCATTTGAGTGATACTCTGTGTATCGCTGCCTTTACTCTTACGGCAATTGAAGGATCAGTGAGGTTTAACCAAATCGATTCCCACACCCGGCGGGTGCCCCTAAGTGGAGGAACTAAGGAATTTATAAACAAATTCAATTTCGATTAACCTTAATTGGGTGATACTTTCAGTATCGCCGCCTTCTATTTTTACGACGATCGTTTGGGACAATTCGTTAAAAAATCAGATCTCGTATATTCCTGCCCTGGGCTATTCTACTAAAATATTTCAAGGGCCGGCGTCTTTATGAGGGGGGGCTTTGTTACAAAATTGAATCTTGAGACAGTCACCACCTCCTACAGACTATAAGTGCCATACTGGACCATTATATCAGAGGGTATTCTTCATGTTCTTTAGCTAAGAAGATTTGTTTAGCCTCTTTACACCCAGCCGCGTAGCGAGATGTGTTAGCTGTGTCTTTGCATCCCGTTACCCGGCGGGTTATTAACACTTGTATGCGAACACTTGGGTTAACCTTATGAGCATTAATTCCTGGAAATTTTTCTTTATTTTTCCAGAGCTGAGCTCCGGCGGATCAATACAGACCCGGCGGTAGTTTCCTCACACCAGTCTCTGTCATGGCTAATGTGGCCCCATTTTTTGCCCTGTGCATTACCCCTACTTGCGCGGGTATCCCAATTTTTGCGCATACCCTTTGCATAAGGTGTGTTAGATGTCTAGACCGTTCAAGGGGTCTCTGGGTTACACTTAATTGTTCATTTTGCTCCCAATTAGCCAATAAAGTCCTGTGTGACAATGACAAGACCGCGGCGGTAGCGTTGAGAGAGGTCAGACAACAAATGTCGGCCTATACTACCATTGTCGCACATAAGTCACTTCAATGTGACAACGTCCCACTTTGGGATAAGTTGCTGTCAGAGCACCCTCCCCCTAAACGTACCTCTAGAGTAACGGGTTTTAAGCCGACAGAGACTAGCCAGGGTTCTGTATCATCTGTGGATACGTTTAAACGCCCGAGAGAGCCTACTCCCCCGGCAGCCACCTCCTCGTCGCAGGCGAGATCGAGGTCAAGGTCACCCCTCAGACAGCGGTCCTCAAGTCGGGCCTCTTCCCCGGCTAGTAAGAAGTGTAAGACTGAAGCTTCCCCCAGTGGCCATGGTGGTGATTCTTGCAAACCTAGGTCTAGTTCGCGGTCACACCGTAGCCACAAATCCTCCAAAAAGGATTCCCATAAGAAGTCCTCTCGACATTCTACTAAGTCTAGTGCATCTCATCGTACCTCTACACCTGAAAATGTTTCTGTTACAGCCTCAGAGTATAGTGAAGCGCCTGTCCCTAAACAAGATTTACCTATTGATATTTTAACCCTAGAAACGGAAAGTTCAGGAAATTCAATAATTGAGAATGTTTCAGACTCTCAAGAGAGCGTAGGCCAGAGCCTCGGTGTTTGGCGGTTTGCTCAGCCAGGGTCTGACCATCCACGTCCGACTCATACGAGTCACACAGTAGCCGATGTCCACAGGGACGCGGCGACCCCATCCTCTATCCCTGATTTATCTTGGAAACAAGGTGCCCCTGCCTCGGCGGGGTCTTCTCAGGAGGATCGGGAGGAACAAGATGAAGTGTCATTAATTTCAGATAGGGAGGGACAAGGGTCAGGCTCAGGCCTGGACGCCGCCCATGATAATACTGATTCACCTGAAAGTTCTGCATCTAACCAGTTTGTTACAGCACAAGAAATTGATGGGTTACTTACTCATGCTCTATCAAAATTCTTTAATCAACAACGAGAAAACCCCACAATGGACTTGGGGGCTCCCTTGACAAGTTCTGCGGTACGGCCTCTGATAACGTCAATCGATTTATCTAAGATTCCTAACCCTCCTACTCTGTCACCGGCAGGGAGCTCTAAGCCAGCTACGGCGGCATTCACTACGTCAAATGTCAGGGTCATTACGGATGTTAATCCACCCCCTCTAGACAAAGCGCCTCTTAGAAAGGTAGCTATGCCCCTGCTTTATGGGCCAGACGAGTCATGGGTCCCTTTGAACCCCTCTAAGCCAGAGCTTGCCCAGCCTACCTTGTCAGGGGAACTCCCGGTACCACGTGAGTGGTTTATCCAGGGAAATAAGTCTAAGAAATTAAGGGCATTGGATGCCTTGGGTAATGTTTTGGACGTAAATATCAAGGCTATACCTAGTTATTATCATCAGGATTATTTTGTTTATGCATCTAAGCCTGCTTTACCCCCTGCCTCAGCTTCAAAACTTTTTTCAGACTGGTCTAAGCTGGATGGGTTTAATGATATTAAGGCTCTGTCGGCTCTTACTCCTGAACTAGATTTACAGACCGTCACAGACGAGACAGCTAATCCAGTGTTGAAGGTGGGACAGTTGGGACCAGGACCTTGGGTGGATTGGGAGGTAGAGGCTCAAAACTTTGCAACCACTTTCACTTCTAAATCTTCCCACCAGATCCCTCAGGATACACATTCATGGTTCTCCATGCCGGTAGGTTCTGCCGGCGGAGTTCCGTCAGCTTTATTTTCTTTTTTAGCTGCCCCTAAGATTAATCTTTGTGAACTAAAGGAACCATTCACTACCCCTACCCCTTCTCACCTAGACAGAGAATTTAGGCTAAGGGGAAAAGCTTTCTGCCTGTTTTCACAGTACATAGTTTCTCAACAGGTGGCTAAGTCTTTACTCAGGTCTACTCAGGCAATCGCAGACGCGGATGCTCGAAGATCAGTTGAGTTATCCCGGCGTCTGATTCTTCAGTCGTCGATTCAATCCTTAGGTGACATACGCACAGCCTTACTTGAGGCGGTGCGAGCACGACAGGATCTTAGGATGTCATTAGTTCGCAAGCTGCCTGATCGCATTGCTAACCAGGTGGTAATGTCCCCAGTACTTACACCTTCTTTAATGTCCCCTGATGTATGGCGAACAGTGTTTAACATGGCACAGGCCGTGAAGCACAGTCCCGCACAGGCTAAGAAACCCGCATTTAACTTCCCCAAACCTAAGCCTCCTACTAAAGCTCAGCCAGGGGGTTCTAAGCCGTTTCTTCCGCCTAAGTCCTCCCAATCTCCCCTGGGTCAGTTCAGGCATAGACAGAGAGGGTTTTCAGGACAGAGGGGACGCGGCCAGTATAAGCCGGGGCAGGGCCAGTCTTCGGCCCACACCAGCCAGCCGGCGAAGCGTCCAACACCACCAAACCCACCATCAAAAAACTAAAGTCTTTCTCACTCCCAGTGCCTATCTTAGAGCCGGAGGAACCGAGGGAAGTACAGCCGGCGAACCCTTGTCTGCTAACTGGGTCGTTCCGAACGTGTCACCAAGCATGGCCGTTAAAAACCTGGGCACGGATGGTGGCACGCAAAGGCATCACTTGGCAGTGGCTCCGGCGACCTCGCTTACGTCAGCCGACAACGGCAAATTGTGTTTCATTAGAGGTGGAGTTGCTGGTCCAGGAGATGATTGCCAAGAATGTCATCATCCCGGTCCCTCCAGATTACCCTGTATTCACGTCAAAACTGTTTTTGGTTCCCAAACGGGACAGTGTTCAGATGAGGCCGGTCGTAGACCTGTCTTATCTGAATCTTCACATTTACAACGAGTCTTTCAGAATGTTAACAGTTCATCAAATCAGGCTAACACTTCCGCCGGGTGGCTGGATGTGTTCCCTAGACCTGACAGGCGCCTATTGGCACGTGTCGGTCAACAAAAGATTTCAAAGGTTTCTGGCCTTGAGGATCAGGCACCAAAATTTTGTTTTTCAGAGGATGCCGTTCGGTTTGAACCTAGCACCTCGATTATTCACGAAACTAGTCCGGCAAGCCCTGATGCCGTTGTTAAAACAGGGAATCAGAGTGTTGTGGTATCTAGACGACTGGCTGGTGGTGGCAGAGACACAACAATTATGCATAAAACATGTCAATATCATTTTAAATCATGTCAAAACTCTAGGCTTCAAGGTAAATCTGGTAAAGTCAAACCTTGTTCCCTCAAGAGTAATTCAGTGGATAGGGCTGGTCTGGGACACCGCCGCTCTCACTCTGAGTCAGAGTGTGGACAATCGCAACAGGTTTCGCAGGAAACTGTTCAGGTTTCTTCACAGTCTGACTACGACACGAAGAGTCTGGGAGTCTCTGGTCGGCTCTCTCAACTGGATTCAGCTAACTGTCAAGTTGGGCCGGTTGAAAGTAAAACGATTAATATTGGAAGGCAACAAATATTTCCCACTCTTACCGGCGGGAAAATTATGGCCCATACCAAAATTAATCCACACCTTACTAGCGGTCTGGGCGATGAGGGAAACATTGCACTCAATCATGTCATGGACCTCTCCTCCTCCAACGGTATGGGTAGACACGGATGCGTCAGGCACCATAGGGTGGGGATTTCAGTCAAATCAGGGGCACCAGGGTCAGGGACTTTGGTCCCACTTAGAAATCTCTCACATAAATGTCAAAGAGTTACTAGTCCCCTTGTATTTCCTTCAGGCTCACGGCCCGGCGTTACGGGGCAAGTCAGTGGCCTTCAGAATGGACAATCTGAATGCAGTTCACTGTATTCAGAAACAAGGGTCAACGAGGTCAAGGAAGTTGCTACTCGTGTCGGAAGAGATTTTTGTTCTAGCCACCAGTCTAGATATTTATCTTCACGCATCTTATCTCCCAGGCGTAGCGAACGTCTGGGCAGACGCTCTGTCCCGGAGACAGAGCACGACAGTAGAATGGGAGCTCAAGCAACCCATTTTCGACCTAATGATTGCGGAGCTCTCCCATCCACAAGTGGATCTTTTTGCGTCCGAGGAGACTCACAAGCTCCCTCTATACCTCACCCGCCGGGCGATAACGCCGGCAGGGGGGCCAGACGCCCTAGTGACAGACTGGAACAGATGGAGCTCCATCTATCTGTTTCCGCCGCCAGATGCGTCACTAATGTGCCACGTAGTGAACAAACTACGAGTTTATCGAGGCTTAGTCTCGCTAATCGCGCCCCTGTGGCCGGCGCAGGTGTGGTACCAGCAGTTAATAATGTGGTGCCCGGACCCGGTATCGCTCCCGGTCGGGTACTTCCACTTAGACACGATTGGCAACCTAGAGACCTCGCTGACTTTTGCATTATGGACATTCAGGAGGCCAAGTGGCTAGCACCATACGGTAGGGATGTGACCAATAAATTGCTCAATCAATATACTCAGTCTACTAAGCGACAATATCAATCTCATTGGAAAGCTTTTACTTCTTGGATTGTTAGAACGGAACAAACTGTACCCTCAGTGGCATTGGTTTTTAATTACTTGAACTATCTGTTTGAGCAGAAACGTTTATCTGTGGTTACTTTGAAGAATCACTTAACTGCGATTAGAGTGCCCTTTTTCGACCTTACAGGTCTATCCATACCGGTGGCGGAGGAAACAGGATTTATGAGAGCGTGTTTTAAACTCCGCCCCCCTCCCCGTCAGCTCATGCCTACTTGGTCTCTGGACAAAGCTTTGTCTTTACTTCATTCTCGTCTGTATCAAAATACTGCAGACTTTGCTTTAATCTTAAAGAAGGCAGTTTTCCTTTTGGCTTTGGCCACCGGAAACAGAGTGTCTGAGCTGGCGGCGATGAGCAACACACCTAATTGTCTTAGGTTTGGTAGACTTAATGATTCAATTTCCATTGCACCCTCCCCGGCGTTTGTAGCCAAGAATGAGCATAGTGCACACGTGTTTTCTGAGTTCACGGTGCCGGCGTTAAAAAGGGGAAAGGTGCATCATAATTTATGTCCAGTGCAAGCTCTAACCAAATATTTGAGAATAGCTCCTCATAACCCCCAAGGTGCTTTATGGGTAGCGAGTACGGGTAAACGCTTACTTAAACGGCGATTAGCCTCTCTTCTGGTAGAAGTCACTAAAGAGAGTAATCCCGACGTTGTGGGTAGGGCCCACGATTTACGCAAGTGGGCGGCCTCTTTACGTTTCCTGAAAAACTTTTCAGTTGAAGATATTGCGTCCACACAGTTGTGGGCGTCTAATCATACGTTTCTCTCTAGATACTTGTCAGTTGCTCTAGACAAACCTTCCTTACCATGTATAGCTTTAAGGCAGAGGGTCTAGGTGGCCCTGCAGTCACTTATGTTTATTTTCAAGGAAGGGGGGGGGGGGGGTGCAGTCAGTTGACATAGGACACCCTAGACCCCGCCGGAGTATGAGAGCTGTGATACAATTTAAGGTTAAAATGTGATATGAAAATTTCTCTGCGAGAATTTGTGCTAGTACAAAGTTTAGTACAAAACAACGGTGTTGTTATAGTAGTTTTAGCTGCGAAAGCAATGTAACATTAGTTCAATGGAGTTCATTAGCAATTGATCTCCACATGTATTTTGGGGTTTATGATGTGCACATATAAACTTATAACTTATTATTTTTGTCACCACTCGTTGAGTGGGGTGCCTTTTGTAACTACAGATCTGTGTTCAGAATCTTCAGGGTTACCTATTTTTGTCGGGCAGGCTTCTTTGAAGCACGCACCTGCCTGAACCCCTTTTTCTTGTATATTTCCGGCCTACGCCGTATTAAATACATTTTTCAAAAAGTAAGAATACTATGTGGTTGTTTTTATTATCTGCTTTTCTAGAGTTATGATATGATTACGAATGTCCCCCTCCAGTCTTAGATATCAGGCATGTTCGTCAATTATGGAGGGGCCACTAATAAATTATAGGTTTGACTCCTGTAAGGAGATAAAGAAAACCTAATATTTAGTAGTGGCCCCGTAATCATTGACGACTGGGGCCCTCCCGACCGTCCCCTTCCCATTCGTTGATGTATTAAGGATTTTGGTTTACTTGATATGTCAGTGAAGGAGGAATGACGCCTGATTCAGCGTCTGGTCAGAAATCCACACAAGTACATCCACGATATGATGGAAAGCTTATTGGATAGTTATTCTTATTTTCTTTTTGTTTTTATTTTTTACGAAGTTTTTTCGTAGTGAGAACCCAATTCATAATGACTGAAGCCATGAGTGAGGTCGCGTGCGCTCATGATGAAGGCTCCTCAGTTTTTAAATGCTCTGCGCGGTAGATTCAAACTACGGCGGATTAGTGTTTGAAGAGGATGCCTTATGTAATAGGCATGTTCGTCAATGATTACAGGGCCACTACTAAATATTAGGTTTTCTTTATCTCCTTACAGGAGTCAAACCTATAATTTAGTTTGTTCAACCCTGGTGGGAGAATTTTAGTTTATTACATGTTTACACAATGATATCTTGTATTTATGTGATCATTTATGTATTGTTAATGAGAGCACAAGTGCCTAATATAATTATGCAATTTAGTTACGCTTGGAGCTCTCACTTCTCTCTTGGCGCGGCCAGGGGACCCTGTGTGAATGTTCCATGGCCCCACCCTCACTCCAGTCCTGTCCCTCCTCTGAGAACACCATCTGTCAGATGTTGTTAGACTTGCTTCCTTTGTTTCCCTTAAATACCGCATACATCTTTTTGTTCCTTATTAGATCGAAGCATAGCAGGGCTGGAGTCATGTTCAGCATATTATTTTTGTATTAATCTTATTAATTTAAATACTAGTTTATTTTGTTTAATATTAATCACTGCATTCTTTTTCTCTGGCAATCTAGACTATAAGCTTCAACACCTGTTTCCTTCCATTTCTTTTCCGTTATTCTGCTGCATTGTTTATCATTATTAGATGTGCATATTATTCATGGTAGATATCTCTGGGGGATTGGGTAACTGGACTGTTTATCTCTGTTTGTGTCAGGCCTTTGAGGACCGAGGTTGCTGGGTGTGTCCTTTAGTAGGCTAAGGCCATTTTTCCACCACACAGCATCCTCGAACTCGGGTCTTATCCAACCCTTTATGGGTGGCAGCCAGTCTCCAACCTCCCACGATATCAACCCTTGTGCCTTGTTTAGTTTTTAGCAGCAATACATTCGATGCAGTTAGGGACTAGGGGTGGAGCCTGTTACTAGGTGAGGTTGTGCCCATTGCACTCGGGTGTATTGAGCTAACCCCTGATGATGATGTAAGAGATAAGTTAGTCAAGTTATTTATCCCTTACAACACCACGGCCGTGCTGTGCTGAAGAGAGCCACTCGGTGTATTATTAGGACATAGGATAGGGATAATAGGCTTGGCACAGGTTATTGCATTGGACTTTCCCATGGTTTTGCTCTATATTGTTCTCAATTCCTAAGCGATTGGGCATGATATAGATTGTTCTGGGAGTCTAGTAGTGCTATGGTTTGGTAATATTTGTGCAGTTTAGAATAACCTTAGAAGTTTTCTTGACATACTAACAGCACTATCGACCAGACTCGGAGACAGTAGATATTGTTGTGTCTCCTTGTGTTACTGTTTTAATAGAGCAAAGAGGAAGATAACCACTATTCCTAGAGAACCTGCGTGTCTTGGTGTTTGAGTCAGATATTAAGAGCGTGTCTGTTGCAGGGTAGTGCAGTATGGTGGGCAGTGTTGGGTGCAGGTCTACAGCATTGTTGTCTTTTTGCTACAGCGGTTCCTTTTTGCCAGTGCTGTGGGCTAGGCTATTAGAGCATCTGTTTCCCCGGCTAGTGATAGTATAGAGTTGTTGTGGTGTGAAGTAATTATATTTAGATTGGTCAGTAATTTTTTCTTGCAGTTGAAAGTCTACAGACTTAGTACTCTTATTTCATTAACCCGTGTCCACAACTATTGCTAAGATGTCGCATGTTGATTACATTCCTGTTGATAGTGTGGGGAGGAAGGACGATTGGCAGTTTATTAGAACCCAACCTAGTCAAGATGAGGTTGCTGGCAGGAGTAGTGATGAATTAAGACTAGTGTTGGAGGTGTATAGTTGGAGGTGCAGTGATATGGCTAAGGCAGAGTTAGTTCAAGAGGTGTGTAAGGTAGTTGCACAGTATAATGGTCTTCAGGAAGCTAGTACTCGTGTTGTGGATGATGGCACCATCCAGCATGTGCCACAGCGTCCTATCAGTCAGGTTAACTACCATTCCACTGGGGACCGGAGTGGAGCAACAACTCCAGAGCAAGGTGATACTGTATTTAGGCAGTCTCCTACTATTACCACAGCACCTGCCACCACGCCTCCACCGTCAGCATTTAACCCTATCAGTACGGCCCCTTCATGTTCACAGGGCTTGGCCAGTACATTTGTTTCGAGTTATGCTAGCAATCCCCAGTATTCTCCTTCTTCCCCCCCATTTGTCGTGGGCCACACCCCAGCATATCACTGCCACTCATACGGTGGGTGCTTAGCACAATGTTCCCCCTTTCGCCCAGTTTCCTCCTATAACTCCGATAGGGTCGAGAAGGAGTCCGGAGGTGGAGCTCCAACTAAAGAGAATGGAGATGGAAGAGAGAGAGAGAGAGAATTGAGTTGAGGAAGATAGATATGGAGGAGAAGAGAATACAGGCAGATTTGGAGAAGACGAAGTTGGAAACTAGTGGGCAAAGGAGTCCGGAGGTGGAGCTCCAACTAAAGAGAATGGAGAGAGAGAGAGAGAGAGAGAGAGAGAGAAAGAGAATTGAGTTGAGGAAGATAGAGATGGAGGAGAAGAGAATACAGGCAGATTTGGAGAAGACGAAGTTGGAAACTAGTGGGCAAAGACGACAAGGGAATAATGCTGGGCATACATCTAAGGAGGAGGCAGAAGAGGTGCTGTTGTCTCGACGGCTGAAACTCGTGCCGGCCTTCGATGAACACAAGGTCACAGAGTGGTTCTTGCATTTTGAGAAGAAGGCCCAAGACTATCAGTGGCCGAGGCAACGCTGGGCGGTGTTGATGTCTAATGTCTTGAAAGGCAAGGCTCTTGATGCATACGATCGCCTAGAAGTGCAAGAGTTAGAGTATGATGTACTTAAGGAGGCTGTGTTAAAAGCCTACGAGCTGCGTCCTGAGGCCTACAGGTTGGCTTTCAGGGGGGCTCGGAAGAGAAAAGGGGACTTGCATGTGGAATGTGCCAGGTACCTGCGCAATACTCTAGGTAAGTGGCTGCACTCAGAGTCAGCTGATACTTTGGAGGCGGCGTGTGAGGTTTGGCTGATGGAGCAGTTTACCAGCATGGTTGAAAAGGACATTGGGGCAAAATTAAAAGAAAAGCCGTTTAAATCAATAAGGGAAGCAGCAGTTTGGGCTGATGACTTTGCACTAGCCCAGCGTGGCACTTGCATATGGAGCATTGGTGACAGGAGAGACCGACCTGTACACCAAGCAGCCACAGTATCAGCTCGCCCATCATCACCCAAAGGTACCACAAACATGACACAACATTATACCAAGGCTGACAACCAGCGAGCTTCTACGGAAGTGAGATGTTATTTTTGCAAGCAAGTGAGTCATATTAAACCTCAGTGTGCTAAATGGAAGGCTACCCAAGGCTGTCCAGTTGGTGGCGACACTAGGGGAGGTGCCTGTGAAAGGCAAGCTAAGTACAGGTGAGTCTGGGGGTCAGTGTAGGCCAGCGCGAAGCAGGGTTGTAAGCACTTTGCCGCCCCAGATGGTATCACCATCTGAGCATAACCAGACTTCCCCTGATTGGTGTCGGCCATTCCTACATGATGGAGTAGTACTGGTTGGGGAGCAGACTTACCCTGTCTAGGTGTTTAGGGATACTGGTGTGCAACAATCCATGTGTCGCAACCTGACAGGGGGACCTATTAGCACGGGAGAGTTTGTGATATGCAGGGGAATTAACAGTGAACAATTCTGTGATTTGGTCCCGGTGACCCTACTGTAGAGTGCCCACTTTTGACCTCTGAGGGTAAGGTGGCTATGGTGGACACTGCCAGTTGAGGGGGTGGACTTTTTGCTCGGGACTGACTTGGCAGGGGATGTAGTTTTCCCGCCTCCTATAGTCGTCGCTGAGGCTGCTTTTGTGCCCCATGGTGGTGGTTGTTTGCAAGAAGATAACATAGACTCTATCTACCCTGTTGGTGCAGTGACCCAAGCAGTGGCACATTTGGTACAACAGGTGGATGATTTAGTGGATGAGGGGGCCAACAGCCATGAGTGCGGGCCATCCCATGATGCACTACTAGATGACACTGGTCCGGAGACAGCTGTGGGCTTGGTTGACCCCAGTGAGGCTACCGAGACTAGTAGAGGTGATCTAATGCTGGACAAGGAGTCTGACACAGTGACACCGACTCAACCTTCTGATATTTTTGAGAGGTCAGAGGTAACTGACTTGATTGAGTTACCTAGAAAAAAACTGAGCAAGTTGCAGCATGAAGACCCGAGTCTGGGCATCCTGTTTAACCCGTTGAGACCCAGCGTCGCACGTGTTGCGTCGGCAGTCTTTGATCACCAACTCCCAGCGACGCATCACGTGCGTCCGACATATAAAAAACACTTACGTGGCTCGTAAGGTAGGAAATGGCGGGAGAATAGGAGGGGGCAGTACCGTAGTGTGTGGGGGAGCCGGGCCAGTAGGTGTGAGCGGGCCGAGACAGCCGCGCGGCTGGTGGTGGTGGGCTTAGTGGGGATAGTTTACACCCCTAGTTTACCGCCACTTTGAACCTTCATTACTCCGGTCGTATGGGAGCTAGAGGCTTGAGATTTATGTGAGATACTCCTTAGGATGTATGCCGTACAATGCCATACTCAGTTTTTACCCTAGTGCCCCCGGGCGGGTGGTCATGCGGGGGAGACGAACTATTGAAACCCCCCCCCCCCCCCCGCCCCCCAAATGACCGAAATGAGTTTTTTTTTATTTGTGTGTTCATTTCTCACCATTCTCTTCCATTTTGGCTCAACAATTTTTTTTGAAGCTCCCCCCCCCCCAACCCCCCCCCGGCCCCCCCCCCCAAAAAAAAAATGTCAGAGGTGATTTTTTTTTTTTTTTTTTTCATTTCTCATCCTTGTCTTCCATTTTAGCAAACAAAAAAAATAAGTGAAAATGGCTTGGGACTGGGGTGAACAAAATATTATAACTAGCCGGGGCTCAACGGGTTAAGAAGGTTGTTACAACAGGTGGGAAGAACGGTCAAGCAAGGTTTATTATAAAAGGGGCATTGTTGTATCGGCAGTGGACACCGGATACGAACTCAGGCTTGGGGGATGGAGCAGTTAGTGGTGCCTGTCCAGTTCAGGGAAGAGCTGGTTAGGCTAGCGCATGAGGCACCACTGGCGGGTCATTTAAGGGTATGTGAGAATACTGATATGCTACGTTTTCATTTTTGGTGGCCTAATATGCATGGATCGGTGGCTTCTTTTTTGATGTGTCATATTGGTAAGGTAGTTGGAGAACCCTATCATGGCATACCCGTGGCACCTTTGATCCCTACACCTGCAGTTGAACTGCCATTGACTCGTGTCATAGTTGACGTGGTTGGTCGCCTTATCACCCACCAGTTCGGGAGATAAATACTTATATACTTTGATGAATACTACCACTAGATTCCCGGAGGCTATCCCGGTTAGTAGCATGAAAACGGAGATGAGAGACCATTGTGACAAACAGGCTAAATCTAGGGTGTTCAAGGTGGGCGACGAGGCTTTGGCACGGTTGTCAGTTCAGGGTCGACCCATGGCTGCTAAGCTTTGTGGTCAGTACCAGGACATTAAACAGATTGGTGAGGTTGACTATGTAATAGGGGAGGTGTGGCGGAGGGGTCTTGCCACTGGACTGGTAGTCCAATGGACCCGGGTTCGAATCCCAATATGTCAATGGGAAGATATTATTGGGATGGAATTTGTGCTGTACCTAGTATCAGTGCATTACCACAGCACACCGAAATGCCAACAAAAATCCCTCATTGTTCCCTGATTAAATAGCATTGTATGAATATATCCATGTTCAAAAATATGCTACAAGGGGGCAATGCCTAGTGAGTTAATTGCTCAATAGGTGGCGTTCTGAGAGTGAGGGTCCGAGTCTGAGGGAGTGAGACTGTAAAGCGCAGAGGCGAGGCGGTTTCAGAGATGGAGTTGCTTCGAGCCTTGAAGCTTCGCATGTCTCACTCCCTAGACTGGAGCAAGACCTCACGGGCCTTACCGTGTTCAGCGGTAGAGTGTAAAGGCTCTCGGCTTATGCCCGAGAGGGTGTAGTTGGAATATAGAAAAAAATAAAATAAATAAATAAAATACGCCCGACCGTCGCATAGCCTCCCAATTCTCCCATATTAAAATATTAGAGCCCTACCATAGACCGACTACATCTGGCCGTGGTGCTGACGCAGGTGATGCTGCGCAGGCAGGTGTAGCCGCAAAGAATGTGGGGGTGCACATATCTGGTATCGGCGGGGAAGCCTTTGTTCTTTTGAATTGTGGGAGTGACTACCCAGGCGGCACAGATTGTCCCTCTCATGACCTGGCTGTAGTAGGGACGGAGGGGGAGAAGGAGGTTGACTATTTAGAAGCTGCGGTCCCGGCTGGGTTATGGGAGGGCAATTCTTCCTAAGCGCCAAGAGGAGTTGTTCACTAGGCTGTGGCCGTACTTCCGCATGTTTGGTGATTCTCCAGGCCTGATGTCCGGGGTGGCAGCCGACATAGAGGCTGGAGACAGTATTAAGCTCAAGTTAGTTCCCTACTCTCGCCTTCTTATTTGGGCGAATGGACTGCAAAGTGTAGGCGAACGGACTTTGGGCATAAAGACTCGTTGGCGAAAAGACTGTAAACCCACTGAATAACAATTATGAATAGCAAAACTAATGATTACTAAGAATACTACTAGTAATAATAATAATAATAATAATAATAATTGTAGTACTTATTTTCTTATTCTAATATACTACTAAGGTGGGGAATAATTCGACAGTCATTTAGAAGTTCGTATACTTTATTTAACAAACTTACTACTAACTTTATGCTAACCTAGTAACTATTTCTCTGTTCGGGCCGAAATGAGTTCAATATACAGATTGAATATTTCGTCGACCCACCATAGGTTGTACATTGGAACTCGAGAGCTCCCGTTACCACCTATTTGGATTCCCGCTATTCAGGTATTGACTCACTTCGACTTCGATCCAAAGGCACGTTACTAGTCTACAAAATAATATAGTTTTACCGGTCCCTACTGTGTCTACTCAAGAGACCAGGGCATTAATAAATCCGACCTTTATTTCCCTATCTAGAACAAGAGATATATTTTTAACAAAACTCCAAAACAATAGCGTTACTACATAATTTATGACACTTATAATTATTATATATTCTCTAAACCCTATATAATATATCTACTCAAAAGACCAGGGCGTTACTACACATGACCTCGATCTCCCTATCTAGAACACTCTTAGATTATATATTCTCTTAACCCGATTACCAATAAGTCCGTATGCCACGTATACCACCTATTCCAATAATATATCTCAACAAATGGCTTGATATGATCAGTATCTCAAAACACCTACATGAACAATATTCACCGCTTAATCCTCTACATATATTTTATGATTACAATATTATCCTGGACTTAATACTCGTAACGCTTACCACGGAACCGACGGAATATTCCTTTTAACAATATGATTGATAATGTTTCCTTTATAACAAAAAGATATAGTTGATCATACGGACTAGTATCCTCCTTACCTATTTCTCAAACTAAAGCTGATCTAATTGCAACTATTCTTTATTCCCCTGAACCCTATAGTTGCTTATCTATTGATGAATTATACCCTCTTACTTTAATGTTAATATCTATTTGCTGCCCTACAAGATCCTATACTATTGATAGCTAATCGGCATGGAGACTTCTCTATAAAAGAATACCTATTATTCTCTTAACATATCATAATGTTATTATTTTATATAAGTCTAGTATCTTTCTCTTTATTTTGTCCTATAAAAACACATCAACTATTATTGGTTGGAACCATTAGGTTTGTTAAGCATTTTCTCTCTTTCTCGAAATCTGGTTCTGACCCAATATGGGTCCTTTAACCCTTAATTAGCGGCGAGCAACATAAGTCGAGTTAAATAAAGCTGGACTATGTGGCGGCGCTCGACATAACTCGAGTGGCAATTTCAGCACGTAATGTGGCTGAGAGAGAGAGACAAGTGGTGGCAGGAGACTAGCGAGCGTATGACTGCTCCAGACCACCGCGGCGAACCTACTGACACAAATCTCAGCTCCCTCCTCCCTCTCTCACTCGCTACATACTCAATTATGTACTGAAAGTACCGAATTACCTGCTTTTTGCACTCGCGTTGCACGGTTATTGCAAGAAAACTATCCATCATACAAGGATCGTTATGGTGTCATTCGAAAGCTCTGTTTATGCCCTTTCAGGGATAGGTACTTGTTTTATGTTCTGGGTCTTATTTAGGCATGAAAATGATCACGTAAACAGCCCTATTTTGGCTAAAAACACCCCGCTGTGCGGTACACATAAATAAACCGCATAGGCCGCTCGTAAGGTGTTAAAAATATAAGACAGTCTTAAGTATCTACTGGAACATCTTCACCACCTCAGAGCTGGCCAATACCTCAACTGGAAATCTTCGCTCCCATCTACTATTTGTCGTCCCTCTTGAATCGCTTGGCTGCAGGTGTGCAAGCCAGCAATGTGACGACAGGCGGCCGGATACTGAAGGTGTATCCGCTGTTACGAACTGGCACTCGGGTACACAAGGGCTCTCAATCAGGACTCGAATACGGCTCTCTGCCACAACGGAAACACACGATCCCAACCCCTGAGTACTGCCAGCCGAACAAAAAACACCAATACCCTCCAGAGTTCAATCTGCTATAACGGGGTATACAAGAACTCGGTACTAGTGTTCAACAACAGACTAATAAAGAGACAGGAATTATCTAGTCTGGTCAACAATCAAACAATGAAGTAAGAAACAACAACACAAAAGAATAGTGTTGGCCGAAGCCGAAGTAATCCACCCTTGACTATGAACTTAATAAGCCCTCCACCCTCTACTTCGGATCGGCACTATTACGTTACGTTAATTAATAGTCCTTAAGCATCGAGCAAGGAATCTTCTGAAAAAAGTTAGATGCTTCTCGGATGCTCGTAAGAAGTACGTATCGGATTTTGAACAGTAATTCAATAAGCAAAAATACTGGCAATTAAATACTATTAAAGGCTTAAATTGGCATAAGAATAATTAAAAGAATATGCAATAGTAAATGGCAAACATTAAAAAGAAGTACTCCGCAAATGCAATGGCAATAGCCTACTCGGATTGTGCTCGTGGGCCACTAATCACTAAAGTAGCCAAGCTTGCAACACATGAAATCAATAGTGCATAAACAATATCATACATAAGGAAAGCTTCAATACTATTCTGTATCTACTAATCGAGTAAAGTCTAGCTGGGGTACTGTGGGCAAAAGGTAGCAGTGACTGAGCAAAAACGGCTCGTAGCCTAGCGAAGTCCTCACGACTGTTTAAAGTATTACATTAAAACTAACAAGTGCACTTTGAGAAATCCAGATCCCTTGTATCTGGTTTTCTCCCGGCTCCTTGACAAAGTAAAAACAAACTGTTAATAAAATACAGGGTGGTTAGGCTCTTGCCCTCACGCACTGTAAATTATTAACTCAACACAGTCATCCGCAAAGACAACCTAGGCTTCACTGAACCGAAACGAGTATGCAGGTTTATCGCTTAACCACTGCATCAAACAATAACTCGTAACACAGAAAAGCCTTACCCCAGTCTAGCATTACCTAGACTAGCAGAAAACAGGAATAATAATAATAACACACAGGGAAATGCATATACAAGTGCAACAAACATAAATCAATCCTATTCTAAGTCAACCCTTCCAAAATAGGCTATCTAATAGGCAAGTATCTCGTGAGAACTCAAGCGATAATACGTTGGCTGACTAGCTCTGCACCAACGGGACCATGGAAGTTAAACAGGGGAGGGAAAAAGAGGAGATAAGAATGTAAGGTAGTAGAGAAAGTTCCCATCAGTCAGAAGAATATATATAGTTAGCAAGGGAAATGAGAAGTCGCTCTGCCTAATGAGTTCTGATGAAAAAATGGCTAGACTTCCCTTTTTATACCCGGCCCTCTAGTGAGCCCAACGTGAACTACTAAGGACCGCCCACTGACAACCATTACGTAATTTCTCTCTCTCCTCTGGGATAGACAAAGGCTCCCCTAGCACTGAGGGAGGGAGGAATGGGAGTGAGTTAGGCCCACCTCCCGCCTGGCGCACCCACTGACCCCCAACTGTGGCTGTTTCTCTTCCCATCATTACAAATAAGTTTTACACACAATACTTATAACTAATGATATAAAATAGAACTCGATGACTCAGATGAAAACAAAATACATATTCATAATACTTATAGTACAACGGCTCACATGAACTAAGTTAGGAAACTCTACATAGACTACAGCCAAAGTTCCTGCCCTGACGATCCTAGCGAGAGTGGGGCATGACTAGGCGTTCTGTACAGCATGCTCACACGTGGACATGCGTCACACCGCCTAGTAGGGGAGAGTGATGCTAGGCCCGAGGTGGACTTTACTGGAACTAGTGGTGTGGGCTAGAAGGCTGGAACAAGTGGATCGAAGTTTCCATGGGTGCCCAAGCGAGGGAGAGAATGTGGGTTGCAAGAAGTTAGCCCAGTGGAGTCCGAGAGGTGAATGAACACTGCAGCCTCCCCCACCCCCATGATATAGCCCCACCTCCCGCTTTCCGGCGCTGTGATTGGCTGAGCCGCCCGCTCGGCCAGTCGATGTTTTGGCCGCGCGGCTTGAATATTTCTTTCCTTCGCTTCAACGCTTTTCTCTCCATAATAAGTTCCTGGAAGCTGGTTGCGAATGTCTTTTAGTGGCTTACGGGAGTATAGGGCTGGTACTGATGCATTATACCTATTGCAACCAGAGGAAACGGCCTGTGGAGAGAGCGAGAACGAGTTTAAACGTGAAGCTGTACACATAGCTGTCAGCTCCGAAAACGGAGGCTTCTGATTGGTCGGCCGGGAAGGTGTGGCATGTTTACCTCAAGAGTCCAGAGTGTCAAACTCAACTGGTTTAACCCTCCTCTAGCGGGTGCTCTGTGGCCGTTTTGGGCCTTTCTGGGCCGTTCTGACTGCTATATCAACCATCAGTATGAAAGGAACTGTATTGCGCCGAAAACTAGGTGGAAATCGCTACACAATGACGCCACATACAGCTACGTAGCACTCGTGGAGCACTGACAGTGTTACCTCGAAGATGGAAGTTTAGCAGATTTTGCTACCTTGCTCACTTTTAGCGAACTATTGGTTACACTGTCATCCTCTCGCGCGGTGGGGGAACTGGAGTTAGTGTGGGCCGGGAGGCCACAGATGTCGGACGTATGGATCATTACTATCCCACCCATTTTCACTCTATTTCCACCCTTTTTTCACCAGTTTTTTCAACTCGACTTATGTGGTGAGCCGCTTTTTAAGGGTTAAAGGGAAGGTTAAAGGGAGCGCGTTGATTGGCTGGCGGCCTTTTTACCTTAATCTTAATAATAATAATAACAATAAAGTAGATGTGCCGTTTTGCCCAAAATCAAAACGGCATACCCAACTCTGCGAAGGGTTACCATCATCACTAATATTACCACCATTATTACTACTACTATCATAATCACTACAATTGTCACCATCATCATTAATACTACATCACCACTAATATTACCACCATCATCACTACTACTATCATCATCACTACAATTATCACCTTCTAATGTCAACTAAACTAACTTAACCTAACTTCAAATGGGGAGAACAATTGATTCAGATAGAGATATAGAGTGCCTCCAAAGGGATCTAGATACCTTACACGTGTGGTCAGTAAATTGGCAGATGAAGTTTAACATTGACAATGCAAGGTATTAAAGATAGGGAAGATGCATACAAATGTTAAATATAAACTAGCTAATGTGGAATTAGAAAACTCGAATTGTGAGAAAGATCTAGGTGTGTTTGTTAGCAATGATTTGAAGCCTAGACAACAGTGTATAAGCGTTCGAAACAAGGCAAACAGGATTTTCGGGTTCATCTCTAGGAGTGTGAGTAACAGAACTGCTGATGTTATCTTAAAACTTTACTTGTCATTAGTGAGACCCCATATGGATTATGTTGTTCAATTTTGGTGTCCTTATTACAGAATGGACATAGATTCATTAGAGAGCGTACAACGTAGAATGACAAAAATTATCCATAATATTAGAAATCTTCCGTATAAAGAAAGGTTGAAGAAATTAGGCTTACATTCGTTAGAGAGACGCAGAGTTAGAGGGGATATGATAGAGGTGTTCAAGTGGGTTAGTGGGATTAACAAAGGGGACATGACAAATGTACTAAAGCTCAGTGATAGCGAAAGAACTCGTACCAATGGTTTCAAATTAGATAAATTTAGTTTCAGAAAAGATATAGGCAAATATTGGTTTGGTAACAGAGTTGTAGATGGGTGGAATGGACTACCAAGTGCTATAGTGGGATTAAAAACGATAGGGAGCTTTAAGATAAAATTGGATAAGCATATGGACGAGAAGGGTTGGGTGTGAAGGGGGATCAGCAGGGTTGGGCCAATCAGCGCTCTGCAGACCCCCGTAATCCTGCGTTAATCTCTAATCGTTTTGGTAAGATGATCCTCAGGGTATTAGAGTGTTGAGCCTATAATTAGGCTTTGTAATTGGGGTTGTGTGGGACAGGGATCTGCCTTGCTTAGGCCAATCGGCTTTCTGCAGACTCCCATTTTCTTATGTTCTTATGTTATGTTCTAACAAATGCGGGCGAGCTTTTTTTTTCGCCCTCCAAACGATGGCGTTCTGTGTGAGTGTGCCCCTACGGGGCACACATACACAGAAGGCCATCATCATTGCTTGGGAATAGGAACAGGGGGGGGGGGGGGGGGGGGGTGCAAAACCATATTTTGGACAGAAAATCATAACTATTGCACAAATTATTATTTTTTGTTTTAATTACCGTCGAATTCATGCAAAGAATGATCGTGTGAAGTTTGGCGAAAATCCGTCAAACAGTCTAGGAGTTATCGGACAGACAGACAGACAGACATTTCGGCCGGCATGTAGGCTACCACTATACGGGGGGCGATACCACTCTGCTTACGCAGAGTTGATAATAATAATAATAATAATAATAATAATAATACAAATATTAATAATAATAATATTGATAAGAAGAATTCCATTAACTTTGCAACTGCAAACCAAAATATTTATACCCTGTTCACTATAGGTACGGTAGCCAAGAAATTCAAACTTTAACCTCTTATAACTCAAAAACCACTAGAATAATCGAGCTAATACTTTCTATCATTTGGGAAGAATTAGCCAGGGAATAAGTATGGAAAAATGCAGCCCATTTGCTCTAGCGTTTTTGTTTTTTGTTTTTTAAGCAGAGGTTAGCTTTCTGGCCAACCCATGATGAACAAGGTGAATAAAATAATGAATATCATAATTCATCAAATGAATAACATAACATAAGTATGCTGAATAAAATCGGATCTGATGAGCCAAAATATATAAAGAAATTGGACCTTGCGTTTCACACGATCATTAATTCTGACTTACTTTTCTGTCTCGTTATCCTTGTCATATTGTAACGTTGATTTTGTCGGTTGTATTCTCTCTCTCTCTCTCTCTCTCTCTCTCTCTCTCTCTCTCTCTCTCTCTCATATCTGGCTATTATTAGATGATTTTATTCAGATTGGGAAGGGTATATAGGTTTCAGAGGGTTAATTGAGATCGCTATTCCCCTTATAATTCCTTCAGATCCTTCCTAAAATATATTAAATCGTCTAATGATATTTAGAAGAAACTGTCAAAATGCGTCAAAAACAAAATTAGTGTATTGCAGCGCTCCTAATGCTAGGTGTCACACGAACGCTTTCTCCGTCAATTTTTTAAAAGCAAGTTTTTTTCTCGTGATATTTTTGAGTTTTGTTCACATTGGCATCATAAATTAGACTGATAGTAGATTATGCTAGGTGGCTGATTTCTGGTATAACTGGGATTGAAAAGCTGCAAGACTACAATTGCTCGTATAAATTGTCTGAAAAAGCGCTCGTTTGACACCACCTTAGCCTACGAAACGTGAATATTAATGAGGTGTTATTGGTCTCTAGGGCAAGTTAAAATTAGTGAGAGGTGACAGGGGCAGTAGAACATATAGTTTGTGAAGGAATTTGCTGCTAATTAGAGAAGGGAGAGAGAGAAAGAGAAGAGAGAGCGTGCGCGAAAATGAGTTAGAGTTAGTTACACGGATTTACAAGGAATAGTATTTCAAAGATATTGCAGTATATTCCGGGGAGATACTCGAAGTTGAATGAGATCAATTGTGTAGTGCACTATGTTCATTACAGAGTGTTTAAATTATTATCTACTGTCTTCTTGTACTTCTTTACTGGAGAACAGTCTACAACTGTTGCGGGAAGTGTGTTCCAGGTATAACAGATATTGTATGTGCAAATGTTTCCACAAAGACTAATGCTTAACCATTTTAATTTCAACTTCCATCTATCGTTCCATCTTGTTTTCCAATTGCAACAAACCAATTTGTTAAATTAATATTTTCAAATCTATTAAGTATTTTAAATACTTCAATGAGTTGACGGTTTCCAACGAAAGGAGATTAAGAACTCTAACCCGGTCCTCATAGCTTAATCTTCTAATTGATGGAATATGCTTTGTTGCCATAGCTTAGACTCTTTCTACTTGCTATTTATCTTTCCTGAGTACTGTAGACCAGAACTAAAAAGTATATTCCAAGAGAGATCGTATTAAAGCATTGTAGAATGTGAGGACTCCTTTTTCTATACATACTGTAAATTGCCTCTTAGGATATATATATATATATATATATATATATACGGAGAGAGAGAGAGAGAGATTTTATAGATAAATGGACGACTAGACAGAACGAGAGAGATGATTAAATTAGGAGTGAAGAGATGTGATTCTAATTGACGAGCAATGAATGAAGTTGGAAAAGTAACTTGATTAAAGTCTTCAGAATGATGGGTGAAGAAGGGAGAGAGAGAGAGAGAGAGAGATTTCAGATCCAGATTATTTTATTTCCATTAAATATACAATGGCTGTTCATACAATAAAACCATCTTAATCAAATTAAATAATACATAACGCATCATAATCTTACATACACAGTGTAGGTAAGTATGTACAGATAAATAGCTCCTACCTAACATAGATACAAAATATATAGAACGTGATCAATATCTCACTCTACATCTTCTAAAATATGCCTCTTTAGTCTGCCCTTGAATACTGGCAGGCTATTTGAGTCTTTGACTAGGTTGGGCAGGGCGTTTCATACCGTAGGCCCCAATACTTTCAGAGAACGTGCCCCACAGTCGGTTCTAGCTCTAGGGACATAAAGATCAGTTTACTGTCTTGTGGTACTATTAGATATATCATTTATGGTAGAGAATTGAGAGAACCAGTTGGGATATACATTATTTTGCTCCTTAAAATCAGTTACAGATACTTCAAAGGTAAGCTTCTGGGATTTGGTCATCCATTCTAATTGTTCAATAAGAGGGGTAACATGGTCATACTATTTTGCTCCAACAATTACTTTAGATGCAAAATTTAGCAATTTCTGAACATTATGGAGAAGTGTGTGATTATTTTGTTTCGTATATCTCCAAGCAGTAGTACAAGACAGAGAGAACTAATGACTGGACCACAGCGTTCCTAATTTGCATGTCAAAATTATCCTTATTTCTATTGATATAAAACAGTATTCGATTGACCTTCTTAGTCATTTCGTTGATACATTTTTCGAAAGTCATAGTACTATCGATATAAACACCAACATGTTGTACATGTTTACATGGAATAATGTTAAAATTGTTGATGCAAATAACAGTATCATTAAGTATCCTCTTTATTAGCTGCCTAGATCCTATAAATATACATTGTGTCTTATTTGAATAGCATTAACCAATTTCTACAGAAATATTGCTTGGCTCTACGTATTGTTACTTCTGCTCTCCTGATCAGATTATGCAACTCATCGACAGTACCACTATGTAGTAATTGAGTGTTAATGGCATACTGAATAATAGGTAATCCTTTACATTATCTATCATATCTATAACAAAAATATCAAATAGGAGACGTCCCAGAATTGATCCCTGCAGAACTCCGTAAGATTTTTTAGAGGAAGAAGAGATGTAATCATTGATGCGTACTGACTGGGTTCTGTCTTTAACCCGGTAACGGGGGGGGGGGGGGGGGGTATTGAACCCAGTCCCCATGGGCGAGCATATAGGCTCCATTCAGGCCTATAATCGTCATTTTACGATAAATATAGTTATTACTTATTCATATGAGCCTATTTTACCTTCACTATGAAGATAGTAACTTGTAACAACAATCAAACCAGTGAAAATAAAAACATTCTGGTCAAAATCGCGAATATAGATGGACCAGCCCATTCATGAATTATAGAGAAAATTGAGGCAACCCCTCCCTCCACGAGGCCTCAAGCCACACTCAGCCTACTCATACACACACTCGGTTATGTAATACACCCTCTAGGCACGTAAGCACATCCTCCACACAGTTTGCTAATGTTAGCACAAAAATATACTAACGAATTAGGGAATAACAGGGAAAATAGGTGATAATTGAAGGGGGAGGGGAAAGGGAGGAAGGAGGGGATGTGGAGGAGTGATATGAGGTATAGGGAAAAAATAACAAAAAAATGTTTAGTGATACTGGGGCTGATTAAATGTTTTTTTTAGGCCTCCCTCTTAAGAGATTTGCCGCCGTCGCCCAGGAAAACCTCTTAAGAGCTATGCCGCCGTTTACGGGTTAAGCTAGTTTTCGAACCAAAATATATCAATTTTATTATCAGTTAGTTTATTTAAGAGAAGTTTGAGGTTTATGCTGTCGAAAGCCTTTGACAAGTTACACAGTTAACAATGATATTTTTTTATTATCTATGTTCCTGTAGATTCCATCAGTTAATACAGTAAGGGCAGACTCAGTCGATAGTTTAAATTCATGTTGATTATGTGCAAGAAGATTATTTGACTCGAGGAATAGCATTAACTGATTGGCCACGACCCTTTCTAACATTTTAGATATAATTGGAAGGAGAGATATTGGTCTGTAAATACTTATATTATCACGATCTTCATTTTTGAAGATGGGAACTACAATGGATTGTTTCCATAACGTGGGGACCTTGCCCGTTACAATGGACGTATTAATCATACATGTTAGATAGGGCATAATAACGTTCAGTGAGTCTTTCAAAAATCCATCTATTCCTGCTGAACTAGTGTTTTTAAGTTGTTTAATGGTCATGTGACATCATTAATGTCAACAGGTTGGGGTCTAAAGAAGTTATTGGGATAGATGTTCTGTGTAACAGGAAAGTTGGTCTTGTTTGCATCGTCTACATTGCCTCGGGAATTTTCATAAGCGTGTTTCCCTACACTAGCAAAACATTGATTACACTCTTCGGCTTTCTCTCTCACGTTTTCGAAGAGAGAGAGAGAGAGAGAGAGAGAGAGTGAATACAAAACAGAAAATTAAAGTTACAATATGACAAGGATAAAAGACAGAAAAGTAAGTCAGTATTACTAATCAAACGGACACAAACTGTTATTTTGTTTGTTTTACTATGGGATACCACACATTTAATTATACAAGTCAACGGTCGCATCCAGCCATATTTTGTTTAATCCAGGTTGAAGGAACAGGATAGCGCAAAGAGAGAGGGAGTGCGTGTGTATGTGAGTGTGAGTAAGTGTAAAGAACTATTTGTGTGTTACCGAGAGAGAGAGAGAAAAACTTCATACTGTATATGCATACACTCAATCCTCTAAAAGATGTATATATATTATAGGTAAATAATGAAAGCAAGGAAATATAATCAATGCAGGAGAGAACACTCAGATATTTTAACAATAGATAATGAAAAGACAAGAGAGGCGGGAGTCGTTCTGTTAGTCTGATAGGAAACTTAGCAGGCAATTCGGTCTCTGCATATTTTTCGTTTTCATAAACTCTATTTGCTCCGAGAGGGGTCTTTTGCGATCTTCTCTGTGTTTTTCCATAAGTTTTCTCATTTGTATTTGAAGACATTTCGACATTAGTTTAGCGATAATAAAACGCTTTACCCCATATGTTAAAGGGGGTGTGGGTGAGCTGTTGTAATCTGAAAGAAGTCTGGGGAGGCGCTTTTGTCAGCCTAGGAGACAAGCTAAAGTGCATTGCTCAAAAATAGCATTAACAAGCAAAATCGGTAATAATAATGAAACCAAATATAATAACCAACAAAATATTTTGAATATAAATATTGAAGGAGAAGAGAGAGGAGAGAGTCACTTTGTCAGTCTGTTAGGAGTGTTATTCAATTGGTCTTTTCGTTCACAACATCTGCTTACAATAACATTGTTATGTGTGTTTTCATAATCCGTACACTTTTTGGATATGTAAGTTTAGATTAATGAAAAGATTAGCTTAGGATGATATAAGTTTAAACTTGGTTAGAAATTGGTAAGACATGATTAGCCAAAGTAAAGTTAGGCGAGGTATATTTATGTTTATGATAGAACAAAATAGGTTGGCTTAGATAAAACTAATGGTTAGGTTAGGTAGGGTTTTCTAATGTTTGATTAGTTTATACTCCATATGTGCCAGATTTAAATTTAACACATTAGATTACAGTATTGTTGATTACAAAATGAGTTCATATGTAAGCCTAAACAATCAGGGCTCGATTCCCCCTCTCGCCGAAACGGTTGGATAGTCCCCTTGCACCCTCCTGCCTCTCTTCACCAAGCATTAGTTAGATACCTGGTGTAAGTGGACTGTTGTGAAGTCCCATCTGGGGTAAGTTGGAATGTATTCCTCTCTTTCATGTATCAATATGTGTTTGTACTGTCCGACCGGGGTATGTGCAGAGTAGCATGTTTCAACAGACCCCGACTCTCTCACTTCTACTACAATTCCCTTCCTCACCACCTTCTAATTGCCCTGTCCCTATCTTTGGTTCGAGACATTCGAGTTACCAAATTAATGGCTTGTCTCTTTTCTGTATGAATGTATGTATGTACGAATGTATGAAAGATGGTGTGAACCGACTTTGGTTGTCCAAAAGAGCCGATACGGACGAGGGATCTGACGGGCCACATTAATCAGAAGCTAGTTGTTTGTAAGTTGGATTATGACAGTAGAGGAATGGTAGGTGACGACTTATAAAAAAAATTATTGTTTTTATTATAAGAGGTATAATCCTTGCTTTTTCACCCGCGGCCCATTTTTCAATGTCATGCACTATTACAATAATACTAATTTTTATTATTATAATAAGACCAAATAAATTTGTGCTTACGAGAATAATAAACAATTAAATAACGCATCAATCATAGTACATTGAATATATGTATTTAATAGTGGTCCCTCCATCATTGACGATGTTGCCTATTAGTATAATAGTCTCCATTCAACACGCACGTCAGTCGTTTGAATCAACCGCCGCGAGGAAGTATAGAGTCATTCATCATAAGTGCAACGCTACTTCTCTTATGGCATCGTCATAGATTGGGTACCCACTACGAAAAAACTTTCGTAAAAAATAAGAGAAGGAAAAGATTAAATTACTTAATCAAAGAAATAACATGCTTCCCACTTCGGTGGATTTCTTGCGTTGTGGCTTCTTGCCGCTCCTCGCCAAGCGCACCATTCGTCCTTCTCTTTCTCGCGGGCAACGGGATAGGTTGTGTGCCCCGCGCTCTGCTTCATTCGACGTTCGCTCTTTTCTCGTGAGTGCTTACTCATTTGTATATATCTGAGTTGTATTGAACAAGGTTTAGATTAGCTAGCACGGCTTATCATATTGTTGCCCCCATGAAGTGTTAAATTAGGGTACTATTCAGGCACTAACGTGTTGTGTTCAGGACCGATGCCACATGTGCTTTTCATTGGTTCTGTGCGCCTTAGTTTTTGGCCATTCCTTAGTTAGGAGGCTTTTTGGTTATCACAAGCTGTTCTTTAGTCCTGTGTTTATGGCCTAGGGGCCTTGTTCTTTTTTCATTTTAGCAGACACGCCAGTCTAAGGATTGTCACACGTGGTGTGGAATCTTCTGGCATTTGAGCCTGCTCGGAGGCCCTTTTCGGGGGCTTCACCTGCTGTATGCTGTCCGTGGTTGTCTTCAGGGTAAGTTCGTCCTACTTGTAGGGTGGGTTAGCTTGTGATAAGCCTCGTTAGGTTTTTACTCGTTAGGGGTGTACTTTTTATTTTTATGATATTTTGTAGTACTCCCTTTTCTTGTGCTCCCTGGGTGTTAGTGTTGCTCACTTTCCGGGAGCTCAAGGAGACGTCCTTGCTGCAGGGGTTTTGTAGTTGGTTTTCGCTCAGTCTGGTGCCCCGGCCTGAGTGTTTGCCTGTTTTGGGGACCCGCCGGCCCTTAGTTCTGCGGCCTGAGGTCGGTTGCCGCCGTGCTGGCGTGCGGTCCCCCCTTTTTTCCTTGCCCCTGTTGGTATTCTATGTTTTTTGGTAGTGTGCCACTACACCTTCCGGCGGTCATGCAGGGCCGGCGGAGGGAGACGTTTCCGTTATAGATACTGTATCGGCTCGACCTGTTTTCTTACCGGTTTACCCCGTCAGCCGGCGGCTCAGTGTGTAAACAGACCAACGGCTGCTAGCGATTGTAAGTTATAGCACGCAGATATCCGCCGAGTTCTTAGTTCATTAACCTCTGACCCATGTCACAGGTAGGCAGGCTGATGTGCAACTTCCCTACGATTGAAAAGGGTGTGAGGGCAGATTTGCACTACCTCTTAGGAGTCAGGAAAACGTTGGAGGCTGTTGCCTAATGTTTTTCTGACGCCTGGAGGAATAGGATGTTTAAACCTCTGGGGTTATCTTTATGAGCATTGATTCCTGGAAATTTTCTATCTCCAGACCCCTTCCACAGTCCGGGCAGCTAAGGAGAAAGTGTTCCCGCCAGGGATGGGAGAGTGTGACCATGCCTCTGTTCTCAACTTGTTCGACGCCTACGTGCCTCTTGGTACCGGTAGCGGCGCACAGGCTGTGTATTCGATGTGTCAAGTGTTTAGACAGATCATCCTTTTTATGGACCTCACGGAAATGTCCGGTGTGCTCTGACCTGTTTGAGGAATGGCTGGCAGGCCAAGACATGACTTGTTTATTAACTCTTATAGAAATAAAACAAATAAAAAATGCTTCGTACGCTTCCCGAGTACTCGGGCAGACGTAGAATTGTTTTGCGATAATGCTGAATTATTGAGGATAATCCATCTTTATTCATTCGACGACACCTCAGTCCCTCAGACACAGGTCCTCCCGGTACCAGACACTAACTGTGTTTCACCCCAATCTTCTATGACCTCAGAACAGAGCTCCCCTCCCCACGCCAAGAGGATTCGCTTAGAGTCGCCGGAGTGTGTGCCGTCAAACCAGCCGGAAACATCCGAGAGACTGCGGCAGAGGGCGTCCAGCTGGGAATTCTTACCAGACACGAAACGCAAGCTATCTAGCACAAGGCTTACTGAAAGAGATGTACTAGGTCACTTTAGCTCTAGCTCCCAGTTTTCTCAATCTGTTGCGCAGCCGGTTGCCTCGACATCCACTTCGGAAACGTCGGGGGTTTCCCCCGTCCTTTTTCAAAACGAATGCCGAGCGACCTCATTCTGCAATGAGGGTTAGAAAGAATGTCAAGGTTAGGCTCCAAGGCCCTAAACTAGTGTTGGTGAAGGGTTATTTGCCGGAATCCGGATTGGGTCTAGATATATCTCAAATGTCGGAGGCCCAGGGTCTTAGTAGTGTTACAAGTCATTAAGGCTCAAGCGCAGAAGTCGGGTGACACAGACGCAGGGGTTTCAAGGTCTCTTAATACGCCGGAGGCGGTCACTTCGAAAGGGTCGGACCTCAGAGTCGACCCTACACTGACGGGCCAGACCATACAGACAACTCCTCTGAAGTCAGTCCCTAGGGACACAAGTCTACAACCCTCTAGGGAGACCAGTAAATCGCCGGGAGGCAAGTGAAAGAGTCGCTGGCGAAAGGTCCCCTCTCAACGATTAAACCTAGTGGTGATAGGGTACTAGCAAAATCAAGTCCCCTTGTACAGGTAGGTGAACATCAATTAGAGGAGACAAATTCAAAGTCTCAGAAACGACCGAAACCTCAGTGCTTTACATCAAAACAATTAGACGATCTGTTGCATAGGGTATTACAGCAATGCACCATTTCGAAAAGACAGCAGGCAGCCCCGGCGGAGACTGCAGTACCTCCTAAGGTGGATTATGTGCTCACCTCCTCTAGGGATAACAAAGTTTTGTTTCTTAACTCAGTTCCCCCCGCTACGGGGACGCTGCCAGAACAAGTATCCATCCGCCCTCTGTCACTGGCCAAAATTAATATAATTGCAGACCCTGATGTCATCAGAGCCCCGACAACATCAACCTTATCTCTCCCCGATGCCACTAGGCTTGGGTCAGGTTTACCAGCCAACAGCCAGGTTCACTCCCGGCGGGTGGATGAATCCCTTTCTAAAAGGGAAGGGTCTAGTATAATTACTTGCTGATGGACAAGCGGGTTTCTGCCGCTATTGTATCATCCGTGGGACGGAAGGAAACTAGTTCTGGCACGCTCACTCAGGTCAATAGTGCGGGAGATAACGTAAATCCTTGCCTACAACATAAGACTAAGTCCCCTAAAGTTGATAGGGTGGCTCGATATCCGGCGGCTCTCCCGCCGGATCTCGAGGAACCTATGGACTCTCAATCAGTAACTCAAACTCAAAAATCTCGGTCTAAATCGGAGGACCAATCTCGGACTCAAAAGGAGCCAGGTAGGTTGTGGCTCCCAGTAACCGCGGTTACTAGAGGAGAGGGGCGCAAGTCAACACAGGGGGAGGTTCCGGTACCAAAAGAATGGTCTATTAAAGTGAATAGGAGAAAGGTCTTCAGGGCAAAAGACACACAAGGAAAAGTGTTAGACGTGCAGGTTCAGGCAGTGCCCGACCCGACTAGTTTTCAATACTTTGTGTACAACCCTGGTCAGTTGACTCCTTTTCTGCCGGGTGACCCTAGTTCTTCCCCTCCTTTCCCAGATGTCCCAGTCTGCCCTGATTGCTCTCAACGCTGTGGCTTTAATGGGTGCCATTCTATTAAGTACGACGAGTCTAGCTTAACTTTTCATCGTTGTAATCCTCATCGCGACCGAAGGGAATTACATCTGGGTGAGGTGGGATATGGACCTCGGGTGACATGGGATCAGGAGGTCCAACAATTTGCTATTGACGTGGCGTTCAATGCCTCGTTACCGGTTCCCCCACCGCAACACACTGAGTTTGACTGGCTAAAGCAACAACCCGGCGGAGTCCCCAGGGCTATTTTTGAATTCCTCATTGCTCCCCAATTCAAGGCCAAAGTTTTCCTGCCTCCTTTTATCGTCCCAGACCCTATTGAACTCCAGAGGGAATTCCTAGTCGGAGATAACGCCCATCGAAAATTTATTGGTTTTCTCCTTACCAGGGATACGGCTCAGGCCATTGCTAAACCAGTCCCCGATCCACCAAGACAACGGGCCGAGATAGTTAAAGCTTTTCAACAATACCTTCTCCCGCATCCGGCACAATCCTTACTAGACATCCGGACAGCCTTATTTGAGGCAGTCCGAGTAAGGCAGCTACTTAGACTCGGTATGGTACAGGGGTTACCGGAAAACGTGTATTATAGAGTGGTTTTCTCTCCAGTACTGATGACAACTTCAGTTAATTCACAGACACAGAGAGATGTAAGAATGATGCTTCAAATGAACAAAGGGTCTCCCAAGTAATTTTACATGCACTAGATGGGAGGCGATCGCCGGACGTTGAACTTAAACGAACAACAAAATGAACAACAATGAGTTAAAATCCTCTAGTCTGTTTTTTCCAGTGGGGGCCGTTCTTTTTTTTTCACTCAAAATTCATGTTTCTCCTCCTCCCTCCTTAGGCCCGGCTGGGGCACAAGGTATCGAAGGGGATTGTGTTTACCGCGCATAGGCCACGCCTAGAATATCTGCTTGGATTTAAAGTCTGGACTGCGTCCCGGCTCACAATTAATAAACCAGTCTGATCACGTGGAATCTCCGGAGCCGGATCGGACAACCATGGGTAAATCAAGTAATCCTTCCATGGAGGTTGACCGGGATGTTCTCCATGCGGAAACAATAGGAAGCGCGTCAGATGGTTTTTGTGCCAAAAGCTATGACCACTCCAGACGGTTTTTGTTAGACCCCACTTGCAATCTTACACGGGTCGGGAATTACCGAGCACAACAAGACCTAGACGTCCGCCGGTGGCTGGCCATCAGATATTGGGGGTTACTAGTAATGAAGGGCCTCTCGAAGGAGTTTCCCTAATCCTAGCCTTTACCACCTCTCCAGGATGTACATTGTTTTAAGCTAGGGGATGCATATCAAGGGCACTAACTACTCAGGTTGGGGAGCCGGATAATTGCTGGCTCACCTAGGTCAGAACGTGGTTGTGTTCTCCCAATTAAGAATAATAATGAGTTCACTTGTTTACTAGTAACACAACAAGAGCTAGTCAGGCCCCGAAGGAAAAGAGTTTTGTTCCCTAATTAGTTATATTTTATCTACAATACCGGTTTCCTCTGGACTCAAGGCCAGAACGCCACGGTGGATTTGCCAGGATCTCACAGTTTATCGGACAAAATTTGTTGGTGGCTCTCAGCTAGACGAGAAAACCTTGTTGTACTCCATTAGCAGGGGACCAGTGTCTTCGTCCCCCCATATTCTTTTTGTATCCCCGGGGGCCTGACTAGTCGACTTGTACGTATGGGGGAAAGAGGTTTGTTGTTGCTGTCACCAGCGGCATGAGTAGCTCAGGCACCGGTAGATTTTAAGAAAACTAAAATTGTACGATACTAAGCTCTCCTCAAAACTGTTGTTAAACCCTGAGCCAACCTCGCGTATGGGTTCGTGTGCCTGCGCACATCCCACCCCCTCACGCAGTATATGGAAGAGTCCAGCAACCGGACAGTTAGTCATATCCGCCGCTAGCTTCCAAACGTTCCAGGGCTTCGGCCCACATAGGGCACCACCATCAAAGGGACCCGGCGGGAGGGCCCTCTTGAAGGATTAGATTCTCAGTTACAGTAGTTATACAAGGAAGGGCATACTGGTTGCCGCGGTTAATCCCTAGCAGGGTAGGAACCGGTTTCAGATCAAATCCGTTCTTCCGGAAAGGGCGGATTTTGTCAGCACAACCCTTCCTCTCTTTTTTTGTCTGGCATAATTTCCTTGTTTTTCAACCAACAAATTTTTTTACTACCCCTTTCGGGAAGTAGACTTCAGAAACCATATGCGGAGACCGCAGTTCTCTAATGGGCAATTGTTTTTTCAGTCATGTTGGTTTCAGTCCCGGTTTACTGAGCTACTCATGCCCCGAGAATTCACATTGTTTTACCTTTTTTGAGTCAGGTTCATAACATGTGCTTAGTAGGCTACACTTGTCTGAAGTTTTGGTTTACGCCGGCGGAGCGCAACCCCCCGGCATGTAGTGGCCAGCGAGTTGCGGTACATTAGTGGCAGGTAGGCTCCGCCGGCGTATTACCATGTTTTTATAATTAACTCAATATGCAGTTCCTTCCGTACTATTTGATCCATAATTGGAAATTCAGTGAACGACTTTATCTTTTGTATCTGTTTAGCCACCCTCAGATTTTCAACCTGAGTAGTTGGCTGAGTGAAGAGAGAGTGAACTCTACCCCACCATGGTAATATTAGCTTCGGTACTTTTCCGAACGATCTCGCAGTAGGTTATCCTTCTTGGTTCTGTAGCAACATTCTTGAGACACTCTCTCTTCACTAGTTGTGTTTTTGGGGGTATGTTTTTTCGCGGAAGTTGGGCTGTTTGGGTTATGTGATAGTACGGCCCTTAGTGGGCTATGTGACGCCTCCCGGCGTTAGCAGAATGGTTGCGTGGGCATTGCAGCTCGCTAGCGCTCGCCAGGATGGGGGGATAGGCTACAGTTGTCCTAGAATGATCTGCTTTATTTCATTAGTGTCGTGTTGCCACAGACAGTCTAGAAATGGTCTTTGTTTTGGTCTGTGACCGCGCCTTATATTTTATATTCGCTATAATATAAATGTTGCTTGTGTGGGAGGCGAGCGAGAGAGTGTGAGGGAGTACACCCGGCAGCGAGGTGAGCTATGACGCGGCTCGCTTGGGCGCTGACGGCGTTGGCGGCCGGGTGGTCAACTAGTCCCTTCCCGTCGCGGCCTCGTGTTTTTTACCAGCTCAGAGCTTGCCTGACACGCGTATCGCCTACATCCATTGCAATTCTGTCCCCCATACTCGCGACTTTGCATACTATTTCTCTCTCTCGACTTCTCCTTTCTCATTCTCTAATCTTTATTAAACTCAACATCCCTTCTGGTTTCAGCATAGACGTTCACCGTCGACCAGTCGTATTGTACGCGAAGCTCTCAGATATTTCCATGTATTAGGTTAAGGAGGTATTTTGCTTTATTGAGGTTTAGAGAGACGGACTTTTCCGTATGTGTCCTCTCTCAGGAAGGTTGTAGACCGGTATATGTCTCCCTTGCAAGGTGTTGAGTGATTCTGCTTGGTTATCTAAAGCTAGACTAGGGGTAAGGTTACTGTGTCGTTGTCTCCGATGTGTGCAGTGTTAGCTAAGCTCTGCACGACATCGACAGGTACTGTGGGAGCCTAAGTTGTCTTCGGGTTGGTTTACTTTGCGAGCACAGCGCTGTGGTGTGAGAAGGCCATAGCCTATCCCTCACAACATAGTGCTGCCTCTTTGTATTGACTTCTGAGGGATCGCCAGGATAGAGCTAGGTACTAGAGACCTAGATTTATCAAGAGAGCATCCCCGTCCTATAACGTAATCTTCATTATACCACCCTTGGACAACGTTAGGCTACGAGTCGCATGCTCGCCCATTGTTGCCCTGCCTTGATACCCCAGCTAGACTTTATTAACTGAGCAGACACTGGTTAGAGATAAGCCCCCTTATTATATGTATGCAGCATTATTATTCACTGCACTTTTGAGCTGAGGTTGTTGTTGAGTTGCACAACCCGAGTAGGCTGTTGCGTTGTGTCATGAAGCATTTCTTTAGTTGTCGAGCATTACTACCTTTGCGCAGTCTTTATTATTCGCCTGCCTATTATTACTATATGTCCTAGCATTTATTGTGACCCGTATTCTGCATTATAATTGTTCAAGATTCTTTACGAACATCTTCCCAGCATCAGACTTATTTCAGAAGTTTCCAGTTGATGTTGCAGGACTAGCATTGCACTTTCTTTAATACAGGAGTGCCAGTTATTTGAGTATCTACCGTAACGTTAATTAATCACGTTAACTATCTTTTCTTTGTGTAACATAATCGAGTAATCTTTTACTGTTTGAGAATAGGCTGTTTCATTGAGCGTCAGCCTAGTGAGTGTGCACCAGTTACCGAGTCATAGGATACCTCGTTGTCCAGGCACGACTCAGGGCGGTAATGGTGTTTTGTTTTCCAGTGTTTAAGGCAGGGGTTGGATCTAGTGTTACCGTTGTTGCTTTTTGCCATTATCTAGTCCAATGTTGAAGAGCCCTGTGTCTTTGAGAACCTGGATCGTAACAAATGGCGACCTAGCTCAGGATCTTGTGAACTAAGAGATAATTGCAGGATTGTTGTGGTCATTTGTTTTATTGAGGAATATAGTGGGCACGTTAAATTTCTTTTTTGGCAAAGTAGTATAGCACTTGAGAGTCTTCAGACATTTTTGGCAAGTGAATAGTGCTACATAGGAGCTTGGGTACTTCTTCTTTTTTTTTATAAACGTGAGAATTTTTGGTGGACACAATGGGAGACGAATCAGATCATACTGAGAGTTCAGGGAATGATGCAGGCTCTGATGGGCAGATGCCAGGGGGGTTAGTAACTAGTGAGGAGGCCGTAAATAAGTTTTTGGAGGTGCCTATAACAGCTGATCGACTAGAGGGAATTAGCAAGTATGGTCTACAGTGTTTGGCTCCCCTCATGGGGCTTAAGGTGGCTCATGGCATCAAGAAGAACGATTTGAGGGCTTGCGTACTGGGGGCGGCTAGTGAGGTCCAGGGTGGAGTGGGTGCTCGGGGACTTCTGCTCGAGCGTCCCCTCCACTCTACTCCCATCGGGACCTCTAGGATGCCGGAGTTTAGTACGTTCCCGCAGGCCGATAGCCGCTGGCAGCGTGGTTTAGGATCGCTGGGTGGGCCTCCAATAGTTGCACCTCCTCCTCAAGGTTTCACTACAGAAATGCTCTTCCAGCTTGAGATGGCTAAGATGCAGGCTGAGCGTGAAGAACGTCTCGAACTCGATAAGATAGAGGCTAAGCGACAGGCTGATCTCGAACTCGCTAAGGCTAAATAACAGACGGATCTCGAACTCGCTAAGGCTAAACAACAGACTGATCTCGAACTCGCGAGAATAAAATCCGAGTCGGAGGCTGAGTCTACCAGGTACCGGGCAGATATCGATCTTGAGAAGACTCGGGTGGAAACGACAGGGCAACGTCTCGGTGGTGGGAATTGTGGGCATGATCAGTCTTTGTCGCACCTGTTGAAGCTAGTCCCTGTATTTGATGAGTCGGGTGTCACCGAATTTTTCATGAGATTCGAGAAGAAGTGGCAGATCCACCAGTGGCCTGGGGAGAAGTGGGCAGCCCTTGTTTCCTCTAGACTTGTGGGCAAGGGACTCAAGGCTTATGATGCATTGCCTATAGAGTCGTGTATTATCTATGAGGAACTCAAGGAGGCTGTCCTGAGAGCATACGAACTACAACCAGACACATACAGGTTGAAGTTCCGGGGTGTTACCAAGGGTCGGGAAAGCACCTTTTTGGAGCATGCCCGGGAGCTGTCCGATGCTTTTGGGAATTGGCTGAGGTCGGAGAAAGCTACTACGTTTGACGACATTAAACAGTTGGTGCTTTTAAAGCAGTTTTTCAAATGCACGGGCGGCGACCTGACGTTAAACCTGAAAGAAAATCAACCAAAAACTCTACAGGAGGCAGCTGAGATGGCTGACCTCCGGCTATCACTAATTCGTGGGTGCGGGTCTGCCCAGCGTAGTGAGGCAGGTAACTAGGGGCGTGATGCCCCACCCCCCCGAGTTAGTGGTATACCTTATGCAAACAAGTACAAGAGCCATGATACCAAGACTGACCACAAGACTAGCACCGTCCCGTTTAAGAAGGGGCCGGGCCCTTCCCAGTACCAAGGGAAGCCCAAAGGGGAGTTGGAGTGTTATCATTGTCATAAAAAGGGGCACTTTGCAAGAGTCTGTCCTAGCAAACCACCTACAGCAGCTGTGTCTTTGGCCTGCAACATTGGTGTGTCTCCGAAGTCGTCCGAGTTTGCCCGGGGCAGTTCGTCAGAGGCTGAGGCACAGCCAATGCAGAAGCACCTGGGAGGCTCGAACCCTGCTCTGGATGTTTTTTGCGACCATAGAGGGCGGGGTTGCGTGATGTGGGCGGGGCGCAAGTATGGAATAGAGGTCTTGCGTGATACAGGTGCTTCCCAGACTCTGATGAAAAACTTGACTGGCTACCCTATAAACGCGGCTCGGGTGGTAATGGTGCAGGGTATTAATGCAACTCGGTCATACCCGCTGGTGCGGTTGGATATGGAGGTGGATGGTGTGGCACGTGAATTGGATGTCGGGATTGTGGAGGAACTGCCAGTGGAGGGCGTCGACCTTCTTCTCGGCAACGACTTTGCAATGCCCGCTTCTGAGGTTCTACCCTTAGTCGTTGCCGAGAGGCCGGCCGACGTGAGTAGGGAAGAGCAAGAGTGGGTCGAGCGGTGCCAGACACAACCCATGGCGTGTGTTGTCACCAGAGCTCGGGCAGCTAAAGTGTCACAGCCTAGTCCTCCGTCTTCAGACCAGCGGAGGAACGATCAACAGGAGGAGGCTAAAGCTGGAGTTGGTTTTAAGAGTTTTGACTCGGCGGCTCTCCTGGGTGATTCAGTATTAGCACCATTACTTAATTCTGGAGTAGCCCATGGGCCTGTCATCGAGAGTGACGAGGCTGGGCATGACGAGTCTCCACGACAGCAACGTTATGTACATCGAGAGAGACAGAGGGAGCAGCCCAGTATCGGGGAAGGTCATGCATTGCTCCGGGAGCAGTTCGATCGCTTGGCACCCTCAGATATACGTCGGTTGCAACTAGAGGACCCTGAGCTCCAAACATGTGCTAATGGAGCTGTAGAGCTCGACGAGGACGGCGATGCACAGCCAGGAGAATTTTTTTATTTAGAAGGCATCCTCTATAGGCGTTTTCAAGACCCTAAACGTAGTTGGCAAGAGGGGTCCGGAGTAGTGGACCAGTCGGTGGTGCCACGGGAGTGCAGGGATAGCCTACTGAGGTTGGCGCATGACATACCACTGGCAGGACATCTAGGGGTGAGAAAAACGGTGGCGGCTTTACAAAAATTGTTTTGGTGGCCGGGGTTGAAGGGGCAGGTGGTAACCTGGATAGCAAGGTGTCATACGTGCCAGAGGGTTGGAAAACCTAACCAAACAATTCCGCGAGCCCCGTTGCACCCCATTCCTGTCAGTGGACCGCCCTTCAGTAAGGTCATCATTGATATGGTCGGACCCCTACCCCCTACTAGTGCCGGTAATAAATTTCTATTAACTATCATGGATGTGGCCACTCGTTATCCTGATGCATATCCAATGAGAAATGGCACGGCGAAAACTGTTGTCCGGAACCTGCTCTTGTATTGCTCGCGGTATGGTTACCCGCAAGAGGTGCAATCGGACCAAGGTTCTAATTTTACATCTAATCTGTTCAAACAAACTATGATTCCGCATGGCATCAGCACTGTCGTCTCTTCTGCGTATCACCCGAAGAGTCAAGGGCTGTTGGAGAGGGGGCACGCCACGCTGAAAAGCATGCTTCGATGTTACTGCGCAGAGAACGGAAAGGATTGGGACCTTGGTCTGCCGTATGTTTTGTTCGCGGCAAGAGAAGTACCTGGAGAGAGTCTCGGTTTCAGTCCGAATGAGCTTGTTTTCGGGCATCAGGTGAGGGGCCCTCTCCACATGGTGAAGGAGATTTGGGAAGGTACCGCTAAGCCATGTTCTATGTTGAGATACGTCCGCGAGAGCAGAGAGAGAATGCTTAGAAGTCTGGAGCTGGCCGGGCGTAATTTGGTGAGTTCGCAGGCCCGTATGAAGGACAGGTACGATACTAAGGCGAAACTCCGGGAGTTTCAGGTAGGTCAAGAGGTGTTGGTCCTGTTGCCTTTGTCAGGTCATCCTCTGGCTGCCAAGTACGCTGGGCCTTATTGGGTGGTGTCAAAGATCTCCGATCTAGATTACCTCGTTGCCACTCCAGACCGGAAGAAGCGTAACCAACTATGCCACGTTAATTTGTTGAAGGAGTATGTGAGGCGCCCACCTGAGTCACTAGCTGTCCCTGTGTTGACCTGCTGCAGTCATGGTGGAGAAGGAGAGGGGGGCAGCAATGATCAGGTGGATGATAACTGGGATTGTCATGTCTCGGCTGATCAGTGGGCGGGGAATTCGAGCCAATGTGCGCATGATGCTCTGGCGCACCTGCCGGAGGAACAGCAGGTGGCAGTGCAGTGCCTGTTCGATTCATACCCCACTGTATTTGCCGAGCACCCAGGCCTCACTACTCAAGCGGTGCATGATGTCGATGTAGGAGAGCACCCCCCCTTCAAGTCGATACCTTATCGGGTGCCACCCATTAAACTCCCAGCGCTCAGGGATGAGCTGGAGTATATGCTGGCGAGAGGCTTGATCGAGAAGGGGGCAGTACGGTGGACTTCTCCTGTCACTCTGCAGCCCAAACCTGATGGAAAAGTTCGGTTCTGCATTGACTTTAGGCGGTTGAACGGGTTGACCCCCACCAATGCATATCCTCTTCCCCGGGTGGATGACAGTGTGGATAAGATCGGGAAAGCAAGGTACTTGACCAAGGTAGACCTCGTCAAAGGCTACTGGCAAGTACCACTGTCTTAGCGGGCTAAAGAGGTGTACGGGTTTGTGGTGGATGGCAGTACTTACCGTTGCAACGTGATGCCATATGGTCTGAAAAATGCACCGGCCACTTTCCAGAGCTTAATGAATGACATCGTAGCAGACATCCCAAGTTGATGTAACTTCTTTGACGGATGAAACCAAAGGAGTTGAGATGCAGCCCTGTGAAGATAGTTCAAGTAGTGAAAATCCTGACGCCCATATCGACAACCAAGAAGACAAACTTGAATTGCACAATGATCTCCAGACTTTAGGAACTCTGATGGAGGAGCTACTAGCTGGGAAAACAACTGCCCAAGACATAGAGAGCAACGAGGTTCTTCAAAGAGTGGAATCTGCAGCTAGGTGTGACAGCATACTGGTTGGAGACGACACTGATCTACTTGTACTTCTCTGCTATCATGGCAAGAATACATCGCACAAACTCTTCTTCAAACCAGAGCCAAAATCACACTCAAAGAAGAGACCAAGAACATGGAACATTAAAACGACAAGGGCAGCCCTTGGCAGCGCAGTCTGTGACAACATACTCTTCATACGCGCTGTCCTTGGATGTGATACTACATCGAGAGTCCATGGTCTTGGAAAGCAACTTGCTCTGACACGCATGAAAAATGCTGTCTTCTGCAAACAAGCACAACTTTTCATGAAACCAGACATTACAAAAGAGAACATCATTACTGCTGGAGAAATTGCAGTTGTGTCATTGTACAGTGGTCTCGAAGGGGAAACCATTGATGAGCTGCGGTACAGACGTTTCTGTCAAAAGACAACATCCAGTACCTTAAGTGTACATCCTCATGCACTACCTCCGACCTCTGCATCTCTGAGAAATCACAGCCTCCGAGTTTACTATCAGGTTGAGGTGTGGTGTGGTGTGAATACTCTGCGTCCAGAAGACTGGGGGTGGAAGGTGTTCGATGGAAGAATGTACCCGTTGACAACAAGTAAAGATCCCGCTCCTCAAGAACTCCTTGAGGTCATCAGATGCAGCTGTAAGACTGGCTGTCAAACTCTGCGATGTACATGTCGCAAGAATGGACTTGACTGCACTATTGCATGTGTACAGTGTCGTGGAATCTGTGCAAATATGTCAACATTACAATTAGAGGAACTCAGTGATGATGCATTGAACACTGACGCATGATGCATTGATGCATTTAACCATATTTCATAAAGAATAAGTGTTCCGTAGTCGCAGTATGCATCTCATAAAGCAAAGAAAATTTAAGTTTGTTGTTGTCCGAGGGTGTGTCCTTAACACAATTTTAAAATATGTTCCCATAGTTTGATTTTCTTAGACTTTTGATATGTTATCCTCCTCATAATGTAGTTTCATATGCAACAATCAGAAAAACTATTCCAATTAGTGGTGGGTTGACCCCCCATTTTGCCGTATCTTTACTGGACTAGGCTATTTCTCCAGAAAAAGCTATAGATAGATTCAGATATAGTTTAGAAAATTAGTAGTCATAGAATGGATAGTTAAAGAAAAGTAAAGAAGGAAAAAGCTTAAGCGGAATATTTTCCTTTGTTGTAATCTCCTTACTGTACCTCTTCCCCACCTCTTTACTATTTAATCTCATTAATCTTCCACCCCTCCTCTGATCACCTTCTCCCCCCTCACCCTATTCTACTCTATTTATTTTTTCTCTTCTGCCACACCTGCTCCACGAAACTTTTCACTACCTTCATTTTTTTCTCCACTTCCTCGTCTCCCCCCTCTTCTGTCCCTAGATCTAACACAAATTTTACTCCATCCACCTCCTCTTCTTTCTGTTCTTCCCATTCCCTCTCACCCACCAACCGTTTAAACTCTTCCTCCAACCTATCTCTCTCCCCGTCATACCTCTGGCACTCTGTCGCTATATGTTCTTTCGTCTCCTCCACTCTCCTCCCTCCCACCACACACTTCAAACACACGTTCACTCCCCCATTCCACCTCCATGTTCATATATTCGTCTCCAATGCCCCTGCCCTAGCCTTAAATAATAATTCAGCTCCCCAACTTCCGTCGTAGAACTCCTCTTTTCTCGGTCTCCCCTTGCTTTTATATCTTACCAGTGTACTTTTCTTTTCCATATTTCTTTTCCATTCCTGTCTTCCTACTTCCCTCACTCTCGTCCTTATCTCTTTCTCCAACCTCCTTCCCTGACCTAGTCCTGCATTTCTCTCTTTATCTCTCTACTCCTCTCCCACCCTTCTTTGCTTCACTCCTATATTATTCAGTTTTCTCCTACAGTCTTTTGCCCATCTACTCTTCCCCTCACCCCATTCATACACTCTCCTTGGCCACCTATCATCCTCCATCTCCTCCAATCTAGTCTTATATCTCAACTTTGCCTTCGCCACTCTTTCCTCAAATGTACTCCACCACATCTCCCCTCTCACTGCTTCATTCGCTGTCCACCTTCTTGCTCCTAGCCCTATTCTTCCTATTTTATTTTGTCCCGCCTCCAGTGTCTTAATAACTCTCCCTGTACTCCCTCTCACATCCATCCCGTACATTATTTTTGGCACTTCAAAGTCCTTCCACACCTCCCTTACTATTTTATATTTATTCACTCTAGTTTTTGTAACGTTCCACAGTTTCCCACTACACTGCTCCACCCACATGATTGTCTCATTAATTGTCCTTTGTCGCCCTTCCTTCCCTATCCATATCCCTAAATACTTCACTTCCTCCCTTATTTCTAGCCTTTCCCCTCATATTCTCCCACTCTCTCCTCCTTATGCCTAATATCCTAATTTCTTCTAAAGTTGTACTTTCTACCCTTTCTGGGCTAAATACTAAGGTGGCTTACGGGCCGGATGTTGCTTCTCCTGTTGTACTAAAAAACTATGATTCCGTGCTGACTTCCTCCCTAGGCAAACTCTTGTGTCTCTGTTTCTCCTCTAACGTTAGAAATTTCCCAAACGGAGTCCCGCAAGGATCCGTCCTGTCGCCCGCACTCTTCAATCTGTACATGCATGATATAAATACACCAAATTCACCCCAAATAACCATAGCCTCCTACGCAGACGACATAACACTCACAAGCACGCACCAAAACCCAGACACAGCAACAAGACTCCTTCAAGACTATCTCGACACATTACATGAATGGTGCACTACAAACAGACTCAATTTAGCCCCAGCTAAATCCACTGTAACCCTCCTCACAAGCTGGACAGGAGAGCACGATTACGTCCCGGGACTCAACATAAACAACACACCCCTAACACACACACACACACCCCCAAAATCCTAGGAGTAACATACGACACCCAAATGACATTCAAACAGCACACCACAAACACGAAAAAGAAACTGACACCCAGACTAAACGCCCTCAGATCACTTGCCCACACGAAATTTGGACACAACAAAGAAACCACCACCACAGTCTACAAACAATACATAAGATCAGTTATGGAATACGCAAGCCCGGCCTGGGCTTCTAACCTAGCTGAAACACATCATAAGACCTTACAGACTATTCAAAATAAAGCCCTGAAAATCATCACAGGATGCACAGCTACAACACCCACAGATCACCTACATCAAAAAACCAAAGTCCTCAAAGTCAAAGATCATCTAGACATGAGAGGCACACAATTCCTGGCAGCAGCCTCCACGAATCAACACCACCCACTACACTACATGGCAACACACCCACAGACACTAAGAAATATCAAAACAACACCCAGCACACCTATCACACACAAATACTGTCTTCTCTCCCTCCCTGCCCACCCCAAACCAACTTCCGGAAGCACATCCATACTCATATCACTCGCCGTTCCATCCACTCACTCATAGACAACACGCAGCTGCAAGCACGACCTCCCGAAATCCATCCTTCTGAATCCTCCCTTCCTCGCGAGGACAGAGTCCACCTGGCCAGGCTGAGATGCGGACACCATCCAGCTCTTCTGAGCTATCAGAAGAGACTGGATGACTCCGTCGTCGACACCTGCTCGGGTTGTAACACAGCACCCCATACCATTAAACACATCATAGAAGACTGCATTTCACACAACCACTTATGCCAACAACACAATTTACACTCTTTGAGAGCTCTGTGGGAAAGCCCGACCATGGCCATGGCCTTCCTTAAGGACTCAGGGCTGTTCGGCCAGGCAGCTTAGGGAACAACAACAACAACAACAACACTTATCTTCTGATCTAACTACTATTTCCAATTGGGGCAGAGAAAACCGTGTTGCCTTTAATGCTTCCAAAACCCAATTTCTCCATCTATCTACCCGTCGGGAACTCCCAGAGGTCTATCCTTTCAACAATACAAAAAATCAACGCTTCATCTTCTCTCAGTATTTTTGGTGTCTCTTTTTATTCTGCTCTCTCTTGGAAGGACCATATTACCAGTCTTGCTAAGGCAGCCTCCCAGAAGCTGGGTGTGCTTAACCGCCTCATGGGGTTCTTTACCCCTGCACAGCTTTTTGCTCTGTACAGGGGCACAGTGCTTCATCCTTGTATTAAGTATTCTTCACATGTGTGGGGAGGATTGGCTCACAAAGCCCTTCTAGACAAAGTAGAAAGGAAAGTCTTTTGTATCAATATCTCCCGTCCACTCACCGACTCTCTGCAATACCTTTCTCTTCGCCGTAATGTTGCATCTCTTTCGCTATTCTATCGTATGGTACGTAGTACCCGTCTTGAAACATAATCCCAACCCTCATCTGTGCAACTCTCCAATTCAAGAGTAAAATCATACTCCCAATCTTTCTTCTATTCAACAGCTGAGCTCTGGAACTCTCTCTCTGAATCCATCTTTCCCTCATCCTATGATTTAAATTGCTTCAAACTCTGTGCGTCCAGACATTTTAGCTCAAACATTCCTTGATTTTGGCTCAGTCACTCTTTCAACTCTTGGGGAGGTACTCGCGTCACAAGCAGTTTTGTCTTTTGTCTCCCCCATCGATATTAAAACAAATTTATAATAATAAGAAAAAATAAATAAATGAATAAATAAATATATAAAACAACTATATATATATATATATATATATATATATATATATATATATATATATATATATCTATATATATCTATATCTATATATATATATACAGTACAGTATATATATAAATCTGTTGTATATCCTATAACCTATGTATTGTCATCTAAATCGATTGTTTTGCGTTCGATTATATATGAATATAATTGTTTTGTTTTGAAGTTTCTCCTGCAACCTTTGCCGTAACCATCCTTATTCATGCCTAATCGTAAAATGCAAGACACAAATCCTTCTTGCATATCACTTCGTCTCAGATCCTCTCAAAGCATTTACATGAAAACCCTTGGAGGCAATATCTTCCAGGCGAGGGATTGGTATTCTTTTGTGATTTACATATCAGGTCATGCGGAAAGATGGCGTTGTATTATTCCTGTTCTATATCTATCTGTATGTCTATCTATTACATAAGAACATAAGAAAATGGGAGTCTGCAGAAAGCCGATTGGCCTAAGCAAGGCAGATCCCTGTCCCACACAACCCCAATTCATTACAAAGCCCAATTATAGGCTTCACACTCTAATACCCTGAGGATCATCTTACCAAAACGGTTAGAGATTAACGCAGGATTATGGAGGTCTGCAGAGCGCTGATTGGCCCAACCCGGCTGATCCCCCTTCACACCCAACCTTTCTCGTCCATATGCTTATCCAATTTTATCTTAAAGCTCCCTACAGTTTTAGATCCCACTATAGCACTTGGTAGTCCATTCCACCCGTCTACAACTCTGTTACCAAACCAATACTTGCCTATATCTTTTCTGAAACTAAATTTATCTAATTTGAAACCATTGGTACGAGTTCTTTCGCTATCACTGAGCTTTAGTACATTTGTCATGTCCCCTTTGTTAATCCCACTAACCAACTTGAACACCTCTATCATATCCCCTCTAACTCTGCGTCTCTCTAACGAATGTAAACCTAATTTCTTCAACCTTTCTTCATACGAAAGATTTCTAATATTATGGATCATTTTTGTCATTCTACGCTGTACTCTCTCCAATGAATCTATGTCCATTCTGTAATAAGGACACCAAAATTGGACAGCATAATCCATATGGGGTCTCACTAATGACAAGTAAAGTTTTAAGATAACATCAGCAGTTCTGTTACTCACACTCCTAGAGATGAACCCGAGAATCCTGTTTGCCTTATTACGAACGCTTATACACTGTTTTCTAGGTTTCAAATCATTGCTAACAAACACACCTAGATCTTTCTCGCAGTCTGAATTTTCTAATTCTAAATTAGCTAGTTTATATTTAACATTTGTTTGCGTCTTCCCTATCTTTAATACCTTGCATTTGTCAATGTTAAACTTCATCTGCCAATTTACTGACCATTCATGTAAGGTATCTAGATCCCTTTGGAGGCACTCTATATCGCTATCTGAATCAATTGATCTCCCTATTTTAGTATCGTCTGCGAATTTACTTATCCTACTAGTTAATTTATTTATTGTATTTATCTATCTATTTGTGCCTGTACTTTTGTTCAATGTGTAAGACAGAAACAATAAGGTAAAGCTGCCTGCAACGAATGTCTCCCCCAAAGCCAAAAGAGTGACAGAAAGCCAGTTTCAACGAACGTTGGAGTCAAATTGCCTTGACACACGAAGTTTAAAGCAGTCTAAGTCATAGGATTAAGGAAAGGTTGATTGAGGGAAAGAGTTGCAAAGTTTAGTTGTTGAGTAGAAGGAAGACTGATAAAATGTGTTAATTATTTGGTTGGAAAGCTTGACAGAATAGGGGTGGTGTCGCCGTAAGGACAGCTGTACACTGAGAGCTCTGTTGTAATATCGGTAGAAGAGTGAAAGAGATGCAACACTGGGGTGTATAGAAAGATATTGTAGGGAATTAGTAAGAGATGGCGAGTTGATGAAAAGAAATCCTTTCGAAAAGTGCGGTATGGGTGGAACCTCCCCACGCTTGGCAACAGTGCGCGATAACGGTGCCCCTGTATAGAATAAGTAGCTGTGCGGGAGTGTAGAACCCACGAAGTCGGTTGAGCACACCTAACCTCTGGGAAACCGTTTTAGCAATAGTGGTGATATAGTCTTTCCAGAAAAGGTTGGAAGAAATAAAGACAACAAGGATATTGAGAGAAGATGAAGGGTTGATTTGTGTGTTGTTGAATAGTAAGGAATAGTTATGTGGATGATTGTGACGGATAGACAAATGGAGCAATTGGGTTTTTGATAGCAACACGATTTCCTCTGCCCCAATCATAAATGATTGATAAATCAATATATTCAACAGTATAATCAACTCCTCTCTCAATCTCTCTCTCTCCCTCTGTTATCTATCTATCTCTCTCTTTTTCTGTACTCTTCATCATTCCAACCCTCATATTAAGCCAAAATTCCGGCCACTGTTTTCTGTTCGACTATCGAGGTAACAAAATTTAACAGGTAACTCAACAGTATTGGGCCACATACACATACCGCCAGGAAAGGTGTAGGCCAATATACCCTTAATGGTCAATATTGGTAAGAAATGAAGATGGGGGAGGACTGTTAAACATTCATGTAAAGGTATATTGTTAGTAATACACCCATTAAATATAATAATGGGAAAGTAAATCACTGTCAAAATACGTATTGATTTGATATACCTTTATTATACCTTTGTTATTGTTACGGTATATCAATTGGGACAAACAGTACTATACCTTGTTCCAAATAGGTACGCCAGAAATCGTGAATCTTAACATCTCTAACTCAGAACGAGCAAGAGCAAATATGCTGTACATTTCTACACCTACTCCCTGGTTGACCCTTCCCAAATGGTTGAAGTATTAGCACGATTACGCTAGTTGTTCGTGAGTTATGGAGTTCTAGTGTTTTGGCTTAGTTGCTTGGAACAGGTTATAATGTCTCGGTACTAGACACACATGATGACTGTCAAGCAAAAGTCACTCCTATATCACCTGAGGCTTTAATCATCTCGGCTTCAATACCAGAGCATCCTCTAGCTTTTCCGTCCTTCATTTTACATATTGCACTGCTTACAACAGCTGGCGCTATCAAAGGGGGGTGGGGGCGAGTTTTGGCTTCCCATTACTAAGCTGCTCTCTATTCCACTCAAATTGAGTAATCTTTCGTCGTGTACCTTCCGAGCATCTCTAATTTATTTGTCAACGTACACAATTGTCCCATTTGCATTTCTGACACACTGTTCTCCTGCAACATCTCTACTGTCTTCCTTAACTCGCCTAGATAAATTGAAGATTCAATTTGGATTTTCGGCGTTACTAACTTGGTCTATGACCAGGTCCTGTATGATTGTCTTTGACTTGTATATCTCAATTTTTGCAATTTGTTTAGTCGCCAGATATTCCTCCCTGCTGCCTCCTTTCTTCCACGCTTTGAAACATCTTCTTTTCTTCTTTATTGCATTAAATTTTTCAACCTGGTCATTCCCCCACCAGGAAGCCTTATGCCTGGGGGGCCCTTAGTTTTGCCACAGACTTTGTCAGTGGCGGCAAGAAGGCTACGTTCAAGGAAGTTCCATTGGCTATTTACATCATTTGGCTTAGCGCCCCTATTCCTATCCATTTCCTCTAGTTCGCTGCGAAACCTATTCTTGTATTCAGATTTATTCAGCAGCCATGCTTTCCTTTTGACCCTGTATACTTTCTTTTGCACAAGATATAACCTTAAGCTCAAGTCACAGACTAGGGGCTTATGTGGGCAGATACATTCTTCACTCGGGATGACCTTTACATCCCGAAAAAACTTCCAGTCTTTCTTTTCACTAAGAAGTAATCTATCTGGATACTGGTGTCCCCAGAACAACATATGATCAGATGAATCAGCCTTTTCGTGAACTCAGTATTACATGTAACCATGTTGCGTGCAACACAGGACTCCAATATACATTCACCTTCTAGATTTCTTATTCCATACCCTTTCTCATAATGCACACCCTCGTACCCATCAGCACATGCTCCCACATGCCCATTTAGGTCACCACCTATGACTGTAGTATCACTCCGAGAGGCCCGAAACGACACTAAGAATGTCGTTCCAAAAGGCATCTTTTTGCTCTCTCTTTAATCCAACTTGTATATGCCGATATCACATTTATAATTATTTCACCATATTTCAATTTCAGAACAATCAATCTTCCATGTACTCTCTTTATCTCAATCACACTCTTCTCCCACTCCTCAGATACCAGTACACCCACTCCTCCTTTCGGTTTTCCAGATTCATCCCCCTTCCGATATAACTGGTATATCTTGTTCTTTCCCACAATCCACTGTGCACCACACCCCTTCCAACAGTTTTCCTGGGCGCAGCACACATCCACTCTTCGCCTTTCAAGCACCTCCACAACTTAATTCGCTCTACCACTCACACTTCCAACATTCACACTGGTAAGCATGAATCTGCAGAGGGCTGCAGCCCGTATCCAGTGCGGTTTGGGTTCATCAAACTTTCGTTTTTTTATAGTTACAGAGGTCATGGTTGGTGAGTAAGCTGTCAATGAGCATCACCCCCCTCCCCACCCCCTCAGAACTCCGGCTCCAGATTGCCCCGGGGACCATTCCCAGCACTGGCCCCCTGTGCACCCCGAAAGGAGGATGACAAAGAGTTAATAAGAAAAGCAAGGGGATCACCAGTAGAGCGACCCTTGAAGAAACCATACTGGCCATCTGAAAATAGATTATAGGAAGATAAATACTTAGGGAAATATTGAATTGGGGATAGTTTTAAAATCTTCAGAGATGCAAGAAATGAGAGCAATTGGTCGATAGTTTGAGGGGTGAAAGTGGTCACCCTTCTTTGGGACAGGCTGAATGAAAGCAAACTTCCAGCAAAGAAGGAAAGACGTTAGAGGAAAGGCAGAGACAAAATAGTTTGCCTAGGCAGGGAGTCAGCACGGAAGAACAGTTTTTGAGTACAACAGAAGGAATACCATCCGGTCCGTATGCCTTCTTAGTATTAAGCCCGGAGAGGGTAGAAAGTACATCCTTAGAAGAGATTTTGATCTTAGACATAAGTAAGTGAGAAGGGGGTGGAGAAGGAGGAATAGTACCGAAATCATCCAAGGTGAAGTTTTATGTGAAAGTTTGAACGAAGAGTTTAGATTTGTCATAGGAAGTTATGACGATGGTGCCATCAGAGCGGAAAAGAGGAGGGAAAGACAAGGAAGTAACATTGTTGGAGAGGTTTTTAGCTAGATGCCAGAAAGCTTGGAAAGTTTGAAGGTTCAGAGCATTTCTTATTGATGAAGGATTTTTGGCGAGTTGAAGGACTGATTTTGCTTGATTCCGGGCAGAAACATATAAAGTACGGGATTCGTAAGTTTGAAGGCGATGGTGATGGTACATTTTTAACCCATTCAGTACCAGTACCATCCCTTTAACTATAACTATATTCTGGCTACTGGTAAATGATTTTACTCAGTTTATAAACGGCCTTCACAAATTTACAGGCTTCAAACTATCTCACTTAGCTTATTTACTACCACGGATCCTTCTTAAACGGCACAGAATCGTTCCCTGAATGTAGAGAAAGTGACCCTATTCGTGTAAGACGACGCATTTTCTTTCAGCCATGCGTGGACCCCATATTATACTCTGGACCCTGGTAGCACCAACGATATGTTTTTGACACAACAAAAATTAAGGGAATATTTTCACTTAAGGTGGTGTTATTTCTAGACCCCCTTCTCCTTCATGCTCAGCCCCATTTATTTTAAGATTAAAGACGTTCGCCTCATGGGTTTTGTGGTTTTAGGACGTTTCACTCCATTTCTTTGTCAATTTTAAGACCTGTTGTGCCATTTAGGTGTTGTTTTTGTCCTGCCGAGCAACAGCGAATCTGCAATTTAGGAGGAACCGGCCTTTGGCCGGGACACTTTTCAAAATGTACACATTTATCTCAAAGGGGGGTATTATTTCAAGCTTGATGAAGACATAGGGAGCAACGTAAATACCTCCCCTTAAATACTGCTATTTATACACTGATCGGTTTGTTTCTAAATATATATTGGAAACATTGACTGGGATAAAAACATGAAACAAAGACAAACATAAATTAAAGAAACATACCAGTACGAAGAAACACAATGTGAAGAACAGCTAAACAGAAACAGGAAACAAAACTAACGGGAAATAAAAAACAAAGAAAGGAAAACAATAACAACTACTAAGGAACAGAATATGAGGAGCAGAAAAGATAAGAAAATATGCGAGACACAAAGAACAAATTAAGAAAAGGCAAACACCAATAATAAGACAGATTATGACAAATAACAGCGAGAACAGAAAATACATATAGGGAGATAGGTGTGGGGGTTGGAGAACAATGGAAATGGAATAACAATGTCAGTGTTAACGACTGACCGGAAACATACACAGAAAACAAATAATATACGTAAAACAGCGAGATGTGAAGACTAATTTTAAAACAATAGTGGTAATTATTAATGTTATGCAGTTGGTTTAAGGCTTGTGTATAATGCATACCCTGCTTAATAACACAAACAAATGAGGCAATTTGGTTTCATGACGCAATGAAGCCATGCAATACTTATCTTCTGATCTAACTACTATTTCCAATTGGGCAGAGAAAACCTTGTTGCCTTTAACCCTTAACTGGCGGCGTGCAACATATGTCGAGTTAAATAAATTTGGACTAAGTGGCGGTGCACGACAGCTGTCGAGCGCCATTTTAAGCACGTAATGTTGCTGAGAGAGAGAGATGAGCGGTGGGACGAGCGTAGTAACCTTATGACCGCTCCCCACGACCACCGTGGACCTACTGAACTGTATCCCACCCTTCTCCCCCCTTTCTCACTCGCTACACAGGGAATTATGTACGGAAATTACCTAATTATAGGGTTTTTGCACTCGTGTTGCGCGATCGTTGCAAGAGAACCAGTGGTCGTACAAGGATGGTTCGGGTGTCATTGGAAAGCTCTGTTTACGCCCTTTCAGGGATAGATACTTGTTTTACGCTCTGGGTCTTATTTAGGCATGAAAATCATCACGTAAACAACCCTATTTAGGGTAAAAAAAAAATGCTGTGCGGTCAAATAGACCGCCTAGCCCGACAATAACGTGTTAATGCTTCCAAAACCCAATTTCTTCATCTTACTACCCGTCCGGAACTCCCAGAGGACTATTCCTTACACTTCAATAATACAAAAATGAATCCTTCATTTTCTCTCAATATTCTCGGTGTCTCTTTTTCTTCTGCTCTCACTTAGAAGGACCATATTACCAATCTGCAAAGGCAGCCTCCCAGAAGCTGGGTGTGCTCAACCACATCAAGGGTTTCTTTACCCCTGCACAGCTTCTTGCTCTATACAGGGGCATAGTGGGTCCTTGTATTGAGTATTGTTCACATGTGTGGGGAGCATCCTCTCACATCACACTCTTAGACAATGTAGAAAGGAAGGCTTTTTGTATCATTAACTCCCGTCCTCTCACCACTCTCTGCAATCTCTCTCTCTTCGCTGCAATGTTGCATCTCTCTCTCTACTACAATAATCAATGTTCCTCAGAGCTTTCCCAGTGTATACCACCTCCTCTACGTATGGTACGTATTACCCCTCTTGCAACACAATTCCACTCCCACTCTTTGCAACTCTCCAACCCAAGAGTGAAACAGTATTCTCAGTCTTTCTTCTATTCAACTGCTGAACTCTGGAACTTTCTCCCAGAACCAGTCTGTCCTTCTTCCTATGACTTAAATTGCTTCAAACTCCGTGTGCCCAGTCATTTTGTCTCGAATGACCATTGATTTTGGCCTTGTCACTCTTTCAACTCTGGGGGAGGCACTCGATACAGGCAGTTATGCCTTCTGTCTCCCTCACTCATATAGAAAGAAAAAATTATGTACTATATTAGGATCCCATGCACCTCATGGTCGCCAAAGGTCGCATGTGACCTCGTAGTTAAGGTAAAATAAGCATTAGAATGTACCTATGTTAAGAATATATGTAGATTATCTGCCTCACGGCTGCAAGTGAGCATAACACCAACACATATTTGTATTATCATTAATATTGCAAACACAGACACACAAACACTTTCACACTAACTCACACACTCTCTCTTTCTCTCTCCACATGTCACTATTTCCGAATGCCAGACGTAATAATAGTTTCTTACCAAGTTCCAACATGCTATACTCAAATTTACGTAAATCCCCCATCTGTTTAATTAATTGATATCTATGTCTCTCTCTCTATCTCTATGTCTCTCTCTCTCTCTCTCTCTTCCTCTCTATCTCTCTCTCTCCGTATGTCACAACTTGCGAAGCTTCACAGTTTCTTATCAAGTTCCCTGATGTTGACCCGTTTAATTAATTGATTGTTTGGTTGATTGCTCCCTTGCCTCATCTCTCTCACTCTCTCCTCACACACACACACACACTAGTATCAGTGGACACTTTTTCACAATTAAGATTTGTTCTACATGGAACAAACTTCCCTCAGATGTTTTAAACAGCTCTTCAGTAGAGCAGTTCAAGAAGAGAGTATACAATATGTCTCACACTCTGTAATGGGTGAAGTGCACTAAATAGTCTCTTCCATTCCACGTCGTTTATCACCCAGAATGAAACGCAAGGTCTCCGAGATACTAACTATTCCTTGTAACTCAAAGTAACTCTTTCTCTCTCTCTTTTTCCCATTATAACTGGTGTTGGACCTTCACAGTTTCTTACTAAGTTTGGAGATAAAGCTAACTTGGCGCGGGGTTTGGTGCAGGGAGGCCAGATGGGTGGTAGAGGGAGATACCAACACACACGCACATACACTCTCTCTCTCTCTCTGTCTGTCCCTCTCGCTGGACCAATGCTAGGGGGAGATACCAAGTTGTATGTAGATCCTGGGAGATACCAACACACACACATATATTCTCTTTCTCTCTCTGTTCCTCTCGCTGGACCAATGCTAGGGGGAGATACCATGTTGTATGTAGACCCTGGGAGATACCAACACACACACATACACTCTCTCTCTCTCTCTGTCCCTCTCCCTGGACCAATGCTAGGGGGAGATACAATGTTGAATGTAGACCTTGGGAGATACCAACACACAAAACTCTGGTGCTCCAAGTTAAAGGAAGGATAGGGTATCTCTTAATCTAGTGAACTACAGGAGATGCGGAGTATAGGCCATGTCGGACATATTACGTTAACGTTACTGACTTAATACAAGACACTGCATTGACATTTGGCTTTGGCTCCTTGTCATACTGGCGCCAAGAATACAAGAACTTAAGAACATGGAAATCTGGAGAGGGACAACCAGCCTACAAGAGGCAGATCCCTTTGACACCCAACCAATATCATTCTAATGACTATCCATATTACGTTTTAAACTGTTCACCGTTTCTGAGCTGACTAAAGCACTAGGCACTATATTCCATTTATCCACAATCCTATTATTAAACCAATGCTTATCTATATATTTTTAAAAGTGGAATTTATCTAGTTTAAAATGTTAACAGGGTTTTATTTTAACTAATGCAAAGTTTATTAAGTTATTATGCAATTGACATTGGTTAGTATTATACCCTGAGTTGCAGTTTGAATATGGGCATTGATATTGTAATATTGTTTATGAGTAAAGAAAGGTATATCTTCAGGTTTATATCACACATAGTAACCTTCCTCATACGGAAATGTATACTAAACAAATTATCTTACTTTGGATCTGCATAATATAATCAGTTTAATAATAGCCTAAATATAATGAGATTAACCCCTAAATGGCGACCATCCTCCATAAAGGTTTTTCTGGTGCACTGCAACCATCCTCAATAGATCCAGAGCACAAAACAAAACTTAAAAAACACCCCAATGGCACTCAAAACAAAGCAATTTGTGATTAGGTGATAATTCTACTCCATTACATGCTACCACTCCAACATATGTGTCCCCCTCCCCCCCTTTCCCCCTCCTCAATTATCATCTATTTTTCCTCATGCCCCCTTTTATCGGGTAGTTTTCGGCACAAATTTCCCTTACACGGTCTCTTTAACACGGGTGAGGCAGCTAGAGATCCTTGCAACACAGAGACTTCTACTCAGTGCTGTCAGTGTCGCTTGAGAGCTGGGAGAGGGAGGATATACGTCCCTTCAGCCCTCACCTCATGATACGACTTTGCGGCAATAATACGTCTATGTTCACATCCCCCCAAATGCTATTTCTAATTCTTTTATTGCTCTTAAATGTTCATATGTTCATAATAAAAGCAAAATAGGCCGAAATCGTAATTACTATAAAATACCGCCAAATTCAAATACCCAATTGGACTCAAAACTGTCTGGATCATCATACACTATTCCCGACAACAAGCTCGCTATCGTTCACCAAGTTAATTTTGACTCATAAATGGGACGAAACATCTTAGATTTGCCACGCTGATTATATACACTTACAATGGTGTCATATTTGTGTCAATATTCCATTTTCCAAATCTGGCAGACATTATTACAAAAAGTGATCAAACGTCTTAAAATCTCAAAACTAATGGGGCTCACATGAGGAGAAGGGAGCCCAGAAATAACAAACCTTGCCTTATAGCCATTTTTGTAATCCCTCCCCACGGCAGGAATACTCAGAGTGCATCATAACTGGGCATAGGGTTTTTATGGATCCCCTTCTCCCTCATTTTTAGCACCATTAGTTATGAGAATTGAAACCTTCGCTTCATTAGCTTGGCGATTTTAAGAAATTTTTACCCATTTTTGTGTCAATAGTATGACCTCTCGTGCCATTTAGGTGTCGATTTTTTTCCTGTTGAACGATAGCAAACCTGTAATTTAGCAGAAAGCAGCCTTTGGCCGGGATATTTCCCTACCAAAAAATGTACAAATTTATCTTGAAGAGGGTCTTACGGGTGTTCTTTATATATTTAAATATACATTTGATGGATGTGTAGTGTTTCTTGATATAGGCAATCTATAACGTCGAAAGCAAGTGTATATTTCAAAATTAAGTCTTAACATTATTTGTATTATTATTTTGTATATTTTAACTTTTCCCTCTCGGGCATAGGCTCAGAGCCTGTACTTTCAGCCGCTGTACAATCAACGATGAACCCTGTGAGGTCTCTTTCCAGTCTAGGGAGTGAGGCATGTGAAGCACTTAAGAGCTACAAACAGCCTTTGCCATCTTGCCTTAGCAAGATGCACAGCGGTTGGTTGGTTTCTCACGACTCGAAGCAGCCCCATCTCTGAAGCTGCTTCGATTTAGATTTTGTGCTTCACTGTCTCAACCCCTAGACTCGGACCCTCACTCTCAGAACGCCACCTATTGAATAATTAACTCACTTGGCATTGCCCCACTGTAGCCTATTACGAATATGGGAATATTCATACAGTGCTATTTATTCAGGGAACAATGCGGTTAATTTTGTTGCAATTAGGTGGGCTTTGTGGTAATACACGGATACTAGGTACAACACAAATTCCATCCCAATAATATCTTCTCATTGATACATCGTGATACACATATATGACTCAATGCATTATATCTTGAGCTTGCTTTGATTATTTATGATTGGAACCTAAACACCCAAAATCGCACCTCCGTATGACTGCTGTATCTCGATACCATCGTCATAAATCCAGCATCATAACTATAGTCCATTCATTATCATTCGGCCAAAAATCGTGACCACTATCCTCTATAAATAAAAAAAGACTCGAGTAATCGAGGTAATATATCTACCACATGGGAAGAATGAGCCAGGGAATATTTGGGGAAATATACAGCCCATTTGTTGGTTCTTTTGGAGTTACAGAGATTAAGAGTCACGAATTCTGGCCAACCTATAATGGATGGAGTATACGTCATAACAATATTGTGTTCATATTAGCCGCCTGAGAAAATATGATTGCCGCTATCTTGATTATGGAGCAGTGACCTGGTTTTTAAAATGGGAAATATGATCTAGGCCTATTACGAAAGCAGACTATTAACCTATTCAGTACCAGTTATATCGGTTTCAATATATTCTGGCAACTATTTGACAATTTTTGCTCAGCTTAAGAAGGAAGTTTACCCATTATAAGGCTATAATCTATCTCTATTACTCCTTTAAGCTACCATATATCCTTGTTAAGCTTCATAAAATTGCATAAATGTACCTGAAATCATATAAAGAAGACATCACTTGTACTGAACGGTTTAAAATGAAGCAGATATGCAGTACATTCCTATTATGCAGGTAAGTATTAAGGCCTTTGGCTGTTTGGTGGCTGAACTTCTCGCTCAGTTAACCCTTTCAATATGATGTATTTATGTTCCAGTTTTGGGCTATTATTAGACGATTTTTGTTCAGCATTTGATCAGCTCCCTGCACGATCTGAAAACTTCTGGAATTGTCATCCAAACTGATACCCATGACCCAGATACCTTGATCCAGGTAAAATCTTGTGGAGAAGGAACTAAAACCTGTGTTTGTCTGCTGGTCGTCCAGATTTCTGCTTGATAAGCTACACTGTGCGGCGGATATGCTGCAGGAGCACATCACTGGTGGGTTGCAGTCTATCCATTGCTCGATTCTTTTGACAAAAGAGCCCCCTTCTTGTTTCGTTAACTGATCTCAAAGGGCTGGTTCTGTCATACAGTATGATAGTCAATCTATCGAGCTTCTTGAAATGTTCGTCTTCGACATCCAACAACTGGAAGGGAAGACCAGCAGGATACACAAATGTCTCTGTCACGTCTTCATAAACCTCTCCTCCATGATTCCATCCCCCTAAGCCTGGCAGTACATTTAAGACCAGGAGGAAGAAGCAGAACACAAAGACACCATGGATTTCAAACATAGGACTGAGCTAGTCCCAGTCCTTAAAAACACACCACTCAAAATAATTGTAAGTACAATTTAAATATAAATAATTGAAGTGATAGCCTTGGTTGGAAACAGAATAGTGAACAGTATTACTCATTCGTATATAACATGTGTTAGTTAAACCAAGTCGGTCATGGTAAATTATTCATTCATATACAACTCTGTAAATTTATACAAATTGTTATAATGTGTAAGTTAATTAAATACAAATTTTATAAAAATCGAATAATCACAAAACTCCTAACTGCGTTTTTATACCCGATATTTATTTCTGTGAATTTATAACTATATTCCAAAAGTGTAATAAAATATCATGGTTCTTACTTGGTTACAAGTATAACAATAATAACCTACAACTCGAGTAAACTACGAGACTTAAATATACGATAGATATGTTTTTCTATCTACTGAGTTTGGAGTATGATTATCAAATTGTATATAAATTGTACAGTAAAAGATCTAATTCACCTAAATGGTTTGACCATAATTGTGCTAGAGTTACTGAACAAAAAGCAATAGCCTACAATGCATACACAAGATCAAAAACACATGAAGCCTTTAATTACTTTAGAAACATCAGAAATCATGCCAAAACTGTATTAAACCTAACTAAATCAAACTTTCTCCATAAGCAGGCAAATAAACTTCTAAATAATCCAAATGATAACAAAATATTTTGGTCTACTCTTAACTCATTCAAATCCAACTTCACTACTGCTTCATCCATTCCACCATTAAAATCTCCGACTGGCAATCTTGTAAGTGACCCACGAGGTAAAGCTAACCTTCTTGCAGATATTTTCTCCACCAACTCAACCTTAGATGAAATAAATCAAGATGTCCCTGTACTTAATTTTAATTCACCTGAAATTCCCTCACTTAAGATCCACACCAGACATGTCAAAACTATTTTGCAGAATCTCTCAGTAGATAAGGCTCCTGGTCCAGATGAAATTCCTCCAATAGTACTTAAGAATTGCTCCTTGGTGCTCGCTCCTGTATTGGCAAAATTTTTCCGTCTGTGTACTCATACCTCATGCTTCCCAGTACCCTGGAAAGAAGCAAACATCCATCCAGTTCCTAAAAAAGGTGCCTCTTCAGATCCATCAAACTACAGACCAATAGCTATAACTTCCACTTTTGGCAAAGTTTTTGAAATTATATTAAATAATCACATAATTAAGCATCTGGAGAATAATAAATTAATCAGTGATAGGCAATATGGTTTTAGACGATGTCGATCAACTGCAGACATTCTTTGCCTTCTTACGCATCAAATCAACCAAGCTACAGACCAACATGGTGAAACACATACAATAGCACTGGATATATCAAAGGCATTTGATAGAGTCTGGCATCAATCCTTATTGTCGAAGATGTCACACTACGGCCTTGCATCATTAGTTCCACTAATTTCTTCTTATCTTCATAACAGAAAAATACGTGTAATGGTAGATGGCCTTTATTCTCAATTTCACTCAATAAATGCTGGTGTTCCCCAGGGATCAGTTTTGGCCCCAACTCTGTTCCTCATTCATATCAATGATCTCATATCTACCACTCATAATCCAATACATTCCTACGCAGATGACTCAACACTCCACAGTTCCTTCACATTTACCAATTCTTTCACCCAACCCGATCTTATAAATTCAAAAATAAACACTGCAAGTTCTCTGAACCAGGACCTTTCTAGAATTAATGAATGGGGACAAGAGAATCTAGTTTCCTTTAATGCACAGAAAACCAAGTACATTCAATTTTCTAACCGACAGAATCTCACTGACTCCCATATATTTGTTAATGATGTAAATATTCCCACTTCCCCTAGTATTGACATTCTCGGTGTAACATTAACTACTAACTTGAGCTGGACACATTATGTTAGAAGCATTGCTAAGAATGCCTCTAAAAAACTGGGACTCCTGTACAGAGTTCGAGAATTCTTCACTGACGAGCAGTTGGCCGTAATATATAAAAGTCGTGTGCGCTCTCAGATGGATTACTGTTCACCTCTGTGGGGTGGAAGTGGAGTGGTTGCATTGAGGCAGTTGGACAACATTCAAAATAAAGCTATTAGATTAATCAATAACCCTGCAATCACACAGGACCTTCCTACATTAGCCATACGAAGAAACGTTGCATCCCTTGCATTATTCTACAGATATTTTCACAGCAATTGTTCCGAGGAACTTGCTTCAATTGTGCCGCCTCTCCACATCTTTCCCCGTAGAACTAGGGCAGCTGAGAGCGCCCATGAATTTACACTTTCTCCTCCACAATGCAGAACTTCTGCTTATCAGAATTCATTTATCCCCAGAGCTACTACTCTTTGGAATTCACTTCCCTCGAATTGCTTTCCACAAACTTACAATCAACAAATGTTTAAATCCAGTTGTTACAAACATTTTATGAATGGAGGATGCCTTTAGGCACATGGACCTTTTTGTTTTATCTGTGTTTTTCCTTCCTCCGTTCATTGTCTCTTAAAAAAAAAAAAAAAAAAAAAATATACTGTATATAAAGTCGTTCATGAGATCCTATAATAATCTCGGGATTGCTTAAACTCGAATTGTCTATTCGCTCTTATAACCTTTTGGCCAGCTACATTAACGTCACAACATTGATTATACCAATGGAATAGATATACAATAAAGAGTGAAAAACATAAAATCGACATTACTTCTCTTTAGTATGGATTTACAATCAAGTTAAGGGGTTGTTTTTTTCTGGACCACCTTCTCTCTCATGTTGAGTCCCATCAGTTTTTAGAATTTAAGATGTGCGCCGCATTATTTTGGAGATTTTAAGACTTTTCGCTCCCACTTCTTTGCCAGTTTTGAGACCTTCAGTGCCATTAGGTGTCGAAATAACCAACAGGGAGATACGGCTGCATGATCAGATGGAGAATGTGAGATTCTTCTAGGCAGTGTGTTAAGTAAGGTTGAAAGTCTGGAGAGTGTGATACAGAACAGAGTGCAACAGGGCAGGAGGGTTGTGGGCACATTGAAGAGGGTGATATAAAATAGAGAGGTAAGTATGGAAGCAAAAAGGTCATTGCATGGTAGTGTTGTAGTCCCAACTTGACATATGGAAATGGAGTGTGGACGTCGCTGGAGGTACACAAGTCTACAGTGAGAGCAGTCGAAATGAGTATCTAAGAGGAACTTGTGTTATCACGTAGATAGACCGACTGATGAACCAGGAAGTACACTCGACCGCAATTCCATGTGAGCCACCTAGTCGTAAGGTTTGAGTAAATTCGTTGTGTAGTTTGTTCGCTCCAAATATAGTAAGATCTCACTTTCCTCCCTGAATCAGTCGACAATTGCTGTCCATAGATGACGCAGCTTGATGGAATGGGAGGAGGAGCTTGTCATAGCGTTGATAGGGTAGGAAACATTGGAAGGGATGGGGGGGGGGGGGGGGGGGGCAGTTTTTGGTTGTTAACAATCAACATGATATACAGTATATGCTATTCGTAAACATTCCCTGCCAGTTATTACGGTGTTGATAACGTTTCATAATATGCAGTGAAGAATGCTAAGGTTTAGTAATTAATGTTCCTTAAATTTAACCTGAAACTAATTTTGTAATAAGCAGAAGAAGGGGGATCAGCCGGGTTGGGCCAATCAGCGCTCTGCAGACCCCCATAATCCTGCGTTAATCTCTAACCGTTTTGGTAAGATGATCCTCAGGGTATTAGAGTGTTGAGCCTATAATTGGGCTTTGTAATTGATTTGGGGTTGTGTGGGACAGGGATCTGCCTTGCTTAGGCCAATCGGCTTTCTGCAGACTCCCATTTTCTTATGTTCTTATGTTCTTATGTTCTTATGTTCTTATGTAAGATTCCCTTCTTCAGTAGCTGAAACGTCTCTCTCTCTCTCTCTCTCTCGTCAAAAAACGTGTATGTATATGCTCTCTACAAACACCAAAAGTCTCTTTGCTGACAGAATCCACTATGAGTATAAAGACTACAAATATAAATAACTGCTACGTTGTACAAGAATATCAAAATATTGTACTTTAATGCGAGAAGTCTACGTAATAATATAAGTGAACTCAAGCTCATGCTACTAAACGAAGAAAATGAAGTTCATATAATTGCAATTACTGACGCATTTCTAGATACAAATAACATTGATTTCTTACACAAATACCAGATTAACTCGTATCAATTGTACCACAAAGACAGATCATCCAAGAGAGGCGGTGGTGTTATGCTGTATATCAAAGAAAACAATAGCTCATTAGAAGTCACAATTCCCTCTAACAACTCCGAACTTGTATTTGTCAAAATACATAACAAGGGTATAGAAATAAATGTTGTAGTGGTTTATCGGCGCACAACGATAACAAACGAAGAAGATATATTGCTCTAGAATACAATAAAACAAACTGCATCTTGCAGAATAATATAATTCATTAACGACAATTTCCTACAGTAATTAGCTCAGACACCCAATAGGGGTGACAATATACTAGATATGGTCATCATAGCTCACGAAAACCTAATATCAAACCTAAAAGTTGGTGAAAGTTGGTGAACCGGATGTGATCATAATACCATCAGGTTACAATTGAACATGGCACACTCCAGCATTATTAGCGAGACACATATACCCAACTATAACAAGGCAGATATTAGCGGCTGAATTTTGTTTTTGTTTACAGACATTCATATGCAAATTAAAGGTCTTAACAACACTGACGAAATGTGGATAAGATACAAGGAAATATTCATAAGTGCCCAGAATATCATGTACCCTTGAGTAAACATCACAACACAAATCTTAACACCCTTTGGTATAATAATGATATTAGTAAAGTAATTATAGAAGGAAAGCGTTTACACAAGCTAATGAGAGACGCAGATTAATACCATAAACGACCAGTACTCGGCAGCCAGAAAAAAAAGTTAAATTACTTATGAAATTGACACATATAAATTACGAAATCAATATAGCTAAAAATAGTAAAATTAATAAAAACAAATCTATAGGTATATAATGTATATAGACAGTAACACACACATTAAGAAGCTGTATTGGTCCGATACTTAATAAACAAGGTGACCTTGAATCTGATAGCAGAGATATAGCATCTACTCTTAACGAACATTTAAGGTCTGTTTTGAACGCTGCTTGCAACCTTGGCGTGTCACAAGGTAACAATCAAACATGCAAAGTTGTGCTTAGAGACTTCAACATAACTAAATCAGATGTCGTGAGAAAGATTAATTCCCTGAAAGTAAACAAATCCGCTGGCCCAGATCGGTTCGTCCCTTAAATTCTAAAATTGGTCAAAAACGAATTCGCTGAAGCACAGCTGACCATAATATTTAATATGTCACTCCAATATGGATATTTACCGACCGACTGGAAGACACCAATATTTAAAAAGTGACAAAATACAACCTAACAATTACAGGCCCATTAGCTTAACTTCAGTAGTCAGTCAGTCAGTCAGAGAGGAGGGTCACATCCGTCGCGGTCCGGGATTTTTCGACTATCCCGCGGGATACTGGTGATTAAACTTCCATAAAATCACACAAAAACAAACGTAGTGTCGCGGTTCTGTGAAGTGCAAAATCGAACCGATTGATAAAATATCTGGAGAGATATACGCGTTTTGGAGAAAAAATCCGTTAACTCCTACAGCAGTGCCACGGCGCTGGTCTAGGACAGGCCTAGGGCAGGCCCATAAGGCGGGTGGAAAGAAGAAGGGAAAGAAAAAACCGTTACGTCCCAAAAGCAAAGTGTTAGCTATATAGTCCTATGAAATCAAACAGGGCTATGGGAAAATAGGAAGCCTAAGTTAAAAGTGATAGTGAACATCGTATATCACGTAAATAAACTAGGAAAGTATAATACAGAGAATTAAAGTCAGGGGAACTTTTAACTTGGGAACAGGACGTATGCTGTAAACAAAATACCCTCGGTGACCGCAAAGACCATAAACACATATATCCCCTCGCTCTCCTGGACACGTCCCCTCCCCTCCCCCTATACGATTTTACCAAAAGCGAAACTTAACCTCGACAGGAAAGGGTACCGACAAAACAAATATCGTAAATAATAGCAAACAGAGAAAAACAATATTTAAACAAATTAATCAGTGCAAATTATTTCTCGACCATATCGCAGGTTAGTAGTGACGTTATTGGAGAGAAAGATCTCCCACGCAACCAAATGTGGTGAAAATTCGAACCTGAGCAGTGTTGAATCAAGTTGATAGGTAAAATATGAAAATTAAAATAGATAATAATAATAATAACTATATAAATACTATATTATACAGGTATAGGTAACCTGGAAAGTTCGTTATTTTCGTAGAGTGCCTTATATTCCGTTAAACAGTCGACCAAAAACGGGAAAAGTGGTTAGGGCAGTGAGAATTCTGTTTCATAAGATAATTATTGAAAGTGTTACTTAAAGTTACTTAAAGTTTAAACATAACGAGTGGCACCCCCCCCCCCCCCCCCACACACACACACACACTCCCCACAGACCGCGTAACAAACACCTCCTTGTCCTCCAACCCCCCCCCCCCCCCCCCCCCTCTCTCTCTCTCTTCTCAAATGTGGTGACAATTCGAACCTGAGCAGTGTTGAATCAAGTTGATAGGTAAAATATGAAAATTATAATAGATACTATATATACTGTAGGTAGCCTGGAAAGTTCGTTATTTTCCTAGAGTGCCGTATATTCCGTTAAACAGTCGACCAAAAACGGGAAAAGTGGTTAGGGCAGTGAGAATTCTGTTTCATAAGATAATTATTGAAAGTGTTACTTAAAGTTACTTAAAGTTTAAACATAACGAGGGTAAACGAGTGGCACCCCCCCCCCCCCCCCCCCCCCCACACACTCCCACAAACCGCGTAACAAACACCTCCTTGTCCTCCAAGCCCCCCCCCCCTCTCTCTCTCTCTCCCCCATGTAAGGGTGGGTGGGAAAAAAAAAAAAAATGTTTACCAGAGACAACTGTACGAGTTGTAAGATGAATATACACATCCATGAAGGCACCGCATGTCGGATATGCAAGCAACCATATCACTGGATTTGCATAGGATTGACACCAATAAATGAGGCGTACAATACAAGAGGGAAGAACCTCCATTTCTGCGATAGTTGTTTCGATATCACATGGCAAGTCATACAGACTGTAGAAAATACAGAAGTACAAGATAGACGGAAATATAGCCAAGACATAGCTACCTTTCACAGAAAATGGGGAACTATTGGGGCCTCAGGGCCCATACAAATATCACAACCCACACACGCACACCTTCCCATGATAATGCCCACATTGCCTCCTGCACATCAACACACATCGCCTGCCGAACAACAACCTTTCGCACCCTACATATACACAAACCCTGTCGCACATCTCCCCACACCTCCCCAGACCCAGAAAACACCCACATTAATCCCATCTATGGCCATTGACCACCCTACTGCTGTTGATCAAATAAAATTGCAGGATGAACGTAGGATGCAACAAGCCCCCATATCAGGCTCCCCTTCTACATCGTCTCCCCCCTCACCACTGCCACCTGCCCACCTACAACCGACCCGTAACTCCACCCCCCTGCAGGCCTCACCCACCCATACACCAAGCCCACTATCACCCACAACCACACTTAGCTCACCACATAACCCCTTGCAGCCCCAGCCACACCTACTGGGGTTGTCTACACCAGTGTGCAGATATTATCTGGAAAGAAGGTGCTACTTTGGTCAAAAGGGCGAATATAATGGGAATTCATGTAGATTTGCTCATCCCAAAATTTGCAACAACATAACCAGTCATGGAAAATGTAGATTTGGTAAAACCTGCAAATATCACCACCCATCCCTTTGCAAGACATCACTTGAGAACAAGACCTGCTACAATATGAAATGCCCAGCTTTTCATATTAAAGGGACTTGGAGATATGCTAGACCTAACACGAATGGTAGCCCAAAAAACTCTCTAGCTATGCGAGGACGAGACAGAGGAAAAAGGCAAGGAGGGAAAGGGCAGATGAAGATGAAGAGACTGAGGGAGATGGAAGAGCACATAGAACACCTCGAGCACCTCCTGGCCTCCCAAGAGTGGCCAATACATCCCGAAGACTATTAGGTACACATAGTACTCCAAACAATCCCTCCCCAATCTTGTTTGCAAATATCCAAGGCCTAAAAAATAGAACCACGAACAAAGTACCATTTATTAGGGGCCTGCTAGAAGAAGGAAACGCTATATTTGCGGCTCTCACAGAAACTCACATTAAAGATCAGGAAGATAGTGAGGTATGGATTCCTGGTTACAACCTACATAGGGCGGACAGAACGCATAGATCACATGGAGGTGTAGCCTTGTACATACATGACTCGCTGATATGTACTGAATTCCTAAATAACAGTAATGAAGTGGTGGAAATACTTGGAGTTAAAATAGAATCCCTAAATTTAGCAGTTATTGTTACATACAGGCCTCCAGACTCATCCCGAGAAGAATTAAAAACCCAGCTCAACAAAATAAAATCAGAAGTGGAAACCCTGGGGAACCCAACACCAAATATTATATGGCTAGGAGACTTTAACCTACCAAACATTAAATGGAGACAACTAGAAAACAAGTTAGTGGCAAATAACACCGGAGAAGCAAATACTAATACGAGAGAGCTTTTTGAACTTTGTGATTTTTTTAGTCTTACCCAACATATTGCTGAACCCACACGGGAAAACAATATCTTAGACCTGGTCTTCACTAACAACGACTCTCTAGTACACAGCATTAACATATCGGACACAACATACTCAGATCATAAATTAATTGAGATCAAAACAACCTTAGAAAGTGTACAGACAACCTCAGAATCGAGAACAAAACCGGCCCCTTCAGTAAATTTAACTTCAATAACAAAAACATTAGGTGGGAAGAGGTAAATCAAGAAATGGAGGAAATAGACTGGGAAGATTTAATGGATAACCTGACACCAGCAGAATGTCTAGTCTTAATAACAGAAACCATGACCCAAATCTGTAGCCACCATATACCTGCAAGACAAACAAAACGAAGAAGCAAACAAGATCGGGAAAGGAGGAGGCTGTACAGAAGAAGAAAATTACTCACACAAAGACGCACACATCAAAATCTACAGGATAGGCAAAAGGTCGAAATAGATAGAGAAATTGTGGAAATTGAACAAAGGCTAAGAATATCATATGAACTACAACATATGGAAGAGGAGAGGAAAGCTATTGCAGGTATAAAGGAAAATTCCAAATACTTCTTTTCATACGCCAAACAAAAGGCTAAAACAACATCAAACATCGGCCCACTGAGCAAAGGGGACGGCTCTTTCACAGGGGACAAAAAGGAAATGAGCGAACTCTTAAGCAGGCAGTATGAAATGGCATTCAGTGAGCCTGATGAAACAAAAGTCATCAGAGACCAAAATATATTTTTCATGGAAACCTCCCCCACGGAAACCCCTCAGATGCTGGATATTGATTTCGGTCCAAAAGACATAGAAGAGGCCATTTCCAACATGCCATCCCACTCGGCACCAGGCCCGGACTCATGGAATTCGATCCTAATGAAAAAATGTAAGGAAAACCTCTCAAAACCCCTGGCTATAATGTGGAGAAGGAGTCTAGACACTGGTGACATACCAGATAGCTTGAAAAATGCAATAATTGCCCCACTGCATAAAGGAGGGAGTAAAGCACTACCAAAAAACTACCGCCCGGTAGCTCTAACCTCTCACATCATTAAAGTTTTCGAGCGAGTCCTGCGAAGCAAAATTTCAACATTCATGGAGGCAAATGAACTACACAACACCGGTCAACATGGGTTTAGAGCGGGAAGATCATGTCTCTCACAACTTTTGGAACACTATGACAAAATTCTTAAAGCGCTAGAAGAAAAGAAAAACGTGGATGTCATTTACACCGATTTTGCTAAGGCATTTGATAAATGTGACCATGGTATAATAGCCCACAAACTGAAAGCAAAAGGTATAACTGGGAAAATCGGACGGTGGATATACAATTTCCTCGTAAACCGAAAACAATCGGTAGCAGTAAACCAAGTCACTTCTGAGCCTTCGGATGTCAAAAGCTCAGTGCCCCAAGGAACAGTGCTAGCGCCCCTTCTGTTCCTCATACTAATTTGCGACATAGATACCAACACCAGACACAGTACGGTGTCGTCTTTTGCTGATGACACAAAATTAAGTAAGATAGTAAACACACAAAAGGACACGGGCCGACTGCAGGAAGACATGAATGTAGTGTTCCAGTGGACCAGGGAAAACAACATGCAATTCAATGAGGAAAAATTCCAATTAATACGGTACGGAAGAAATTAAATAAAGAAATTACAAATTACTTAACAGAATCTAACCACATAATAGAACGGAAAGACAGTGTGAAAGACCTTGGGGTATTAATGTCTGAAAATATGGGTTTCAAAGTACATAACCAGGTCAAAGTGGCGGCTGCGAAACGTCTAACGGGTTGGATTCTGCGTACTTTTAAAACATGCGGTGAATTGCCTATGATAACGCTCTTCAAATCTCTAGTGCTACCGCGGCTTGAATACTGTAGCGTATTAACATCCCCATACAAAGCAGGTGAAATAAATGACGTAGAGAGTGTACAAAGAAATTTCACTTCGCATATAAGTTCGATAAAACATCTACACTATTGGGAGCGTTTAAGAGCACTGAATCTGTACTCACTGGAACGTAGAAGAGAACGTTACCTAATAATATACACATGGAAAATCGCAGAGGGTTTAGTACCACACCTACATACTCCGATAGTCATGAAATTCAGTGATAGGAGAGGCTGGGAATGCGATATCCCCCGGATGAATAACAGGGGTGCTATGGGCTCTCTGCGAGAGGGCTGGTTATCACACAGAGGCCCACGTCTCTTCAACAAACTCCCACGGCGAGTAAGAGACATGAGGGACATCTCGTTAGACAACTTCAAGAGAGCCCTAGATGTCGAACTGCAAAAAGTGCCAGACGAGCCCATCCTCGCAAGGGAGCGAGCTGTCGCTTCAAACAGTCTACTGCACCAAATCACCACCCATAACGAGGGGCGTCGCGCTCCTTGGTGCCGCTAGAGGAGCGGCGAACACATCCAAAGGTATCCAAAGGTAAGGTAAAGGTTCCGTAATTGGAAAAATATTGGGATTTTTTAAATTTTAATAGCACGAATTTTCCGAGTGTTTGTTTATAAATAAATTGTTCATTTGCATCAATATAGTGTTTGTAATTAATTAGAAATCTCGGGAAAACCTATTTTCCCCATTAGGCCTATTGATCGATGTTGAGACACGCCCCCCCCCACCCACCCCAACCCCATAGTGATTTGAAGACATAAGCCTAACCTAACCTAACCTAGTATTATGGGTTGAGGCTGCTGCCCCCACACCCCCGCTGGTTGAGTAGGCCTACTAATCCCTTAGTAAATACAAAATAATAATTGGCTGTCGATTATACGAAGGTGAAAGAAAAGTCGATGAAGTCTACGTGTTTACTCTGCAATCTTCAGCTTTGAGTGTACATTGATAACGGGAAAGTACCGTATTGACAACCTTGTTACGAAAATTAAATTTTAGTTGCATACTTTTATAATAGGTTTTTCCGGGGGTTTACACTTTTTCATATGATCGTTAGAGCTATCGATAACTGGGAGTACTGTATTGACAACCTTGTTACGAAAAAGACATTTTAGTACCATACTTTTTTATTAGGTTTTGCCGAGGGTTAAACAAACATTTCTTATGATCTTTAGAGCATATAGATTCAATATTTATCTTCAAATATCTACAAAAAAATCGTGGTATTAAAATAACATTGAACCAAATATCGGAATCAATCCTCAGGGATGAAACAGTATTTTTCACCGAAAACAACAATCTTATTGCCAATAGTCAACACTGATTCAAGGCAAAGAGATCATGCCTAACGAACTTAATAGAATTATGATAGACTTTTCAATTTAAATTACTTTACCAAAAGCTTCGACATAGTGTACTTGGATTTTCAGAAAGCCTTCCACAAGGTCCCACATTTAAAATTGCTACAGAAAGTCCCGGGCTTAAGAATACAGGGCAAAACCTACGAATTGATTAAAAACTGGCTAAGTGAAAGAAAGCAGAGATTAGTTATTATCCCATTGAGCACCAGCTGATTTATAATAAATGTACAACGTGGAACCAGCAGGATACTAAAACAGTTCCCATACAAATCTGAACCCTCTAGGTTCTATAGGACAAGAGTAATTAATGCGAATACAACCATTACATCCGCTGGGGTTTAGCGTTACATACATAGGCGATGCATAATGTGCGTAGCTGGTACTCAAGGGATTAATGGTGTCAAATCATCATGGACTCCAGTGACTAGTGGAGTCCTTCAGGGCTCAGTGTTGGGACCGATTTTGTTCACAATATACATCAATGACATTGACAATGGTATCAATAATATAGTTTTTAAATTTGCGGATGACATTAAGATAGAAAATGCCCTAATTTCGGAAATTGATACAAACAGATCTAAGTAAAATCAAAGAATGGTAGGAGAATTGGCAAATACCATTTAATGTACACAAATGTCAGATATTACAAATAAGCTCTAAACACAGCAAATATGAATATTCCATGAACGGGGAGAAAGTTAATAGTGTAACACAGGTAAAAGACCTAGGAGAGTTTACACATGAAAACCTAACATTCTCAAAGCAATGCACGACAGCAGCTAACAAAGCAAACAGAGCATTAGGCTACTTCAGAAGAAATGTTCATTATCACAGCAGAGACATAGTTATGCCATTATATAAAAGTGTAGTGAGACAGCATTTAGGGTATGCTGTGCAGTTCTGGTGTCCCTAGCTCATACAGGATATTGTAAATCTGGAGTCTGTGCAGCAAAGAGAAACTAAATTGATCCTTTCTCTAAGAAATAAACAAAATAATGAGACTAACAGAACTCCTACTTTCATTCAAGAAATGGAGGATAAGAGGACAACTGATTGAGTGATTTAAGATTATAAAAGGATTCAGTAACATTAACCCCGATAAACTATTTAAGATAGCCAAAGAGGAATCAAGTTAAAATTAATAGGTAAAAAGCAAATTTGGATACAACAAAACATTTCTTCACTCACAGTATAATTAGTGAGTGGAATAAGCTCCTAAATAAAGTAATATATAGTATCTCAATGGATACCAAAACAAAAAAACAGAAAAAAAGTCTAGACTCATACCACAGAGAAATAGGGTTGGAGTAGGTAATAACCAATGATAGAACGATGTGGTAGTAACGAACAGTTACAGTTGAAGAGAGCTAACTGAGGAAATGAAAAAAAGAAAACAAATCTATATATATTGTTAGGTTGTGGACGAGGTGAAAAGACACAAACAATAGGCTAAACTTAAATTAACAACGTATGTCTACTTCTAAATTCAAAACGAATGTCTACTTCAATTCTAAAACATTCCAGGTTCAGGGAAACTAGAATACAAATTATTAGTTCAATTAAATTAAGTATTAGAATATAAAAATAAATCAAAGGTTCATCAGGACGAGAATAAGAATATATAATGCACTGATATTTGGCTTAATAGTAAAGAGAATAATTCACTCAAAGATATGCAAGTAAAAATTAATTAAGTATATATCTTTACTGAAGTAATGCAAGGTTTTACTAGTTAAATCACACAAATTAATATTTGATAAAGATCACTGACAATGGTTAATATCTGTTGCAATCACTTAAGGAAATGCACACAATATCAATACAAGTAATTAAAACTAAATTTAAATGTGAAATAAGCTATATAAAATATCACTTGAGAAAATATTCCTTCTGAAAATACAATAATAAGGTGTAACTCAATGATAATTAATTATTAACTTATAACTAGTACACAAAATATCACTAAGAATAATAAGTAGGCTATAATATGTGACACACTTAATTATATACTCAACTCCTCGATCACAGGTAAGGATTTTCATTTCAGACTGCTTTATCTTTAGATGGTAGTAGCCTGGAGAGATATGTCACTTCACTGGGTATAATGGTAAACTATGTACAGGCAGGAGAGAGAGGGACAGACGAGATGCTAATGTCAGCTGGTTGAGAGTCGATCTGGGTCCCCGTGAGAGTGGGCCGCACATAATATATAGGCTCACGGTAGCCAGAGAGTTCTCTAAGCAACGCGGCCACACCAGACAGATAGGCGCGTCACTGTACGGGAAGCAGATACGTGAACAAATATGCAATCTCTATTCACACTTACGAATCAAGTGACTTTCTCTAAAATGCGTATATTAACTATGTCACTATTGAACTTATTTTACTTATTTATTATTTTAGCTCACATTACATAACACCTCCCCCATAAAGAAAGAAATTTACAGGGGAAATTGATATTACTTTAAAACAATTAGGCAACAATCTAGACAAGCAATCTGCAATCACATTTTCCTTCCCTTTAACCCGTACTCTACCGTAGGATACAGTAATAAAAGTCCTCCCCCAGTCCCAGGCAATGTGGCAAAAATGGAAGGAGAGACAACCTTTCCTCCTCAAGAGTGAGGCAAGACTGGCCCTGCACCCTTCAGCGGGCCTTATATATGCTGTGAGAAGTGTTGCCAACACGGGAGTAGTGCTCACACGGTCGTGGTAGCTGGTACAGGGTTGTACAGGCAGTTACAAGGAAAGTACATTACTGACGACTATATCCGTCGCTGGGACTGGGGAGTTACTTATCTAATGATGACTATAGTCGTCTCTGGGATTGGAGGGGTTAACATGTCTTATATCTAAAGGATATTCTTGAAGATGCAAACTCCACCTGGTCAGTCTCTGATTTTTATTTTTAAATTTACTACCAAATTTCAGTGGGTTGTGATCATTATAAATGACAATGGCCTGAACACAAATAAAAAGAAAACTGGTGCAATCCCAAAATCAGAGCCAAAAGGTCTTTTTCAATAGTGAAGTAATTATTTTGGGGTGGAGTCAACTTCTTGCTATAATAAGATACAGGATGCTCAATACCTTGGTCATCCTCCTGCAACAAAACTGCCCCAGCTCCTGTATCGCTAGCATCCACAGCCATTTAAAAGGATTTAGCAAAGTTTGGGGTGGAAAGCACTGGTGGACTCAACAGGATAGCTCTGAGTTTCTTGAAAGAGGATTCACATGCTTCATTGCACTCAAATTTAACTCCCTTTTTTAGAAGATCTGAGAGTGGTGACACAAAGATTGAGAAATTTAGAACAAACCGGCGGTAGTATCCTACCATACCTAGAAATCTTTGCAATTCTTTCCTATTCTTAGGCCTAGAAAGATCACTTATCACCTAAACTTTATCCCCTGGTGGCACAACTTGTCCATTACCAATTACATAACCTAGATACTGGACTTTAGCTTGACCAAATTCACATTTTGATAAATTTGCAACAAGATTAGCCTGAACCAGACGATCAAGAAAGTTACTGTCATGGCATAGGTGATCTTTCCAGGTGTCACTAAAGATCATTACATCATCAATATACACAACACATCCTTCCAAACCCTCGGTTACAATGTTGATGAGTTTTTGAAATGTCGCAGGTGCATTTTCCATACCATACGGCATCACAGAACATGCAAAAGTTTTACCAAGAGTCACAAAACATGAGATTTCCCTAGCACGCTGAATCATAGGTAGGCCTACTTGCCAAGATCCCTTTAACAAGTCAAACTTACTGATATACTGTGCCTTTCCAATCTTATCTATACAATCTTCCATGAGAGGTATTGGGTAGGTGTCTGTTTTGGTTATCTAGTTAACACGTTGGTAGTCAATACAGAGTCGTTGTGATCCACCTGATTTGGGGACCAACGTGACAGGAGAACTCCACCACTTTGGCAGGGCTCAATCATCTTGTGGGTGAGTAGGTAGTCAATCTCCTTCTGAATCAGGGGAACCTTTAAGGGATTCACACGGTAGGCTGGCAGCTTAATTGGCTTTGCATCTCCAACATCAACATCATGCATCGAAATGGTTGTCCTTCCTGGAGTATCTCGGAACACTTCATGATATTTCTGGAGTAGAGCCGTGCATTCCTGCCTCTCCTCAGGGGTTAGATGAGATAACTTAGTCTCCAGATCACTCATGATAGCAACATTCTGCCCCAGGCTATCGCTCAAGTTCATACTGCATGGGAGTGCCTCACTTTCGGGGTCTTGAGGAACAGCTACAGTGCAGATGGGTTTATCAGGGTCTCTCCTGTGGTACAATTTTAGCATGTTGACATGACAAAGTTGTTTACTCTTCCTACGATCTGGCATGGCGATAACGTAGTTTACATCACTGGCTATCTTCTCCACCGTGTACGGTCCACTAAACTTGGCTTGAAGAGGTTGTCCGTGTATTGGCAGCAGAACTAGGACTTGATCACCTGGCTGAAACTGGCATACTCTTGAGTTCTTGTCATACCATGTTTTCATCTTCTCCTGTGCAGTTCCAAAATTCTCTCGAGCTAAACGGAACATTGTTGATAACCGCTTCTTAAATTTTGCCACATGTTCCAGCAGGTTGACGTCATCCGATTCCGACAGCCAAAACTCCTTCAACAACTTGATAGGCCCTCTAACTTCATGTCCGAAGAGTAGTTCAAAAGGTAAGAAGCCTAGTGATTCATTTGGAGACTCTTTTGAAGCAAACAGCACAAAAGGAAGACCTTTATCCCAATCTTTCTGATTTTCCAAACAGTACTTCCTCGGCATACATTTAAGTGTCTGATGATATATCTCCAGAGCTCCCTGTGTTAGAGGATGATATGCAGAAGACGTGATCTGCGTGATGCCCAACTCTTTCAAAGACTGCTTAAAATCATTGGACATAAAATTGCTCCCTTGATTTGACTGTACTTCCTTAGGCAATCCAAATCTGGTGAAGAACCCAAGCATTTCTTTCACTACATTCTTCGCCGAAATATTTCTGAGAGGGATTGCTTCAGGATAACGAGTAGCCATATCAATAAGTGTCAGCAAATAGGAAAACCCTGAAGAAGTCTTGGGAAGAGGTCCTACAATATCAACCAACACCCGAGTGAATGGCGCCTCAAAGGGAGGAATGGGAACAAGTGGTGCAACTTTCTCTTTTTTATTACACTTCACCACTATTTGACAGGTGTGACAAGATTTGCAATACCAGGAAACATCCTTGAAAATACCTGGCCAGTAAAAATGCTTCAGAATACGGGCTGCAGTCTTCCTCACTCCCATGTGTCCTGCCAAACTGGAGTCATGAGCCACCCTAATGATATCCTGCCTACAAACTCGAGGGATGACTATCTGATGCACAACCTCCCATTCACAGTCTGCTGATGACGTTGGGGGTCTCCACTTTCTTATTAATACTCCTGACTTAAAATAGTAACAAGTAGAAGCACTGACTGACTCTTCCTCACTACAAGCAGAACTAGCTAAGCCTTCCAACTCTGGGTCAGCCTGCTGCAACTCTACCAACTCACGAGGGGACAAATTATCCACACTACGGGGACCTGCCTCATCCTCTGACTGGTTTAAATTCGAAAGGAATGTATCAGCCAAGAGAACTCATCATCTTTATCACCCTCTAAATCACTAGTAACTTTAGATTTAGCCCTAGTAACAGCACATGCAGGAAACACATCAGGGGAACCGTCCTCGACTCCAGCCACCGGCTCACTAGACAACCGAGGAGCTGGACAAATCCAATCCCTAGCAATGTCGTTGCCAAGGACAAAAGTCACATCAGACATAGGGAGTATCTCAACCAATCCTACCATAACTGGACCTTGAACAAAATCAGACTCTAGATCACTCTGCACAGAAGGAAAGAAATAATTACCCCCTAAACCCTGCAACATTACAGTTTCACCAGAGGAATGATTAGAGCCTAAAACACTGGTCACTAGTAGGGATTGGCAAGCACCTGTGTCTCGTAAAATGTTAACAGATTTCCTGTCATTGCCATTAAGTGAACTGACAAAACCATCAGACAGGAAATTTGCATAGGAACTCAAGAGTGTCACTCACATCACTGCTCAAAAGAGGAGCTTTATCAACAGAGCTAACATTACTCTCCAAAGCACTCAAAGCAGGTGAAACAGAGTAATTTATAAGACATTGGGAACCAACTGACTGAACATTTGCAGGTTTATTATTAGCATCACGCTGTTTCTTAAAAACAATTCTCAGCAATATGACCTAGTCTACCACAATAATTACACTTCTTCTTAGATAATTTAGAAGCGGAACTAGTATTTTCTTCCTGAGAAACATTATCTTTACTCTCCTTCCTTTCACTTGTACTCTGAGAATCGGCTACATATTTACTATCATATCTCTTTACTTTATTACCTGTATAATGTTTGTGAGTGAGAACATCAGCTAAAATTGCAGCATCAGAAACAGTTTCTACCTTTTATTCATCAATATATAAACTTACATCCTTCCTGATACATCTTTTGAAGTCCTCCAATAAGATAATCTGCTTAAATTTATCAAAGTCAGCATTTACATTCTTAGAGTTTAACCATTGATCCAACAAATCTTCTTTAATTTTGGCATACCCAACATTAGCTTGCTTATCTTGCTTATAAGTGGTCCTAAATGTAGCTCTGTAGGCTTCAGGAACAAGCTTATAGGCCTTAAGAAACAGGCTCTTAACTACATCATAATTATCAGATTGATCCTGAGACAAAGATGCATAAGTGACTTGAGCTTTACCAGTGAGTACACTCTGAAGGAGTATTGGCCAATACTGTTTAGGCCATTTGAAACCTGTAGCTTTCTTCTCAAACAATTGAAAGTATTTAGTTACATCAGATTCATTAAAGACAGGAACAAGTCTAACGTTTTTGGTTACATCACCATTATCAGCATTAGATGACCGAATTTCATACGGTACTCATGGTCTAACTTAGCAATTTCAATTTTTGCCTGTGTTTGAGCCTGTGCCTGTTGTGCCTTTTCTGCCTGTCCTTGTTGAGCACGAGTCTGTGCTTCAGCTTCCTGAACACGAGCCTGTGCTTCAACTTCCCTAGCACGAGCCTGAGCCTCAGCTTGAGCTAACTGAATCTTTGCAAGTTCATTATGTTGGTCCATGTCAACTGGAGGAGTCATATCAAATAGTTTTGCTTAATCATTGCAACAATTTGATCCTTAGTGGCACTAAGAGGAGAAGCAATCTCCAGGTACTGAGTAACAATTTTGAGTTAATTTTTATTTCTACTTTCTACCTCAACAACTGTCTGAATACCGGCTACAATATCCCCAGTAGACATTATGAAATATGAATAAATCACAATCTATACAAATATTATTAATATATTCTTATAACAAATCCTGAAGATCCTGGCAAGGTCGCCAATGTTAGGTTGTGGACGAGGTGAAAAGACACAAACAATAGGCTAAACTTAAATTCAAAACGAATGTCTACTTCAACTCTAAAGAATCTAGGTTCAAGAACACTAGGACAAAAATTATTAGTTTAATTAAATTAAGTATTAGAATATAACAATAAATCAAAGGCTCATCAGGACAAGAATAAGAATATATAATGCACTGATATTTGGCTTAACAGTAAAAGAATAATTCACCCAAAAATATGCAAGTAAAAATTAATAAAGTATATATCTTTACTGAAGTAATGCAAGGTTTTACTAGTTAAATCACACACTTACTCATATTTTCTCAAGATCACTGAAAATGGTTAATATCTGTTTAATCACTTAAGGAAATGCACAAAATAGTAATAGAAGCAATACAAGTAATTAATACAATTATTTAAATGTGAAATAAGATATACAAAATATCACTTGAGAAAATATTCCTTCTGAAAATACAATAATAAGGTGTAACTCAATGATAATTAATTGAGATGGAGAGACTGTGTAAGAAAAGCTTTGGATGATAGAGTAATGACTATAGATCAGGCAGGGGAAGTGGTGGTGGACAGGAGTGAATGGAGAATGCTTGTGAATAGTTGAGTGAACACGTGGTCATTTGTAGTACGAGGTCGGGCGCAAGTTGGACTAGATAATAGTCCATCAGGCACCTGGCCCGGGGAGACGATTAATATGAAGGGTGCGCCTGGAAGTGTGGTGGGAGGGCCCTTCGGGGATCACGGTGTCAGGCAATAGATAGATAGATAGACACATTATGTGGGAGTCAGAAAGATTGTGTCTGTTAGATAATTGTATGTACTTAGTTTTCTGTTCATTAAATATAACTCGTTGTTTCCCATTCATTCGTTTTGGAGAGGTCCTGGTTCAGAGAAATCGCAGTGTTTAATTGGGTATTAATAATATCAGGCTGTGTGAAAGAACTACTAAATGTCAAGGAACTGTGGAGTGTTGATTTATCTGCGTATGAATGTATATGGTTATGAGTGATAGATCGGAGATCAGTGATATGAATTAGGAACAGAGTTGAGGCCAAAACTGATCCCCGATTAACGCCAGCATTTATGGAGTAAAATTGAGGATAGAGGATCTACCATTACAAGTGTGTTTCTGTTTTGAAGATAAGAAGAGATTAGTTGAATTGGTGTTGCAAGACCGTCGTGTAACATTTTCGACAATAAGGATTGATGCCAGACTCAGTCAAAAGCTTTTGAAATATCCAATGCTATTCCATGCGTTTCATAATGTTGGTCTGTAGCTTGGTTAATTTGATGAGTCAGAAGGCAAACCATGTCTGCAGTTGATCGTTCATGTCTAAAGCCATACTGCCTATCAGTTATTAATTTACTGGTCTCTAGATGCTTGATTAGCAAGCACTAAGGAATATTTTTGTAAGTACCATAGGTGGCATTTTATCTGGACCAGGAGCGTTATCTGCTGAGAGGTTCTACAGAGTAGCTATAACATTGGAAGGAAGTCTATCAATGATATGGGTACAGACTATCTCAATTAATCCTTGTAGCTACTCTCTACCCTTCCTAAGCTTCATGAATCGTCTAAATGCGTCTGAAATAAAAACAAGAAGACATCACCGGTACCGAAGGGGCTAATGAGGGGATTCAAATTGAGTACAGGATTATCTAGGTTTCTTTCATCTGAGGTTGTGTTAGTGAAGCAAATATCAGCGAGAAGGTTGGTTTTACCTTGAGAGTCACTTACAAGATTGCCATCGGGAGATTTCAATGGTGGAATGGATGAAACAGTAGTGAAAATAGACTTGAATGAGTTAAAAGTTGACCAACATATATTGTTTCCATTTGGATTGCTTAGTAGTTTGCTTGTTTGCTTGTGAAGAAAGTTTGATATACTTAGAATTAATACAAGTTTGGCATGATTTCAGACGTTTTTGTAATAATTAAAGGCTTCTTGTGTTTTTGACTTGGTGTAATCATTGAAAGCTTATATTTTTTGCTCACTGACTCTAGCACAATTGTGGTCAAACCATTTAGGAGATTCATATATTTTAGAGATGACGGGGATCAAAGAAAATTAGCCAAGACATACACAGAACCGGCTCCCGTATGTAGAAGAGCCCCCAACATCAACCTGTAGGATTGCCTCCATCAAGAACAAAAAGAAAGGAAAGTATAAGTTTACCATTAACACCTTACGAGCGGCCTATGCGGTTTATTTATGTGTACCGCCCAGCGGGGTGTTTTTAGCCAAAATAGGGCTGTTTACGTGATCATTTTCATGCCTAAATAAGACCCAGAACGTAAAACAAGTATCTATCCCTGAAAGGGCATAAACAGAGCTTTCGAATGACACCATAACGATCCTTGTATGATGGATAGTTTTCTTGCAATAACCGTGCAACGCGAGTGCAAAAAGCAGGTAATTCGGTACTTTCGGTACATAATTGAGTATGTAGCGAGTGAGAGAGGGAGGAGGGAGCTGAGATTTGTGTCAGTAGGTTCGCCGCGGTGGTCTGGAGCAGTCATACGCTCGCTAGTCTCCTGCCACCACTTGTCTCTCTCTCTCAGCCACATTACGTGCTGAAATTGCCACTCGACCTATGTCGAGCGCCGCCACATAGTCCAGCTTTATTTAACTCGACTTAAGTGGTGAGCCGCTTTTTAAGGGTTAAACAAGAAACCAGTCTACCTCAGTGCCCCCTATTACCACCAAAATGTAAACTAAACCTACTACCTGTGCGGAACAAATACACGACGCTCCCACACGCTAATCCTTTCCGGCCGAGGAATCAAAATTGGCCGCTGCCCACCAGGAGTGAGAATTCCCAACCAGAACCAGATTTAAACTACGACGAGAACTACTTTATGGCATTAAGACATCAACCTCCTCAATTTCCACACATCTACCCTGACGGAAAAACCACCACTACAACTACGAGGACAACCAACAACGATAAGAGCAATATTCAAACTTGTAACAAAAGCATTGCATAATACATAACAAAAGTTTAAGAACCATCATAACTGTAAATTAATTATCATTCATTTATACAAGCTTTCTAATACTTACTTCTAATATTAATAAATAAAGAATACCATTACCTATGTAACCTTATATGTACTATATTTTTAAGACTTTAAATAACCAAACAATAATCCAAAACCTGTAATTCACATGCCTCTCATCTTCTGAAACGCACAAACCAAATACCAAATTAAAAACCGAATATTACCTGCCTGAAACAAGATATTGTTAGGCAAAGTTGACTCCACTTTTGGGTACTTCTCCTTTGGGCGAACGTGCTTAATAGCTGGGTCAAGTCAACTCGGAGAATACTTCCGTATGGGGTTAGCCTAACTCCCCTTAAAAAGTATCTGCAAGCTGGTTTGTGTGCAGTGACCAAGAACGAGTGTAGTAGGCGAGTTAGAAGTGACCATTCCTGTTGTCAACAGGCATTGGACAATACTCAGTCGCCACGTGTGACCAGATCTCTCACGGCTCCTACTTCTATACTCCAACCAAATTAAGTTCCTCTCGTTTGATCCTATTGTTTTGATAATTATTGCGAAGGTTATAATTATAAGATATGCCAAGTGTTCAAATTAACGTCAATTAAGAGATTATTTATTCTCGCCTTCTAGCAATCGTCACTCGTGTTGAGAGAACAAAACATATTCTATATGTGGGATTGATATATCTATATTCCTTGACATATAATTTCTTATATTTCATATACCGGTATGGATTATAGATATTATTATGTTCCTTCCAACAACCAACTATACTCCTAAAATCGATTAATTAAATTTACAAACACATGTGGCAGTCCGTGGATTCGAACCCAGGACGCTCACACCGAAAATCAACACCTTATGCATCGCACCACGAAGACAGGTAAAGGATGGTGGACACTGCCTACGATTTATTATGCAACTTCGAAATCCTGCATATCAATCTAAGCATGTACACACATCCCAACTGCAACTCACGTAGGCTATGCATATGTGAATGGAAAGAGCATTCGTTATATATATATTCGCTCGGGAAATATACATACACACTACACGTAAATACCAGTGAACACTCTATCAGATCTTATTAGCTGGGTACGTAATTGTATGTGTAAGTGTCCACAGAGAGTGTTTATCATCAGTCTCTTAGTATGACTATTTTTATATTTGTGCTTCCTGACTTCAAACTCTGTTTAAGCCTTCTTTTGAGTTAAAAATAAACTCCTGTCAGTATCGCGTCGCGTTAATGCTTCACAGCGAGATCATCAGCCTTACACACAGGCTAATATAATTTATTACCAGTTCATTGAATTTATATTCATTATTGTAACTCTATGAGTTAATTTAGATGAATGTAATCTATTGTATTGAATTAACGTCAAGTTATTCATAGTTCATCTGATATCCTAATCTCCACATAATCTTATCACTGTGTGTGTGTCTCTTCAGTATTATTTACCTACCTCATTCACTCGCTACCTCGCATTTATTATTCCTCAAGATATCAGTTAATCTTATTTCGAGACTAATCTCTCTGTGCATGTATATGCACTGTTATTATAGTTATCATGTGTATACTTTTGTTATGCTATTTATTTATTACCATAATTATAATTGATTCCTGTGAATTATGAACCAGGAATAGTATTATTCATACTATGATTCTATTGATGATAACCTTAGCGTATTTTCTATAAGTATAGCTCAAACATATTCTTGTGCCCGTGCCCATAGCTAATAAGAAATAAAACTTGTGTACCGAAACTTTGTATTCTGTGACATTGGTGGAGATTTGATTGATATAAGAATTATATACTGTATAATAAAGTCAGCTGTGTTCCCGTTGAGTCTTGTAGTTCTGAGCTTTCCTATGGTGGAAATAATGAACTAATATAAAGCGACTTAAAAATTATAATGTCGCATAACACTGGCGGCAGCGATGTCTCAACACGGCATAGCGACTTTGATTTTTTAATTTACTCAATCTACCCCAATACACGAATCATCATGGCTGGTAAATCACTCGAAATTGTTTATTTTGAGCAAGAAAATCATGACATTGCTATTTATCTTGAAGTTGTGAAAAGAGTCTTGGATATTGTGTTCAAGGACAATGATACTTAAAAAATCCACGCTGTTGTGATGAAGTTGGGCCGGCAAACGTCCTTTGTGTCAGGCTATGTGAGTGATAATCCAAAATTGACCTGGGCTCAATTTGAGAACTACACCAAGGCAGCCATTAACCTTTCTCTTGGGGAAATAATTGCTAAGCAACAATTTCACAGTTTTAAGTTTACAGGAAACTTAGATCACACTATCAACCAGTTGAATGAACTGGTAGTTACAATATTTCCATTGACAATACTGTAGAAAAAGAAGAACGTGTGTTTAATGCGCTGTTAAGAATATTACTCACGTCAGTACGAGATTACTTCACGATCAGAGAGCCCAAGGGCTATGACAAGGACTTGCCTATTGTCCGGCGGATCTTGGCCCTACAGAAAAACCGAGAGAACAACAATATCGCCGCCATAAACCGTGCCAACATCCAACCTCAGCCTTTTTCAACGCCTTCGTCAGCATTTGCCACCCTCTTTGAAAGGGTAACTGCAGAGAACTACGAAGCTCCTGAAGAAACTGTGCAACTGAAGGACTCCTGCATCACTCATGATAACCCAGATTGTTAATCCGCCCCCGCCCACCCATCACCAAACCGGTGGGGACCCGTGGTGGGACAAGCACAGATAAACCCCCCATTTATCATCACCTAATAAATCAAGGTGTTAAATCAAGATTTTTGATTGCCAAGGGTTCATCCCGTTCACTTCTTTTCTCCTCTTACTATAACCAACACCAGGCCACTTTTGGGCCTCTTCAACCATTCCCCATTGTTTCAGTTGATGCTAATAATGCCCTAATTCATAATCAGGGACAGACAGCTCCCCTCTACGTAGCCACTAACCTTCCGAATCACGGCCACCACCATCCATTCATTATTTGTCCATCTGGTGAGACCGATTGTGATGGCTACTTAGGAATAGATGTACCAAGCACCTTACATACTTCCATAAACTGCGTCAACACAATACTAATTTTCGACCATAGGCCATCCAAAATTACCTACCCCAACGAGCCTAAATTCCTCAAACCAGTTCACACCATCAAAATTCTCAAACTAGGTCAATACCAGAAGGAGTAACTATAGTCAAGCTACAATATCATTATCTTGACAATGACCTGTCCTCTTCCGACAAAGTTTCTCCCCCATTCCTGATGTACCCATACCCTACGGCCTCGCAAAATCTATCATCAAGACTTGCCGCGCCTGTACTCGGGGTGAGACAAGGCATAATGAGAACTCATGCATATATACAGTCAGCTATGTACGCCGGTTCCCAAAATCTATTGATGACAATATAACCATGCTAGCTGACCCAGATAATAATGCCACATGCCTTGCAACTAATAACCAAAATTTAGGTTCCACAGAGTCATTGCCTTTTTCCCCAATTCCCCCATCACCCCTCTTCTTATTCTACCACAGACACCTTTTCCAACTATTGCTAACATCGCCACTAATTCTCCTCCCCCTCCTCTCTCTACATCACATCACCACCACCACCACCACACTACTATCGATTACCAAGTGTAAAAACCGTTTCTAGATACTCACAGACTCAGATGACAAAGAGGAAACAGAAGAAGTTCGGCTCGTGGGAGACTCGATGATACGTGGTCAGCTCACAGAGTTTTGCGCCAGGGCACCTAAGACCAGGAAGCGTTTTTGTATCCCTGGTGGTGGTGTGGACGACGTAGTTGCTGCAGTTGACGAAGTATCAAAGCTGCCCCCTGCTAATACAATGTACGTCATCCACGTTGGATCCAACGATGTACAGCGAACCCAGTCGGAAGATTTGCTTTTAAAGTACCAGCAGCTAATCAAGTCGTTTAAGGAGAAATCATCAAGGATCATCGTCTCAGGAATTGTCCCCCGGCTCGGTGTAGAGAGCCGATTTTACAACATAGCCACCAGCACAAATCGTTGTCTAGCAAACCTCTGCAGGAAGGAGAACGTGAGATTCGTTGACACCTGGGTCAATTTCTACTACGATGACTTTTGTTTTCGGACGATGGAGTTTATCTGAACCAGGTGGGAGCAACACGTTTTGGGCGTCTTCTCAACGATGCGGTGAAGGATTTTCAGAGAAGAAATCGACTCAGCACAGGACAACCAGGAAGGAGGACCAAAGACAGCAAAGGATGGCAACCTGCAAAGGAATTAAATGCTAATCCGTCAAGAACCATGAATTTGGATAAAGCTCCACCAACACGGCCCAAATTTAAAACTGCCAGGGATAACGACCGAGGACAGACATGAATGTAAATGTAGATCCGACCAGAGCCAAACATTTTATTAAAGAGCATTCCGAGAGTTCAAAAATAGCAACTTTAAAGGTTTTCTATGCAAACGCTTGTAGCATACACAATACATTTTCAAATTTAGAGGAACTAGTGTTTACAGAAAATTATGATGTGATTGGCATAACAAAATCTTGGCTCAATACAGAAGATAGAGACTTTTTAGCAGAGTATTCACTTCCCGGTTATGTAATGTTTGAGAAATGCTGAATAAATAGAAATGGAGGTGGCATTTTACTTTATATCAAAGAAAGTCTTAACCCGACCCTCTTGTCAAAACCTCAAATTGTGAACGTTGACACATCTTTTGTGCTAATAAATAATAATAAAGGTACAAAAATAATACTTTCATTAATATACAGACCTCCAGCTCAATCAGTGCAAACTGACTGAGAAATTTATGAACAAATTGCAGATGTAAGTAACTCACAAAATACTATAATTTTTGGCTACTTTAATTTACCTGTGACCAATGGGGTGATACTCTTACTTCACACTCCGGACATGACTTGTATGCAAACTTGCAAGAGAGTTTGCTCTATCAATTTGTTCGATCGCCGACCCGTGGTAATAACGTTCTTGACCTTGTACTTGCAACAAAAGAAGAATTGATAGAGAATTTGAATGTTGGTGATGAATTCAGTAACAGCGACCATCATACAATAACTTTCACTTTAAAGTTTACTAGTAACGAACCAAATAGCAGCATCGACGTTCACCACCGCCAATGGCTCTCCTCTCATACTACTGACCAACCTATTGAACAAGCCTAAGTCTTTTCTTTCCTAAGTGACCTAGAGCAGCTGGTCAAGCAACCCACCCGTATCCTGGATCGCTTCGGAGATCGACCAAACATTCTTGACTTATTTTTGACTTCTAACCATTCTTCTAATACTGTCAATATTTGTTCTCCTTTGGGTTCCTCCGACCATAAACTTATCTCCGTTGCCTGTCCTATCTCTCCAGTATGGTCACCCAATCATCCCATCCGGCGTCACTTGTGGCACTTTGGCGCTGCCGACTGGGAGGCTCTTCGGCAGTATTTCTTTGATTACCCATGGAATGAATTCTGCTTCCGTGGCCGAGGACCCTCGGAGAGTGCTGAACGCATTACCAAGGTAATCCTCTCGGGCATGGAAGCGTACATTCCATTTTCTTTCTCTCAGTCTAATGCAAACAAATCTTGGTTTACTCACGCTTATTCTACTGCGGTTCGCAAATGGGAGGAAGCATTCAAATGGTACCGACGCCTTAAAACTCAAGAATCTCATTCTACCTATGTTTCTGCCCGGAATCAAGCCAAATTTGTTCTTGGACTTGCCAAGCACTCTTTCATCAATAATAAATGCACTGAATTATCCAACTCTAGCTCTTCCTAAGCTTTCTGGCATCTAGGCAAAAACCTCTCCAACAATGTTTCTTCCTCGTTTTCCCTCCCCTTTTCCACTTTGATGGCACAACCATCACTCTGACAAAGCTGAACTCTTCGCTCAAAATGTTGCTAGAAGCTCCACCTTGGATGGTTCCGGTGCTATTCCTCCCTTTCCATCCCCCTCTCTTTTACTTATGCCTAATATCCTAATCTGTTGTAAAGATGTACTTTCTACCCTCTCTGGGCTTAATACTAAGAAGGCGTACGGTTCGGACGGTGTTCCTCCTGTCTTACTCAAAAACTGTGCTTCTGTGCTGACCCCCTGCCAAGGCAAACTCTTTTGACTCTGGCTCTCCTTTAATGTCTTCCCTTCTTGCTGGAAGTTTGCTCTCATTCAACCTGTCCCAAAGAAGGGTGACCGGTCTCAACCCTCTAACTATCGTCCAAATGTTCTCATCTCTTGTATCTCTAAAGTGTTTTAAACTATTCATGCTTCCAAATTCTCTTCTCATAATCTGCTCTCAGATCCTTAAGGGTCACTCTACTGGTGATCTTCTTTCATATTTTACTAACTCTTGGTCATCCTACGTTTGGGACTTCGGTGAGACCTTTTCTATTGCACTAGACCTATCAAGGCCTTCGATAGAGTCTGGCACAAATTTTTAATTTCTAAACTACCCTCCTTTGGTTTTTATCCCTTCATCTGTGCCTTTGTCTCTAATTTCTTTTCCGGCCATTCCATAGCTGCAGTTGTGGACCGCTATCGCTCACTTCCTCATCCTATCAACTCCGGTGTTACTCAGGGCTCTGTCCTATCTCCTATTCTCTTTCTAATTTTCATAAATGATCTTCTCAACTGTACCTCCAGTTTCATCCATTCATACGCAGACGACTCAACCTTACACTACTCAATTAGTTTTCCAAGACATCCCAGCCAACAATCCCTCAAAAGCTAACGTAATGATTCCATAAAACACTTATATTCTGATCTAACTACTATTTCTAATTAGGGCAGAGAAAACTTTGTTGCCTTTAATGCTTCTAAAACCCAATTTCTCAATCTTACTACACGTTGGGAATTCCCAGAGGACTATCCCTTATGCCCCTTTCTCACTGGTGAGACAAGTCACGATTTTCCGTCGCCGAAACCAATAAATTGGCACATTCGTGACCTGTCTCAACACCTCTCATACAAAATTGTTTGACTCTCAAGGCCTCTCAGGCCTCGCAAGGGCCCTCGCGAATCGTCGCACAATGTTCGCACAGTTCAAAATTTTTGACGAGGACTCACGATGATCGGTTACCCTCGCAAGCATCGTCGAGCATCGCCGAAGGGTTTCTGCGATCATCTGCGACATCGGCGAGACATCGCGGATGGTTTCGCACAAAAAAAACTTTGCAACGCTGCATGGATATTCACCCATACTCTACTCACGTCGCCGATGCTCTCAGATATTCCGGGAACATCGACGATGCCAAAGAGCACCTTCGGCCGATGCTCTCAGATGTTCTGGGAACATCGACGATGCCAAAGAGCACCTTCGGAAGATGGGTAAAAAAAAAATTATTAGGCCTATAGTGAGATATCTTTCACCTACGGTGAAATTCCACATAGTTATTTTTGTTGTTGTTGTTGATGAAATCTTATAGAATAACATTTCCTCTTGCCGTTCATGAAAACAAAACAATATAAAACACAATTATTATGGGTGCAAACCGACTGAGAGTTAGGGCAAATACGGGAGGACTGATGATATGCCTTCACCTACGGTGAAAATCCACATATTGTTATTTTTGTTGTTGTTATTGTTGATGAAATCATACAGAATAACCTTTCCTCTTGCCGTTCATGAAAACAAAACAATATAAAAAAACAAATATTATGGGTGAAAACCGACTGAGAGTTAGGGCAAATACGGACGGACTGATGATAATATAATGCCTTCACCTACGGTGAAATTCCACATATTGTTATTTTTGTTGTTGTTGTTGATGAAATCTTATAGAATAACCTTTCCTCTTGCCGTTCATGAAAACAAAAAAATATAAAAAAACTTATTATTGGTGAAAACAGACCGAGTAAATATTTTGCTGCGGAATGGATTCTATAAGAGCGAAAAACTATCGTTATAGATTTATTTCTATAAAATACAATAATGATGATAGAATAATCTAAACACCGCCATCATGTTCAGCGGACATATATATATATTTTTGTTTTGAGAGTAAGCTAAATTTATATATTTTTCGATAGAAAAATGTCTCCGGCGAAGCCGGATTTCTCCATACAATGCTGGCTCCCTATCGCTCGCCAGGAAGAAATCGACACCTGGATGGGGATAAACGTCTTAAAACAGTAGGCTGAACGGGGCCGAACGGATACAAGGCAAAGAGAGAGGGAGAGAAATAGAAAAAAAAAAAAAAAACGAGGAGAGGGAGAGAAAGAGAAAACAAACAGCAGGTGGGCTCAATGTTTGCGTTACGGCTGAACAATTGAGCCCACCTCGCTTTTTTTAGTTTACTCTTTCTCTCTCTCTCTCCTCGTTTTTGTTTAATTTCTATTTCTCTCCCTCTCTCTTTGCCTTGTATCCGTTCGACCCCGTTCAGCCTACTGTTTTAAGACTTTTACCCCCATCCAGGCTTCAATATTTTCCTGGTGAGCGGTAGCGAGCCAACATATATATTTTTTGTTTTGAGAGCAAGCTAAATTTGTACATTATTTGATAGAAAAATGTCTCCGGCGAAGAATTGCCAACCTCCGAATTAAGGGGAGATGGGTCGTTTTTTCTGGTCCCCTTTCTTCCTCATGGTTAACCCCATTAGTTTTCATATTTTATGACATTCGGCCCTTTAGTTTGGCGTGATATGCTAATTCCACTCTGCAATTAGCATATTCACGTTACATTCGCTCAGCTGCGCACACCTCGCCGATCTCGCCGACGTATGTGCGATGCCAATGCCGATTTTCGATCGATGATGAATCGCAAGTATTTGTGCCTTAAAAAAATGCCTCGCAGAGGTTCATCGGCGAAACATCGCTCACTTCCCCGATAAAATCGCCGACGACATCGGCGACATCTTCGCCCAGTATAATTTGTCATCTGTTTGTAACGTCGAAATCGTGAAGGTCGCACGAAGAGAAAATCTCGTGACTTGTCTCACCAGTGGGAAAGGGGCATAAGTCTTCAACAATACAAAAAACAATCCTTCATCTTCTCTCAATATTCTTGGTGTCTCTTCTTTTTCTGCTCTCACTTGAAAGGACCATATTACCCATCTTTACCCCTGCTCAGCTTCTTGCGATGTACAAGGGCGCAGTGCGTCCTTGTATTGAATATTGTTCAACAATTATATGGGGATGATCCTCTCACACTGCACTCCTAGACAAAGTAGAAAGGAAGGCCTTTCGTATCATTAATTCCCATCCACTCACCAACTCTCTGTAATCTCTCTCTCTTCGCCACAATGTTGCATCTCTGTCGCTATTCAAAGGTTTTTGTCATATTCTGGTTCAGGAGTAGTTTATAGAGAGGCCTTCCTTAGGGTTAAGCGCCCCATTAATTACTCTTTCCATTCACATATGCATAGCCTCCGATAGCACAGTTGGAATGAATATACATGCTAAGATTGATATGCAGGATTCGAAACTGCATAATAAATCGTAGGCTTGTGCATCATTCTTTAACTGTCTTCGTGGTGTAATGCATAAGTGTGTTGATTTTCGGTGTGAGCATTCTAGATTCGAATCCCCGGACTGCCACATGTGTTTGTTAATTTCATTAATCGAGTTTAGGAGTAAAGTTGGTTGGTGGAGATAACAAATAATTAATTCTTGTTCAGGAGTAGTTTTTCTTTAGGGTTAAGCGCCCCATTAATTACTCTTTTCATTCACATATGCATAGCCTCCGATAGCGCAGTTGGAATGAATGTACATGCTAAGATTGATATGCAGGATTCGAAACTGTATAATAAATTGTAGGCTTGTGCATCATTCTTTAACTGTCTTCGTGGTGCAATGCATAAGTGTGTTGATTTTCGGTGTGAGCATCCTAGGCTCGAATCCCCGGACTGCCACATGTGTTTGTTAATGTCATTAATCGAGTTTAGGAGTAAAGTTGGTTGGTGGAGATAGCATAATAATTAATTCTGGTTCAGGAGTAGTTTATAGAGAGGCCTTCCTTAGAGTTAAGCGCCCCATTATTTACTCTTTCTATTCACATATGCATAGCCTCCGATAGCAGCGAAGTTGGAATGAATGTACAGTAGCCCAACTAAGTTTTGCGACAAAATTAGGTACGTGGCACCTGTCTAGTTTGTACTCCCGTCCCAAGCCCATGTGGTCGTGTCTAGTAGAGACCCGTGGTGTCTAATGGTGGGTTCACACATTCACGTATATTGCTCCCGTCAGCTCCCGTCTGTTGTAAACGAAGGTATATTGGTAGTTGGCAACCGATTACGTAAAACGTAATGGCATAATACGCAAAACTTTAATGAAATTACGGCCAGTCGGGGGGGTACTCTCGCATGGCGCGAGTAGAAACGAGTAGCCCACGTGGGTCGGGAATGTTGTGGGTGCGGCCAAGGCCGCGCGGTTGCTGATTCGAGTCGAATCAGGAACGTGGCTCGCCCTCACGTATGTCAAAAGACGGGGAAACTTACGACCGACCAGGCCACCACGGTCGTCTGACCAGAGCATCCTCGTCGGACGTAGCAGCGACCACGTGAGACGAGAGCTGCTCTCGTCAAATCGTAGAAAGTTCCAGTCGAACGTGGAAGTATACGTTAGTTAGGCCGCATCTGGCAGAACCGCCGCACTGCTGGTTGGCGGGAAGACGCGGCATCGTTGTACGAGGGGACAACGGGACCAGCGAGGGACCCTCCAGTCACACCTCACCACACCGGAGCAGCAACCAACAAGCCAACCCTGCCACCCTCTGCACCCTGCCGAAAACAAATCGTAGCAGCGAAACGACTGCACCTATGGCTTTCATATTTTTACCACATGTACCTTACCCTTTAGGCTACCCACCACAAAAATCCCAAATCCCTCCTCCCACCCACTCGCTGACTGTCGGTCCCGTTAGAAGGAAAAAAAAGGAAAATCTGTGGCGGCGAAACGACTGCACCAATCGGTTCCATATTTGTGTGACAAGTCTCTTACCCTTCTGCCTTCCCCCCACCACACCCCCAACCTCCTCCCACCACCCACTTCTAGCGTATCCGTACGAAGAAAAGGAAAAAAAAGGAAAATCTGTGGCGGCGAAACGACTGCACCAATCGGTTCCATATTTGTGTGACAAGTCTCTTACCCTGCTGCCTTCCCCCCACCACACCCCCAACCTCCTCCCACCACCCACTTCTAGCGTATCCGTACGAAGGAAAGGAAAAAAAGGAAAATCCGTGGTGGCGAAACTACCTCACCAATCGGCTTCATATGTGTAACACAAGTCAATTACCCCTCTACCTTCCCCCAACCAACCCCAAAACCACCCTCCCACCCATACATTCCGATACCATAAAAGTCTCTGTAGTCTATAGTGTCTTTTCAGCTACTTTCGGGACCATCGGGGACCTGATTTCTGGCGAGGGGAGTGTTTTTTTTACCATTTCTCTCCCAACTTAATAGATTTAGCCAAAAAAAAAAAAAAAAAAATATGGCACTGGCAGAAGCACACCGTCAAAATTGGCTGGCACTCAGCGGGTTACTCCTCCAGGATGAATTCCTCGATGTTACTCCTCCAGGATGAATTCCTCGATGTTGTTCATGGTGCCGATGAAGGACTGGGAATGGGAATGGTGTGGCCATTCCTGCCCTTTTGTAGTTCCCAGATTCCAACCCAGACCTACGTGGTTGACAAAGACTGTCTTTGTCTGTGTTTGGTCAGACGGGGTGTGCCTACGATTGGCCAGAACCGGTCCAGGTACGACCTAACAAATCCCAAGACATGCGGCCTCATCTACGCTGGTCTTGAGGGGGCGTGGCATGGGCGTGGCCTGTGTTCCCGCAAATCGTGCAGCCCATGAGGTCGAACGGGGCTATGCTTACGCACGTCGCAAACACGTACGTAGTTCAATACGACTCCATTACGTCTGACGTAACACTGGCCCCGTTACGCTACGTCTGTCGGTAAGTGCAATAGACGTGGAAGAACGGTCGTTCAACGGCAGAAACTACTCGCGTCTTTACATAAATTGGCGATACGCCGGACGGGAGCAATATACGTGAATGTGTGAACCCACCATAAGGCAGGTGCCATCGCCTGCGATACCACAGCCAGGGCACACAGACACAGTACTCGCATATGCTAGGCGCTACATATGACAATATTGCGATCATTATTTGTTTGTATTATATTAGAAGTCTCTCTCTGAGGTTAATATCAATCGATTTTCACGCTACACTATTTGTAGATTAATTAGCACACACACACACACACACACATAAACGGAAGGCAAAGTTCACTGTTATAAACCCACATTCTACGCTGATTTCCCTGATAAAACAATGTGGTGTAAATAATTGTGTTAATTTATCTAATTAACACTCTTTAGATAATACAGGTATGTTATAATCTGCATCATCTTACAATGCCTGGTTATACGAGTAGTTCTATTTGCAACATCTGCATCAGGTAATATTATTAATGATAAGAACGTGTTTTTTGTTTTGTTTTTTGTTTTTTATATTCCAACTGACTTCCTCTCGGGCATAGGCTGAGAGCCTTAACATTCACCGCTTTACAATGAACAGTGAAGCCCGTGAGGTCTTGTTCCAGTCTAGGGAGTGAGACATGTGAAGCACGTAGAGTACAACGAGCACCTGCCATCTTGCCTTCACATGAGGCACGGTGCTCACTCATGGCCCGAAAACGACCCCATCTCTGAAGCCACCTCGTTCCCGTGCTTCACTGTCTCACCCCCTACACTCGGACTCTCACACTTACACACACACACAACGCCACCTGTTGAGCAGATAACTCACCAGGCATTGCACCCCTATAGCATATTTTGAATATGGGAATATTCATACAGTGCTATTTAATCAGGGAACAATGAGGGTATTTTATTGACGTTTCGGTGGGCTTGTGGTAATGCACTGATACCAGGTACAGCACAAATTCCATCCCAATAATATCTTAATATAAAGCTAAATTTCTTACTGTTTCTATGAGATACTATTAGAATATAGACAATTATCGTTACCGTATCATGATTTTAGAATTAACTTCGATGAAATTCTGTCTACTATGGAAATATATGGGAGTATAACTAAACATTATTTAGTTTACCGGGTATATAATTTAAGTTCTATTTTACAGAATCACACACACACACACACACACACACACACACACACACACACAGTGGTCTGTAGCATATTGGTTAGCGCACTTGGTTCACAGCCAAAAGGACACGGGTTCCATTCCCAGGCGGGAAAGAAACATTTTGGCAATTCTTCTTACACAATGCGCCTCTCTAAACCTAGCAGTATAATTAGGGCTCTGGAATAAGAGACCACTTACGACGTCTTGTTTAGTGTTGGTGGTCTATTACTAGCTGGACGGGTACCGTACAGGTCAACCAAACACTCAAAATCCATATATCGGCAATTGGCTGATTACAGATTGCATGCATATCTACAGCCACTCCAACCATGCATTAACACTTCACGCATTATATTTTCAGGTCGATTTTTTTTTCGGTAAAAAATAAAAATAAAAAAAATAAAAATAAAAAAGCGTGAAGCTGTAATTATTGGAAACTGAGGTGATCAGAAAATCCTCAATACTCTCTTTCCCACATCACACCTAGTCATTCATTCAGCAAGGTTGCTGAACGCGGTAGTATGGTTGGGATGAGCGAGAGTGGGGTGTCGGAACGTTTACCGGTGGCAAAAAAAAAGGTGGGAAGAAGGACAAATGACAGACCGACATAGAAGTGGAGCTAAGCGGAAAACCACGTCATAACAGGACCAAGAAATTAAACAGTATATGGATAACCATCCATTCTCCAACGCCAAGGAACTAAGCAACATTTGCAACTTCAAGTTTCCACATAAACTATACGCAAGATATTGAAGGAGATGGGATATAAACGTAGATCACCAGTTGTCAAGCCAAAACTAACCAAGAGGTACAAACATACCTGGAGTGAGTGGGTTCGAATCCTGGTCAGGATACCTCTCTCCCAACCAAGAGTTGTTTTCTCAGAAAAGAAAACTTTCAGCTCAACTACGCATGGGTCGAAGACTGCGCTGTTGGAGGCATAGGAACACACAGCATGCGAGTTAGTCCTAGTTGATATTGTGCATAAAATATATAGAATAGTCATCATACAGAGTAATACTTTCCATCATATCACTCTTGGCTAATTTCATATTAACCGAGCATTATAAAATATTTGAATTTCTTTACTCATCCACTAATACCCCTAACTTACTAATTAACTTCTTACTTATATTGTCCAAATGCTATTAAGCTAGCATGACTTTATATAATATACACATTAACCACTCCTGTCTATACCATCGGTTGTTTACCTAAAAAACAACCACGTTTCGTTTAGTAACTCATCCTAGCCACTATCTGTGCAATATAGGATAGATCTTCCATTATTAATTCCCCTTCCCCCCTTAGTGAATGCATATAACTTGTTTGCGAATATAATAAATAATACCTTACCTAAACTATCATTGGTGAATAGAGAGACCAGTTTATCATGAGAATCAATAAATATATAATCATTAATCCCATTAGGATTGACTCATTTTGGAAGTTTAATCGAGCTTTTCATTAGAGGGTTTATACAACTTAAGGAGGTTCTGTAGGAATTATAGGGACACATACTATGTCATATTTACCCCTTGACTTTCATATTCCCTTTCTACTCTGAATAAAATAGCCTCCTTTTTACTCTGAATATAATAGTATAAAGCTAGTCTGAATAAACTGTCAAATACGCGTCCTGATTCCACTAGGCCTACATACACATTAACATAAACAAAAATAATAAAAGAGGGATTTTTTTCAGAGGTCTGATTCTATGGGCTGACTGGCCCATGGTATAAAGACTTATATTAATCTTTATACCTTGAACTGGTCCTTTCACGGCGGATCCCATTGACAATCATCACATCACAGCCATGTGCCTATCTAATTATGTTTCTGATCTTTCTGTCGTTATTGATCCTACTGTAGCAATCGGTAGCCTATTTCACATATATACCAAACTGTTGCATGCTTATCACGGAGCAGCTGTCTGTTTTCCACATCGTCTTTGTGGATCCCGCTTACAACTTAAGCATCTGTAGCATATCCTCTCTTACTCTATCTACACTTCTAATATATGCAAGCCTAATGTTTTCCCAAGTCCCCTTTCTTTTGTACTGACCATATCATATATTTCTTGATATTCACTACCTCAATAATCTTTTACTTCTGTTAAATGTTCTAACCCATTCTGGCTATAATTCCGTGTCATTTGGCCTTAGTCGTCAGGCGTTAGAATATTATTAATGTTCTAATGTTCTATTATTCTGGATTGTTTTGACATTCTTCTTTGTACCGTAACACCCAATCAATCTATGAACACTGGACAGCAACATTAAACACATAATCCATGTGAAGCCTTATTAAGAACGGGTGAAATTTTAAAATTACGTTTGTTGTTATTCACGCTTCTACTGTAGATATCTATCTAAAAACTCTGATTTCAAACAATGTTGCATTGTTTTTTGGGTTTCATATCACGACTGACTATGACTTCCAAATCTTTTGCAATAATAGAGTTACTTAATTCCATGTTATTTAGCCATCTAGATACCACTGATATTGCGTCTTGCCCCTGTCACCACTCAGATTGGTGAACAAATTATATTTTTTTCTTCTGAGATATAGCTGGTGGTTACTGGCTACCCTGGCCTTGAGTAAGGGAGATGGGTAATGGAATCGGACATCACAAGAATGCATTGAGCTATTGAATCTCCTCAGACGGGAGATATATGGTGCGTAATTATTGACGAAACAAATATTGTTAAATTTATATCGTGAAATTTCTGTCGATTTCCCAATGTTCACTAAACTGCATGTATTTATCTACATTAAATATCAACTGACAAGGTATTGTACCATTCGGGTAGTGTATCAAATTATTTTTGGAGAGCATGAATCGTTATGAGGATCAATAATTCAACCTATTTTTAGTGTCATTTCAAAAATTACCGATCTTTTTAGTTAGGCCTAAATCAAGGTCGTTAATGTAAAAGATGAACAATTGAGGAACTAAAACTGACCATCGTGTATAAGACCCCAACCTTCACTACACACCAATCTGATTGTATGGGCTACTGTTAATGTTAATTTTTTGTGTCCTACAAATTAGCCATGGTATAATTCACGTAATATAGTTAGCCCTATTCCATGAGCTGCTTCTTTAACCCTTAATTAGCGGCGAGCAACATAAGTCGAGTTAAATAAAGCTGGACTATGTGGCGGCGCTCAACATAGGTCGAGTGGCAATTTCAGCACGTAATGTTGCTGAGAGAGAGAGACAAGTGGTGGCAGGAGAGTAGCGAGCGTATGACTGCTCCAGACCACCGCGGCGAACATACTGACACGAATCCCAGCTCCCTCCTCCCTCTCTCACTCGCTATATAAGGAATTGTATCGGGAAAGTGGCTCATTACATGCTTTTTGCACTCGCGTTGCACGGTTATTGCAAGAAAACTAGCCATCATAAAAGGATCGTTATGGTGTCATTCGGAAGCTCTGTTTATGCCCTTTCAGGGATAGATAGATACTTTTACGTTCTGGGTCTTATTTACGCATGAAAATGATCACGTAAACAGCCCTATTTTGGCTAAACACACCCCGCTGGGCGGTACATATAAATAAACCGCATAGGCCGCTCGTAAGGTGTTAACCCTTGTGTAGCGGGTGCTCTGTGGCCGTTTTGGGCCTTTCCGGGCCGTTCTGACTGCTATATCAACCATCAGTATGAAAGGAACTGTATTGCGCCGAAAACTAGGTGGAAATCGCTACACAATGACGCCACATACATCTACGTAGCACTCGTGGAACACTGGCAGTGTTACCTCGAAGATGGAAGTTTAGCTGATTTTGCTACCTTGCTCACTTTTAGCGAACTATTGGTTACACTGTCATCCTCCCGCGCGGTGGGGGAACTGGAGTTAGTGTGGGCCGGGAGGCCACAGATGTCGGACGTATGGATCATTACTATCCCACCCATTTTCACTCGATTTCCACCCTTTTTTCACCCGTTTTTTGCCAGTTTTTTCAACTCGACTTATGTTGCGCGCCGCTCTTTAACCCTCCTCTAGCGGGTGCTCTGTGGCCGTTTTGGGCCTTTCTGGGCCGTTCTGACTGCTATATCAATCATCAGTATGAAAGGAACTGTATTGCGCCAACAACTAGGTGGAAATCGCTACACAATGACACCACATACAGCTACGTAGCACTCGTGGAGCACTGACAGTGTTACCTCGAAGATGGAAGTTTAGCTGATTTTGCTACCTTGCTCACTTTTAGCGAACTATTGGTTACACTGTCATCCTCACGCGCGGTGGGGGAACTGGAGTTAGTGTGGGCCGGGAGGCCACAGATGTCGGACGTATGGATCATTACTATCCCACCCATTTTCACTCGATTTCCACCCTTTTTTCACCCGTTTTTTGCCAGTTTTTTCAACTCGACTTATGTTGCGCGCCGATCTTTAAGGGTTAAGGGTTAATCAGCAATCTTTCATGTGGATATTTATCGAAAACTTTACTAACTTGTCAATATCTTTGAAGGTATTTTATGTCTGTTTATCGATTCGTATGCTTGGGAAAAGAAAGGTTAATAGATAGTGAGACACACGCAGCCAACACGGTTAAATTCCATTACAATATTGATGATTAAGCATTAAACAAATGTGACAGCAGCATACTACTCTTAATTTGACGTTTGTAATTTAGTCAGTAGCCAGCCCTTATTCCCACAAGGGATAGGGAGTATCAACAAGAAACACATGAAAGGAGGCAAAACCAGACGCGGCAGGGGAAGAATCCATACAACAGTTCGCACACAAACATTCGGAAACCTCAATTACTTATTAGCCCCCAAGATGACTGGCTTCACCTCAGATGCTATAAACGTTCGAACAAAATAAGTCTCTTAGTCATTTAGCTGTATAAAATTAATTTTATTGAATAACATCTGTGACGCCTGCAGCTTGGGAGAACGCCACGTGGGCTCAGCCGCTCGCTTGGCCACTCGCTAGCACTCGCCGGGGCAAGGTATTTGGCTATAGTTTATCTACAATGTTGTTCTTTCTTTCATAGTGTTCGTGTTGTTGCAGACAGTCCCGTGGTGGTCTTTATTTTCGTCTGTGACAAGGGGAAGCATTTTATATCATGAGTAGAACATAAGATGCATTGTATATAGTTAAGGAGAGAGAATAATATAGGCAGTGGGGTGGTAGTGTGTGCGTGCGTATACATGTGCTGCCTCCCCCTCGCTGTAGGCTCGCGCGCGTGCCTTCCCACGCTTCTTGATTGGCTGGTGGTTCCTGGCGCCTTCTGCAGCCCTGCTCCCTGGTGACGTAGCGGCCTGTGATTGGCTGACCACCATGCCTTTGTGTGTGATCCTAGGGGTCCCGAGGAGTTACTCTCTTCAGAGCTTGCTTGACCAGCATACCCTTAACATATCCCTTGCCACCTGTCACCGACTTCTACCTATAGAGCACTTTCTGTCTCTCTCAACTTCTTACCACTCATTCTTCCTCTCTATTTAATATCATAACTCCCCTTTGGTTCTGCACAATTTCATATATCGGCCATCGTATTATATGCTGAAGCTCTCAGATATTATATGTTTAGTTAGGCATTTTGGAGGGGTTACCATTTTGTCAGTAGAGGTTCGACACACTCACGGTGTCTCCCTGCCTATTCCTTGGCTGTCTGCTGGGCTATTTAATGCTAGACTGGGGTAAGGCTACTTGTGTTGTGATTTCCGATGTGTAACAGGTTTTGTTTAACCTTCTCTCGGGAAGGTTGTAGACCGGTATATGTCTCCCTGGCAAGGTGTTGAGTGATTCTGCTTGGTTATCTAAAGCTAGACTAGGGGTAAGGTTACTGTGTCGTTGTCTCTGATGTGTGCAGTGTTAGCTAAGCCCTGCACGACATCGACAGGTACTGTGGGAGCCTAAGTTGTCTTCGGGTGGGTTTACTTTGCGAGCACAGCGCTGTGGTGTGAGAGGGCCATAGCCTATCCCTCACAACATAGTGCTGCCTCTTTGTGTTGACTTCTGAGGGATCGCCAGGATAGAACTAGGTACTAGAGACCTAGATTTATCAAGAGAGCATCCCCGTCATTTAACGTAATCGTCATTATACCACCTTCGGACAACGTTAGGCTACGAGCCGCATGCTCGCCCATTGTTGCCCTGCCTTGATACCCCAGCTAGACTTTATTAACTGAGTAGACACTGGTTAGAGATAAGCCCCCATTATTATATGTATGCAACATTATTATTCACTGCACTTTTGAGCCGAGGTTGTTGTTGAGTTGCACAACCCTAGTAGGCTGTTGCGTTGTGTCACGAAGCATTTCTTTAGTTGTCGAGCATTACTACCTTTGCGCAGTCTTTATTATTCGCCTGCTTATTATTACTATATGTCCTAGCATTTATTGTGTTCCGTATTCTGCATTATAATTGTTCAAGATTCTTTACGAACATCTTCCCAGCATCAGACTTATTTCAGAAGTTTCCAGTTGATGTTGCAGGACTAGCATTGCACTTTCTTTAATACAGGAGTGCCAGTTATTTGAGTATCTACCGTAACGTTAATTAATCACGTTAACTATCTTTTCTTTGTGTAACCTAATCGAGTAATCTTTTACTGTTTGAGAATAGGCTGTTTCATCGAGCGTCAGCCTAGTGTGTGTGCACCAGTTACCGAGTCATAGGATACCTCGTTGTCCAGGCACGACTCAGGGCGGTAATGGTGTTTTGTTTTCCAGTGTTTAAGGCAGGGGTTGGATCTAGTGTTATCGTTGTTGCTTTTTGCCATTACCTAGTCCAATGTTGAAGAGCCCTGTGTCTTTGAGAACCTGGATCGTAACAAATGGCGACCTAGCTCAGGATCTTGTAAACTAAGAGATAATTGCAGGATTGTTGTGGTCATTTGTTTTATTGAGGAATATAGTGGGCACGTTAATTTTTTTTTTGGCAAAGTAGTATAGCACTTGAGAGTCTTCAGACATTTTTGGCAAGCGAATAGTGCTACATAAGAGTTTGGGGTACTTCTTTTCTGAATATTGTGGTGAGAAATTTTTGTGAGCATCATGTCTTATACCGGGTCAGAGGAGAATGGAGACACAGTACGTAATGTCGAGACTGAGGAACAACAGTATGATGAAAGGGTTAATCGGGTGAACTGTGAGGAGGATGCTAGGATATTTTTGCAATGGCCTGTTACTGCCGAGCGGTTGGAGGGTATGGATCGGTACGGTCTTCAATGCCTGGCCACAGCTATCGGTCATGCGGTTACTAGCAGCATGACCAAGGATAACTTGATAACGTGTGTACTGGGCAGGGTGACTGGTGAGCGAGATGGGTTGAGTGCTCAGAGCCCTTCGGCCATGCTTCCCCTACACTCGACTCCCAGGCATCCCAGTAGTTTGCCGACCCCGGGTACGCTTCCCCAGTTGGGTGGTGACTGGCAGGGTGGGTTGCCCCTGGGGGGACCACCGGTAATTTCAAACATTGTATCACCTTCACCTCCTCAAGGGTTAACTCCAGAATTAGTGTATCAGCTCGAATTAGCTAAGATTCAGCAGCAACAAAGGGCATGTGAGCTTCAGATTCAGCAGCAAATAGAATTAGCCAAGATAGAAGAGAGAAAAAGTCACCAGCAACAAAGGGCAGGTGAGCTTCAGCAGCAAATAGAGCTAGCAAAAATCCAAGCTGAGTCGACTAATACTGTGCCGACATGGATGTAGAGAAGTCGCGAGTAGAGACAACGGGACAGCGACTTGGGGCTGGTAACCGTGTTCATGAGCAGTCTCTCTCGCACTTATTGAAACTGGTTCCGGTGTTTGATGAGAGTGGTGTAACAGAATTTTTCACACGCTTTGAGAAGAAGTGCCAGGAACACCAGTGGCCAGAGAATAAATGGGCAGCACTTGTATCCTCTAGATTAATAGGCAAGGGTCTTAAAGCCTACGATGCGTTGCCTATAGAGTCTTGTATTATCTATGAGGAACTCAAGGAGGCTGTCCTGAGAGCATACGAACTACAACCAGAGACGTACAGGTTGAAGTTCCGGGGTGTTACCAAGGGTCGGGAGGGCACCTTTTTGGAGCATGCCCGGGAGCTGTCCGATGCTTTTGGGAATTGGCTGAGGTCGGAGAAAGCTACTACGTTTGACGACATTAAACAGTTGGTGCTTTTAGAGCAGTTTTTCAAATGCACGGGCGCGACCTGACGTTAAACCTTAAAGAAAAGCAACCAAAAACTCTACAGGAGGCAGCTGAGATGGCTGACCTCCGGCTATCACTAATTCGTGGGTGCGGGTCTGCCCAGCGTAGTGAAGCAGGTAACAAGGGGCGTGACGCCCCACCCCCCCGAGTTAGTGATATACCTTATGCAAACAAGTACAAGAGCCATGATACCAAGACTGACCACAAGACTAGCACCGTCCCATTTAAGAAGGGGCCGGGCCCTTCCCAGTACCAAGGGTAGCCCAAAGGGGAGTTGGAGTGTTATCATTGTCATAAAAAGGGGCACTTTGCAAGAGTCTGTTCTAGCAAACCACCTACAGCAGCTGTGTCTTTGGCCTGCAACATTGGTGTGTCTCCGAAGTCATCTGAGTTTGCCCGGGGCAGTTCGTCAGAGGCTGAGGCACAGCCAATGCAGAAGCACCTGGGAGGCTCAAACCCTGCTCAGGATGTTTTTTGCGACCATAGAGGGCGGGGTTGCGTGATGTGGGCGGGGCGCAATCATGGAGTAGAGGTCTTGCGATACAGGTGCTTCCCAGACTCTGATGAAAAACTTGACTGGCTACCCTATAAACGCGGCTTGGGTGGTGGTGGTGCAGGGTATTAATGCAACTCGGTCATACCCGCTGGTGCGGTTGGAGTTGGAGGTGGATGGTGTGGCACGTGAATTGGATGTCGGGATTGTGGAGAAACTGCCAGTGGAGGGCGTCGACCTTCTTCTCGGCAACGACTTTGCAATGCCCGCTTCTGAGGTTCTACCCTTAGTCGTTGCCGAGAGGCCGGCCGACGTGAGTAGGGAAGAGCAAGAGTGGGTCGAGCGGTGCCAGACACAACCCATGGCGTGTGTTGTCACCCGAGCTCGGGCAGCTAAAGTGTCACAGCCTAGTCCTCCGTCTTCAGACCAGCAGAGGAACGATCAACAGGAGGAGGTTAAAGCTGGAGTTGGTTTTAAGAGTTTTGACTCGGCGGCTCTCCTGGGTGATTCAGTATTAGCACCATTACTTAATTCTGGAGTAGCCCCTGGGCCTGTCATCGAGAGTGACGAGGCTGGGCATAACGAGTCTCCACGACAGCAACGTTATGTACATCGAGAGAGACAGAGGGAGCAGCCCAGTATCGGGGAAGGTCATGCATTGCTCCGGGAGCAGTTAGATCGCTTGGCACCCTCAGATATACGTCGGTTGCAACTAGAGGACCCTGACCTCCAAACGTGTGCTAATGGAGCTGTAGAGCTCGACGAGGACGGCGATGCACAGCCAGGAGATTTTTTGTATTTAGAAGGCATCCTCTATAGGCGTTTTCAAGACCCTAGACGTAGTTGGCAAGAGGGGTCCGGAGTAGTGGACCAGTTGGTGGTGCCACGGGAGTGCAGGGATAGCCTACTGAGGTTGGCGCATGACATACCACTGGCAGGACATCTAGGGGTGAGAAAAACGGTGGCGGCTTTAGCAAAATTGTTTTGGTGGCCAGGGTTGAAGGGGCAGGTGGTAACCTGGATAGCAAGGTGTCTTACGTGCCAGAGGGTTGGAAAACCTAACCAAACAATTCCGAGAGCCCCGTTGCACCCCATTCCTGTCAGTGGACCGCCCTTCAGTAAGGTCATCATTGATATGGTCGGACCCCTACCCCCTACTAGTGCCGGTAATAAATTTCTAGTAACTATCATGGATGTGGCCACTTGTTATCCTGATGCATATCCAATGAGAAATGGCACGGCGAAAACTGTTGTCCGGAACCTGCTCTTGTATTGCTCGCGGTATGGTTACCCGCAAGAGGTGCAATCGGACCAAGGTTCTAATTTTACCTCTAATCTGTTCAAACAAACTATGATTCAGCATGGCATCAGCACTGTCGTCTCTTCTGCATATCACCCGGAGAGTCAAGGTGTGTTGGAGAGGTGGCACGCCACGCTGAAAAGCATGCTTCGATGTTATTGCGCAGAGAACGGAAAGGATTGGGACCTTGGTCTGCCGTATGTTTTGTTCGCGGCAAGAGAAGTACCTGGAGAGAGTCTCGGTTTCAGTCCGAATGAGCTTGTTTTCGGGCATCAGGTGAGGGGTCCTCTCCACATGGTGAAGGAGATGCGGGAGGGCACTAGGCATATTGTTCTGCGAGATAAGTTGCAACCTCTTGTTCCTGAGCGACAAGAGGAGTTGTTTACTAGGCTGTGGCAGTCCGTGCGCATGTTTGTTGCTTCTCCAGGCCTGATGTACGGGGTAGAATCCGACATGGAGGCTGGAGACAGTGCAAGGCTCGAGTTGGTTCCCTGCCGTGTGAATCCTGCTCGACAGCCTGTTGTGAAGGCGGAGCTGGACAGCGTGTGGAGAGGGGGTCTGAGGGATGAGGGATATCATGAGTGGTCGTTGCCAGTGGCTTTGCAACCTGAGTTTGGTGGCAGAGTCCGTGTGTATGTTGATTGCAAGAGTGTGGAAGCATTATCCCTGACAGACGCCTATCCATTACCCAGAGTTGACGACACCATAGACCGCTTCGGGGCTGCCTCGCTCATCACGAAGGTAGAACTAGTGAAGGGTTATTGGCAGGCCCAGTTGCCGGAAGGAGCGAAGAGAAGTGCCAGTCTTGCGATGGACTGGGCAGTTTGTCAGTGTCAGGTGTTGTTGTGCTGCCGGAACACAAGTTGGATGTGTGGCATGCTGAGGGCACTGATAATGTTTTGGCTTTGTTTGCAGGAGAACCCTCACTGTTCAGTCAGTGTTTGTCGTGGGTGGAGGATCCGGGGTAGGCTACCACAGTATGTTGGTATAGCCTCCTGTCTTGGCTCGCGGTGTATTTTTGCGCTTGTGCTTGTTGGCTCGCGGGTGTAGCATCAGCGTAGGGTCGCAGGGCAGGAGTTGTTGGCTTTGATTAGAAGAAAATTAGGCTACATCTATAGTAGCCGCCAAAAACAACATTAAAATAAAATATGAAAAATTAAATAAAAACTCTTTCTTTTTAATAATTAATTTTAAGATAATATTGTAGCTGAGTACTGAGTGCAGATGATTTTCCCTCAGTAGGCTGTGCTTCTTAAAGCTCGCTCTGGGAGCACAATGTTATGAATTAATGTATTATGTTTGGGAAGGGTGATAAGATTTTTTTTTTTATATATAAATGTTGTTGTATTTTTTTGAGGAGACTGAGCTTGCATTCCATGAGTGGCAGAGTGGTTAGGAGTGGCAGATTCTAGCGACATTCTGCCTGTTCAGATATGGGCTCATGGTTGAGTGTCCCATATCTTGGGGGGGGGGTGACGCCTCCCGGCGCTGCCAGAATGGTTGCGTGGGGCACTGCAGCTCGCTAGCGCTCGCCAGGATGGGGGGATAGGCTACAGTTGTCCTAGAATGATCTGCTTTATTTTATTAGTGTCGTGTTGCCACAGACAGTCTAGAAATGGTCTTTGTTTTGGTCTGTGACCGCGCCTTATATTTTATATTCGCTATAAAATAAATGTTGCTTGTGTGAGAGGCGAGCGAGAGAGGGTGACGGGGTACACCTGGCAGCGGGGTGAGCTATCACACGGCTCGCTTGGGCGCTGACGGCGTTGGCGGCCGGGTGGTCAACTAGTCCCTGCCCATCGCGGCCGCGTGTTGTTTACCAGCTCAGAGCTTGCCTGACACGCGTATCGTCTACATCCTTTGCAATTCTGTCCCCCATACTCGCCACTTTGCATACTATTTCTCTCTCTCGACTTCTCCTTTCTCATTCTCTAATCTTTATTAAACTCAACATCCCTTCTGGTTTCAGCATAGACGTTCACCGTCGACCAGTCGTATTGTACGCGAAGCTCTCAGAGATTTCCATGTATTTTTCTTTATTGAGGTTGGAGAGACGGACTTTTCCGTGTGTGTCCTCTCTCGGGAAGGTTGTAGACCGGTATATGTTTCCCTGGCAAGGTGTTGAGTGATTCTGCTTGGTTATCTAAAGCTAGACTAGGGGTAAGGTTACTGTGTCGTTCTCTCCGATGTGTGCAGTGTTAGCTAAGCCCTGCACGACATCGACAGGTACTGTGGGAGCCTAAGTTGTCTTCGGGTGGGTTTACTTTGCGAGCACAGCGCTGTGGTGTGAGAGGGCCATAGCCTATCCCTCACAACATAGTGCTGCCTCTTTGTGTTGACTTCTGAGGGATCGCCAGGATAGAACTAGGTACTAGAGACCTAGATTTATCAAGAGAGCATCCCCGTCATGTAACGTAATCGTCATTATACCACCTTCGGACAACGTTAGGCTACGAGCCGCATGCTCGCCCATTGTTGCCCTGCCTTGATACCCCAGCTAGACTTTATTAACTGAGCAGACACTGGTTAGAGATAAGCCCCCATTATTATATGTATGCAACATTATTATTCACTGCACTTTTGAGCCGAGGTTGTTGTTGAGTTGCACAACCCTAGTAGGCTGTTGCGTTGTGTCACGAAGCATTTCTTTAGTTGTCGAGCATTACTACCTTTGCGCAGTCTTTATTATTCGCCTGCTTATTATTACTATATGTCCTAGCATTTATTGTGACCCGTATTCTGCATTATAATTGTTCAAGATTCTTTACGAACATCTTCCCAGCATCAGACTTATTTCAGAAGTTTCCAGTTGATGTTGCAGGACTAGCATTGCACTTTCTTTAATACAGGAGTGCCAGTTATTTGAGTATCTACCGTAACGTTAATTAATCACGTTAACTATCTTTTCTTTGTGTAACCTAATCGAGTAATCTTTTACTGTTTGAGAATAGGCTGTTTCATCGAGCGTCAGCCTAGTGTGTGTGCACCAGTTACCGAGTCATAGGATACCTCGTTGTCCAGGCACGACTCTGGGCGGTAATGGTGTTTTGTTTTCCAGTGTTTAAGGCAGGGGTTGGATCTAGTGTTACCATTGTTGCATTTTGCCATTATCTAGTCCAATGTTGAAGAGCCCTGTGTCTTTGAGAACCTGGATCGTAACAGTCTGTAGAGGTTCGACACACTCACGGTGTCTCTCTGCCTATTCCTTGGCTGTCTGCTGGGCTATTTAATGCTAGACTGGGGTAAGGCTACTTGTGTTGTGATTTCCGATGTGTAACAGGTTTTGTTTAACCTGTACAATCGCAACGGAGACGTGGGAAGCCTAGGTGGTCTTTCTGACTGTGTACCTTGAGAGTTTAGCACTGTGCTGCGAGTGAGGGCTTTTGCCTCTGCCACCCAGCACTGTGCTAACTCGTTTTGTTTTGACTTTGCGAGGGTCGCCAGGAGAGAACCAGATACTAGCGATCTGGATCACTCAATAGAGCACCCCGTCAATTAACGTAATTTGGCCGCACAGTCTTAAGGACCTCGCTAGGCTACGGGCTGCTTGCTCAGCCATTGTTTCTTAGCCTACGACATCCCAGCTAGACTTTATTAGCCTAGCAGACACCCGATTAGAATTATAAACTCTTATGTTATGAATGCAGCATTCTTATTCACGTTGACTGTAAGCCTTGGTTGTTGTTGAGTTGCACAACCTGAGCAGTTTTTTTTTAGTTTCCTGACGAAGGACTTCTTTTGTTGTTGGAGATAATACTAGTGTGCATTTATTGTTATTCCTGTGTCAGTTGACACTGTCTGTCTCTACACTTGTCCTATATTGTCCCTGCTTTATATAACAGTTCAAAATCCGATACGATCATCTTACCCCAGCATCAGACTTTCTTCAGAAGATTCCTGCTTGATGCTTTGGGACTTTCGTTCACTTTCTTTAGTATAGGAGTGACAGTTCATTATTGTTTAGAGTAACTTTAAATATACCTTCTTCTAGTTTGCATTAAATCATTGCAGTGATTTAATTAAGATCTCTATCTTTTCCTTGTATACCTTATTAACGTAATTGTATGTTGTTGTGATCAGGCTGTATCAGAGATCATCAGCCTGTAGTAGTAGTGCACTTATGCCGAGTTATAGGATACCACGTTATCGCAGATTTAACTCTGGAGGGTATAGGTGTTTTTTGTGCGCTGGCATTATAAGTTCGAGGGTTGGATCTAGTGTTACCGTTGTGGCTGTGTGCCTTTCTAGTCCAATGATTAACCTAAGAAGTGTGCATGGGGGGTATGAGACACCACACTCCTGTGCTGACGTATTTGAGCTGTTCCATCACTAACATCGTTATTTTACCATAAATAGCATTAATACTTATCCATATGCGCCTATTATAGGTTGATTATAAAGGTATTAACCTGTTACAACAATAAAACAAGTGGAAACAGTGTTTGGATGGTCAAAATCGGCGATACAGGCCGGGAGTTATATAATGTATGGCTGAGGCAACCTCCCTGTCCTCCTCCCCTCCCCTTGTCTGGAGAGACACTGTTACGCAATCGTCTCTCTCTCGCTCTTTCCCACGCTTGGTAACAGTGACGACAATGCTCTGCTACCAACTCGCTAATGTTAGCACGAAAATACACCACAGAATAAGGGAATAACAGGGAAAATAGGTGATAACTGAAGGAGGGGAGGAAAGTGAAGAAGGGGGGGAGGTGAAGGAGTGATATTTGGCACGGCCCAGGGGCAAATTCTTTTTTTTTTTTTTTTTTTTTGGTGTTTTAAATGGATTTTTGTTTTCCCTTACTCTTAACCCTTATTTCGCGAGCGTATGACTGCTCCAGACCACCGCGGCGAAAAACCGCATAGGCCGCTCGTAAGGTGTTAAGAGTCTTCTCTTAAAAGTCTTCCCGGGTTAAGAGCCCTTGTTTTATACGAGCCCCGGTCGTTACAAATGGCGACCTTGCTTAGGATTTTGTGAACTTAGAGACATATTGCAAGAGTGTTGTGGTCATTTGTTTTGTTTAAAGGAATATAGTGGAGACGTGGATTTTTTTTTGGCAAGTAGTATAACACTTAAGAGTCTTCAAGCATTTTATATTTTTGAGTGAATAGTGCTACATAAGAGTTTAGGTACTTTTTTTTTTTTATAAACGTTGAGAATTTTCGGTATACAATATGTCGGACGACGGATCAGTGTACAGTGGGGATACAGTACGGGAAACAGACTCTGAGGTGCAGCAGCGGGGTTTGTCCAAAGGCATTGGAGTTATAACTAGTGAGGAGGATGCAAGAAAGTTTCTGGAGATGCCTATTACTGCTGACCGGGTGTCGGGGATTGATCGGTATGGTCTCCAGTGTTTGGCCACGGTCATGGGGCATGTGGGCACTAGCAGCATGTCGAGAGGTGACCTGGTGGCCTGTGTGCTCGGCGGGGTGCGTGGGGCTTCGGGTGGAGTGGGAGCTGGGGCACCTGCGGCCATGCCTCCATTCCACTCGACTCCTACCATGGCGCCCCCTCGGGCTCCGGAGCCGGGTACGTTCCCGCAGGCCGATAGTCATTGGCAGCGTGGTTTGTACATGGGTGGGTCTCCAATTGTTGCATCTCCTCCTCCTAAAGGTTTGACTCCAGATATGCTCTTCCAGCTTGAGATGGCTAAGCAGCAACGGGAATCTGAGCAGCAGCAGCAGCGGCAGTTTGAGATGGCTAAGATTCAGGCTGAGGAGAGAAGGGCCAGATATGAGAGTGAGCTTGAGCAACGAAGGCATGAGGCTGAGCTTGAGCAACGAAAGCATGAATCTGAGATTGAGATGTCCAGGATTCAGGCTGAGGAGAGAAAGGCCATGTACTGTGCAGACAAAGATCTTGAGAAGTCTAGGGTGGAGTCGACAGGGCAGCGTCTCGGTTCTGGGAATCGAGGTCTTGAGCAGTCTTTATCGCACGTTATTTAGTTAGTCCCTGCATTTGACGAGTCGGGTGTCACCGAATGTTTTATGCGTTTTGAGAAGAAGTGCCGGGATCACCAATGGCCCGAGGTTAAGTGGGCAGCCCTTGTTTCCTCTAGGTTGATTGGCAAAGGACTCAAGGCATATGATGCGTTGCCTTTGGAGTCGTGCATCGATTATGAGGTATTGAAGGAGGCTGTCCTGCGGGCATATGAGTTACAACCAGAGATGTACAGATTGAAGTTCCGGGGTGTAACGAATGGTCGTGAATGCACCTTTCTTAAGCATGCCCGGGATCTGTCCGATGCATTTAGAAACTGGCTGCGTTCTGAGAAAGCATCGACGTTTGAGGAGTTGAAACAGCTGATGCTTCTAGAACAATTTGTCAAGTGTACGGGCGGCGATCTGACGTTGAATACTAAAGAAAAGAACCCGAAAACTCTTCAGGGGGCAGCTGAGATGGCTGACCTTCGGTTATCTTTGATTCGTGGGTGCGGTCTTGCACAGAGAAGTGATGCAGGCAATAAGGAGCGTAACCCTCCCCCTCCCCGAAACACTGATACACATAATTACACTAAGAACAAGAGCAACGACACCAAAACTTACCATAAACCTAGAACCGTCCCATTTAAGAAGGGTCAGTGCCCTTCCCCACCTCATGGGAAGCCCAAGGGGGAATTAGAGTGTTTTCATTTTCATGAGAAGGGGCATTTTGCAAGAGCCTGTCCAAGCAAGCTACCTAATGCAGTTGTGTCTTTGGCTCGCAACATAGGGTTGTCCCCGAAGTCGTCTGAGTTTGCCTGGGGTATAACGTCAGAGGCTGGGACACAGCCAGTGGAGAAGAATCCGGAAGGCTCGAACCCTGTCCGCGATGTCTTTTGTGACCATCGAGGGCATGGCTGCGTGAAGGGGGTTGGTAAGAAGCATGGAGTTGAGCTGTTGCGAGACACGGGTGCCTCTCAGACTTTAATGAAGAACTTTACTGGTAGACCAATAAACGCGGCACGGGTGGTTGTGGTGCAAGGTATCAATGCTATCAGGTCATACCCGTTGGTCAGGATGGAACTGGAGGTAGATGGTGTGACACAAGAGTTGGATGTGGGAATTGTGGAGAACTTGCCTGTTGGGGGCGTCGACCTCCTTCTCGGCAACGACTTTGCGGTGCCTACTTCTGAGGTTTCCCCCGTAGTCGTTGCCGAGAAGCCGGCCGACGTGAGTAGGGAGGAAAAGGAGTGGGTAGAGAAATGTCAAGTACAACCTATGGCGTGCGTTGTTACAAGACCTCTTGCATCCAAAGTGTCACAGCCTATTCCTCAGTCTTCTGATCAGCGGATTAACGGTTGGAAGAAGACGGCTGATGTTGGTAAAAGTTTGGAGAGTTTAGTACCAGCAGCTCTTCTTGGCAACTCAGTATTGGCACCATTGTTGGAGTCTGGAGAAGCCCCAGGACCTGTCATAGCTAGTGAGGAGGTAGGGCAGGAATAGACTCCGAGGCAGCAATGTTACACACGGAGAGGAAAAAGGGTTGCTCAGTTTGATATTGGGGGAGGACTTGGGTTGCTTCGGAAGCATTCAGACAGGTTGGTTCCCTCAGATATTTGTAAACTACAGTTGGAGGATCCGGAAGTTCAGAAGTGTGGTAATGGGGCTGTCGAGATCAAACACGAGGACGGGGAAACATGTCATGTGGACCTGTTGGAGGAGTTTGTGAGGCAACCACCTGAGCAGCCTACTGTCCCTGCGTTGGTCTGCAGCAGCCAAGGTGGAGAAGGAGAGGGGGGCAGTAGGGCACAGGTGGAGGAGAGTAGGGATTATCATGTGTCGGCGGAGCAGTGGGTGGGGGACACGAGTCTGGTGGCTGTGGAAACGCTAGAGCACCTGCCTGAGCAGCAGTGTGCAGCGCTCCAGCACCAGCTCGGGTTCATACCCCACTGGTCGTGCCGAGCCCCTGAGCCTCACAACTCAGGCGGTGCAAGATGTCCCGCGGGCAGGTCACGTGAATGTTGGGAGACTGTTAGCCTCGTTGTTTCGGTGGTTCAAGGGACATGGTTGTCAGGTCAAGGTCGACCCATGGCTGCCAAGGGTGGTGGTCAGAAGGAGGACATTGAGCAGATTGGTGAGATTGGCTGTGGAGTGGATGTGCCCGGTCGTCGTATAGCCTCCCAATGCTGCTCTAGTCGAATGCAACAGCCCTACCATAGACCGACTATATCTGGCCATGTCGCTAAAAGCGGTGATGCTGCGCAGGCAGATGTAGTCGTAAGGAATGCGGGGGTGCGCATGTACGGTATCGGCGGGGAAGCCTTAGCAATAATGAACTATGGGAGTGACTGCACAGGTGGTACTGATTGTCCCTCTCATGACCTGGCTGTTCTAGGGACGAAGGTGGAGAAGGAGGGAGACTACAGGTTAGAAGCTGCGGTCTCGGCTGGGTTGTGGGAGGGCACTAGGCATGTTCTGCGAGATAAGTTGTTTACTAGGCTGTGGCAGTGCATCCGCATGTTTGTTGCTTCTCTAGGCCTGATGTACGGGGTAGAATCCGACATGGAGGCTGGATACAGTGCGAGGCTCAGTTTAATTCCCTACCGTATAAATCCTGCTAAAAAGCCTGTCGTGAAAACAGAGCTAGACGACATGTGGAAAAAAGGTCTGAGGTATAAAGGATATTGTGAGTGGTCGCTGCCAGTGAGTTTGCAACCTGAGTTGAGTGGCAAGATCAGTGTGTGTGCATTATCCCTGACAGACACCTATCCATTGCCCAAGGGTCTGAGGGATAAGGAATGTCGTGAGTGGTCGTTGCATGTAACTTTGCAACCTTGGTGTTAAGTGGCAAGATCAGTGAGTGTGTTGATTGCGAGAGTGTGTGTGCATTATCCCTGACAGACGCCTATACCTTATCGAGAGTTGACGACACCATAGACCGCCTCGGGGCTGCATCGCCTATCACGAAGGTAGAACTAGTGAAAGGCTTTTGGCAGGCCCCGTTGCCGGAAAGAGCGAAGAGCAATGCCAGTCTTGTGTTGAACTGGGCAGTTTATCAATGCCAGGTGTTGTTGTGCTGCCGGAACACAAGTTGGATGTGTGGCATGCTAAGGGCACTGATAATGTTTTGGCTGATTGTTTGTCACGGGAGGGTTTGTTTGCAGGAGAACCCTCGCCGTTCAGTCAGTGTGTGTTGAGAGTGGAGAAAATTCAGGCTGCCCCTGTAAGTGCAGCCGCCATAAACATATTAAAAATGAAAATTCTATAAAAACTCTTTCTTTAATAGTTAAATTTGTTTTTAAGTATGTTATAGCTAAAGTTCTGAGTCGAACCTATGCTTCTCTCAGAAGGCTGGGCTAGTAGAAGCTCGCTCTAGGAGCATAGCAGTGTGAATTAATTAAGCTATTGTGTTGAGAGGGGTTGTAATTTTTTGTTGATGAGAACTGAGCTTTGCCTTCTTTATTGCGAAGTGATTAGGAGTGGCGAGTCTTGTCGGCGTTCTGCTTGTCAGATATGGAGCTCATGGTTGAGCGTCTAATATCTTGGGGGGGGGGTGTGATGCCTGCAGCTTGGCAGAACGCCACGTGGGCTCAGCCGCTCACTTGGCCACTCGCTAGCACTCGCCGGGGCAAGGTATTTGGCTACAGTCTATCTACAATGTTGTTCTTTCTTTCATAGTGTTCGTGTTGTTGCAGACAGTCCCGTGGTGGTCTTTATTTTTGTCTGTGACAAGGAGAAGCATTTTATATCATGAGTAGAACATAAGATGCATTGTATATAGTTAAGGAGAGAGAATAATATACGCAGTTGGGTGGTAGTGTGTGTGTGTATACACATGTGCTGCCTCCCCCTCGCTGTAGGATCGCGCGTGTGCCTTCCCACACTTCTTGATTGGCTGGTGGTTCCTGGCGCCTTCTGCAGCCCTGCTGCCTGGTGACATAGCGGCCTGTGATTGGCTGACCACCATGCCTTTGTGTGTGATCCTAGGGGTCCCGAGGAGTTACTCTCTTCAGAGCTTGCTTGACCAGCATACCCTTAACATATCCCTTGCCACCTGTCACCGACTTCTACCTATAGAGCACTTTCTCTCTCTCTCAACTTCTTACCTCTCATTCTTCCTCTCTATTTAATATCATAACTCCCCTTTGGTTCTGCACGATTTCATATATCGGCCATCGTATTATATGCTGAAGCTCTCAGATATTATATGTTTAGTTAGGCATTTTGGAGGGGTTACCATTTTGTCAGTAGAGGTTCGACACACTCACGGTGTCTCTCTGCCTATTCCTTGGCTGTCTGCTGGGCTATTTAATGCTAGACTGGGGTAAGGCTACTTGTGTTGTGATTTCCGATGTGTAACAGGTTTTGTTTAACCTGTACAATCGCAATGGAGACGTGGGAAGCCTAGGTGGTCTTTCTGACTGTGTACCTTGTGAGTTTAGCACTGTGCTGCGAGTGAGGGCTTTTGCATCTGCCACCCAGCACTGTGCTAACTCGTTTTGTTTTGACTTTGCGAGGGTCGCCAGGAGAGAACCAGATACTAGCGATCTGCATCTCTCAAGAGAGCACCCCGTGAATTAACGTAATTTGGCCGCACAGTCTTAAGGACCTCGCTAGGCTACGAGCCACTTGCTCAGCCATTGTTTCCTAGCCTACGACATCCCAGCTAGACTTTATTAGCCTAGCAGACACCCGATTAGAATTATAATCTCTTATGTTATGTATGCAGCATTCTTATTCACGTTGACTGTAAGCCTTGGTTGTTGTTGAGTTGCACAACCTGAGCAGGTTTTTTTGAGTTGCCTGACGAAGGACTTCTTTTGTTGTTGGAGATAATACTAGTGTGCATTTATTCGTCAGTTGACACTGTCTGTCTCTACACTTGTCCTATATTGTCCCTGCTTTTTGTAAAATTTCATTAATCGATTTTAGGAGTATGGTTGGTTGTTGGAAGGAACATAATAATTATATAACAGTTCAAAATCCGATACGATCATCTTACCCCAGCATCAGACTTTCTTCAGAATATTCCTGCTCCATGCTTTGGGACTTTCGTTCACTTTCTTTAGTATAGGAGTGACAGTTCATTAATGTTTAGAGTAACTTTAAATATACCTTCTTCTAGTTTGCATTAAATCATTGCAGTGATTCAATTAAGATCTCTATCTTTTCCTTGTATACCTTATTAACGTAATTGTATGTTGTTGTGATCAGGCTGTATCAGAGATCATCAGCCTGTAGTAAGTAGTAGTGCACTTATACCGAGTTATAGGATACCCCGTTATCTCAGATTTAACTCTGGAGGGTATAGGTGTTTTTTGTGCGCCGGCATTATAAGTTCGAGGGTTGGATCTAGTGTTACCATTGTGGCTGTGTTCCTTTCTAGTCCAATGATTAAGAGCCCTTGTTTTATACGAGCCCCGGTCGTAACACACCTAATACAGTTGATGCATATAAACGTTGAGGATAACTCATAAAATCTATACCCGGTGTCAGCGAACTTGGAGCCAATCCTGACCGCATAACATCTTATAAAGAACAAAACAAATGTATGAGTAGATCAGGAAATGGATATAGAAATTGACTACCTGTTTCTCGAGCACTTTCTGGGTTATAGAAAGGCTAAGGATAAGAATTACAGCCAATGTTGCTGACACCAACACCAAGTATAGTGTTAAGGAGGCCGGGGCTCTTATTAAAACAATCACTAACAAGTGTATTATGGATTATAAAATAACAATCTATGCAACTTATTGTGTTCATTTTAAGTTCTGTATACAATGTGGATCTATAAAGTAGTGACGCTTACCATTCTGGTATGTGCGTGTGTGTGTGTTTGCTAATCTACAAAGTTTGTCACATGTAAGTCTATTTATATTTAGAGAGAAAGAGAGAGAGAGAGAGACAGAACCTTCTATTACTATACAAACACATAATGATAGCAATATTGTCATATGTAGCGCCCAGCGTGTTCGAGTACTGGGTGCCCTGGTTGTGGTAGTGTAGGCGGTGGCGCCTCCCTAAACACCTGCTAGACGCGACCACATGGGCTTGGGACGGGAGCGCAAACTAGACAGGTGCCACACACCTAATATTTTGTCGCAAAACTTAGTTGGGCTACTGTACATGCTAAGATTGATATGCAGGATTCGAAACTGCATAATCAATCGTAGGCTTGTGCATCATTCTTTAACTGTCTTCGTGGTGCAATGCATAAGTGCGTTAATTTTCGGTGTGAGCATCCTAGATTCGAATCCCCAGACTGCCACATGTGTTTGTTAATTTAATTAATCGAGTTTAGGAGTAAAGTTGGTTGGTGGAGATAACAAAATAATTAATTCTGGTTCAGGAGTAGTTTATAGAGAGGCCTTCCTTAGGGTTAAGCACCCAATTAATTACTCTTTCCATTCACATATGCATAGCCTCCGATAGCGCAGTTGGAATGAATGTACATGCTAAGATTGATATGCAGGATTCGAAACTGCATAATAAATTGTAGGCTTGTGCATCATTCTTTAACTGTCTTCGTGGTGTAATGCATAGGTGTGTTGATTTTCGGTGTGAGCATCCTAGGTTTGAATCCCCAGACTGCCACATGTGTTAGTTAATTTCATTAATCGAGTTTAGGAGTAAAGTTGGTTGGTGGAGATAACATAATAAATATCTCCAACGCTATTTCTAATATTTATCGATGATCTCAACTGTATTGCCAGTCCCATCCACTCATATGCTGATGACTCTACCTTACACTATTCAACTAGTTTTTCACATCAACCCAGCATGCAAGCACTCCAAAACAAACGTGGCGAGGCCATATAATGCCAGTCTTCGGATCTTTCAATTATATCTGATTGGGGCAGAGAATATCTTGTTACTTTCAACGCCTCCAAGACCCAACTATAGTCATATATATAGTCTATTTATTTAACCTGGCAAGGAATTGTCTTTTTCCCATCTTAATTACTAAGCTATTACAACGTGTATATAACCAAATATGCTGTAAATTACGAACACATGGCAATTATATGATATACGGACAGTGTAGTTTCATGTTTTTCCATTAGTTGTCTTGTAATGAGCTGCCACGAGAGTAATATATCCGCCAAGTTAAATACAAATCGATTCTTCGTAATTAATAGCCTATAGTGTTGAAATGTACTACGAAAATTTGACACAATGAATACAAACACCATGTGAGACGGAGCACTTTAATGACAACGTTTTACAGATAGCTTATTCAGGTTACCAATGTTAGTGACCCAAAGAAACTATCTGGGAACCGTTGTCAATAAAGTGTTCCTCCTCAAATGGTGGTTATATTCAGTAGACTATAGAACTTGACTATACCGCTCGACTATTTGCATTAATAGGTGAGACAAGATGAAGAGTGATGATCGAGAAAATCATGTCCAACCTTGACAATTTCAACTATGATTATCTCTCTAGTAATAAGTAAACAGTTGGATGGGATTCGTCAGCCTTGGTTGACAACCCATCTAGGGGAGACCAACTTATGCAAAATCCTAAGGGCGTGGCGCCCATCAGTGCCACTTGCAGGTGGTAATATCTACAATATAAAAAATACCCTTAAATAAACATAAATCAAGATTTTTCAGATTTTAAGCATTTATTCAGTGTCTTAGGAGTACTTTTATATTAAACCAATAGAGGATAATTAATCTGTAGTTATGAAGGTGGGACTCCGCTCCTGCCCGTGGGTGTTCTATCTGTAATTCATCCATTACTATATCCATCCTTCACCCTGTCTCCTTGAAACAAACATTAGATAATTTTAACTAGAAGGTCTCAATCAGTAGAACGTAACCAGTAGACCATATCAACCAGTAGACTATTACAACCAGTAGCTATCCACCACTGCAAATTCAACCAGTAGAGTTTAGGTTTGGATAAATTAGGTTATAACTATAAGTTAGCACTAGTATAGTTGTTCCTAGATGCGTTGTTCTGGTTGAGATCTAGTGGTTGAACTGGTGTACTGGTTAAGTTGTCCGGGAGCTAGGTTACTGGACTGCTATCTTTTGTAATTTTGTTTTTCTTCGCATGTTGGTATCTTGCGTTTATATTCTCTCTAAATATTGTAAATTTCATGTGAAAAAAGAACACATGCACTGTAACAAAACTAGGAGTCTATACATTGAAAGAGCAACAATTTGAACACATTTTCGAAAGTTTCCTTATAATGTAATTAATTCAGAATTCATATATGATACGAATCACAACTATGTGTAACGAGCCTGAAATAATGTGTTGAAAATGTTACACAATGCTATTGTACCACACTAATATATATGTACCAGTTTTGTTACGAGCTAAGTGTTCAATGGTACTCCCAACATATTTACAGTGTATCCTTGAGTATGTGTTTTGTCCATTTAGATTGCGAATGCATTTTATATTTAAAATGAAGATAAATCCTGTTATTTGCCAACAATAGTCCATGTTTTGTATTTTAACCTGGCGAATATTCACTAATTGCATTCTAATTTGACCTGATTGTCTGATGGTACTGTATCGCAATAATGTCTTTCAGTTGCAAACAAACATTCACAAAAGATTATGTACATAACCTAGTACCATCAGCTAATTAACTTAAAGTAGAGTTATCCAGTTAAATGGGACCAAGTGCAAAATTGCAAAGTCAAACACAGTAGACTCTAATTATGTAATTAAGAGGCCGAATACTTGGACCTACTGTGTGCCTTAAGGCCGCGTCCCATACAGTACGTCAAGACACGACAACGGCTGATGTTAGCCGATTTAACAACTTTTTGCCGAATCGACACGTTTGACACGAGGCTCGCCAGACAAGGACAGCCGCACGTCACTCACACGTCACTCACGACACATTTACGTCTGCCACACGTTAACTCGTGACCCTATTAAGATGTCAGTACGACACACACGTCTGCGCAACACGTTCACAGTATGCTAAGTTGGATGTTGATAGGATGTTAGTCGTCTGCCAGACGAGCAGCATATGTGCTGCGCAAGTGTGTCGCACGATACATACGTGTATCATCCGACAGGGTCGACTCCTACGACAGAAGCACGACCAAGTACCCAACCCTATATAAAGGTCGGGGGCCGTAGATCCCCACACAGTCTACCCCTAGGTGGGCACTAACGCGATAATGTAACGCGTTAACGATTTCGGGTTAACGTTTAACGTTTATCGGATAATTTTTTTCCAGCTTTAACGAATTAACGAATTAACGGTAACAACGTCATACTTTTTGTTCCAAAATAGCGATAATCGTTAATTAACCCGCTGAGTGCCAGGGACGCATATATACGTCCTCGCCGAAAAAAAATCGTAGCAGCGAAACGACTGTACCTATGGCTTTCATATTTTTACCACATATACCTTACCCTTTAGGCTACCCACCACAAAAATCCTAAATCCCTCCTCCCATCCACTCGCTGACTGTCGGTCCCGTCAGAAGGAAAAACATGGAAAATCTGTGGCGGCGAAACGACTGCACCAATCGGTTCCATATTTGTGTGACAAGTCCCTTACTCTTCTGCCTTCCCCCAACCACACCCCCAACCGCCTCCCACCACCCACTTCTAGCGTATCCGTACGAAGAAAAGGAAAAAAAGGAAAATCCGTGGTGGCGAAACTACCTCACCAATCGGCTTCATAATTATGTGTAACACAAGTAAAATACCCTTCTACCTTCCCCCCACCAACCCCAAAACCACCCTCCCACCCATACATTCCGATACCATAAAAGTCTCTGTAGTCTATAGTGTCTTTTCAGCTACTTTCGGGACCATCCGGGGACCTGATTTCTGGCGAGGGGAGTATTTTTTTTTACCATTATCCTTCCTTTCTCTCCCAACTTGATAGATTTAGCCAAAAAAGAAAAAAAAACAAAAAAAATCTGGCACTGGCAGAAGCACACCGTCAAAATTGGCTGGCACTCAGCGGGTTAATTGCCAAACAGGCAGAAATCCGCAGAATAGTCAATAAATAGGTAAACTAAAAGCCGAACCGAACCCACGTAATGGTTTTTTTTTTGTTTTCTAATAAAATACTGATAGCATTGCTGCATTTAAGATTTTTTATTTAAAATATGATAAATATCCATATCTTCGATAAATAACGATACAATGAAGTAACGATATCGTTATCGAAAGGATCGGATTGGTTGTCTGTTTTTAGTCGGGCGTTTGTCATGTCATGGTCGTGTCGAGCTTACTATAGTCTGGTTCGAACATTTTTCCCGATTAATTCCCGATTATTGTACGTCAAAAACCATTGCTGCACGTCCGAAAACCGATCGACATACGTCAGCAGCACGTCCAAAATTTAACGTTTTTTTTCCCCGACCATCAAAAACAGTCGGCTGAAAAATAGTGCATACACTAATTATTGGCCGACTTCACGGACCTGTCGGCAGCACCCCGTCCAGTTCCAGATCAACTCGAGTAGAGCCGATTTCTTTACACGATGTTACTCGATCATGCACGATTTTTCAAAAATTAAAATATTTTGAAAAGATCGGCTCTTGTCGGGTCTTGACGTACTGTATGGGACGCGGCCTTTATACTTATTTTCTGGCACAAAATAATAAAGTTAAAATATATAATCAAATCCCCTTTTCCCTTTTAAATAAGCTGATTATATATTATTCATATATGAATCCATTTTACGGATTCTGGGTGTATTTATTTGGATTATATCCATACACACGAACAAATAGTGTGTACATGTGGCAAGACCACTTGTCTCTTTACTTTTTAGTTTGATTTTTATAAGTAGGCCAGAAATCTTGAACTCTATCTTATGTAACTCGAAAAGAACTTTAACAAATTGAGTGTACATTTCCACATGAGTTCCCTGGCTGACACTACCAGCTGGTAGGTAGCATTATCAGCTCGATTACTCTAGTATTTTTGTTTTGGTTATTGACATTAGTGGTAAAGATTTCTGGCCTAATTATAATTAATATACTATAGTTATCTACATGTACACAGCATAGCTTCAGTGGTGTTGATATATTTAGTGGACATCGGTTGACATGTCGGTGATTTATATGTACGAACTGCACAAAATAACTCGATACAGCTGGCTTGTATTTGGTACATCTTTCATCCTGTGGCCGTCATGATTTACTCAGTAATTACACTTTGTGACGCCTGCAGCTCAGCAGAACGCCACGTGGGCTCAGCCGCTCGCTTGGCCACTCGCTAGCACTCGCCGGGGCAAGGTATTTGGCTACAGTCTATCTATAATGTTGTTCTTTCTTTCATAGTGTTCGTGTTGTTACAGACAGTCCCGTGGAGGTCTTTGTTTTCGTCTGTGACAGCGGGAAGCATTTTATATCATGAGTTGAACATAGGATGCATTGTATATAGTTAAGGAGAGAGAATAATATAGGCAGTGGGGTGGTAGTGTGTGTGTGCATATACATGTGCTGCCTCCCCCCTCGCTTTGTAGGCTCGCGCGCGTGCCGTCTCGCGCCTCTTGATTGGCTGGTGGTTCCTGGCGCCTTCTGCAGCCCTGCTGCTGCCTGGTGACGTAGCGGCCTGTGATTGGCTGACCACCATGCCTTTGTGTGTGATCCTGGAGGGGTCCCGAGGAGTTCCTTCCTCAGAGCTTTCCTGACTAGCATACCCTTCACATGTCCCTTGCCGCCCTGTCTCCCGACTTCTACCTATAGAGCACTTTCTCTCTCTCTCAACTTCTTACCTCTCATTCTTCTACTCTATTTAATATCATAACTTCCCTTTGGTTCTGCACGATTTCATATATCGGCCATCGTATTATATGCTGAAGCTCTCAGATAACACATGTTTAGTTAGGCATTTTGGAAGGGTTACCATTTTTTGTCTGTAGAGGTTTGACACACTCACGGTGTATCCCTTCCTGTATCTTGGTGGTCTGCTGGGGGATTTAATGCTAGACTGGGATAAGGCTACTGGTGTGTGATTTCCGATGTGTACTAGATTTTGTTGAACCTGTACAATCGCAACGGAGATGTGGGAAGCCTAGGTGGTCTTTCTGACTGTGTACCTTGTGAGTTTAGCGCTGTGTTGCGAGTGAGGGCTTTTGCCTCTGCCACCCAACACTGTGCTAACTCGGTTGCTTTGACTTTGAGAGGGTCGCCAGGAGAGAACCAGATACTAGCGATCTGGATCTCTCAAGAGAGCACCCCGTCAATTAACGTAATTTGGCCGCACAGCCTTAAGGACTTCGCTAGGCTACGAGCCGCTTGCTCAGCCATTGTTTCCTAGCCTACTACATCCCAGCTAGACTTTATTCGCCTAGCAGACACCAGATTTAGATTATAAACTCTTTCTGTTATGTATGCATTATTATTCACGGCATTTATTAGTCTAGGTTGTTGTTGAGTTGCACAACCCTAGTAGGCTGTTTCGTTGATGAGGAAGTACTTCTTTTGTTGTTTGAGTTCCTACTATTGCGCAGTTATTATTCCCGTGCCAGTTAACCCTATATGTCCTTTCAATTGTCATATCCTGTTCCTGCTTTATACTACAGTTCAAAATCCGATACGATCATCTTACCCCCAGCATCAGACTTTCTTCAGAAGATTCCTGCTCGATGCTTTGGGACTTTCGTTCACTTTCTTTAGTATAGGAGTGACAGTTCATTATTGTTTAGAGAAACTTTAAATATACCTTCTTCTAGTTTGCATTAAATCATTGCAGTGATTTAATTAAGATCTCTATCTTTTCCTAGTATACCTTATTAACGTAATTGTATGTTGTTGTGATCAGGCTGTATCAGAGATCATCAGCCTGTAGTAGTAGTGCACTTATACTGAGTTATAGGATACCCCATTATTGCAGATTTAACTCTGGAGGGTATAGGTGTTTTTGTGCGCCGGCATTATAAATTCAGGGGTTGGATCTAGTGTTACCGTTGTGGCTGTGTGCTTTCCTAGTCCAATGATTAAGAGCCCTTGTTTTATACGAGCCCCGGTCGTAACAAATGGCGACCTTGCTTAGGATTTTGTGAACTTAGAGAAATATTGCAGGAGTGTTGTGGTCATTTGTTTTTGTTTAAAGGAATATAGTGGACACGTGGAATTTGTTTGGCAAGTAGTATAACACTTAAGAGTCTTCAAGCATTTTATGAGTGAATAGTGCTACATAAGAGTTTAGGTACTTCTATTTTTTTGTATATAAACGTTGAGAATTTTTGGTGGACACTGTCGAACGACGGATCAATGTACAGTGAGGACACAGTAAGGGAAGCAGACTCTGAGGTGCAGCAGCGGGCTTTGTTAGATGACATTAGAGTTATAGCTAGTGAGGAGGATGCAAGGAAGTTTCTGGAGATACCTATTACTGCTGACCGGGTGTCGGGGATTGATCGGTATGGTCTCCAGTGTTTGGCCACGGTCATGGGGCATGTGGGCACTAGCAGCATGTCGAGAGGTGACCTGGTGGCCTGTGTGCTCGGCGGGGTGCGTGGGGCTTCGGGTGGAGCGGGAGCTGGGGCACCTTCGGCCCAGCCCCCATTCCACTCGACTCCTACCATGGCGCCCCCTCGGGCTCCGGAGCCGGGTATGTTCCCGCAGGCCGATAGTCACTGGCAGCGTGGTTTGTCACAGGGTGGGTCTCCAATTGTTGCATCTCCTCCTCCTCAAGGTTTAACTGCAGATATGCTCTTCCAGCTTGAGATGGCTAAGATGCAGCTGCAGCAGAAGCGGGAATCTGAGCAGCAGCAGCAGCGGGAGTTTGAGATCGCTAAGATTCAGGCTGAGGAGAGAAGGGCCAGATATGAGAGTGAGCTCGAGCAACGGCAGCGAGAGAATGAGACTGAGGAGAGAAAGGCGAAGTATTGTGCAGACATAGATCTTGAGAAGTCTAGGGTGGAGTCGACAGGGCAGCGTCTTGGTTCTGGGAATCGAGGTCTTGATCAGTCGTTATCGCACCTGCTCAAGTTGGTCCCTGTATTTGATGAGTCGGGTGTCACTGAATTTTGTATGCGTTTCGAGAAGAAGTGCCGGGAGCACCAATGGCCCGAGGTTAAGTGGGCAGCCCTTGTTTCCTCTAGATTGGTTGGCAAAGGACTCAAGGCATATGATGCGTTGCCCTTGGAGTCGTGCATCGATTACGAGGTATTGAAGGAGGCTGTCCTGCGGGCATATGAGTTACAACCAGAGACGTACAGATTGAAGTTCCGGGGTGTAACGAAGGGTCGTGAGTGCACCTTTCTTGAGCATGCCCGGGATCTGTCCGATGCATTTAGAAACTGGCTGCGTTCTGAGAAGGCATCGACGTTTGAGGAGTTGAAACAGCTGATCCTTCTAGAATTTGTTTTTAAGTGTACGGGCAGCGATCTGACGTTGAATCTTAAAGAGAAAAACCCAAGAACTCTTCAGGAGGCAGCTGAGATGGCTGACCTTCGGATGTCACTGATTCGTGGGTGCGGGTCTGCACAACGGAACGATGCAGGTAACAAGGGTCGCAACACTCCACCCCCCCGAGTCAGTGATACACCATATAACCATTACAACAAGAGCAACGATACTAAGTCTGACCATAAACTTAATACAGTCCCGTTTAAGAAGGGTCAGGCCCTTCCCCACCTCAAGGGCAGCCCAAGGGGGAGTTAGAGTGTTTTCATTGTCATGAGAAGGGCCATTTTGCAAGAGCCTGTCCATGCAAGATACCTAATGCAGTCGTGTCTTTGGCTCGCAACATTGGGGTGTCCCCGAAGTTGTCTGAGTTTGCCCGGGGTATGACGTCAGAGGCTGGGACACAGCCAGTGGAGAAGAATCCGGAAGGCTCGAACCCTGTCCGCGATGTCTTTTGTGACCATCGAGGGCATGGCTGCGTGAGGTGGGCTGGTAAGAAGCATGGAGATGAGCTGTTGCGAGACACGGGTGCCTCTCAGACTTTAATGAAGAACTTTACTGGTAGACCAATAAACGCGGCACGGGTGGTTGTGGTGCAGGGTATCAATGCTGTCAAGTCATACCCGTTGGTCAGGATGGAACTGGAGGTGGATGGTGTGACACGAGAGTTTGATGTGGGTGTTGTGGAGAATTTGCCTGTTGGGGGCGTCGACCTTCTTCTCGGCAACGACTTTGCGGTGCCTACTTCTGAGGTTTCACCCTTAGTCGTTGCCGAGAAGCCGGCCGACGTGAGTAGGGAGGAACAGGAGTGGGTAGAGAAATGTCAAGTACAACCTATGGCGTGCGTTGTTACAATACCTCTTGCATCCAAAGTGTCACAGCCTATTCCTCAGTCTTCTGATCAACGGAGGAACGGTTGGAAGAAGATGGCTAATGTTGGTAACAGTTTGAAGAGTTTAGTACCAGCGGCTCTTCTTGGCAACTCAGTATTGGCACCATTGTTGAAGTCTGGAGAAGCCCCAGGACCTGTCACAGCTAGTGAGGAGGTAGGGCAGGAAGAGACTCCGAGGCAGCAACGTTACACACGGAGAGAAAAAAGGGTTGCTCAGTTTGATATTGGGGGAGGACTTGGGTTGCTTCGGAAGCATCTAGACAGGTTGATTCCCTCAGATATTTGTAAACTGCAGTTGGAGGATCTGGAAGTTCAGAAGTGTGGTAATGGTGCTGTCGAGATCAAACACGAGGACGGGGAAACATGTCATGTGAACCTGTTGGAGGAGTTTGTGAGGCAACCACCTGAGCAGCCTACTGTCCCTGTGTTGGTCTGCAGCGGCCAAGGTGGAGAAGGAGAGGGGGGCAGTAGGGCACAGGTGAAGGAGAGTAGGGATTATCATGTCTCGGCGGAGCAGTGGGCGGGGGACACAAGTCTGGTAGCTGTGGAAGCGCTAGAGCACCTGCCTGAGCAGCAGTGTGCAGCGCTCCAGCACCAGCTCGGTTCATACCCCACTGGTCGTGCCGAGCCCCTGAGCCTCACAACTCAGGCGGTGCAAGATGTTCCGCGGGCAGGTCACGTGAATGTTGAGAGACCGTTAGCCTCGTTGTTTCGGTGGTTCAAGGTGGGCGACGAGGCTTGGACATGGTTGTCAGGTCAAGGTCGACCCATGGCTGCCAAGGGTGGAGGGACGAAGGTGGAGAAGGAGGGAGACTACAGGTTAGAAGCTGCGGTCTCAGCTGGGTTGTGGGAGGGCACTAGGCATGTTCTGCAAGATAAGTTGTTTACTAGGCTGTGGCAGTGCATCAGCATGTTTGTTGCTTCTCCAGGCCTGATGTACGGGGTAGAATCCGACATGGAGGCTGAAGACAGTGCGAGGCTCAGTTTAATTCCCTACCGTATAAATCCTTCTAAAAAGCCTGTTGTGAAAACAGAGCTAGATGACATGTGGAAAAAGGGTCTGAGGGATAAAGGATATTGTGAGTGGTCGTTGCCAGTGAGTTTGCAACCGGAGTTAAGTGGCAAGATCAGTGTGTGTGCATTATCCCTGACAGACACCTATCCATTGCCCAAGGGTCTGAGGGATAAGGAATGTCGTGAGTGGTCGTTGCCTGTAACTTGGCAACCTGTGTTAAGTGGCAAGATCAGTGAGTGTGTTGATTGCGAGAGTGTGTGTGCATTATCCCTGACAGACGCCTATACCTTATCGAGAGTTGACAACACCATAGACCGCCTCGGGGCTGCATCGCCTATCACGAAGGTAGAACTAGTGAAAGGTTATTGGCAGGCCCCGTTGCCGGAAAGAGCGAAGAGAAATGCCAGTCTGGTGATGAGCTGGGCAGTTTATCAGTGCCAGGTGTTGTTTTGCTGCCGGGACACAAGTTGGATGTGTGGCATGCTAAGGGCACTGATAATGTTTTGGCTGATTGTTTGTCACGGGAGGGTTTGTTTGCAGGAGAACCCTCGCCGTTCAGTCAGTGTGTGTTGAGAGTGGAGTAAAATTGGCTTGCCCCTGTAAGTGTAGCTGCCAAAAACATATTAAAAATGAAAATTCTATAAAAACTTTCTTTAATAGTTAATTTTTTTAAGTATGTTATAGCAAAAGTTCTGAGTCGAACCTGTGCTTCTCTCAGAAGGCTGGGCTAGTAGAAGCTCGCTCTAGGAGCATAGCAGTATGAATTGAGCTATTGTGTTGGGAGGGGTTGTAATTTGTTTTGATGAGAACTGAGCTTTGCCTTCTTTGTTGCGAAGTGCTTAGGGGTGGCGAGTCTTATCGGGGTTCTGCTTGTCAGATATAGGGCTCATGGTTGAGCGTCTAATATCTTGGGTGGGGTGTGACGCCTGCAGCTCAGCAGAACGCCACGTGGGCTCAGCCGCTCGCTTGGCCACTCGCTAGCACTTGCCGGGGCAAGGTATTTGGCTACAGTCTATCTATAATGTTGTTCTTTCTTTCATAGTGTTCGTGTTGTTACAGACAGTCCTGTGGAGGTCTTTGTTTTCGTCTGTGACAGCGGGAAGGATTTTATATCATGAGTTGAACATAGGATGCATTGTATATAGTTAAGGAGAGAGAATAATATAGGCAGTGGGGTGGTAGTGTGTGCGTGCATATACATGTGCTGCCTCCCCCCTCGCTTTGTAGGCTCGCGCACGTACCGTCTCGCGCCTCTTGATTGGCTGGTGGTTCCTGGCGCCTTCTGCAGCCCTGCTGCCTGGTGACGTAGCGGCCTGTGATTGGCTGACCACCATGCCTTTGTGTATGATCCTGGAGGGGTCCCGAGGAGTTCCTTCCTCAGAGCTTTCATGACTAGCATACCCTTCACATGTCCCTTGCCCCCCTGTCTCCCGATTTCTACCTATAGAGCACTTTCTCTCTCTCTCTCAACTTCTATCCTCTCATTCTTCTACTCTATTTAATATCATAACTTCCCTTTGGTTCTGCACGATTTCATATATCGGCCATCGTATTATATGCTGAAGCTCTCAGATAACACATGTTTAGTTAGGCATTTTGGAAGGGTTACCATTTTTTGTCTGTAGAGGTTTGACACACTCACGGTGTATCCCTTCCTGTATCTTGGTGGTCTGCTGGGGGATTTAATGCTAGACTAGGATAAGGCTACTGGTGTGTGATTTCCGATGTGTACTAGATTTTGTTGAACCTGTACAATCGCAATGGAGACGTGGGAAGCCTAGGTGGTCTTTCTGACTGTGTACCTTGTGAGTTTAGCACTGTGTTGCGAGTGAGGGCTTTTGCCTCTGCCACCCAACACTGTGCTAACTCGTTTGCTTTGACTTTGAGAGGGTCGCCAGGAGAGAACCAGATACTAGCGATCTGGATCTCTCAAGAGAGCACCCCGTCAATTAACGTAATTTGGCCGCACAGCCTTAAGGACTTCGCTAGGCTACGAGTCGCTTGCTCAGCCATTGTTTCCTAGCCTACTACATCCCAGCTAGACTTTATTCGCCTAGCAGACACCAGATTTAGATTATAAACTCTTTCTGTTATGTATGCATTATTATTCACGGCATTTATTAGTCTAGGTTGTTGTTGAGTTGCACAACCCTAGTAGGCTGTTTCGTTGATGAGGAAGTACTTCTTTTGCTGTTTGAGTTCCTACTATTGCGCAGTTATTATTCCCGTGCCAGTTAACCCTATATGTCCTTTCAATTGTCATATCCTGTTCCTGCTTTATACTACAGTTCAAAATCCGATACGATCATCTTACCCCAGCATCAGACTTTCTTCTCGATGCTTTGGGACTTTCGTTCACTTTCTTTCACTTTCTTTAGTATAGGAGTGACAGTTCATTATTGTCTAGAGAAACTTTAAATATACCTTCTTCTAGTTTGCATTAAATCATTGCAGTGAATTAATTAAGATCTCTATCTTTTCCTAGTATACCTTATTAACGTAATTGTATGTTGTTGTGATCAGGCTGTATCAGAGATCATCAGCCTGTAGTAGTAGTGCACTTATACTGAGTTTTAGGATACCCCGTTATCGCAGATTTAACTCTGGAGGGTATAGGTGTTTTTGTGCGCCGGCATTATAAGTTCAGGGGTTGGATCTAGTGTTATCGTTGTGGCTGTGTGCTTTCCTAGTCCAATGATTAAGAGCCCTTGTTTTATACGAGCCCCGGTCGTAACAACTTCAATAAACAGTATTATAACAAAGGAATGCGAAGAGAAACAGACAAACTAGTTCCACAAAAATTAGGCTGCTCGATTATATACTAAAGTTAAAGAAGCACATGCACCAGTATGGGCTTATTCAGCATAAAAATAAAACAAATATTAATAAGTAAGCCAGATATTGTGACCCCTAATAAAAAAGGGTTGTTATTGAGTTCACCACCCGTAAGTGACAGATTAGCGTGTCGCCCATCGATAATTTGTTTAGAGTTTATTCCCCTAGATGGGTTGCCCACCAAGGCTAACGAGTCCCATCCACACGGAAATACCCATATTAGATAACAGGGTGAGCGCTAACACCAGAGACAACCCTGTCACATTATAGTGGAAGAGTGCAGGAGGGGATCCACACAAATTCCTCAGGGGAACTCGGGGACCCTGAGTCATACTACATGCTGGAATACTGTATGTAGGCTGTATATTTCCACATATATTTCCTGGCTGACTCTTCCAAAGAAATAGAAGTGTTAGCTTGATTACTCAAGTTGTTTTGAGTTATAAAGGTTATTGATAAAATATTGGTGGCCAAAATATTGACTGCAGGTAAGGTTTATATTTGTATGTATTCCTTTGTAATTTGGTGGTATTATGATTGGTCTGTATATTTCCAGGTCAACACATGATGATACACATTCAAGTGTGTTGGGTAATATATGGGCTGTGATTTGCCACTACGCTCATCTAGTGTCAAGATAACAATAACCATTACATCGCCGTAGCACCAATGATAATTGTTGACACAATGAAAAATAATACTGCAAATATCACACAGATACATTGATCTAAACAAAACAAATCATAGTTACGAGGATAAAAGCAAGAAACAAAGTAAATATATAGAAAAGACTATTACCAATAATAAAAAAACAGAATATGACGCCAATCCAGAACATGAGATAGGGAGAAAGGTGTGAGGGTTGGTGAACAAAGAATAAGGAACCACAAATATGAGAGTTTATGGTTGACTGGAGAACATACACTAAAAAGTACATTACACAGACACAAAAGAACGTTAGGGGAAGAATAAATTCACAACAATTGGTTTATTTAGACATCCTGCTAATTTTTAAAGGGAGACGTATATTTGTATGTGGTTATATACTATATATATATATATATATATATATATATATATATATATATATATTTGTTAGTATGTCAGCTGGTGAACCGGGGCACCGTAATTTCCATAATAGTAGGATAAGTAGGGATAAGACGCCTGGACCCATCTTTATTCTCGAATTTTTGGCTTACATTAAGCCATCTTCAGGAGTACCATATCATCCCTAAACAAACAAAAAAAGCAAAATTTCACAACAGAAGGAACAACAGGATCACTAATAAGTCGGTGGAAAACGAGTAAACAATTACAATCTATTCCATATAAATATTTATAAGTTTAAAATGTATAAACATTACTGAAAACTCACAGTTAGAAGTAGAAACAAACTCATCTAACTAAATATATATATATATATATATATATATTTCTAATCTCTCAGTGGGGTTCGAACCGCCGACCGTCAGGACGATAGCCGACGCTTTAATCAACATTTAGTGGCTCACGTGTATTTGTGATATACACTCAATATATATACTGTATATATATATATATATATATATATATATATATATCTCTATTTCGTAATTTACTTAAGAACATCGTGTACTATCAACAGACTACACCTTTTACAAAACATAATAACACACAAATCACATAATGCATGAAACTTACAAAAGTATATATATATATATATATATATATATATATATATATATATATATATATATATATATATAGCTATTTCGTAATTTACTTAAGTACATCGTGTACTATCAACAGACTACACCTTTTACAAAACATAAGAATATAAAAATCACATAATGCATGAAACTTACCAAAATACAGGGAAACAAAAGACCAGACACGTTCACAGAACTGGGTGTGGGGATCAACTAAAGCACCGACATAGTTCAAGTGACCGAGGAGCTGTGAAAGAAAAGAAAACTAAAAAAAATTGATCGAATAATTTGAGAAAACTAAAATCAAAAAGATTAAGAGATGTTCGAAACATTAAGTTCTGGATTGAGCTTCTTGATGAGTAATTTGTCTCCAATGAGTGCGTTTGTATGATGCCTAAATTTAGCTAATATTTGAAAATCTTTATCAGAGAAACGATGATCATTCTCATGGGAGTGATTACGGACGGCAGAAAATGTCATCTTTTGTAAAAAACTACATGACCTGTAACTATTGCCAATATGTTTGTATACCCTTATCTTGAATGAACGGCTAGTACATCCAATATACCCAGCATTACAGCTAGGACAAGTAAATCGGTATAGTAAACGATATTCGAACATAGAGGGTCTAGCACACGGTCTTTGATATGAACAAAATTACCAATTTTGAAGTCATTAGTGAATATAATCTTAAGTTAACTGCGGGGAATGAATCTTTTAAAATATTTTGAGCAATTTTCCGAAATTCGTAACTAATGTTACCATAGATATACTTAACCAATTTAGGAACATCATTCTTGGGTTCACTGGTTCCGTATTGTTTGACATTCAAAAATTTATTTAAGATACTGTTGAAAAGATCCTCCTTATAACGATAGTTACTAGGTAAAGATTTGCTGCCTTTTTTTAATATCGGTGTTACGTTGGCGAGCTTCCACCGATCAGGCAGAGTCCCAGACTGTAAGGATTTATTGAAGAGCAATGTCAGTGGTTTGGAGAGTTCATACTTAGTTTCCTTTAGAACTCTAGGCGAGATCATATCAGGTCCAGGCGATCTATTTACCTTGAAACAAATTTCTCTCTATAATGCTGATACTGCTCAGAACGTCAGAATTACCTATCTGAACCGGCGATGCTGTATGGATATTACTAAGGTCTTCTGTTGTAAAAACTGATACAAAGAAGATGTTGAGAGCGTTACTCATTTTTGCTTCATCTATAGTGTAATCTCCTTTCTCAACTATTAACGGTCAAATCGTTGAAGTCAGTACTTTCTTCTTCCTGATGTAACTATAAGATATTGTCGGGATTATCTTACCTTGATTTGCAACATGTAATTCTAGCGTGTTTTTACTTTGTTTGATTAACATTTTGTCTTTGCGTCATAGATATACATATATCACTTTATGTGCATGGTGTCAAAGATAAATTCCCCCATCGGTTTGTCCCCTGGTCAGGACTCCTCAAAGTGCCCTGGACTCCTACCTTCTAATCTTATCTATCCATTTCTGTAACATTTGCAGCCTTTCCTCTAACTTCCTCTCTGTGGAACACCATCTCATTTACCAAACCCGACTTACTTTTCCTCACCGAAACTCAGTTGTCTAAGGCAACAGACAGCAAACCCTTCTCTAGATCCTCCTATTATCTCTATCCTCAATTCAAAGCCAAAGATGGATGTTGCGTGTACGTATGCAACAATCTTACTTGCTCTCGTGTTCCCAACTTTGACTCTTCTGAATTATCAATATTTGGCTTAAGCTAGCTTGTCACTCTCACACTAAATATATCTGTGCTGTTTATCTCTCCCCTAACTCTACTGACTATCCAAAATTCTTTGACTATCTTACTTCTAAAGTGGAACACATTCTATCCTTCTGTGATATCTCCATCTTAGGAGATTTCGATGTTCACCACCACCAATGGCTCTCCTCTAATTTTACTGACCAACCTGGTGAACAAACCTACATCTTGTCTATCCTAAATTACATAGAGCTGTTAGTTCAGGCTTATCATTATGGCCTGTACACCGTATTTTCGATGGTATGCAGTCTTGCACTGCTTTTAGGTAAGTGTTTGCGAATAATTCCCAAGATGTATTTATGTCGTTATTGTTAATTAGACAGGTCCAGTCAGTTTCTTTAAACATTGCTCTAAGTTTACAAAAGTTTGCTTTCTTGAAATTAGGGACTTTTTCGATGCTGCTATTTGGTTCGTTAATAGTAAATTATAACCCACTGAGCACCAGCTAATTAATAATAAAGGTACACTGTGAGACCAGCCGACTTTGTATTTTTTTTGTATTTTCTAAAATAGCTGAAATAGGTGAGAAATTATGAATAGCAAAAAAAAAAAAAAAAAAATCACCTTGGGCATTTGGGGGTCCTATGGGGGGCCCGGGGGGGGGGGGGGGGGGGGGCAGCTTCAGCCATCAGCTGATGCAGGGCGGTCTTCAAACTTCCCGCCCGCACCACCACGGCTGAGCGCGGCAGCATGGCAGATGTACGATGCATCCAGTTTTCGATTGATGGTTATTTACACCACCCAAGCATCATGTGTGCCTTCATAGTTCATATATTAGCAACATGTATCACATAATGTCATTGTAAGTGAAGTTACAGTGTGATAAGTGCATAGATTCAAGTTTTATAAATGGCGAGGGAGTGGCAAGTCCCGCGGGCGTCCTGGTTAACATGGCGACTGGCGGGCTGGCGGCCATCTTGGTCAAGAACTCGCACACGTACAACAAGGCAAGCTGACAGACATTCCACTACCCCATAACTTTCCCTTTCATTCAATGCCTCCCTCATGCACTGTTTATTGATTTTATACTTTACCGTATGTTTTATAGTTAGAATATGAGTGTTACACATTGTTTTAGGCACCTTTGACTTAGAAATATGAGTTTTGACGAATTTTTAGTGGGGAGACAGGGGAGATGGTGGTGAAGGCTGGGCTGGGGGCTCTGGGCGAGTGGGGGAGGACCAGTGTAGCTTACACATCGCCTAGCTTGTTGTGTACGTAGCAACATGAAACACTCTCTCGTCTCTTGTTACCCCTACTATGACCTGGCAGAATTTTGAGGAATGCCATGGGGTCTGGGTCATCATCCTCCTCCTCTTCCCCACTTGGTGGGGAGTCAACTATTTCATGGGGAGCATTAGGGGAGCGATAAACATCGTTAGGCGACGAGATACATCCGACACTCACGAAGTACACAAGACAATTGGCCGGGCGGGAGGCTGCCCAGTCCTCCTACTCCCTCCCTCCTCCCGCACTCTCCACCACGGCGGGACTTGGGTATTGCCAATTAAAAAGTATTGCCACTGTTGGGCAACATCATTAAGGTATATCCCATATAAATTTGAACCCTCTAGCTACCATAGGACAAGAATAAATAAGCTCGAAAGTGGCGGTGATATAAGTGGGTAAACTGGCTTTCCCCATCCGCCCGTACTAACCCGCGCGGCTGGACTACGAAGTTGTCGAATACCGACACTGTTCGGCAACATTATAAGGTATATCCCATACCATCCTCAAGCCTCTATCTACCATAGGGCATGAGTATATAAGGTCGAAATTGCTGACGCAGGTGCTGCGGCGCTGGGGTTTATCGTTACATACATTGCCGACGCATCACGTACGTCGCTGGGGTCCTGTGGGTTAAAATGAAAGTTATCGTACGATGGTCGCTGATACTGAATGCATTACCGACATTCAAATTCTCTATCGATTCTTTTTTTTATGAGTGATTACATTACTTGTATGCAATTCAATACTAAAAATGATTCGGGTGTACACAGATGTATTGTGAGAGTAGGAGAGAGAGACCAGGTGTAAGATATTGAGAGTATGTGCAAGTGAAGGGAATGGATATGAGCTAAAAGTCGTAGAAGAAATGGAAGAGAAACCAGAAGAGGGCTTATAGAGACGGCCTGATCTAGTGCGAACGAGAGAGGGGTGAAAAGAAGAACATTCAGAGAGAGTGACGGGCGAGAAGAATTCTATAGTTATAACAAAAAGAAAAAAGTAGTTACTTCAACTTTTGGACCGTTAGTTGATGAAAATAAAGAATACACCAAAGACAAAGTACAATGAGTAATGCCCTCAATACCTTCTTTGCATCAGTTTTTACAACAGAAAACCTCAGTGATATCCCTACAGCATCGCCGATTCAGATTGATAATTCTGATGTTCTAAGCAATATCACCATTACAGAGAGAGAAGTATTGAAATGTTTAGATAAATTCAAGGTAAATAAAATGCCTGGACCTGATAAAATATAACCCCTAGAGTTCTAAAGGAAGCTAAGGATGAGCTCTCCAAACCACTGACATTGCCATACAATTAATCCTTGCACTCTGGAACTATGCCTGATCAGTGGAAGCTTGCCAACGTAACACCGATATGAAAAAAAGGCTCCAAATCCCTTCCCAATAACTATAGTCCCATTAGCTTAGCTTCAGTTGTATGTAAAATGCTAGAAACACTCATAAGAAACAGACTCGTAAATCACTTAGAGGAAAATAGCATACTTAAAGATGCTCAATACGGCTTTCCTTTCTTAACAAACGTTCCTGGTTAACAAATGTCTTAGACTTCTTCCACGATATCCTCAACCTCTATGATGAGAGTAAAGTTGTAGATATTATTTACCTTGATTTTCAAAAGGCCTTTGACAAAGTTCCCCACAAACTTTTACTACTAAAACTAAAAGCGCATGGAATTCAAGATGGTGTGTTGAAATGGATAGAAAATAGGCTCAGCGACAGAAAGCAAAGAGTAGTCATAAAAGGTAAGGCATCTAAATGGACCAATGTAAGTAGCAGGGTACCCCAGGGATCGGTATTAGGACCCATTATCTTTCTAGTTTACATCAACGACATACATAGATGAGGGTCTCACCAGTACAATCTCAAAGTTTGCTGACAATACAAAAATTGCAAATATCGTACTCTCAAAAGATTAAGTTGACGATATGCAACACAATCTATATAAGTTGTCATGTTGGGCCCAAATTTGGCAAATGAGTTTCAATGCGGATAAATGTAAAGTAGTACATATCGAATACCGAAATGAAAAAACAAGCTATTCGATGAATGGCACTCAGCTAAAGAGTGTAGAAAAGAAACCGATCTGGGAGTAACAATATCAAGTAACCTAAAACCGAGTCAACAATGTTCAGAAGTTATTAAGAAGGCAAACAAAATAATTGGCTTTATTGGTAAGTCATTTGAGCATCAATCCAAAGAAGTTATCTTACCTCTTTAAAATTCCTTAGCCCCTGCTGTACCATAGGGTACTAGCATAAATGTACACCCCAGTCCCAAGCAATGTGCCCAAAATGGCTTCAGAGGCAAGATATAACAACCTCCCACCTCAAAAGATGGAGGAATACTGCCTCTCCCAGCATGAGGGGGCTTGGATATAAGCTGAGAAGTGCTGCCAAGGTCTTGGAGCAGTGCTCAAACGTCGTGGTACCAGGTACTGCCTGATACTGGCAGTTACAAGGATCGTATATTACTGGCAGACGTCGCTGGGACTGGGGAGTGATTTATCTACTGACGGCTCTCTACCGTTGCTGGTACTGAACGAGTTAGTCCGCCCTCTTCTGGAATACTGCGTTCAATCCTGGTGCCCTTATTACCACAAGGATATAGACAAGCTAGAACGAGTTCAACATAGAGTTACCAAAATTATATCTAGCCTAAAGAACAAAACATACAAGGAGTGTCTTAGAGAATTAAATCTATTTCCTTTAACCCAGCGCAGACTAAGAGGTGACTTAATTCAAGTGTTCAATATCATCAAAGGCATCGAAAATATGTACTGTAGAAAGTTTTCCACTATCGAACAATCTAATTACACGCGGGGAAACAGTTGCAAAATTATTGGTAAATCTTTTAAATCACACGAATCTAAAAATGTCTTCTTCAGTCGAGTTGTCAACTTGTGGAATGGGCTTCCCCGAGACGTTATAGACTGCAGCACCGTTGATTCTTTTAAATTTAGCCAAGACAAATATTTTACATCAAACCCGCGACTGACTGCGTTAGTAAATGAATACATTTATTTTATTCCCCATTCAGGTTCATCAAGGATTATTGCGTATATACTGTACAGTATATTACTAAGATGTTACTCCCTTTTTCCCAGATATACGAAAGATAACTTATAACTGTGTTATGTTACTAACCCCTCTGTCCCCTAATTACTTCCTAATCCTGCCATGGAGATTAGTTCGAGAGCAGTAGTTCCCTTTCCAATGTTCCCTTACCCACTCTAAACCACTGTTTGGACACTTGATCCTCAGTGTTTTGGAGGATATATTAAGCAGCCTAGAGGGGTCACTAGATATGTTGTTGCTTGATTTCCTTTGTACTCTCTTTCTCTCTCTCTCTCTCATCAGTAGTATATAATATTTCTCAACTTAATTTTTTACTATGAATATCCCAGTAGAATTGTTCTCGTTCTGCTGGGGGACTTATTTCCCCAACTATAATTTCATGCAGACGAATGGTCGGAGGAAAAGGTGGCTGGGGAGAGAGCCTTCTGCATTGTTATCCTTGCCTTCCACTTTGTAGCAAATTATATTTTAGCATTAACTCCGGACTGCCTAGTAGGGACCACAAGGTCTGTGCATTCTGTGTAACACTCTCTCTCTCTCTCTCTATATATATATATATATATATATATATATATATATATATATATATATATATATATCTATATCTGTTCCCGTTGGAGACCCGCAGGCTACGAGGTCAGCTCATTGAAGTTGTTAACACCTAACGAGCGGCCTAGGCGGTAATTTATATGTACCGCCCAGCGGGGTGTTTTTACCCTAAATAGGGTTGTTTACGTGATCATTTTCATGCCTAAATAAGACCCAGAGCGTAAAACAAGTATCTATCCCTGAAAGGGCATAAATAGAGCTTTCCAATGACACCCCAACCATCCTTGTACGACTGCTAGTTTTCTTGCAATGATCGCGCAGCAAGAGTGCAAAAACCATGTAATTAGGTAGTTTCCCTACATAATTCCCTGTGTAGCGAGTGGGGGAGGGTGGAATTCATGTCAGTAGGTCCGCCGCGGTGGTCTGGAGCAGTCATACGCTTGCTACTCTCCTGCCACCACTTATCTCTCTCTCTCAGCAACATTACTTGCTGAAAATGGCACACGACATAAGTTGTGAACCGCCACTTAGTCCAAATTTCTTTCACAACGCCGCTAATAAACGGTAAATTAAAATACTTAATGGGTTTGACAATGTGGATTATAGCAAAATGTTTAGCCTCAATATGAATACAACATGCAACCATGGCTGGAAATTAAAATTGAAAAGGTTCAGCACTAGTGTCTGTGGACACTTTTTCACATATAAGATCTGTTCTACCTGGAACAAACTTCCCTCCGAAGTTGTAAATAGTTCTACAGTAGAGCAGTTCAAGAAGAGAGTAGATAGTATTTTGCACACTCTGTAAATAGTGTAAGCACTAAACAGTCTCCTTCCACTTCGAGTATCTCCTCGGAATGGACTGCAAGGTCTCTGAGATACTAAATATTCCTTGTAACTCCTTGTAACTCTCTCTCTCTCTCTCTCTCACATCCCACTCTTCTTTTATTTCTGTTACACTCACTCTCTATCTTTGTTTTGTTTCAATGTCTCTTTTCTGTTTTAAATTTAATTCAATCCCGACATTTGTTCCTTTCTCTAAGGCAAGAGATCAAGACTTTAAGAAACTCGAGTGGTTGTGTTCTAGGAAATAAACAACTTCTTGTAAAACTGTCCTGGGCTGATCTAATTTGGTTATGTCCCTCCCTTGAGTTAACCCGTGTATTTTAGGTAATTTTTATTTATTTTGACATCCAGAAAAAAACAGGATGTTATGTGACAGACACCAAGCTGTTGAACGTGACTGTACAACAGCAACCTCGTGGCAAGCTTTCTCTCCCTCTTTCTTTCTCAACATGCGGATGTGGAGAGAGAGAGAGAGATTCGCGCCAATTCTCTCTGTCTCGACCTGCCTACGTGACCCCCGGCACCTATACACCTGCGGGCGCGATGGCGTAGTGGACAGCACCCCCGTACCCCCACCTACTTTTCTCCCTGTTGGCTACCTACCCTGTAATCACATTAGCCTGCACAGGATTGGATTAGGCACGTGTTTCCTGGCTTTGATTGGACTAGCGTGGACAGAGAAGAATATAAATAGACTGATATTTGAGAGTTCAAATCAGTTACATTCTGAGCTGTGGGGAGTAAAGAGCTGCATGGAGAGACAGGCTTGTATAATTATTGTATAATTGGTTTTTATTATATTTGTAGTGCGTTCCTCGTAACCCTACTCGTTAGTTCGTGAGTGAAATTGTGACTGTTATGCCCCTTTCCCACTGATGCGACTTCTCACGATTTTCATCGCCGACACCAATAAATTGGCACATTCGTGACATGTCTTAAACCCTCTCAAGGCCTCGCAAGGGCCCTCGCGGGTCGTCGCAAATGTTCGGACTGTTCAAAATTTTGGACGACGACTCACAAGGGTTCGTTGCCCTCGCAAGCATCGTCTAGTATCGCCGAGGGATCTGCGAGGGCTTCTGCGATCATCTGCGACATCGGCGAGACATCGCGGATGGTTTCGCACAAAAAAACTTTGCAACGCTGCATGGATGCTCACCGATGCTCTGCTCGCCGATGCTCTCAGATGTTCCGAGAACATCGACGATGCCAAAGAGCACCTTCGGCGAGGTGGGTAAAACAAAAAAGATTAGGCCTATAGTGAACCTGTCAACCCTTTTTTCTATGCACCTCTCTTGGGGGGTTCACCTGTTTTTTGTTCTCTTTCTCTCCTTTTCTCTCTTTCTCTGGTTTGTATCCATTCAGCCCCATTCAGCCAACTGTTTTAAGACGTTTATCCCCATCCAAGTATCGATATCTTCCTGGCAAGCGATAGCGAACCAGCATTATATGGAGAAATATGGCTTTGCCGGAGACATTTTCTATCGAAAAATGTACAAATTTAGCTTGCTCTCAACAATTTGTTTTATATATGTTGGCTCGCTACCGCTCACCAGGAAAATATTGAAACTTAGATAGGGGTAAACGTCTTAAAACAGTAGGCTGAACGGGGCCGAACGGATACAAGGCAAAGAGAGAGGGAAAGAAAGAGAAAAAAACAAAAAAACGAGGAGAGACGGAGAGAAAGAGAAAACAAAAAAAGGCTAGGTGGGCTCAGTTAAGCCGTGAAGCCACTTTCACACATTCACGATGTTGGTCCCGATGTACCCCGAGGTACACAAATTGGTACATCGGCAGAGACAGTGACACGATGTACGCGTTTGAGGACGAAGCCTCGACGGTGACACGTCGTAGCCACGACGGGCCAGATGGTACCACGGTTGCAACATGACGGCGCCACGTCAATGCTGTAACTGTCAAAATTCCGGTCAAAACCGTACCCCGACGTACCCCGACGTGGCACGAGGTGAACAGGACGAGGGGCGATGGACCTATGATGGTGACACGTTGCCGACCCGACGAGGACGACGCCACAATGTCAGGCAGCCTGACAGATATCGTCAATACATATGGTGTTAAAGGTATTACGTTCAACGGTCAAGTTTAAGGTAAGATAAGGTCGAATTATTTCTTTGTATGGTATAGGCGTATGATTTTTTTTATATAAAATCAAGTTTTTGTCGCAGAGCTGGTTCTTCTTAAATAACAATGTATTCATTGCCGATATCCGAAATTAATATCTAAAAACTGTATCGAACGTTAAATTATATGAAAATAGACCATGAAGTGAAGCGAAAATATTTACCAGTGGGTGACAGCGGCGACGGACAAAAAATATTCAGGAAAAATAAAAGTTTTGATCGTACATTGTCCATATATGTACCATTAGAAAGCTAATGAAAAATCCTATATATCACTTGCTTACAGAATATTCATTGTCCCACATTTTATCGGTGAAAATGGGGAGTTTCCCTCCCCAACTGGGCGGACTGAACAGTAACCTTCACCTACGGTGAAATTCCACATATTATAATTTTTATTTATTGTTTTGTTGAAATCCTATATAATAACCTTTCCTCTTGCCGTTCATAAAAACAAATTAAATACAAAAAAATAAAATATTATGGGTGAAAACCAATTGAGAGCGAATATTTTGGTGCGGCTGGGATTCTATAAAAACAAAAAACTATCGTTATAGATTTATTTCTATAAAATCCAATATTAATGATAGCATATTCTAAACACCGCCATAATATTCAGCGGAAAAAATTGCTGTGATTTAGTATGAAAATAAAAATAGCATAACAAAACGATATACCGGTACCGGTATATCTCATATAGTATATAATATAACACTGCGTTTAATCTCCACAGGTAGGCTACACTTCGTGATGAATCATATTTTCTCTAATTGTGGAAGGTAAAATGTATTGATATAAACCTATCTTGTGCAAAAGGATCGATATAAATATAGCTTGTATAAGGATGGAATCGTCGAAAACACAGGAACACTCTCCTCTATCTAAACCCATCCACCCACACAAACACTACCTTGTGTTAAATTAATCAATACACATTAAAATTCCTTTGGCTTTTACTATTATAAACACTACTGTATTAGGTAAAATGAAATATAATTCCATAGAGCATAATTATAATAACATTTATTGCATACCGTGTATCAGTGGCGGTCGATATAGCCACACAAGAACAATAACACACACACACGCACACACACACTCATTCGACAATTAACACACACGTGTTTCGGTAATCACACCGGTACACTGATTTTTCATTTGAACTTATTAACTCGTTTGATATAAGTTGATTATGGAATATTAGATACGGTATATACGGTATAGGCCTATACCATATCAGGTCTTTATTTATTCATCATGTGCGTATGTATAGTGTTGTCAGAATACTCCACTAATCCGAAGCACTGTCGGTCCGCTGCCATTCGGGTTACATGACTTTTACTGTAATATATTATAACTATTTATACCCCGACGCCGCCACGTCGATGCCGATGAACCTGATGCAGACACGCCAGACCCACGTCATCGACACGTTGTACCCGACGTTACCCGATGCTACCACGCCAAAAGTCCATCGTGCGAAATTTTTGAACAAATCCAAAACTTTGGTGGCCAAGCCAGATTTGCCACGTCCCGGGGTAACCCGACGCTCCCCGACACACGTTGGGGATTCCACCACGTTGTGTCCCGATATTCAAATCGGGTACATCGGGACCAACATCGTGAATGTGTGAAAGTGGCTTAACGCAAACATTGAGCCCACCTCGCTGTTTTTGTTTTCTCTTTCTCTCCCTCTCTCCTCGTTTTTTTTTCGTTTTTTTTTTCTTTCTCTCCCTCTCTCTTTGCCTTTTATCCGTTCGGCCCCATTCAGCCTACTGTTTTAAGATGTTTACCCCCATCCAGGTTTCAATATTTTCCTGGTGAGCAGTAGCGAGCCAACATATATATTGTTTTGTTTTGAGAGTAAGCTAAGTTTGTACATTATTTGATAGAAACATTTCTCCGGCGAAGCCGTACATTGCCAATCTCCGAATTAAGGAGAGAAGGTAGTTTTTCTGGTCCCCTTTCTTCCTAATGGTGTTACGTCCTGGGATATATAAACACTGGGCTCTTTCTATTGGACTAGGTATGCGGCAACAAGTAACAACGGAAAACGCTAGATCCAACCCTTATCTATAAACCCAGGCAACAAACCACCCTAAACCGTCAAGAGTCCTGCCTGGACAACAAGGTATCCTATGACTCGGTTACAGGGTGCACGCACTATAGACTGCTGATAGTCAAGCAGGCTATATAAAAGATCACACAACTAAGTTGACTTAAAGCTTCAAGGAAAAGATAGATAACGGAATTAAATTGCAGAAACAATTTAATAACAAACTAGAAGAAAGTACATTTAACGTTACGTTAATTAATACAACTAATCACCCCTGTGTGAAAGAAGGTGAAAGCAAACAGTCCTCAAAACATCGTACAGGTAGACAAGATGCGGGTTTCTAAACTGCATGCGGCTACTGTAGGATCTGATGCTTAGCAAAGAAAATACGTTACGGATTTAGAGAACTCTTAACTCATAAGCAGGAATAAATACTAGTGATAGGCCATACAGTGTATAATGGCATAGGTATAATTAAATAAAGGCAGCAACTCGCAACATAACCACATACAGGTGTGCTTCTCACTCTTAGTCAGGCAAGCCTGCTCGGACAGAGTCTCTAAGCCACACCCTGACTCACAATGCTCACAAAAACGGTAAACTGTGGCACAATAACAAGCATACAGAGATGATAAACCCCTAGCTGTTAATCTGACAGGCGGCAGAGGTCTAGCCGGAAGGATATAGGCTTCGGATACCCGGGCTGAGCCACCTGCTCTAGCCTAGGGACGTTCCCAAGTCTGTGCGCCAAATTACTCTAATTGAAAGGGTGCTCTCTTGAGAGACTCAGATCGCAAGTATCTGACTCTCTCCTGGCGACCCTAAAACAAAAGCAAGACGTGCTAACGCAGTGCTGAGTGGACTAGGCAAGGGCCCTCACACAACACAACACTAGACACACAGGGACACAGACAAGAAAATGCCCCCAGACTCCCACGGGTATCCTAGTAAAGTCGTGTGGGTCCACAGGACTCGCACCAGCAGACTTTACTTAAAGGATCGCAAAAAGCCTCCCCTCCGGTCTAGCTCCTGCTAATCTGACACAAGAACACACTAGCAAGCATGAAACCACCAAATATGAGACAACAAAAAAGCTTCCTAGGTCTCATTAACAATTACATCTCTGCATAAGGCCCAAAATCCTATCTAATTATCTGAGAGCTCGTCGTTAATACAATAAATAGATATATCAAGGGGATGGGATAATTAAATAGATTGGTGAAGTAGTGGAAAGAAGGTATACAAAGTAAGAGAGAAAGTTTCTAAGTGGGGTTGAGAGGGATAGATATCAAGGGGGTCCGAAGGGTACGACAGTGAGGTGAGCTCTGAGTCTTGAATCTGTCTGGACCCCACCCTAGGCATGCAAAATACATCCCATGCTTGGCAACACTCAACACAGTTGCCGGGTCAAAATCCTCTACCCCGTGCGTGAGTCGAAACTAAGCCTAACGTTGCGATCAAATGCATATGGCAACGTTTTCAGGCTCGTCCCAAGCTGGCAAGCGAAGCAACGTTCCAAGCCGGTCTCTCTCTCCCGCTCGTCTCCTCCCGCCCTCACTAGACTTACATCTTATATATTATAATGAAATAATCAACTATCGAGAATAAAATATACTAAGATGCGTTGGTTAAGAATAAGGGCAGCTTCAAACTGTGAAACAACATAAGAATATCCCAGACATTAGTTACGTTGTCGTAGGATATATACTAAGGAAAAGCCTGCCGGCCGGCTGCCGCCAGCCGGTTTCTAAACGGCTGGGAAGCCGACGCGCGCGCATGCCCGCACGTGGCTACTATGCAGAAGCGTCACAATGGTTAACCCCATTAGTTTTCATATTTTATGACGTTCGGCCCATTAGTTTGGCGATTTTAAGACATTTCACCCCATTTCGTTGTCAATATTAAGACTTTCGTGTCATTTAGGCGTCGAGTTTTTCCTGGCTAGAGATAGCGAACCTGTACTTTTTGAGGAACCGGCCTTCGGCTAGGATATTTTTCTATCGAAAAATTTACAAATTGATCTTGAAGGAGGGTGTTGGGGGGTGCTTTATATGCTTGATGGAGGTCTAGGGATGAAACTAAATAATTTCGCCGAGGTATTCACCGAACCATCGCTCAATTTGCCGATGAATTCGCATAATGTCGCCGATTGCGTCTTACCCATCGTCGCCGAGTGTAAACTTGTAAACGGTTTTTAACGGTCAAAATCGTTGACGTCGCAGAAATTCGTTGCGAATTGACAAGACTACGTCCTCGGCGATGAAAATCGTGAGAAGTCGCATCAGTGGGAAAGGGGCATTAATTAACCAGAGGTATATCGGAAACATAGCCTCATTTGATTTAAGATTTTTTGTTTGGAGAGACATATATTTTTGATTGGTGTTTACTTTTGTGATTAGATATAAGTTTGTGATTGGATATTGAATATTGGAGATTTGATGTGATATAGTCACACATTCATTTTTTTTTTTTTTTTTTTTTTTAAGAGACAATGAACGGAGGAAGGAAAAACACAGATAAAACAAAAAGGTCCATGTGCCTAAAGGCATCCTCCATTCATAAAATGTTTGTAACAACTGGATTTAAACATTTGTTGATTGTAAGTTTGTGGAAAGCAATTCGAGGGAAGTGAATTCCAAAGAGTAGTAGCTCTGGGGATAAATGAATTCTGATAAGCAGAAGTTCTGCATTGTGGAGGAGAAAGTGTAAATTCATGTAATTCATGGGCGCTCTCAGCTGCCCTAGTTCTACGGGGAAAGATGTGGAGAGGCGGCACAATTGAAGCAAGTTCCTCGGAACAATTGCTGTGAAAATATCTGTAGAATAATGCAAGGGATGCAACGTTTCTTCGTATGGCTAATGTAGGAAGGTCCTGTGTGATTGCAGGGTTATTGATTAATCTAATCGCTTTATTTTGAATTTTGTCCAACTGCCTCAATGCAACCACTCCACTTCCACCCCACAGAGGTGAACAGTAATCCATCTGAGAGCGCACATGACTTTTATATGTACGGCCAACTGCTCGTCAGTGAAGAATTCGCGAACTCTGTACAGGAGTCCCAGTTTTTTAGAGGCATTCTTAGCAATGCTTCTAACATAATGTGTCCAGCTCAGTTAGTAGTAGTTAATGTTACACCGAGAATGTTCAATACTAGGGGAAGTGGGAATATTTACATCATTAAAAATATATGGGAGTCAGTGAGATTCTGTCGGTTAGAAAATTGAATGTACTTTGGTTTTCTGTGCATTAAAGGAAACTAGATTCTCTTGTCCCCATTCATTAATTCTAGAAAGGTCCTGGTTCAGAGAAATTGCAGTGTTTATTTTTGAATTTATAAGATCGGGTTGGGTGAAAGAATTGGTAAATGTGAAGGAACTGTGGAGTGTTGAGTCATCTGCGTAGGAATGTATTGGATTATGAGTGGTAGATATGAGATCATTGATATGAATGAGGAACAGAGTTGGGGCCAAACTGATCCCTGGGGAACACCAGCATTTATTGAGTGAAATTGAGAATAAAGGCCATCTACCATTACACGTATTTTTCTGTTATGAAGATAAGAAGAAATTAGTGGAACTAATGATGCCAGGCCGTAGTGTGACATCTTCGACAATAAGATTGCTGCCAGACTCTATCAAATGCCTTTGATATATCCAGTGCTATTGTATGTGTTTCACCATGTTGGACTGTAGCTTGGTTGATTTGATGCGTAAGAAGCAAAGAATGTCTGCAGTTTGATCGACATCGTCTAAAACCATATTGCCCCACTATCACTGATTAATTTATTATTCTCCAGATGCTTAATTATGTGATTATTTAATATAATTTCAAAAACTTTGCCAAGAGTGGAAGTTATAGCTATTGGTCTGTAGTTTGATGGATCTGAAGAGGCACCTTTTTTAGGAACTGGATGGATGTTTGCTTCTTTCCAGGGTACTGGGAAGCATGAGGTATGAGTACACAGACGGAAAAATGTTGCCAATACAGGAGCGAGCACCAAGGAGCAATTCTAAGTACTATTGGAGGAATTTCATCTGGACCAGGAGCCTTATCGACTGAGATATTCTGCAAAATAGTTTTGACATGTCTGGTGTGGATCTTAAGTGAGGGAATTTCAGGTGAATTAAAATTAAGTACAGGGAATCTTGATTTATTTTCATCTAAGGTTGAGTTAGTGGAGAAAATATCCGCAGAAGGTTAGCTTTACCTCGTGGGTCACTTACAAGATTTCCAGTCAGAGATTTTTAATGGTGGAATGGATGAAGCAGTAGTGAAGTTGGATTTGAATGAGTTAAGAGTAGACCAAAATATTTTGTTATCATTTGGATTATTTAGAAGTTTATTTGCCTGCTTATGGAGAAAGTTTGATTAAGTTAGGTTTTAATACAGTTTTGGCATGATTTCTGATGTTTCTAAAGTAATTAAAGGCTTCATGTGTTTTTGATCTTGTGTATGCATTGTAGGCTATTGCTTTTTGTTCAGTTACTCTAGCACAATTATGGTCAAACCATTTAGGTGAATTAGATCTTTTTACTGTACTTTTGATGAGGAATAAAAAAGTTTCCATTCCAATTTTTACAAAAATCTTGTATGTGGCTCAAGGTGGAGTGTGCATCATTAGAAAAGAAAGAGGTCCAGGGAATATCAATAAAGAAACCTTGAAGACCCTCCCAGTCTGCCCTATCGTAATGCCATTTAGTCACCAAAACAGGTTCAGAGTGGGAAGGTGTGGTAGGTGATACACAGGTGGCCTGTATCAGACAGTGATCAGAAGATCCAAGTGGGGACCTCACTGTAACATCATAATTTTCTGAATTGGTTGTTAAAAATAAGTCCAGTAGGTGGGAATTATGATTAGGATTATCTGGTACACGGGTGGGTTGGTTGACTAGTTGAATGAGATTAAATTTGTTGGACATTATACTAAAGTTAATACCTAAATGACTTTATTTAAAACTATTGTCATTAGTAATTAAGCATTGTTTTAAGTCCTATTAAATTACTGTGACTTAGGTATATATTATAAATCAAACCAACTTTATTCTATGTAGTTAAAGTGAACCAAAACGGATACGAAACGATCCTGAAGTACTAAATGTTAATTTCCTTCATAATCACCTAATGTTTTGTGATTGTTAAATACTTTATTTGTTTTATAAATACAATTCCATTTTATATGTGACTTTATATATTCCCTGATCTATTATATTGATTAATTAAAAGTCTTGCATTAATAAGAAAGAATAAGAATAACTAATTAGCTAATCTAATAATAATAAGAATAATTATTTAGGATACGTAAAGAGGACACTGATAACATGAATAACGAGATAAGAGAAAAAGAGTAAAACATAATTTTTAGAAGGTTAACAAACTAAATTAAGTATATATAAACAGATCTTAATAATATTTATACTTTAATGATAATCCAGATTAATTACTTTAGTATATAATTAGTTTATAATTGCTTAAAAGTCCTTCCTTACATACCAAGCTTTTCTCTATTCGTAATTAGTAGCCTACTTAACATTAAACATTAAAATAATTCTATATAACTTTAAATAGTGTCATGATTAAATCTAATTGAAGTGTATCAGAGTATAAAAGATAACTGTCCCAACAGCTAACGGAAAGCAAGTCACAACAGAACAAGCTAACATTTTAAGTTCTATTGGCCTTCAGCTGTTTGATACCTTTTCATATTGTCTGTTCGATCTAGTTTTATTTAGTTAACCACTTTTGAATCAAGATACGTAACAATTTATATATATATATATATATATATATATATATATATATATATATATATATATATATATCCATAAGGAATCCATACTGACGTTTGGAAAGTAGATTATATGATGATAATTGCTTAGGACATTTTGAATTAAGGATTGTTTACATTTTTGTTTAGAGATGTAAGCAATTGGAGCAGGAATGGAAGACGGTAGAGGCAAGGCAAAAACGAACGAGTTTGCCTAGGCAGGGAGTCAGCAAGGAAGAATAGTTTTTGAGTACAACAGGAGGGATACCATCCGGTCCGTACGCCTCTTAGTATTAAGCACAGAGATGGCAGAAAGTACATCCTTAGAAGAGAGTATGATCTTCGGCATAAAAAAGATAGAATGACGAAAATGGCATATAAAGAGAGAATGGCGGAAATGGCAAATGAAGAGAAAGTGGTGGAAATTGCAAATATAAAACATGAAAGTATGTGCAAGACTCCGTGAATAAAGAAACACAAATATAACCTGGTACGAGGAGTGGAGCCACAATAAATAGATGATTAAAGTTGGAAAGAGGAAAAATGGTAAAGGGGTGGGAGTGGGGGCGGGGATAGGAAAGCAAAATGTTAGACGGGGAAACACAAAAGCAGCAAGGAATGTATTAACCCTTTCAGAATGTGGGGACGTACTTAATTTTTTTATTTTATGGCTACTATTATACTATATTTTATTTAAAAGTCAAAAGGTATATTGAGATAGGGTGTACCCTTTTTATTCCCACACATCCTTCACAAGTTGTATATATATTTTGTTTTCTAAGTGAGTGAGAGAGACAAAAGGCAGAACTGCCTGTGGCGAGTGCCCTTCCAGATTTGAAAGTGACAGGGCCAAAATCAAGTGGCGTTCGAGCCAAAATGCCAGGATACACACAGTTTGAAACAATAGGAAGAGGGAAAGATTGATTCTGGGAGTGAGTTCCAGAGTTCAGCTGTTGAATAGAAGACATTGAGAATAATGTTTCACTTTTGTGTTGGAGAGATGCACAGAGTAGGGGTGGGATTGTGTTGCAAGATGGGTGCAAGATTCTCTACGAAGAGGGGAGAGCCCTAAGGAACACTGATTATTGTAATAGCGGTAGAATAATGAGAGAGATGCAACACTGCGGCGAAGAGAGAGACTGCAGAGAATTGGTGAGTGGACTTGAGTTAATGAGACGGAAGGCTTTCTTCTCTACTTTGTCTAGAAGTGCTGTGTGAGAGGATCCTCCCCACACGTGTTAACAATACTCAGTACATGGATGCACGATGCCCCTGTACAGAGAAAGAAGCTGTGCAGGGGTAAAGAACCCATGGAGGCGGTTGAGCACATCTAGCTTCTGTGAAACTGTTTTAGCAAGAGTGGTGATATGATCTTTCAAAGAGAGATCAGAAGAAAAAGAGACACTGAGAATATTAAGAGAAGGTGAAGGGTTAATGTGTATGTTGTTGAATAGTAGGTCATAGTTTTTTTGGAAGGGGGTGGCGAGTAGAGAGATGGAGAAATTGAGCTTTGGAAGTATTGAAAGTGACAAGGTTTTCTCTGCCCCAATTAGAGTTAGTAGAGAGATCAGAAGATAGGTGTTTTATGGCCTCCTTACATGAGTTTTGGAGTTCCTGCTGTGAATGTTGTTGTGGAAGGCTAGTTGAATATTGTATTGTAGAGTTATCAGCACATGAATGAATAAGACTGGAGGTGCAATTGAGAAGGTTGTTAATGAATAATAGGAATATATTTGGAGAACTCTGAGGAACACGGCGTTGATAGGTTGAGAAAGTGAACGGTGGCCGTCCAAAACCTTAGCTATGGAACGGCCGGAACGGAAAATAGGAATTTGTGCCAGACTCTATCGAAGGCCTTTGATATGTCTAGCGCAACAGAAAAGTGTCACCGAAATTCCGAATGGAGGATAATCAAGAGTTAAGGCCGCGTCATACAGAGGCCGAACGTACTAGGACAAAGTCCCAAATAGGATGACTTGGCACATTTTTACCGAATTATGCCGAGACCCTCTCGATTGGTGAGGCCTACGAACATGGCCCGAACGAGTTAAGAATAATATACGATAGTCAAGAACGACCTACGACAAACTCCCGAACAAGAACCGAACATAAACTCATTATGCAAAGAATGAGTTACGAACATACCCGAATCATCAGACACAGTTCCGAATGACATTGGAATGATTCACGATAATGAACCGAACTTGACCGAACTAAAACCGATGTGATGCCGACAAACAACGGATAGAGAAGAACAACATTAGAACAACATCAGACTGCTTTACGAACATTCGTACTGTAGCAAGAACATTTGTACCTGCCCTATATAAAAGAAAGGGGTTGGCTCACACCCCACCAGTCGCAACCCAGCGATCGACACGGCAACATGGCAGCACCCCCTGATGACCTGTGCGATGATTTGGAGAGGGCCATACACTTTCAGGAGCTTGTCGTTGCCACCCTCAATCATCAGCTGATGTGCCACACCCTCTTGAAATTAAAGCGGGCCCGCCGTGTACGTGCCAGGACACCACGAAGCTGCAGCGTCAAGCCATTGTATAGACAGAGATTATCCTACGGACACTACCACCAATTGATGAAGACGCTAATGGGAATCGACAAGCCCACCTACAAGTACTATCTCCGTATGAACGAGGAGCTCTACAATGAGATCGTAAGCCGTGTGACACCCAGGATCAAGAAGGAGGAAACAAATTGGAAGAAGCCCCTGGAGCCTGGTTTGCGAGTTGCCATGACTCTACGTTTCTTGGCAACGGGGAAGGCATACAAGAGTATGGCACTCAATTTTCTTGTTGGTGCCAACACAATTTCCCTGGTGGTACGTGAGACGTGCGAGGCCATAATTCAAGAGTACATGGAGGAGGTAATTGTCTGCCCATCAACACCGGAAGGCTGGAAGGAGGTTGCCAAGGGGTTCAATGACAGGTGGAACTTCCGGCACACCGTGGGAGCAATCGACGGAAAGCACATTGCCATACAGCCTCCTGCAAACACTGGGTCCATTTACTTCAACTACAAGCACTACAACTCCATTGTGCTCCTGGCAGTTGTTGATCACCTGGAGAAATTTATGTATGTGGATGTTGGAGCGAACGGGTCCGCATCTGATGGGGGCATTTTCCAGGTGACCGACATCCGGAAGGCGCTGGAGGACGGTGCAGCAGGACTGCCGGCACCTGAGCCATTCCCAGGGGATGACAAGCCAGTGCCCTACTTCCTTGTGGGTGACGACGCATTCCCCATGAGGGAGTGGTTGCAGAAGCCATACCCTTTCCGAGGACTCGATCAACCCAAGAGGAATTTCAACTACAGACTTTCTCGGGCCAGGAGGCAGGTTGAAAATGCCTTTGGTATGCTGGCGAACCGCTTCCGGAGTCTTCTTACCACTCTCAATATTCACCCCAGCACCGTGGAGAAGGTAGTCCTCGCAGCCTGCATACTCCATAACAAGCTCATTGACAGACACCCAGAACTACAACGACAACATCAACATTGTGCAACCAACGAGCCACAAGGTGACTGGAACAGGGACCCCTTGGATGGACTGGAGCCATTGCAACGCCAGACTGGGCCAGCCGCTGCCAAACTTGTGAGGGAATACTTGACAGACTACTACAGCAGGCCACAACAGCGCCTGTCCTGGCAGGTGCCTTGCCAGTAAACCGGTAAGTACTTATTTTGAATCTAATTAGTATTGTTTATCCACTCAAAAGTCATTCAAGCGTTCATTAAATTTTAATATGCACTACGTTTGCCATGTTAATTTTGTATATTAAATTTATATTGCCTACTTTGATTTCCATCGGTCTATCATTTCTTTATTACTATGATTGCATTGACACCAGTTATTTTATTGTTAATGTTTAATAGTCAACTAATTGTTTTGACTATCAATATAACCAAGTATTCCAAGTTCTATGTTTCTTATTATTTAATATGAAACTTGTCTTTACTAATGTTTACTAGTCAACTGTGTAAATCAATTATTTTTACTATAAATCTAACCAAGCTATTGTTACTAAAAAGGTTATCCAAGTCATTTGTTGTAGTATTATTCATTGTGAAAATTACTAAGATAAATCATTTATATAAATACAAAATTTAATTCATAATAGTTTCCCATATTATTTTGTTTCAATTATGTGGCATGTGAATTATCTGTTGTTACAAACCCTTCTTTTAGGCGAAATTACGACACAATTACAAACATTGTAATACTTTATTTATAACACTGTATATATATTTTATATTAAACTAGAATGATAGCAGGTACACGGTTGGAGAGCATCACAGACAGGCAGGTACACAGTGTTGGTTTACTGGAATTCATCATTAATCATACGATCCACAAACCCCGGGCAAATATCAGCCATGCGTGGTGTGTGGGCCCTGGGAGACTCGACTGGTGTGGCCTCAGGTCGTCCCATGCTTGGCGGGTGAGACCTCCAAGATCTTGGTGTGTTATTGGCGCCCATTTGTTTCCCACCATGGTAGTAGGAAGGCCAGGGGTGTTGCAGATTCTCATAGTAGGGTTGTGGTGGATAAGTACGAGATTGTTGGGCATCCGAGTCCATAGGGCCAAACCGTGGGAGGCTCCCTGTCCCACGGCTATGGCACCGCATAGCATTGGTGAACCGCATCACCTCCCCTAAGTAGTGGTCCACGAGAGGCGGCTCCAGATCCAACAGGCTGTTCTGGACATAGCCGTGGAACAGCTTAATCGCCTGCTGTGCTGGGGTGTCCTGCTTTTTGGTGTCCCAGCGGCGGTACAGTTCGTTTAAGTTCTCCTCCCCCTGACATAGCTGTGGGCAGAAAGGTTGAACTTTATAACATGAACAAGATAAAAAATGAAATGACATAAACATTCATACAATGTATTATGTAGCCAGGAATTACAGGTTCTCCTCACCCTGACGTACCTGTTGCCAAAAAAGTTGTACATTAGAACATGAGCAAGATAAACATTAAAATTACATAAACATTCATACACTGTAGCCAGGTATTAAAAGGTTCTCCTCCCCCTGACGTACCTGTTGCCAGAAAAGTTGTACATTAGAACATGAGCAAGATATACATTACAATTACATAAATATAATAATAACATTATTAATAACATTATAACATTATTACCTTATCATACAGGTCCCTCTCAATGGGGTCCTCTGGAGTAGCAGCTGCTTTGGTGCGGGGCCGGGGTACCGTGGGCACGGCCGTGGACGTGGAGGCAACAACTTCAGCGGCTGGCGACACCTCAGCCACATCCTCTACCTCCGGGTCGTCGAGACTATCCTCGGCAGCATCCGGGACTGGGGCAGCATTAGCTTTTTTGTACTTCTGTGAAATATATATAACATATAAATACATATTGTCACAACATTTATCATTATGATACATTCACACAACACATTCACACAATTTATAACATGAATATCAATATTAACTTGTAGGACACTTTATGATGTCGTAAGTGCATGTAAATTTACTGTATATTTCACTAGTATTGAATAATGTACTCATGAACATAACATAGATCAGTTTTATATGTAAACTTGTAAAGGGACTTTATGATGCATATAACATGTTAATTTGTTACACAGTTGACAAATTGTAATGTATAATTGACTCATGAACATTACTTATATTATTATTTATATTATTAATATACAATGTACACTTGTAAAGAACTTTTTTATGATGCATAACAACATGTGAATTTGGTGTCCATTTGGCAAATTGTATTGTATTTTGTTGGATAAATTAAACAATTCTTTTCAATATCAAAGTGCACTACTTGTTTCCATTGTCCATATGTAAATATTATCTCACCAACATTTTAACGTGGTTAATTATTTCTCACGTACCTTGCTCTTCCTGGTCGCACTTTTGACCAGGTGTGGTTGGAGAAAGAAGAAAGTCGCCTTTATCCACTGCTCTCGCTCCGTCAGGGACTTGGTACCAGAACCAGACTTGACCTCCACCAGCTTTCCATACCGCGTCCGCATCCCCTCCAACCATTTAAACAGCACTTGAACTGCAAAACAATAAATTTACATCAATACCTGTACACTCCATACATTTCTGAACACAAATTATTAAAAAGAATTCCATTATATCTCACCTGTAACACCCAACTCCGTGGCTTTTTTGTTGAGCACGCGGTCCTTCATGCTCCTGTCACGGAATGCCCTCAGCTTCCTGTTGTAGAGGAACTCATTATCGCGGTACCACTCCGCGACAGCCACCTCCTGTGCCTCCGGCAGGATGGCGTAGACACGCTTCCTTTTATCGGCTGGCCGCTGTTTTCGAGGTGTTGCAGAAGCCGGTGTGTCTTGGGAGTCCTGTGAGTGGGTCGTCAAGCCGGTTGATGTCGTTTGCTGGGTAGACATCTGCATCTGGTCCTCATCATTATCCGACTCGTGCATCGGGCTGTCACCTAATTCCGGGAAATTCTTTGGAAAGAAGCGGCGTTTTATGGGTAGGGTGGTGACATCTTCATCTGCATTGCTGCTGACGGAGACGTCTTCATCGGAGATGTGTTGGCCAGCCTCATACTGTCTGTGTTCTGTCTCCTCCTCCGAGGCTGATGACATAACATTCACGGAATCCTGGCTGAGGAACAGGTCGACAGACGCGTTGTCAGGGGCTGTAGTAGGAGCTGGGGTCTTGGCAGCCTTCTTCCCTTTAAAATTGAGTTTTGATCCCTTGGGCATGGTGAAGGTGTGTAGAGTAGAGTCATTGTGGGTGGCTGGATAGAGTGGTGAATCACTGACTACTGTGAGTGATGCATCTCCCGGCAGCTATATATAGGGGTCCGTGCGGGCAGCTGCCAACGTACGATCAGTCGGGTTCACTCAGGGTGTCGTGTGCACTTTGCGCTTGCCCCGGTTCCGCGCTCCAGTGATTCAGGTGTGCCGTGTGCAAATTGTGGAAGGTGTGCGTACTCATGCGGACCCACATGGGACCGAAACTAGCATTCCGACACGTAGGCAGTTATTCGTGGAAAGTTCCGTTGTTACTCGTAGCTAATTCTATTAGTTCGAAATCAAATCTGAATTCATTCTTAATTAAACAAGATTAATCGAGCATTCATCGTAAATTAATCGTATATTTGTCGTATATTTGTCTTAATTTGATCGTAACTTGTTCTGATATTTCGTAACTCGTACGGGGTTTAGTCGGGAATACGAGGGATTCATCGTAATTTTATCGATGTTTTGTCGGGAATTGTTCGGGATTTGTTCGGGATTTGTTCGGGTAGTTCATAACAGATTCGGCAATTGAAAAAAGTACCGAACAAGTCCCAAAACATAAGACCAAACTACGAATTAATCAGAACAACTCCCGAACGAGTTACAAATAACTCAAGACCAACATCCGACCAATTTGTAACGTTTTTTTTACCCGAATGTTCGTAGAAATTTAGTATAGCCACTAAATTTTTCCCGACTCTCTGGAATGTCGGCAACATACATGAACAACATCAGACCAACATCAGACCAACCCACGAATAGTACGGAACGTATGCCGAATTATGCAGAATATACCCGACCCGCCTGAAATTTTTGCAAGTCATCCTATTCGGGACTTTGTCCTAGTACGTTCGGCCTCTGTATGACGCGGCCTTTAGTAAGATAAAAAGAAGATCACCTGCAGAGCGGCCCTTAATAAGGAAGCCATATTTGAGGTCTGAAAGTAGGTTATGGGAAGCTAATTGCTCAAAGTGAAACTGTCTAAAATGCTTCAATAGGCTTTAGAAAGTAACTGTATAAGCCTCCTGTATCACACAAAGCCGTTGGTGTGGTGGCAGGGCGTGGGAAAGGCACTAAATACTCGCGGAATACAGCCTTTTTTCATCTGAAAAGCTGAGCGAAATCTGCACCTATATATGGAAACATCTTGCAACCTACAGTATATCCCAGGACACAACAGAATACCCATGCCACCAAGTTCCAACATTGTGTGTGTCTCCAGAATTGAGGGGGAGTTCACGTGCGCTTCCCACCTGCCTGGCCTTGTGGGGTCCCTTTACTGTGACTAACACTAGAATTGCGCAATATCAAAAAGTTTATAAAATCCATGTTGTATCATATTTCCTTACACACTTGTGAATCTATAGCTTATAATCTGGAAATTAATGCTATGAACTCAGAATTTCATATTATGCATATTTTCAGAATGTACAGACCCATTGATATGATATATTTCGGCAGTGGTGGCGGGCGGTGCATTATAAAATGACATGACATGACATGACATGACTTGACTTTAGGCAATGTAAAAAAAACTACTTCATAGCAGGGTAAGTCTATCATTGAACTATTCACAACCCAAATTTGATATGTTTCAGAGTAATATTAAGGCTGCAAAAGTGGTAGAACTTTATGACATGACATGACATGACATGACATGACATGACTTGAGCCTTCAGATTGTGGGAAAAGACGGAGAAATGGAAATACAAGTAGTATGGGAGGTTTCAACTTAATATTCACAATATTTTGTTTTGGCGAATTTGTTTCTGACGGTGTTCCAGTCTCCCCTTAAGAAACTTTAATGAGCAAGCAATGAGAGCAATTGGACGATAGTTGGAGGATAGACAGCTTTCACCTTTCTTTGGGACAGGTTGAATGAGAGCAAACTTCCAGCTGCAGGTTACTGATAGCCAGAATAAATTGTAAAAACCCGTCATCATTTTCAAGTGGTAAATAGACTTTGAAGAAGGCAGGTCTAGAAATGCAAAAGGAACGTAGTTTATAAAAAAAATGAACGAAAGAAAAAATAGAAATATATGAATTAACATAGAGAAAAGGGGGGGGGGACACATGTGTCGTACAAATCAACGAAAGAACAGCAAGCGATAATTTAATAATAATAGAAGAAGGTGGGCCCAGAAATATAAGACATGACATTATTAGTAAGGTAAATTAAATAGCATCAACAAATATTATAAATAAACTTGGAAGAAAAGAAAATAGGAAAGAAAAGTATAAGATAATCAAAGAGAAGAGAAGCAGGAAATACATTAATTAACACGGAAGAAGGAGTGGATGAGAAGTCGAAAATAATTATATAAATGTCACAGATACAAGGGACAACAAACGATTAATAAATAATTATAGAGGAAAAGAAGGCCAAACATAGAATACAAACAATCTAAGAACAAAGAACGAAATAACGAAATGAACACGAGGAAGTGAACTAGATATTTAGAAAAAGTGTAAGAACAAAGAAGGAAAGAGTATCGGAGACAAAATAACTAACACACAGAAGTAAAGGGTGGGAGGCAAGCATATAAAACAAATATATTTAAAATTCACAAAAAAAATGATGTGGACCAAAAATAAAAAATATGCAGACAGAAAACGGGGGCAACTGGTGTGAGGGTGCGGGTGGTAGATTGAGTTACCCCACTCAACTTGTAATGGGGCTTAGGGACTCAATTTCAGAGGTAATTGACCACCTGCGAGTTTCAGGGAAGTTGGAGCTATAAATATCGACCTTTGACCAATTACTAGCTACAATACGGATATAGTGCATACATTATATAAATACATACAGTAAATATAGTTCAAAAATCATTCAACACACTAAAAGCTCGCATTAAGTTGGACATTTCTGCGAAATGTTGATGTTTACAGTTATTAATTCCTTATAGGCTAAGACTCACAAGTGGTCAATTATACCGTATATTAATGGAAGCGAGTACTCAGGCTGTGTGTGTGTGTGTGTTAATTCGAGAATATATATTCGTGATTCATAAATCAATACTTCTATCAACATATCTCAACCTCTTCGTGTTCATAATATGCCTCATTATCTTGCACAAATATTACTGTTAGGGAACATAATGGATGAATTATTCCTGCAAGTTATGAAGATTCAGTTATCTTGTTTGCATGATTAACTATATTCCCTCTAATTGGCTTCTGAATGAGGTTGTTCATTAATGTGAGGTTTTTTTTCAGGAGAATCGCTTGGATATATTATGATTCTTTGCAATATATAATTATGTTCACGTATTAATTTTTCTGCTCTTGGTTATTTATATTTAATCTATCTATCTATCTATCTATCTCTTTATTGTCGGACGCCGTCATCCCCGAAAGGGGTGGCCACAAGCGAAACGGCCCCATGCATCTCTGTCCCCATTTAGTCGACGCCTCTCATCCCATCCAGCACCGCCTTCATTCATATACTTCTTCACTCTATCCTTCCACCTCTCATTCGGTTTACCTCTCCCTCTCTGTCCTTCCACCTCGCTCTCGTACACTATCTTAGTAATTCTATCGCTTCCAATATGTTCCACATGGCCGTACCATCTCAAGATGTTCCTTTTCACACTTTCCAGCACATCTACATCCACACCACACCTCTCTCTCCAAACTGGCGCTCTTCAATAAATACTTATAGTCAGGGACAATGCCTGATCAGTGGAAGCTCGCCAACCTAATATCGATATTAAATAAAGCAGCAAATCCTTATTTAGTAACTATCGTCCAGTTAGCTTAACCTCAGTTGTATTTAAAATGCTAGAAACGCTCCTAAAAGACAAACTCGTAAATCAATTAGAGGGAAAACAACATAATTCAAGATACTCAACACGGTTTTCGTAATAAACGCTTCTGCTTAACAATCCTCTTAGACTTCTTCCACGATATCCTCAACATGTATGATGAGACTAAAGCTGTAGATATTATATACCTTGATTTTCAAAAGGCCTTTGACAAAGTTCCCCACAAACATTTATTGATAAAACTAAAAGCGCATGGAATATAAGACGGTGTCTTGAAATGGATAGAAAATTGGCTCAGTGACAGAAAGCTAAGAGTAGTCATTAACGGTAAAGCATCCAAATGGATCAATGTAAGTAGCGGGGTACCCCAGGGATCGGAACTGGGGCCAGTTCTCTCCCTAATTTACATTAACGACATACTGTAGATGAGGGTCTCACCAATACAATCTCAAAGTTTGCTGACGATACAAAAATTGCAAATAGCGTACTCTCAAATGAACATGTTGAAAATATGCAATATAATCAGATGGCACCACCATCACTTCTTCCTCTGACAAAGCTGAACTCTTTGCTCAAACTTTTGCCAGAAACTCCACCTTGGATGATTCCGGTGCTATTCCTCCCTCTCCACCCCCCTCTCTCAAACTTTTGCCTAATATTCTAATCTCTTCTAAAGATGTATTTTTACCCTCTCTTGGCTTAATACTAAGAATTTGTACGGTCCGGACGGTGTTCCTCCTGTTATACTAAAAAACTGTGCTTCCGTGCTGACTCTCTACCTAGGCAAACTCTTTCGGCTCTGTCTCTCCTCTAACGATTTCCCTTCTTGCTGGAAGTTTGCTCTCATTCAGCCTGTCCCAAAGAAGGGTGACCACTCTCAACCCTTCAGCTATCGTCCAATTGCTATCATATCTTTTATCTAAATATTTTGAAACTAGTCTTCCTTCCAAATTTCTTAAGCATTTCGCTTCTCATAATCTACTCTCAGATTGCCAGTATGGCTTCCTTAACTCCCTAAACGCGGGCATGCTTGTTTACATGACCGTATTGCTGGGCGGGTATATTTACCGAAAACGAGCTTCATTCCATGCTTTTTTTCATGCATAAGCAAGAGATAAAGCGTAATACAATTATATATCAGTGAAAGGGCGACAATAGAGCTATCCAATGACACCTGAATCATCCTTGTACGACCACAGGTTATCTTGCAACGATCATGTAACCGGAGGTGAAAATACCCTAAAATAAGGTATTTTTCGCGGTTTTTACCTTGTTGCGCGAGGTACGGAGGTGGGGATGAGACACAGTACGTGTCCGTGACGGCCCCAAGATGGTGGCGAGCGGTCAGAGGCTGGCTATCGTCCCCCCAATGTGCAGGCTCTCTCTCATAGCTCATAACGTCCTCAAAATGGCACCTGTCATATGATGGGCACCGCAGGGGTGGCCAATATTCTCTCTCCCTTCATATGATGTTCACCGTCGGTTCAGGGTTAAGGGTTGCTCTACTGGTGATCTTCTTTCATATTTTACTCATTTCTGGTCATCCTCCTTTCGGGACTTCGGTGAGACCTTTTCTATTGCACTAGACATATCAAAGGCCTTTGATAGAGTCTGGCACAAATCTTTAATTTCTGAACTACCCTCCTATGGCGTCTATCCCTCCATCTGTGCCTTTGTCTCTAATTTCCTTTTCGGGCGTTTCATAGCTGCGGTTGTGGATGGCCATCGCTCACTTCCTCATCCTATCAACTCAGGTGTTCCTCAGGGCTCTATCCTATCTCCCATTCTCTTTCTAATTTTCATAAATGATCTTCTCAACTGTACCTCCAGTCCCATCCATTCATGGGCAGACAACTCTACCTTACACTACTCAATTAGGTTTCCTGAATGCCCGAGCCAGCAATCTCTCAAATACAAACATAATGAAGCCATGCAACACTTATCTTCTGATCTAACTACTATTTCCAATTGGGGCAGAGAGGACCTTGTTACCTTTAACTCTTCCAAAACCCAATGTTTTCATCTTAATACCCGTTCGGAACTTCAAGTGGACTATCCCTTACACTTCAACAATACAAAAATCAATCCTTCATCTTCTCTCAATATTCTCGGTGTCTCCTTTTCTTCTGCTCTCAATTGGAAGTACCATATTCCCAGTCTTGCTAAAGCAGCCTCCCAGAAGCTGGGTGTGCTCAACCGCCTCAAGGGGTTCTATACCCTTGCGCAGCTTCTTGCTCTATACAGGGGCACAGTGCGTCTTTGTATTGAGTATTGTCCCCATGAATGGGGAGGATCCTCTCACACTGCACTCCATGACAAAGTAGAAAGGAATGCCTTTCGTATCAGTAACTCTCGTCCACTCACCAACTCTCTGCATTCTTTCTCTCTTCGCCGCAATTTTGCATCTCGCTATTCTATCGCTACTACAATAATATAATCAGTGTTCCTCAGAGCTTTCCCAGTGCATACCACCTCCTCTACGTAGGGTATGTAGCACCCATCTTGCAACACAATCCCACCCCTACTCTGTGCAACTCTCCAACCTGGAGCTCTGGAACTCTCTCCCAGAATCAGTCTTTCCCTCTTCCTATAACTTAAATTGCTTCAAACTCCGTCTGTCCAGGCATCTTGGCTCGAACGTCCATTGATTTTGGCCCTATCACTTTTTCAACTCTGGAGGAGGCACTCGCTACAGGCAGTTCTGCCTTTTGTCTCCCTCACTCACAAAGAAACAAAAATGTATACATTAGCATATATATATATATATATATATATATATATATATATATATATATATATATATATATATATATATACTGTATATATATATATATAGACAGTATATATATATATATATATATATATATATATATATATACACTGTATATTACATCGGTGAGTTGACCTCTAGGGTATCATATTTTCAAAAGAAATAATGTGGCAAGAAACAAAAAGAATGCCATATTTTCGATTTATTTCCAAAGGGCTTTTCCACAATATTTCGGACGAAGCGTCCATCTCCAGTTATAGCACATGATTCTTTAAAAATAGAAATTTAATATAAGTTACTGATTAAAAGAGGATCCTATTTCCAAGCCATAAAATTATACATACAAAACTAAAAAATATATAACACAATTTAAACATAAAACGAGAAAGAATACGACTAAAAAAGCTAATCCAACTGGAAACACAAACTACCCTACCATTTGTTAAGTACACACATAATAAATGAATATACAAAATATGACACTGTAGACCCCCCTCAATCTCACACGAGTACTACTGACAATAGGACAAGGAATATTAACTAATGAAATAAAAATCTAAACAATATAAAACACTTTAACATAAAAGCACAGAAACAAGTTTGTTGACTTTAACTCGACATAATTGTCTTGTGAAACACTATTCTATCTATCTATCTATCTATTGCCTGACGCCGCGATCCCCAAAGGGTTGGCCACGAACGAACCGCCCCCATGCACCTCTGTCCCCAGTCAGCCGACGACCCTCCTCCCATCCAGCACCACCTTCATCCATATACTTCCTCACTCCATCCTTCCACCTCTCTTTCGGTTTACGTCTCCCTCTCTGCCTTTCCACCTCGCTCTCGTACACCCTCTTAGTCATTATCTCGCTTCCCATACGTTCCATATGGCCAAACCATCTCAAGGTGTTCCTTTTCACACTTATAGCACATTTACCTCCACACTACACCTCTTTCTTACTTCCTCATTCGTCTATCTATCCATCCATGTAACTCCTCAAGCACTTCTTAAGTAACTAATTTCCACCCCTCTCATAATTGGTCTGAGTCTCTCAACCAACGTCCATGCTTCGCTTTCATTTGTCAGTGTCGGGATTACCACACTGTCATGCAAGGACTTCTTCACTTCCATACCGTAAGCTTATGTAATCAAAATGAACAATGAAAGTATGAAGCAATTAATTGTGAAACGCAAATGTTGTTCATGAGTAATTGAGCCATGACATTTAGTATTGGATTAATTTGTTTGATATATATTTGTTCTGCTAAAAAGGTATCCTGTTCATTGTTAAAACGACCTATTATATACTAAAATTATTATCTGAACAAGGATGATCTTGTTCGTTGGAATAGTTCCTGATAGCCGAAAAAAGGCATTTTATTGTGAAAAGGCCAATTGGAAAAACACGAAAATGTTGGCGTTCTTTTTGTTTCTTGCCACATTATTTCCGATATACTGTATATATATATATATATATATATATATATCTTCGGAAGTTGGTGCTGATTTGCAGCTGTGTTGTATAAAAAGCCCTCCTCAATCCACCTGCAAATCAGATTCCGCTGAGTGATCATGGCTAACGAAGTAGCCGAAACATTACAACAAACAATCAAAACTCAAGAACCTTTTAAAACTACGGTACTCTCCTTCACTAATTCAACGAACAACACACAATTGCAAGAGACCTTGAATCTTTAAATACAAAATATATTAATGCACAATATGCTGTATTATTTAATCTCAACTGCCATCAAGAAAATGTATACAGTATATACATATATATAATATATATATATATATATATATATACATATATATATACATATATATATATATATATGTGTGTGGAGGTTAAATCACAAATACGTGTGATCAAGTTATGTTGTTAAACTCGCTAGGAAGCTTGAAACAATGGAACACCAAGCTTTCGTCTATTCTCTCAAGACATCTTCAGGGTAATTAGAAGATGTCTTGAGAGAATAGACGAAAGCTTGGTGTTCCATTGTTTCAATTTTTCTAGCGAGTTATTATACACATATACAGTATATATATATATATATATATATATATATATATATATATATATATATATATATATATATATATATATATATATATATATATATATATATATATACTGTATATATATATTTATATATATATATATATATATATATATATATATATATATATATATATATATATATATATACAGTATATACAGTATATATATATTTATATATATATAATTATATATATTTATATATATATATTTTTATTTTTTATTTTTGGTCAGTACTAAACTTCAGGCAGAGGTGTGTGCAGTACTAAACTTCAGGCAGAGGTGTGTGTTACTGGTTCTATTATATTATGTTGTATTGGTAATAATATTAACCCTTGGAATCCGGGAGGCCTCTTATGGGGCAAAACGTATTTTGGTTAGGAGTCCGGGAGGCCTCATATGAGGCAAAATCAAAATCAAAGCGTTCAAATTGCGCAGGCGGATTTTTGTTTGTGCGTGGGCGACCGCAGCGCCACCAAGCACAAACTACTAAGCAGCATCAGTTCTTATCTCGCATCCATGATGGCTGGAGTTAACCCGAAAAAAATAGCTGTGTCCGAATCGACGGCCGCCGCCACGACCCGTAAGCCTAAGAAAGGCAAGGCTAAAAGGACCAAGAAAGCATTCCTAAGTCCCGGTGGTGTTGCACGTGTACTAAAAGAGTTAAATGACGATAGTGATGAACTTAGTGAGATTGAGATTGCGAGTGATTTTGACGAAGAGCATGTGGTTAGTGAAGATATTGATTAAGTGGAAGATGGCGAAGAATTCCATGGGTTTCATAGCACTGATGATGATGATGGTGATGATGATAATGATGACAATATATTGGATGCAGTGAACATCATGAAGGTGATGAAAATGTTAGTGAAATGGGAAGTGTTCTACCCGCATCACGTGAACGTGACACGACGCACACGCTTGCGACCCCGGCGTCGGCTGTGGGGACTCCTTCCCCGACAAAAATAGCCAGTTAGTTTTATAAGAGAGCTGTGTTGGATAGTGCAAGGAAGCAGGCACGGGAGGCGGCCGAAAGGGAAAGAGGTGAAGATGCTGATAGTGAGGATGAGAGTGAAGAGTCGAGCGTGGGTAGGCCTATTCCTTTGTCTCCCGGGACCTCCTCACCCGCGGCTGGTGCGTCATTGATCCCGCATGATCCACAGCTCTCAACAAGTGGTGAAAGTCGTGCGGAATTGTCCCCGCATGACCCACAGCCATCAACAAGTGGTGCAAGTGGTGCGGTATTGTCCCAGCATGACCCACAGCCATCAACAAGTGGTGCAAGTGGTGCAACTGGTCAACGCACCACCAGAAGGACTTGTTCATGGCCACAGGGGGGGCACAAAGCAGCACCTCAGGCCCTAAACTGCCCCAAATATGCTCTCGTCATCGCCTAAAAACTTCAGAGCCAACTAGCTCACCTTCACCACCCACTACCCGCCCACGCCAGCAGTCGCCACCTGATGTATCACCACCAACTGACGACCAAGATCCCACCTATGACCCTGAAGACACCCACGAATATGGCCGCCCTTCAAGATATATGGACGACCACGGTGCAGATTCTGGGGATGATAATTATGACCTGCCGGACGACCCTGTTGTGGACGAAGCTGAGTGGGTGGACGACCCAGCACCCCAGCGTGGCCGTGGATGTCCCCGTGCTCGGGGTGGCTGTGCCCTTGGACGTGCCCATGCCAGGGGCCCTGCTGGTCAGCGTGGGCGTGGCCGTGCCCATGGGAGTGGCCGCGGCCATGGCCAGGCCGCCCCTGCTGCTGCCGACGCCCCTGCTTCCCGTCCCCGTGCCAGGCATGCTGATGTCTAGACGTGGGAGGATGGGGCCACCTTTCAGCCACAAGATGCCACATTCGATGACTCCCAACATGCCGCAGGGATTGATCCATCTTTCCCAGGGGGACCCAACTCAACACCTGCCGAGCTATTCAAGGCCTTTTTCGACAATGATGTCATGTCATATGTTGTCGATGAGACCAATAACCAGCAGGCCCTCAGTGACCACCTCAGCGGCAAGACCCATAGTTCCCACATGAAGGCCTGGAAGCCTGTCACCATTGCCCAAATGTATGTGTTCATAGCACTGACCATGCTCATGGCACATGTGAAGAAGCATCGGCTGGCAGACTACTGGATCACAGGCAACATAATTGCCACACCTGCTTTTGGCAAACTTATGTCCCGGAACCGCTACTTCGCCATACTTGGTAACCTGCACTTCGTTACCAACACCAATATACACAAAACAGACCGCCTGTGGAAGATAAGGGGATTCTACGACATGATGAAGGCCAAGTATTCCACATTCTTGAAGCATTTTCAAAAGGTCGTGATCAACGAGTCTCTTGTGCTGTTCCGGGGGAACCTTCACTTCCGGCAGTACATACCATCCAAGAGACATCGATTCGGCATCAAGCTCTTCGTCCTCTGTGACTGTAAGACGGGTTATGTGCTGGACTTCATTGTCTACAGTGGGAAGTAGGGTGAGGTTCTTGCAGATCAAGAAATAGGGTTCGGTGGAGCAGTGGTGAAGGCGATGATGGATCGCTACTTCAACAAGAACCACATACTCTACACGGACAACCATTATACATCCCCCATCCTCACCAAGTACCTGAACAGGCAGAAAACCCAGACTGTGGGCACAGTACGGGGTCGAGGAAGAACATGCCGGAATTCCCCCAAAAGACCAAGAAGAAGGACATCTTCCTCAAGCAACATGGTCCGATGCTGGCAATCCATTGGCACGACCAAAGGAAGGTCAACATGATCAGCACCATCCACAAGGGCAACCTGGTTGACTCTGGCAAAGTCAACCACAGGACCAGGGAGCCCATCATGAAGCCAGACGCAGTTATGGACTACAACATACACATGCGTCTGGTTGACAAGTCAGACATGCAGGTCGGCTTCATCGACTGCCTGCGGACCTCCTGCAGGTGGTATAAGAAGTTCTTCCTGCACATGATGGATGTGTCTGTGCTGAACTCGTACAGCCTGTACAAGCTGATGAACCCCACAATGCCCAGGAAGTACACCAACCTTCGAAGATTCCAGAAACAGCTCATTCTGGATCTCATTGGGGAATATGCCGTGCCTGAGGATTCCCCACGAGCTCAACATATGCCAGGAGCTGGCACCATGGACCGCACATACGCTTCCGAACACCACAAGAAGCACAGGATCGTCGGCCTTCCAGTAGCTGCTGGTCGCAAGACCCAGAAACGGTGCCATGTCTGTAGCCACACCTCCCGAAGATCCCAGACAAACACCAAAACCTTGTATCAGTGCCAGGAATGTCAGGTAGCACTGTGCATCACGCCTTGCCACGATGATTTCCACATCCTGGTAAACTTCTAAGTGGCACTGACCCTGAGAACACTAGTGAAAGTGACACTAAAACAATAAAACACTATGTGCAAGTAAAAGTGACACTAAAACAATACAACAATATGTGCAAGTGAAAGAGACACAACAACTATATATTAGAGTAACTATTCAATAAGTATTTATAAGTGAAACCTGTAATAAGTGAAAGTGACACTAAAAACAATATAACAATATGTCTAAGTGAAAGAAACAACCAAATGCAAACATTACAATTGTCAATTACGATACCGTACGGTACTGTACGCTTGCATAGCCTAGCCTCTAACCTAGTAAGTGAAAGTGACACAAAATGTATAACAAGTAATAATAACTCAATAATAACAGTGAGAGTAACAATAATTCATAACAAGAAGAGTAATAACAGTGAAAGTGACACAATAATATTACAATAAAACAGTGAAATATGTTATATAAAGTTTCATATAACTCAAATAATGGTTGAACAAGTAATAAATGACACAATAATATCACATTATCTCCATAAAAACATAATATCGTGTACTGGTACAAAAGCCACCGAAGCGACGAGTGACTTTGTGCGTGCTAGCCAGGGTCGCGGCGAAGCGTTCGGACGCAGGCGAAAATATGCAGGAAATTACCTCCATTCCCATCATCATATCTCGGCAACCACTTGTCGTAGCGATGTCAACTCAACGCCATTCTACAGACGAAGGTTGGTTCTACACTATGCAATTTAGTCGACTGCTCTAGGTGGTCTCAATCAATAGATATCGAATTATGAAATAGCCATTTTTCAGGAATACCCCCGGACACGACGATCGCCTCATATGAGGGCCCCCGGATCCCGGGGGTTAATAATAATAATTATCGTAATAATTATGATAATATTGAAGATGAGGATGATGATACCACCACTACTACTACTACTACTACTACTACTACTACTACTACTTCTTAATATTATTTTTAGCAACACTACTACCAGCACTACTAGTAAGTATAGAGGCATCATCATACTGCAGGGGTTAAATTATGCAGTATATTATTTTAGAACAATTTAACGACACTAATTATTATTATGTTCTGCCCACAGGTGAATTGTATTGTGAAGGTAAAATATTCCAGCGGTAGCCAGATGAGATTTATTGAGTTTTGTTAAAGATAGGTAAATTGTCGATTATCTGGCTATTATTCGAGGTTTGTTATAATACTTGTTTAGCTATATAAAGGGTGTAGTAGCTCCTTAAGTTACTGGGAGAACTTATACTGTTATGACCGGCACTACGAAATAAACAAGGGCACTTAATAATGGACTAAATGATAGGCTATATCTGCAACAACGGTACGCTAATTCCAAACCTTCGAACTATTACGCCGGTGAACAAAACACTTAAACCCTCCAGAGTTAATCTACTGGATAGCAGGGTATCAATTAACTGGGTTTTAGTGCACTTCTACAAAGGCTTTCCGATGACGACAAAGCCTACTCACAACAGGAGTACTTTACATTAATAAAATGCTCTCGAGTAATAACAATGCTTAAATAAACTATAACAAGATTTAATAAAGGAGTATATGCTTACGTTAACTTTAGTGTGAGTCTGTACTCAACACTAAACTCTTCAATGCTCTATGAAAACACTGGAAGTCTAGTCGTACAACAAACAGATATGGAATCTTCTGAAAACGTCTGATGCTCGTTAATATAGAACAGAAATAATGCAGGGGCAGGACACCAAAGCGTGTATCTTAAATACACCAATAAGTAGGATACATATATATAACAAGGGAGTGCAACAACTCTGTGACAGCACTAATAATAGCCACTCAAAACAGTACTTCCTTAGCCAAAGTAACAGCCATACTGGGTTGTGCACCAAGCATCAACCTAGGCAAAAAGAATACGTGAATAATTCCTAAAGCATACACAGTTAAAGTTAATAAACGCAATGCTGTCTTTATTACTAATAAAGTCTAGCAGCGGCATAAAAGGTACCAGGAGTCTATGCAGAGCGCAAGCATGCTCGTAGCCTACTGTCTCCCCTTGAACAGATTTCCCTTAATGTTACGTTAAGTGACTAGGAGGCTCTCTTGGTAAGTCCAGATCTCAAGTATCTGGTCTTACCCTGGCGCTCCACAAAGGTCAACAAAATGAGGTAGCGAGCATACAAGTAAGTGTAGGCAAAAGCCCTTCGCTTGTATACTGCTACACTCGCACAGGAAAAATATGCACAAGGGTTACAGGCACCTAGCTCCATCGAAGTCGTACAGTCTCTGACTTGACATGTACATAACTCAGACAATGACTAAAGATACCCTCCACTGTCTAGCATTAAATAGTAACAAAGAACAACTCAATAATTAGAAGCACCCAATGATAATATGACTCATGTGACTATGACTAATAATCCCTAAAGCTAGTGCAAAACATATATGTGAGAACTGGTGCTGGTAATACGACTGGCCGACTATGGAAGTCGTATGCAGAACCAGAAGGGATAAGTAATTGAATAAAGAGGAGAAGTAATGGAAAAGAAGAAGTTCAGAGAGAGAAACAGTAGTACAGGGGGTTAGATTGGGGACAGATTTCAAGGGACGTCTAGGACCAAGCACACCATGCCAAGCTCTAAGGAGACACATGGGCAGGAGCCCCCCAGCACCAACACTAGGACAGCGGCACCCAATCACAGACCACTACGTCATGAAAAGCAAGCGTCCTAGGACGCGCCAGGCCCGCCAACCAATCAAGAGCGTGAGAAATCCCGCCCGAGCGGGGAAGGCACACGTACATACATACACACAAAATACAACCTCGCTGCCTCCTCCGCTCTCTCTCTCCTTAGCTTCACACTTCACATCTTATACTCTATCACTGATATAAAATACTTCCAAGTGTCACAGACAAGAATAAAGACCACCACTGATCTGGCTGTGACAACATGATTACTAAGAAAGAAAGAACATCGTTCTACGATTATTATAGCCCATTTCACTGCCCTGGCGAGCGCTAGCGAGTACGAGCACATTCTGGCAAGCTGGCCAGCGTAACAATACATAAAACAGATACACTTGTACAGTATATATTAGTGTATTGACTATCAGTCCACGTTGCCAGAATTGGCAATGAAACTCAAGTTATTAGTATATTTTGCTAAATGGCAAAGGGGATATTGTGTTTATTGTTTTCTTCTGTTGTACATTAGGAGGAATCCTGATATAGAAAACAGCTAAATTTATGGTAACTCTTACGTTCACCAGGGGTGATAGGCAAGGAGACTAGGGGAGTCTATACTTTTGCATGGGTGGTAGAAGGATGAAAAGGGATAGGTTTCTTGTCGTAGTCGGGCATCGTCTGCTTCGTCTTCTTCTCCGTCTGTATCTCATCTAAGGCATGGACAGTAGGCTGGCCTAGGTGTTCTGTGAGAAGAATACAGCCCACTTCATGAAGCGGAATACAACTTGAAACCTCAAGTAAATTAAGACTTGATTGTCTTGGAGAAGAGCTTCTTCAGCTTCGTCTTCTGCTTCTTCCATCTCTTGTCTGGGGCCTGGAAATTGGCTGGTTCGGGCGGCAAGTTAAAGAAGTGAGTGGAAAACGACTCTGACAAGCGGAATACAACTTAGCACCTCAAGCGGAATACGACTTTAGTGTGCTGGAGAGACAAGCGGATATGAATGGTTTAGACGAGAAAATTACGATTGGTCGTGTCAAGCGGATTACGACTTGAGTATAATGAGCTGGATAAGCTACTGACTAATTCTCTCCTTCAGTAATTCGTAAGCTGTTTGTTCCTCTCCCTGGTCTGGTGCTCTAAGACAAAAAGGTTTTCCTAACATCTGTCTTTATTTGGTGTTATGTGCCCGTTTGCATCCGGGGAGGCAGATAAAGGGGATATGAATGGCAAGAGGAGGTGGGGGGGGGGGGGGGGGGTCGGAGTAGGGCTAAAGGGGCCTTCCTACATCAAGGAGTTTGGAGTAGAGTCGCTAGAAGTGTCGACTCTGTGCTACTCTGGGAGAAAGGGTGCAGAGTGTGACAAATTAACAGAGTAAGATGAGCTAGAACAGAGTAGGACAGAGTAACACTCTGTTCTAGTCTGTTTCCTAACAGAGTTTGTTAGGGGTATGATGGAGTGCAGTCGGTTATACATGGAGAGTGCAACAGAGTACAACAGAGTCAATCAAAGCATATAGAAATGTAAAAAAGTACAGTTCTGTTCACGTACAGAGTAGTACAGAGTGGTGTACCGACTTCAATGCCCATGTCCCAGTAGACATATAAATATTAATTGTAATACAAATAATATACAGGGACCACCAGCAGTGACCACCCAGCCAATCATCATGCCTGCTGAGACTCCCAGTGCCACCATCAACCTCACTGGCCATGTCAAATGGTTTAACGTAAAGAAGGGGTTTGGTTTCATCACTTACTTTGGAGGGGACATCTCTGTTCACTCCACAGGCATCACCAAACCTAATCCTCTCCATCCTGTGCCCTCTCTTGCCACCAATGAGAGGGTATCATTCACCATCAAGAGGAGAAGGAGAGGAGATGAGGCCATCAATGTCATGGGCCCTGATGGAGAGATCCTGAAGGGTTCAAGACATGGTAGAAGAGGTAAGAGGGAGGACTACCACCAAGCCACAGCAGCAGTCAGTTGTACAACACCCGGATTTGCTCCAGGTTGTTGTCACAACTGCAGTGACCCTCTGCAAAGGGGATTACAAGCTGCTTCAGGAGTATCTTCCTACACTCCTGAAGGAAAACAACCTACCTTCCATCATCATCCCGCCTCTTCCAGGACCACCTTCACAACCCAGCCTCATTCCTACCCAGGCTATGAGGGCTAGAAGTCACCCGAGAAGTCGTCTAGATCTCCAGAAGCCTCTTTCAAAGATCACTCTACCACCACCGCATACAACAGTCTCTGATTCTCCACCACCACCAGTTAACTCTGCTGGACCAGCCTCAACCTCCACTCCATCACCAGCCACCATTGAACATCCGGTGGCAGCCTCCTCCTCTGCATCTGATTACTCCGAGTCCACCATGGGAGAAGATGTCAATGTGGAGGAGATAGAAGATGAAGACATCGACTTGGGGGCTACTGCCAGCGAGCTGCAGGAGACCAAGAAGGCTACGGCGGAAGGAAAACGTCCCTCACCAGCGATCCAGAGATGATTCTCGAAGTGCCTACTCCAGAGAAGCATCAACAAACTTTGAAAAAATAGCAATGCAGACCGCCTGCAAGCTTTTACCTACTACTTTACTTCCATATCTCCCCCACCTATATCTTCTACTAATAGTATTATATCCTTCACACTTTTCTATCCCAAACATTCATTCATTCATTCATAATATACAGTATATGTAAAGATTGGCAGCCCAATGAGCTGAAAAAGATATTCTACAATCTAGTGGATGAACATAAAAAATATATATATGAAAATGGTAAACTCAGCTTACAATGTATTAGTATTTTATAAATTAAAACATAAATACAATACAGATAATGAGTGCAAGTGTACCATACAAATTAACTTAAACTAGCCAAGAGTCTAGCTGATATACTGTATATGTTGCCTGCTTATATTAAGGTTAGCCTTTTTTGTGTTTACGTTAATAAATAAATAGCTCAAAAACACTTTCGTATCAGTACATTATACATATATCATATACAGTAAATGGTGTATGTACACACACCCATATACTGTACATGTGCACACATACTCATACATTTACCTTCGCAGCAGCAGAACGTGTATATATAAATATTGCTACAATGCGAGAAAATTTACCCATCGCACCAGAAACACCGGCATCAGCCGAATATGAAGAACCCAAAGAAGATATGCAAGAATCAACCACTGTATCGCAGACAAATCTCCCAAAAACAACAAACAAACCAAACACACACGCCACTGCGGGTAAAACAAACATGGACAAACAAGACTCCATCTTCGTGGCTACCCAAAATGAATACAAAAACACCGCTACCACAGACCAACTCGTCAGGGACATCAAACAAGGAAAAGCAGAATTATTCATCGGGATAGGCGATGCTGAAGAAAAATATAGAAAAGTTACGGCAGAAAAACGAATCGAACATCTAAACAAGTTTAAACACCACTCGCACCTCTACTCAGGTCTAAAAGTAATGAAAAATAGTGACTTAGTATTTTCAAATAGTAATAAATAATGGACACATTAGTGATCATGCAACATAATGTTTTAAATTGGAGCGGACGAAAACACACACTATATAACTTGTACATGAATATAGACCCTCACATAATCCTAATTAACAGTTACGGAGTACATATAGACCGGGAGCCCGGAGGGGTCAGCCTAGCTGGAATTCATACCAATTTTCATGTATATTTCAATATTGTATATACCCTAAAACTAAATGATATGTGCGTCTGGCGTGGTCTGGCTGGTGGGTTTGGTCAGGAGGACCAATAATTGATGACAAAATTTTGAGCTAGAGCATACCTGAATCATGCCGATTGAAAGTACTCTAGATTTTATGCCTCCTGTCCCGGGGTGCTTGGGATACAGCTGCCAGACATTTTGGGTGGTGGGTGTGGTCAACCAGACAAGATAATAAGCATCAAATTAATGGGCTAGCCTAGCTCGTGGTCATACCAGATGAAACCAATAGCAAAATGTTCAGCATACTCCCCTCTACAAGAAATGACTACTGCCAGACATTTTCTCTGGTGGGTTAGCCCAGCCAGACACGCCCATCTGCCACACCCCCTTTAAGGCCGCGTCATACAGAGGTCGACCGCGACCCGACAGTAACCCGAAGGCAATGACTCGGGCGACATCGGGTATGATTCTGGTATGTTCGAGTCGTTCTAGTCATGCTCTGGTCATCACCCGACTGTTCAGGTGAGTCGGCCAAAAGTTAGTGTATGCGTTAACTTTTGGGAAATCCTCGAGTGCGTTCGGGTCAAAAAACCGTTACAAAATCCTCGAGTCACCTTCGATTTACATTAGAGTCGTATTCGGCTTACATTCTACCATATTCTGATCGCATTCGACCTATTCGGGTCACTTTCGAGTCAAAAAATTTAACCCGATTCATACCAGAATTGATCGAACCTAAGTGGACTTAGACCCGATGATGTAGACCGTAACCCGAATTAGACTTGATGCTCAGTGGAAAATTCCTACATAAACTTGTTCGAAAGTCAACTGTTACTCGATGCTGACCCGAATTTCAGGATGATGACTGGATGGATACCCGAATACACCTAGAAAATGACTCGATGCATGTCCGACATTTCTAATTAGACTCGATCATTACTCGATCGTGATCCGAATGACTATAATGTAAGTCGAAGGCTAGTCGAAGCCAAGTCGAATCAAACCCGAACGCGAGCCGATGGGCGGAACCATGTGAAGCAGTCCTGTGTGCAGTTGGAGCGGCCCGAATTATCGTACACTGCCACCCACGCACGGGCCCTATATATTAGCGGGTGGGAGGCATTCGCTCCATTCCACACCAGCACCCACCGCTCACCACGTCTCTCTCGCCCACCACGTCTCTCTCTCCAACTCTTGTCGCCAACATGCCCGGTAACTATGGTAAAGGAGGCAAGGCAGTGAAGAGGCCCCGCAAATTTACCATGGAGTCTGTGGACCTGTTTGCCACCCAGCAATCCCAAGATGAAAGCGAGGAGAGGAGAGGCAGCACATCGACTCCAACCCTGTTTTCGACGATGAAAACCAAACCGAGGAAGCAGAGTCACAGTCTATTATAGTAAAGAAAGCCCATGTCCCTCACAAAAAGACCCACCCTATCGTGTCAACCGAAGGTGACAGTCCTTCGGAACAGGAATGCGAGGATGATGACGCCACCCAAGATGACCTCACGCCACTCACCGAGCCACCTACCCAGACACCCACGACATACACCGAGACGCCTACCCAGACCACGCCGCCCATCAACCCAGTACAACCGATGCCGAAAAGGAGGAGGACCTACGCCAGGCTCACGGATGAGAAGGAGGTCGAAGTGGCCGAGTGGTATTCCGAGCAGGAGTTCCTGTACAACAGGAAAATGAGGGCCCACAAGGACAAAAATATGCGGGAGAAAACACTTGCCACGAAGGCAAAGGAGCTCAACATTGAAGGTTGGTTGTGTGCGTTCTTATGATATAATAACCATTATGTTGAGTGATATTACTTACAAATACCAAACACATCTATGTTTCTGGAATAATTTACCTGTGCCGTGCAAAGTGGATACATATTTATCATAAAGTTTGGCGTTAACATTGCTGGCGAATCTTGTTTTCGGAATTGAAATAAGTAGGTAATATTTGGAGTTAATAATAAATAATGTTTCGTGTGCAGTCTTGCATTGTACTTCCCTCATATCAATGTATGCAGTGTGGTTACCTGCCCAGGTGAACCATACTTATTCATGTTGACTGATAATAAATTCGGTTGTGATAATCTTTGTCTCCATACTATTTATATTTTGTACGTAAACACTCCTAATATATATTATTTATATTTTTCAGTGGAAGCACTCAACAAATGGATGGAAGGGATGAGGACCAGGTACGGGAAGCTTGACAAGATTCCCGTGTCTGGTTCAGGTGCGGTCCAGCTGACGGAGAGAGACGCCTGGATCAAGACCCACTTCGCGTTCCTCAAACCCCATCTTGTTAAGTTGCCCACCAGAAAGGTACGTTTATCAAGTCTATTGCAATTTTATTTCTAATCAAAAATAAATGTTAAAGGTATAAATAAATATCTTGGTGATGTTCAACATAAGATTTAATAAACATAAGTGACATAAATGTTTCACCATTATTGTTGGATGTTATAAATAGAATAAAATCGAATATTAATATTGTCTAACATGTATAATACTTATTTTAATTTTTTCTATGTATAAATAATAAGCTGCCCCCAGATTGTTGTGAATATTTATTGCTATGTAAAAGTGACCAAATTAAATAACCATTGATATTATATTATATATATTTTATATATATATATATATATATATATATATATATATATATGAGTGTTGCTAGATAATTATTTACTTTATAAATTGATGTTCAACACTGTCATAAACTAATAACCTGATACATTCCACAGCTCTACAAGACAACGACTGTGGAGGAGGAGATGGCTGACGTCGTCGAACCGGAAGGGGAGGACGGGCCAGAGTCAACTCCCACTCCAACCCAAACCACTGCTACCCAGGACACCGCGACCGGGAGCTCAGCCGTGGTGGCAACTCCCGGGTCATCTGGGTCCGGTGCCACCACCAGCCAGGCGCCAGCCGCCCAACCCGACCTATATGACAAGGTAAATATCATTATTATGTATCTAATGTTAACATGCCATCATAATTGAATCTCTCCACTCGTAAACACATACACCCACATGCAACACAAAACACCCCACCCTCTGTGCCTTCACTCAGCCACTCACTGACTGTCACCCATTATAGTATTGAACACATTTAATTGTACATTCGCAATTATGTAAATGTTTTAGTATATATAAAATGAAAATGTTTTATACAATAATTCTATTATACATTTCGATGTATCATATATCGGTAATTTGTCACATAATTGATATCAATGCAGTAACGTTTATTAGGCAATATTAATGATGAAGAGGTTATTTTGCCACGCATTATTGTAATGAAGGTACACTGCATTAATGTTTATGAAGTATTGTCTGATTCATTCTATAATACATTTATTTTTCTCACACAGCTTCGTGAAGGTGAGAAGGAGCTGGACAACCTCTACCGTGTGTGGCAGAGGAGCCACCAGGTGGACACCCCCGCAGAGGCGAGTCTGAAGCCATACTTCAAGACACTCCAGACAAACATGCGTGACCTTCCCTTACCACTGATTCAGGCCTTCCAGCTGGACGTGCTAAGATTCTCCAATGCCATGATTTCCCACAACCAGGGCCTAGGACCCCTCCCACACTTCAGACCCCTCTTCCACCCCCTGTCCCCAAACCCTCCCCAACATCATCCCCAACGTCAACAATACTACGAAACTCTCAATGTCCCTAGCACTAGCACGTCCTACCACCATATAGGGAAAACAAATGCAGCATTCGTCAATCCAGCAGCCAGACACACCCAGTCAGTGGAAGGCCTATGGGCCTTCACGTCCTTGTGCCACGCCCGTTCAACAATCACCCCTGGACCCTGCCTTCTTGGAGACCATGCTGGATCTACCTCATTAATATACCTATACCTCTACCTCTGTACCTCATTAATTATTATAAAAATGTATTTTCTATGTTTGACTTGTGTTGTGCTTGCTCCTAAAATTTATTTTCTATGTTTTACTTGTTCCTAACGATAATTTGCTTGCTTAATAATAATTAAAGGGAATATAAAGTTAAAATATATGATCGAGTAGGTCACATGGCAATAGGATATAAAAGAAATTTAAATTGAAAAAATCCGAACAAAAACAGAGAAATGTATCACATCCCAATATGATATATATTAAATTGACATTGACATTTTTTGACCATGTTAACATGTTAAAGTCAAAACAAATCAACATCCAAGATCAACTTAAAAAAATAAGAAAAAACCTGAGAAATTTAACACATCCCAATATGATATAAATTATATTGACATTGAAAAAATCTAACCATAATTAAAAGTTAACATGTTATTACTTTAACCAAATCAACATCCTTGAGCAACATGTTCGTGAATATTAATCAGAAAAAAATATAAAAGTTGAACATATAAAGTGACGTGGACATGCAGTCCAAAATAAGGTAACAATTTCTTTTGTCATTGTAATTAGAGACTTTGACCAAATATAATAATAATAAATTAGGGGCTTTATCTTAATGAACTGAGACTTTGACCAAATATAATAATAAATTAGGGGCTATATCTTAATGAACTTATGTTTCAAGGATATATATATATATATATATATATATATATATATATATATATATATATATATATATATTATAACAACTTTATAACAGGTCAGGATATTTAGTGCTGTGATTCACTTTCGGGTTTGTATACAATATATTTATCAAAGACTTTGACACTTTTATAATACGGCATCGAATGGAGTTTGATTTGTGTCATTGCAATGACAGTATTGGGACACCTACGGCAGTCACACTGCAACATTGTGCAACACTTATAAAACGGGTGTGGGATATTATGGACCTGCATATAGTGGAAACGTACCTTTTTACTCGTCCTGCCAGGCAAGGCGCTGTTCAGGGCGGTTGTAGTACTGGGTCAGGTAGTCCCTCGTCACTTTGGCAGCGGCTGGTCCTCTCTGGCGCCGAAGTGGCTCCAAGCCATCCAAGGGGTCCCTCGCCCAGTCACTTTGGGGTATTTCAGGGCGACGAAGTCCGGCTTCTGGTTGGGGCTCACGTCGGTCGATTAGCATATTGTGGAGTATGCATGAAGCCAGTACTACCTTCTCCACGGTACTGGGGTGTACGTTGATGGTAGTCAGTAGGCACCTGAAGCGGTTGGCTAGCATACCGAAGGCATTCTCTACCTGTCTCCTGGCCCTAGACAGTCTGTAGTTGTAGTTTCTCTTGTCATCATCGAGCCCTCGGTGTGGGTGTGGCTTCTGCAACCACTCCCTCATTGGGAATGCATCATCACCAACCAGAAAGTAGGGCACTGGCTGGTCCTCCCCTGGGAATGGCTCGGGTGGTGGCAATCCTGCTGCTCCGTCCTCCAGGGCCTTCCGGATGTCAGTCACCTGGAATATACCACCATCAGATGCTGACCCGTTCGCTCCAACGTCAACGTACATAAATTTTCCCAGGTGATCGACTATTGCCAGGAGCGCAATGGAGTGATAGTGCTTGTAATTGTAGTACAAGGATCCGCAGTTGCTTGGAGGCTGTATGGCAATGTGCTTCCCATCAATTGCCCCAATGGTGCGTCCGAAGTTCTACCTATCCTTGAAGCCCTTGGCGACCTCCTTCCAACCTTCAGGTTTTGATGGGCACACTATTTGCTCCTCCATGTATTCCTGTATGATTGCCTCACACGTCTCCCGCACTGCCAGTGATATCGTGTTGGCACCTACACGGAAGTTCAGTGCCATGCTCTTATAGGCCTCACCAGTGGCCAAAAAGCGTAGTGTCATGGCAACTCGCAGTCCGGGCTCCAGGAGCTTCTTCCAGTTGGTCTCGTCCTTCTTGATCCTGGGTGTGACACGTTCGATAATCATATTAAACAGCTCCTCGTCCATACGCAGAAAGTATTTATAGGTAACCACGTCAGTTTCCTGGAGTTTCTTCAGCAACTGGTGGTAGTGTCCGTGTGTCTCTCGCTGTGCCACCCATGGCTTGACGCTGCAGCTTTGGGGTTTCCTTGGTCGTCGTGGCCGTCGAGGTTGAGCACGTTGGGGTTCACGTTCTTTGTCCCTGATGGCGCGGGCAGTAATCTGATATCTGAGGTTGGCATTAATTATCTCATGCCTTAAGATTGCCAACTCCAATGCCTCGTCAACCATCTCTTCTGGTCGTGATGGGTCCAGGAGGTTGCTTTCCTGTGACATGTTGCTGTATTGGGTGCACTGTACAAATGAAGTTTGTGTGAGCACACCCTCTCTTTATATAGTGGGGTGATGCATAACCTCATAATCGTGTCATAATCGACTTATTCTAGTCACGTTCGACTTACATTCTGGTTTCATTCCGGTTGGGTTCCTGACTTCGGGTGGGGTTCGGTTTTCATTCGGTTTTAAGTCGGGTTACTTCGGGTGTGATTCGGTTTTAACTCGGGTTGGTATCGGCTACTTGGGTCACCGTCGATTAGCTTTCGACTCATGGTCGATTCAATTCCGTTCAACTTCTGGTTAGTTTCGAGTAATATACGGGATAACATCGACTCGTATTCGAGACGCATTCGTGTCCCTCAGGTAGCATTCGAATTGGTTTCTAGTCATAGTCGGGGTACGAGTCTCATTCGGGGACTTCGGGTTAATTCGGGTGAAAAGTGCAAGTCATTGCCTTCGGGTTACTGTCGGGTCGCGGTCGACCTCTGTATGACGCGGCCTTTACCTTAGCTAGCCTAACTCGTGGTCGTACCAGATGAAACCAATTGCAAACATACTCCCCTCTACAAGAAATGACTACTGCCAGACATTTTCTCTGGTGGGATAGCCCAGCCAGACACGCCCATCTGCCACACCCCCTTTACCTTAGCTAGCCTAGCTCGTGGTCATACCAGATGAAACCAATTGCAAAATGTTCAGCATACTCCCCTCTACAGGAAATTACTACTGCCAGACATTTTCTCTGGTGGGTTAGCCCAGCCAGACAAGCCCATCTGCCACACCCCCTTTACCTTAGCTAGCCTAGCTCGTTGTCATACCAGATGAAACCAATTGCAAAATGTTCAGCATACTCCCCTCTACAAGAAATGACTACTGCCAGACATTTTCTCTGATGGGGTAGCCCTGCCAGACACGCCCATTACATATGACCATTACACCTACCTGTGTTTGGGGGCAGTGCACTCGTGTTATATAAAAGTGTTATAGCTCAGTTTTTAGCTGTTAGTTTACTTGTTTTTGTTTTTCTGTACTTAGTTTCTTGCTCCTCGCTAAGCTTATTGGGATCATGGCAGGTATGGAGTGCGAGTCTCTAACTGATCTGCATCATCTTATTCTCCAGGTAAGAGAGGAGATGGTTGTGGTGAAGGAAGAGGTCTTGGCTCTAAGGGAGGTTAATGTTAAAATTCAGAGGGAAGTGGATTTGATTAAAGACGAAAATCTAGCTTTCAAGCTTAGCCAAGAGGAAATAAAGTCAAGTAAGGGGAAAAGGGAGGAAGTTGATGAAAAATTGTATTCATGGCAGGTTGTTAAAAATACGGGTGGGAAAGTCACACTCAAGAAGCAGGATAGTAGAATAGGTATGAGTGTGACAAATACATTCTCTCCTTTGCGAGACGAATGTGAGGGAAAAGATAGTCAGGATAAGGGAGGGATAACCGAAGTGCCTGCCGCCGACTCAGCTCCAACCTCTGACGCTGTGCTACCTACCACCACCACTACCCCCACCACCACCACCACCAAGAGAGCTTCTGCCACCACCGGGGGTTCTCCAACTGCAGCTGCTGGATCCTCCCGAGGGAAAGGTAAGTCTGTGTCCCGAGAAGGTAAGTCTGTGTCGATTGTGGGCGACTCCATGGTAAGACATTTAGTTAGGGCTACCCGCACTAAACTTAGGAAGGTTGTGTGTCTGCCTGGCCATGGAGTTGGGAGGGTTTTAGAGAAGATGGACCACATCTTGGAAGATAGTGGAGATAACCCCATTATCTGTCTCAGTGCCGGGAGTAACGATGTTGGTAAGGGTAGAAGTGAGGAACTGCTGCAGCAGTATCGGGATGTGTTAGATAAAGTTAGGATGAAGGGAGGGATCCCTGTAGTACATTGTATCCTACCCAGAAGAGGAGTTCCCAAGGAATGGACATCCAGGGCGATTGGTGTCAATTGCCGTTTGGAGAAATATTGCAAAGAAAAAGCAATACCATTCATTGATAACTGGGATAGTTTCTATGGGAGAGATGGGATGTACGCAAGGGATGGGGTTCATCTTTCACGGTTAGGGGTTTCTACATTAGCTAGTTCTTTAGATAGGGTGGTTGTGGAGTTTTGAACAGAAATATTGAGAGTGTAAATGAGAGGTTAAATGGAACAATTTTAGCGTCAGGCGAAAGCGATAAGGATATTCAGTCTCATGCTAAAAATGATGACTATAATGCACTAATGAAAATTTGGCACAGTTTTCAGAAGTCCGTAAGGTATATAGCGATAGTATAGAAAATAGGTTAAGTACGGTTACTATAAGTAGAAATTATGTGCTTAAGGAAATTGACAGACTGAAACCTCATAAATCGCCTGGTCCTGATGAGGTATATGCTAGAGTATTAAAAGAATGTAGGGATGAGTTAAGTTACCCATTAACATTTTTATTTAACAAGTCATTGGAGACAGGTATAGTTCCAGAAGCTTGGAAGCTTGCAAACGTAGTTCCGATCTTCAAAAAAGGTGACAAATCAATAGCATCCAATTACCGTCCCATTAGTCTTACATCAATCATAGGAAAGCTACTAGAGTCAATTATTGCTAGTAAAATTAGAAACCACTTAGATACATTTAATTTAATAAATTTTTCTCAGCATGGATTCACTCAGGGACGTTCTTGCCTTACTAATTTGCTTAGTTTTTTTCTCAGAGGTATATGAAGCAGCAGATAATGACAAGTCATATGATATAATATATTTAGATTTCAGTAAAGCTTTCGACAGAGTCCCCCATGAGAGATTGATGAGAAAGGTTGAGGCGCATGGAATAGGTGGGGCGTTGTTGGGATGGATTAGGTCATGGCTAATTGGTAGGAAGCAGAGAGTCAGCATAAATGGTACGAAGTCAGAATGGGGAGCAGTCAAAAGTGGTGTACCCCAGGGATCTGTATTAGGTCCTCTGTTGTTCGATATATACATAAATGACCTTGATTTAGGTATAACTAGTAGGATAAGTAAATTTGCAGACGATACCAAAATGGGGAGAACAATTGATTTAGATAGAGATATAGAGTGCCTCCAAAGGGATCTAGATACCTTACACGAATGGTCAGTAAATTGGCAGATGAAGTTTAACATTGACAAATGCAAGGTATTAAAGATAGGGAAGATGCATACAAATGTTAAATATAAACTAGCTAATGTGGAATTAGAAAACTCGAATTGTGAGAAAGATCTAGGTGTGTTTGTTAGCAATGATTTGAAGCCTAGACAACAGTGTATAAGCGTTCGAAACAAGGCAAACAGGATTCTCGGGTTCATCTCAAGGAGTGTGAGTAACAGAACTGCTGATGTTATCTTAAAACTTTACTTGTCATTATTGAGACCCCATATGGATTATGCTGTTCAATTTTGGTGTCCTTATTACAGAATGGACATAGATTCATTGGAGAGAGTACAACGTAGAATGACAAAAATTATCCATAATATTAGAAATCTTCTGTATAAAGAAAGGTTGAAGAAATTAGGCTTACATTCGTTAGAGAGACGCAGAGTTAGAGGGGATATGATAGAGGTGTTCAAGTGGGTTAGTGGGATTAACAAAGGGGACATGACAAATGTACTAAAGCTCAGTGATAGCGAAAGAACTCGTACCAATGGTTTCAAATTAGATAAATTTCGTTTCAGAAAAGATATAGGCAAATATTGGTTTGGTAACAGAGTTGTAAATGGGTGGAATGGACTACCAAGTGCTATAGTGGGATTAAAAACGATAGGGAGCTTTAAGATAAAATTGGATAAGCATATGGACGAGAAGGGTTGGGTGTGAAGGGGGATCAGCAGGGTTGGGCCAATCAGCGCTCTGCAGACCCCCGTAATCCTGCGTTAATCTCTAACCGTTTTGGTAAGATGATCCTCAGGGTATTAGAGTGTTGAGCCTATAATTGGGCTTTGTAATTGGGGTTGTGTGGGACAGGGATCTGCCTTGCTTAGGCCAATCGGCTTTCTGCAGACTCCCATTTTCTTATGTTCTTATGTTCTTTTCTGCGCAGCATGTAGGGGGGGTGCCAAAACGAGGTCGGATTTTATAGCATAGTTACCCTACGTATTGGCCGCAAAATATCCTTTTCTTTTGTCACAACATATTTCGGTGGTAAAATTTATTTGATGTATTGTTTTATTCTTTATTATCATTCAGGAATATTATAATTATATAAAAGTTTATGAGTTTATGACCAAGACAAGTGGAAATCATTGAAGAACGCTGCTGCATTACGTGTGAAACTGAAATCCGACAAATATTCCGAGGCCACTCAGAGGATAATTGGCAGTAGTAATTCTAACGTCACACACCACTCATCTTGTCATAGTAGCTACACAGCGGTGAAATGGCCTAAATCAGACCAATGGAGTGATGTTGCTTCAAAAAAGTGCAAGATTGAGACAAGACAAGCTAGCTGTATGCCAAAGTCAGATAAGCAGGGTTTTTTGAAAGGCGTGTGCTTCTTTTGTGGACAAAAACCGGAGAAAAAAGCGGGGAATTGAGGAATCGTTGAAAAGGGCTCTCACTGATGGGGGCTTCGACAGATTAGAAGAGCGTGCTAAATACACCACGAATGAACGAGTCAGGAGCCTTTTGCGAAGTGGTATCGATTTCATAGCAAAAGAAGCCGAATATCATAAATCATGCCGGACTGACTTTAACAATGAAACCAATAAACTACTGAGAAAGAACTCAGAGCAAGGCCATGGATCATCATATTACCATAAAAAGGCACTTGATTCTCTAAGTACCTTCATTGAAACTGAAGTGATAGGGAATCAGAGATGTGTGTTGGTAACATCTCTACTAGAAATGTACAAAGTGGAGTTCATTAGCAACGGGGGAGATGCAGCAGATGTGAGCACCTATCAAAATCAGAGTCTGGTCATAAAGCTCAGAAAAGACAAGTTTGAACAGCGAACCAAAATCCTTCTTGCAGATCAGCGACGTGGAAACTTCCTCTACAGTTCAAGCCTAACAGAAGAAGATGCAAGGGCAAATTTACATGACGATGCTGATAGGCATAAAGAGAATGATAAGATAAAATGGGCAGCTCTCCACCTCCGCTCTCTGATAATGCAGATTCCAAAGACGAAGACACCAAAACCAGCCACAGTCAACAATCTGAAAGAAAGTGCGCCACCCATACCCGAGCAGCTAGATTTGTTTTTTAGAAATCTTCTATGTGGGCTGACTCCGAATTCCAGTGGTCCTTCCAAGGAAAAGATCAACCGGAAAGTGACAGCAATGGCATCATATGTAGTTTACAATGTTTCTCGTGGCACAGTCAAACCATGGAAGCACACTGTAGTAGGATTAGGTTTGGCATCGCTCACTGGATCTAAATTGTCAATGCAGATTCTTAACAGAGCAGGGCATAGCATAAACTATAGTGAAGCAAAAGGCCTAGACAGAATTCGCCTATTCTGTGGAATCTGATTCGCAGGATACACCTGATGGCATACAACTTAAACCAGGATTAGCAACTGCAACAGTTTGGGATAACAATGATGTGAATATCGAAACCCTTGATGGTAAAGGGACGTTGCACTCAACAGTGGGCCACACGTATCAGAAGATAGAGCTGGACAACGAACAGGCCAGTACCATTCCAGTCTCCTTTCGAGATGGTAGAAATCGGCGAAAGTTCGTAGGAAAAGAGCGAGAGATCCCGCCATTCCGGAAATCTTTAAACAGAGCAAAGTTCACTAGTGCCACATCAACAGACTCCACAGAAAGAACAAGTGACTTAGAAATACAAAGGACAACGACTTAAGAATCGATTACGTCATCAAGCCTGCATACAGAAAAGGTCTCATTGAAGCCATTGGATCTCTACTGGTTTTGGAAATTACAAGAAGACAATACACCACTGCATGATGGATTCATCAGTCAGTATGTGGAGGACGTCTTGCCACAGCAAAGAATTTGTTATATGGACCCCATTTCTAGGTCTCGACAAACAACGATGTGGTAAGGGAGACAATGGTGCGCTCTATGAGTGTGGCAAAAGAAACTGGGCAGAACTATGCCGTCGTCACCTACGATTTGGCCGTCGCACTAAAAGCCTACTCCATTCAGGCTCTTGAAACTCCATTGTTTGACAAATTGCTGGTAATGCTCGGGAACTTCCACATTGAGTTAGCTTTCTATGGGGCCATCGGCACAATGCTAAATGAAAGCGGAATAGAATTCATACTTTCCGAGGCAGACATTTTGGCAGAAGGTTCTGTGCTTGGTTTCATCAAGGGAAAATTTTACAACAGATGCACCAGAATACATGAACTGCTGGCAAATGTTCTAGAACAGAAGCTGTATGAGCGATTCTATGCGTCCCTGGAATCTTTCCAAAGTGTCATGAACTATGTTCCAGCTGATCCCGAAGAAGTCGACGATCATCTCAGTGACCCAGTAGTGCTTGAACATCTAAAGAAGTACGAGACCTTCTTTCAAGCTATCATCGATGGAGACAGGGGCCCAACTGCTCAGTTCTGGGTGCTGTACGTGTACCTCATAAATAGACTGCATCGAGAACTGCAAAGATGTGTCAAGACAAATGATGTCAAAGGTTACATGGCTGTCTTGCCTGCAGTACTAGATGTGTTCTTCTCGCTGAACCGTCCGAACAATGCAAGGTGGGGAACATTGTTCCTCCACAAGATGATGTCTGCAGATTACAGATTGCTGGAAATTCTCCATGAGGGTGCCTTTTCGGTCCGAAGAACCAAGAAGAACTATAGCCGCTCAGCTGTAGACCTGTCGTTGGAGCAGTTGGTGAATCGTGATGCTGCTTCCCAGATGAAAGGAATTGTGGCCTTCCGGAACTCTGAGAGTGCAATGCGGCGGTGGCACCTGACGATGACGCAGAGAGCCATGGCTGTAACAGAACTGAGAACTGAGCTGAATAAGCTCAAATTTTATTTGGGGGATGTCTGGCAGTCATTTATGACAGAAGTCAATCTAAGGTAGGCTACTAAACATTATGCAATTGAGCTAGACTAACTCAGGTTAGGGGTGTGACAGATGGGCATGTCTGACAGGGCTACCCCACCAGAGAAAATGTCTGGCAGTAGTCATTTCTTGTAGAGGGGAGTATGCTGAACATTTTGCAATTGGTTTCATCTGGTATGACCACGAGCTAGGCTAGCTAAGGTAAAGGGGGTGTGGCAGATGGACATGTCTGGCTGGGCTACCCCACCAGAGAAAATGTCTTGCAGTAGTCATTTCTTGTAGAGGGGAGTATGCTAAACATTTTGCAATTGGTTTCATCTGGTATGACCACGAGCTAGGCTAGCTAAGGTAAAGGGGGTGTGGCAGATGGGCGTGTCTGGCTGGGCTACCCCACCAGAGAAAATGTCTGGCAGTAGTCATTTCTTGTAGAGGGGAGTATGCTGAACATTTTGCAATTGGTTTCATCTGATATGACCACAAGCTAGGCAAGCCCATTAATTTGATGCTTATTATCTTGTCTGGTTGACCACACCCACCACCCAAAATTTCTGGCAGCTGTATCCCAAGAACCCCGGGACAGGAGGCATAAAATCTAGAGTACATTCAATCGGCATGATTCAGGTATGCTCTAGCTCAAAATTTTGTCATCAATTTATTGGTCCTCCTGACCACACCCACCAGCCAGACCACGCCAGACGCACATATAATTTAGTTTTAGGGTATATACAATATTGAAATATACATGAAAATTGGTATGAATTCCAGCTAGGCTGACCCCTCCGGGCACCTGCTCTAATAATGATGCCTCACTTAAAATCCCAGGATACAAAGTACACAAGAAAAACGAATCAGATAGACACATATACGGTACAGCTATTGCAATAAAAAACAACATTAATCATAGAATACTAGATGACTTCATATCGGACCTACTAGCTGTCGAAATTCAAACAGTAACTGGCAAAATTATCATAGCAACAGTGTACCTTCCCCCTAGTAGGCCTTACCTCCCCACACCAGACTTCTATAAACTGTTCAGGCAAAACACACCGGTCTACCTCATTGCAGACCTAAACGCCAAACATAACACACTGAACACACAAATACAAAATACAGTAGGGAAACAAATAGGTCAGTTAATAATGGATGGAATCATAAGATACGTAGGGCCACACTTCCCAACCTATCATTCCCATAACTCCTCCACCACACCCGATATAGTCCTAACGAACCACAAAACCTACCATAACCTGCACCTCTCTCCAGGTCCACTCACCACCAGCGATCATATACCAATAATAGCTAAAATATCAACCTCACCCATCATTACCCCAATACCACCTAGACCTAATTTTGCACTTGCGGACTGGGACTCCTTTAAAACTGACATCAGAACAACACCACACTCAATGAAGGAACAACAGCTGACATAGACGAGACTCTAACAGACTGGTACAACACAATAACAGACAACATAAGAAAACATATACCGACAACAAACTACAGAACATTAACTAACACAAGACACAGTCCAGAAACATAAAATCTACTTGTACAATATACTGCGCTCAGACAACAAGCACAACATCTAGGCTGGACTAACGAACACTACAGACGATACAGGGACATACAGTACAGACTACACATAAACCTAACACAAGAGTGCAATGACCAGTGGAGTACAAACATAACTGAAACTGCCGACACATACAAAGACTCAGCTACTTTCTGGAGAAAAACTAGGGCACTGCAAGGACACGACACTCACGACGTAGACTACTTGATTAATAGCCAAGGACAAAAAATATACCCTCCCAGACTACAGGCAGACATACACAAAAGACACTGGGAGACAATACTAAATGACAATGATGACGTCATGCCTCAAAACAACGACATCAGCGACTTTATGCAAAGCCATATCAACAGAACAACACCATACCAAACAATTGACTTAAGTAGACTTGATGACTATAATATACTTACCAGACCTATAACAGAAATAGAAATCAAAAGCATAATTAAAAAATCCAGAAAATCATGTCCTGGGAAATCAGGCATAAATAAAACGATTATAACAAACCTCCCAGACATTGCTATAACAAGACTTAAAAATATCTTCAATGCCACATTATCTCTAGGATACTTCCCCACCAAATTTAAAACCGCTATAATTAGACTAATATCAAAAGCAGGAAAAAACCCACACCATCCAGAACACCAAAGGCCTATTTCATTGTTAGAGGTCCCAGGTAAAATCCTAGAAAGAATAATAAATTACAGGCTAAGGCAACATCTCACTGAGGAAAACCTATACAACCCCACACAATTTGGCTTCAGAGAAGGTAGAGGCACAACACACGCCCTTGATCTAACCACCGAAATTATAGCAAACAACAAAGCAAACAAACATCAGTGTAATTTAATCCTTCGGGATATGTTTAAGGCTTTTGATAAAGTCTGGCACTTGGGGCTCAAATATCAAATATTACATCTTAACCTCCCTACCATAATCGAAAAATTCCTATGCAACTTCCTTAATAATAGAACAGCCAGTATAAAAGTAAAAAATACCCTAAGTGACAGTTTATCAATAACTTGTGGAGTCCCTCAAGGATCTGTCCTATCCCCTACTCTCTTCACGATATACACAAACGACACACCAACATCACTCACAGGCACAAACATTACATACGCAGATGACATAACACAGATAATAGGGTACCCGGGATAGTCTAGGGCGATGATGGCTAGACGTACACAAAGAGAAGCCGAGAGAATAAATAGATTTGAAGAACACTGGAAAATAAAAACAAACTTAAATAAATTCACAGTCCTACAACTTGCCATTCAAAATAAGCAACAAATTACGATAGATGGTAATATAAACGAAAACAAAAACAAAGGCAAAATACTAGGCCTAAATATAAGCACGCAAGGTTATATACAACATGTTACAGAAAGGAAAAAACTAGCCATTGCCGCACTAGTAAGGCTTTTTAGATTCAAAGAATTACCTACTAAAATCAAAACTCACTTAGTAAAAGCCACTGTACTACCCATCCTGGACTATCCACCCGTACCCACACACGCACTAAGCAACAATCAGTTAAGAAGACTACAAAAAAATCAAAATAAAGCCTTAAGATTTGCCACCAACCAACACTACCCATACACTATGACAACGCAGCAAATACACGAACATACAAACACACTTCCACTTAACGTCCGTCTCCACAAGCAGGCTACTAAAATATGGGAACGATTAGAATTGTTAGATGACCCCACTTTTAGAATGATAAGAGATGATGATAGGGATAAAATGTACCATCAGTGGTTCCCAAGTAGCCTACATTCACTGCAATTTAACAACGCTCAAGTGCCTGCCCCTATATACTAAATAGGCTACTAAGCATGTAGAAATTAAGTTTCAATATTGTTTATAAACTCAACTGACAATCCAACAAATAACATCCTCGAATCTAGCTAAATCATAAGTGACAACTGTAGGCTATACAATTAGGCAGGCCAGTATAGTATAAGTATAATTAATAACATTTTAGGCTACTTAGCTAGTAATAATTTTAAGACACAACTATCACTGATTGTATAGGCTATGAAAAACTAACTATGTATTTAGCTAGCTCCAAAAATGCATGTTAAAAAAAAAATAATAATAATAATAATAATACTACAACAAAAAATGTATGTGTGAAACCAATGTATTATAAATAAAGCGAAGTGGTATGCCCACTAACTTTTATGCCTCCCACACTTGCTTCATCTTTCCATCTTTGCCTCCCACATAAAACCCTCTCCTCTCACCCACCTTTCCCTAAAAAAAAAAAAAAAAAAAAAATATATATACATATATATTGGAGAAATTGTATGTTAAAAGAGGGAAGCATTTTGTGTGTGCAAGTTGGGTTAGGCGAGATCAAATAAGGGATTGAAAAGGGCAAAAGTGGAAACAGCTTGGGGGGATTATAGTATTGAGGACATTATTTTGTATAGGTGTGTGAGAGAGAGAGAGAGAGAGAGAGAGAGAGAGAGAGAGAGAGAGAGAGAGAGAGAGAGAGAGAGAGAGAGAGAAGGTGAAATGTGGAAATGTTGTACATTCTGTTGAAGATTAAAACACATAGATGATAATACACTAGCAATAATGGAAACAAAAGTAACAGTAATGATAAAACAATAATAATTATACATAGATCGGGGCATGTATGAACGACCCATGCCACACAAGCCAATTTTCCCTGCTTCAAATTGATATATTAGTACAACTTTAATTAATTTATTAGTAGAACTCTTTAACCATGAGAACCGCAAAACGTGAAAGTATTACCTTATATGAAATATATACAGTATAGTAAATATAATCATAACAGTATTTGAAAACAGATAAAAACACACATGAAGAAACGAGGAATAAATGGAGAGAATATTAATTAATAAGAGAAAGAAATTGAGTTAAGGAAAGGGGAGAGACCGAAGGTAAGAACGTGTAAAATAAGGGAAGTATTATTTAATCTATGCCAGTTCATTCTACTTTTTTTCGCTCACTATAACTCGTCCTAGCTTGTAAATTATCAGAGCGAACGAAACTGAACACGGACCGTCCATTGACAAATTTCAGGATGATAGAAGTCATTCAGTCATAGCCCGAGTGGCCTTAACAAATATTGATCGCAGGGAGAGGGAAATTGAATAAACAAAGACATGTAGGTAGGAGAATGGGGAAAGAGAGAAGTTGAGACATTTAAGTGGGAACCTAGGGTAGTATTATGATAAACGAATAGTATAGAACAGCAGAGAATAGGAAATATATACATTGGAGTAACGAAGGGAGAATATGGAAGGCAAACTAATAAATAAATATAATAGTCTATTGTATTCGGCCATAACCCGAGTGGCCCTGATAACAATAATAATTACAAGCAGAAACGTAACTAGACATGTAAGGCAATTGAATAAACCAAAAAACTGGAGATGGGGAATGAGGATGAGGATGGAAACTAAACATCTCGCTTCATTATTATACCGAAAAATGCATAGATTTACTCGTTTGAGGGTAGGAGGGTATTTGTTTAAACTTGACGGAGGTCTAGGGGGGAAACTAACACAAAACAAAACTAAATACAATAATTAAGAAAACAAATCAACAAATAAGCATACATTTTCCTGTAACAAGGTTAAATTAATTATAATGATAACAGTTTCAATTGGGCGTTTATTATGTGTTTTACACATTTGAAAGAAGTTAATTAATAGTGGGAGTTGTGAATTGGTATAATCTCTCTATCTCTCTCTCTAAATTGAAAGCCTCAACCCATACTATACTAGCCTATTTTCCAATTAATGTCACCCTCAGTACCATGCCTATCATAACAAAAAAACAACATAGTGACACTCAAGAAAGACAGCGAAAAACTGGCTCAAGAGGGTTCGAGCAGGCCTCCCTATGCTTGAGAAGTGTTGCCAATAGCTAGCAGAAGGTCTATGCTATTAGCAGAGAAGAACAGGCGTAAATCGATCGTAAATTAATAACAAGACTCTCTCGTGACTGGTACTGGCTTGTAATTGTCAGGGTGACGAAATTCTCTCGTTGCCGGTACAGCTTGGGTTAAATGCTGATTTATTGATACTAAAATGAATATTATGAATCTCCAATGTTTCTGCATCGTATTAATGCCAAGTTTTCATGTATATGTTTGTATGTATATATTCAGGCACATACCCCATACTGGGTGTGGCTGACTCGAGACAGAACCCGACCAGGGACACCACAACTTAACATATTCACACACATCTATGTCGCCCAGGAAAAGACCCAAAGACCAAGGATCACTAAGAGCCTCCAGCACTCTGCCTGTATAACTGACTGTAGTGAGGACGTTCGAGCCAAAATGCATGGACACACGGAGTTTGAAGCAATTAAAGTCATAGGAAGAGGGAAAGACTGATTCTGGGAGAGAGTTTCAGAGCTCAGCTGCTCGTGATTCTATGCTCATGAAAAACAGATTGAGGTGCGTCATTGTGTGAATAATTTACTTCACTTCGTAAATGATAGGTGGAGATCAATATAACCTAATCTAACCTGACCTACGTAACCTAACCTAACCCTGTTAGGTTAGTAAACAGTCATTTCACAAACTGACTACAATTATTATTCATTTCACGAAATTACTCGTTTCACAGTCTGACTGTAAAAAATATACAGAGAGAGAAAGAGAGAGAGTGTGTGTTGTAATGAGGGTTATGTAGTTTTATTTGATTTAGTTTGATTTATTTTATTTTCATATATGGAGTTTTTTTAGTTTACTCCCTAGACCTCTATCTAATTTAAGACAATAACAACAACCTCTGAGATAAATTTGTACTTTTTTCGGTAAGAGAATTTCCCTACCGAAGGCTGGTTCCAAATAAATTACAGGCTTGCTATCATTCGCCAGCAACAATCAACACCTAAATGACACGACATGTCTTACTAATGGCTAATGGTCATAAATAGCCAAACTAATGAGGCGATGTCTCAAATTCTCATAACTAATGGGGCTAAGCATGAGGGAGAAAAACAAAAATGCCTCCCCTTAATGTATTTCGGCATGTGTGTATTGAAAGGTACCGAACGTTCAATTATCATAATCGGCTTGACTTTCTGGTTTTGATGGGTGCAGGTTTGGTGTTGCGATTATTACATCTATCTTGTTTTTTTCTATGTGGATGCGGGAGAAAAAAATGCAGAACTGCCTGTGACGAGTGCCTCCCCCAGAGTTAATAGTGTGACAGGGCCAAAATCAAGGAACGTTCGAGCCAAAGTTCCTGGACACAAGGAGTTTGAAGCAGTCATAGGATGGAGTAATGATGGGTTCAGGGAGCGAGTTTTAGAGCTCAGCTGTTAAATAGCAGAAACATGGGAATATAGGGTTACTCGTGAGTTGGAGAGCTGCACCGAGTAGGGGTGGAATTGTGTTGCAAGACGGGTGCTATGTGGTCTACGGAGAGGGGGTGGTATACAATGAGAGAGCTCTGAGGAACACTAATTATCGTAATAGCTGTAGAATATTGATAGAGATACAAAATTGCAGCAAAGAGATAGAGACTGCAGAGAATCGGTGAGTGGACGTGAGCTAATAATGCAAAAAGCTTTCTTTTCTACTTTGTCTAAAAGTGGAGATTGAAATGAGCCTCCCCCCACGTGCAAACAGTACTCAATACGCGGAGGCACTGTACCCCTGTACAGAGCAAGAAGCTGTGCAAGGGTAATGAACCCACAGAGGAGGTTGAGCACACCTATCTTCTGGGAAGCTGTTTAGCAAGAGTGGTAATATGATTCTTCCAAGAGAGAACAAAAGAAAAAAAGGCACTGAGAATATTAAGAGAAGATGAAGAAATAATTTGTATGTCGTTGAAGAGTAAGGGCTAGTCTTGTGGAAGGTTGTAACCAGTTGACTAATGGAGAAATTGAGTCTTAGTGGCATAGAAAGTAACAAGGTTATCTCTGCCCTAATCAGAAATAGTAAAAAGATCTTAACTCCTTCAGCCATATTATGTTCCAATATGTCCGAGGAGGCGGGAGCCTGGTATTATTGCCACTGTACCCCACAACTGTCAAAACCACACTGACGAACCGTTAGAAACGTCGGAGAAGCTTGGGGTTGCCACCAATCGACAGATCTTCATCTAACTTACCGGACTTACTGAGCTCCATATGACGCTAGAGCGTCATATAACTTATTCTAGAATTATGAAGATAAGTCCGCATCATATGAGTTTTTGGTTCACCTTGTCATATGACGCGGTAGCGTCATATGAGTGAAGGAGTTAAGATAGGTGCATTATGGCCTCCTCACGTGAGATTTGAAGTAATTGCTGGGAGGGATATTGTGGAAAGCTAGTTGAATAGTGTAATGTAGTCATCAGCATATGAGTGAATGGGGCTGGAGGTGCAGTTGAGAAGATCGTTAATGACTATTAGAAAGATAATTGGAAATAGGACAGAACCCTGAGGAACATCGGTTTAGGAAGTGACCGATGGCAGCCCCCAACAGCAGAAAGGGTATTAGAGATAAAGGGATAGAAACCAAAAGAGCTTGGAAATTAAAGATTTGTGACAGACTCTATTGAAAGCTTTCAATTTGTCTAGTGCAGTATACAAATATTCAAAAGCAGGCTGACCAAAAGTTAGTAAGGTAGGGAAAAAAAGCACCAGTTGAGCGGCCCTTAAAGATGCCGTTCTGGCGATCTGTGAGTAGATTATGGGAAGATAAATGCCTAGGTAATTTTGAAGTAAATATAGTTTACCAAATATATGCAAGATATTAGAGCAATTGGACGATCGTTTGAGGGTTGAGAACGATCACCATTCTCTGCAACAGGATGGTCATCGCTCACTTCTTCGTCGTATCAACTCCGATGTTCCTCAGGGCTCTGTCCTATCTCCTATTCTCTTTCTAATTTTCATAAACAATCTTCTCAACTGTACTTCCAGTCCCATCCATTCATACGCAGACGACCCTACCTTACACTACTCAATTAGATTTCCAGAACGCCCCAGCCAGCAATCCATCAAAAACAAACGTAATGAAGTCATAGAACACTTATCTTCTGATCTAACTACTATTTCCAATTGGGGCAGAGAAAACCTTGTTACTTTCAATGCTTCCAAAACCCAATTTCTCCATCTATCTACCCTTCCGGAACTCCCAGAAGATTATCCTTTATTCTTCAACAATACAAAAATCAATCCTTCACCTTCTCTCAATATGCTTGGTGTCTCTTCTGCTCTCACTTGTAAGGACCATATTACCAGTCTTGCTAAGGCAGCCTTTTTTTTTAGTACAACATGAGGAACACCATCCAGTCTGTACGCCTTCTTAGTATTAAGCACAGAGAGAGTAGAATGTACATCTTTAGAAGAGATTAGGATACTAGGCATAAGTAGAACAGAGCGGAGTGGATAGGGAGGAATAGCACCGGAATCTTCAGAAGCGGAGTTTTTAGCAAAAGTTTGAGCGAAGAATTCAGCTTTGTAAGAAGAATAAGTGACAGTGGTGCCATCAGAGTGGGAAAGAAGGGGGAAAGACGAAGACTAAAAATTGTTGGAGAGGTTTTTTGCTAGATGCCCGAAAATTTGAGAGGAGCTAGAGTTAGAGAGTTCAGTGCATTTATTATTCTAACTCCTAAATAAACATCCGTATGTCAGACCTCCCCCCTAGAAAAGAGTTTAAGGAGTATAGTACATAATATTAAACATAATACATAAATAGATTCACCACCAGATTGGCAACAGCAAGATTATAATGAGGATATAATAAGGATATCACCCAAAGTAGGCAACGTCTCCAGGTACCACATCAGAACATAGCCGGAACGTAGCTGGAGCGTTATTCGAACTGCAAGGCATCTCACAGCTGAAGGCTTGAAAGCGCACTACTAAAACATGATACTTGCCTCGCTACAAGGGAGAGCTAATTGCCAAAATCCTCTCATTAAGTTTATCTTACTGCTGTATGAGGCCAACCCGGTAAATGTAATCTTTGATCCGTGGCAGTGGGTAGGTATCGTTCTTTGTGACAGCATTAACTTGCCTATAGTCCATACATAACCTATGGCTTTGGCACAAGTATGACCGGACTACTCCACTGGCTTAAGGCCCTTGTGATCAGCTCGTTAGATAACATGAAGTCAAGCTCGACCTGCAGTATACTCCTGTGTTGTGGTGAGACACGGTAGGGGGATAGTTTAATGGGAGTTGCATCCCCATGGTCGATGTCGTGCAAGGCCAAAGAAGTGAGCCCTGGAGTATCACGGAACACACTGGGAGACTGAGATAAAACAGAGATTAGTTGGTTCGTTTGATCAGAGGGAAGATGACATAGTTTAGATGGTAATTCCCCCCAAGCTACTGAATTATACTGAAAGTTGGATAGGCTACATGACAAGTCAAAGTCTGCATGGATACCTTCAGGCTCTGGAACAGTCTGTTGCGGGTCAGTAAGAGAACTGAAGACTTTGTCCGCACCAGGCTGTCCACAGGTCCTGACATTCACTGCCACAGTGGGAGAATCTGGAAGAGAGGAATCAGGGGACCTATGGTAGGGTTTCAACATATTTATATGGAATACTTGCGTGGGCTTTCTCCTGTCTGGGGTAGTTACTAGATAATCGGTACTGCTCACCCTCCGAATGATCTTATATGGGCCCCTGAACTTGGCAGATAAAGGTTGGCCAAAAAGGGGGAGCAGGACCAAAACCTCATCACCGGGCTGAAACTCCCTCTCACAGGCTTTTCTGTCATACCAGTTCTTCATGGAGCTTTTAGCCACTGTTATGTTTTGAGCGGCAAACTCACATGAGGATCTCCGCCGGGTTTTGAAATCTGAAACATACTTGAAGAGGTTTTGGTTCCCCTCCTGGCCAACTAGGCTATCCTGCAATAGTTGCAAAAGACCTCTTACCTGGTGACCGAAAACTAGCTCATTAGGGGAAAAACCCAGGGATTCAGTTGGAACCTCATGAGTAGCAAATAAAAGAAAAGGTACCCCCTTATCCCACTCACCTCCGGTCTCTGTATAATACTTACGTAACATTCCCTTTAATGTCTGATGATATCGTTCGAGAACCCCTTGACTCTCTGGGTGGTAGGTGCTAGACTTAACATGCTCAATACCCAAAGCTGAAAAATGTTAGAGGTAAAATTAGTTCCTTGATCACTTTGCACCTCATGGGGGAAACCCATTCTGGTGAAGAATTTGAGCAGTTCCTTGATGACAGTTGGAGCAGAGGTAGTCCTTAACCTCTGAAGTGCGCATGGGGGTAATTAGACACCTCTCCCTGTGCGCATGTATTTGAGGTGTTTCCGTCACTAAAATATTCATTGTACCATTAATAGCAATAATACTTATCCATATGCGCCTATTATGGGTTGATTATAAAGGTATTAACCTGACACAACAATAAAACGAGTGAAAACAGCGTTTGGATGGTCAAAATCGGAGATATAGCCCGCGAGTTGTATAATGTATGGGTGAGGCAAGCTGCTTTCCCGCCAATTTCCCCCAAGGCCACTGAGACACAGTCGATCGATACTCTCTCTCTCTCTCTTGCATTCGCTTGCTATCAGTGATGACCACACCCTGCAACCGGATTTCTAATGTTAGCACGAAAATATACCTCAGAATAAGGGAATAACAGGGAAAATAGGTGATAACTGAAGGAGAGGAGGAAAGTGGGGAAGGAGGGGAGGTAGAGGACTGAGATTTTGCATGGCCCAGGGGCCAATTTTTTTTTATTTTATTTTTTTTTTTCCGATGTCAAAAGTTGATTTTTTTTTTCTCTGACTCTTAAGAGTCTCCCCCGCAGTCCGCCGGGGGAACTCTTAAGAGTCTCCCCGCAGTTCCCGGGTTAAGGGTATAGCCTCTGGGTAGCGAGTTGCCATGTCCATAATAGTTAATAAATAAATGTTACCTTGGGAAATCTTAAGCAATGGGCCTACAATGTCCACTACCACCCGAGTAAAAGGATTCTCGAAGACGGGCAAGGGCACCAGAGGATGTACAGGCACCTTCTGATTGGGTTTTCCTGTCATCTGGCAAGTGTGACACACTCTACAAAACTCCACTACATCTGCACGCATTCCTGGCCAGTGAAAGTGGGCTCTGATTCTGTCTAGAGTTTTTCTCACCCATTTCCAAGATATCTCTACGACAAGGTTTGGGGACTACTACTTGATGGACGTCCCAGGCCCCGTCATCGATTGGTCTGTGTGGCGGTCTCCATCTATGCCACAATACTCCTCCTTTGAGGTAGAAACATTCACCACCCTCCTTCTCACATTGCTCTTCACTCACGGCCCTGGCAGCTAACTCCTTGCATTCACTATCATCTCTCTGTAGCTCTACCAGGCCACTAGGACAATTTGGAGGAGTTTCATGGTCATCTTTAGGGTCAAGATGAGCCATAAAGGTGTCAGATAAATCCACCTCAGTCACATCATCAGGCACAGTTGGAGCGTCATTCACACTCTCATCATCCCTTTCATCAACTCTTACATTCGGTACATTTCTGTCTGAGGAAACTTCTACTTGAGACATTGAACGTGTGACAGCACACACAGGGAAAACTGTTGGCATCTCCTTTTCGAGCTCACCGGTTTGTGGCTCGTTAACAGGGGAAAGTGACAAAATGGGGTCTGGTCGGACCTTCTCACCTGCTACATCATTCCCCAAAAGGAGTGTTACCCCGGGCACAGGGATATCTTGGGACCTACACAAAGCTATGGTGGCCTCACCATGTAGTAACTCGCATTCAATTTCGCCTTTTACCAAGTGTGCATAAAATTGGCCTCCAGCACCTCTCATTACTACCAGGTAGCCAGGTGGGCTCTCAGTGTAAGGATTCACCACGAGGGTGCTAGTAGAACCTGTGTCTCTCAGAATTCTTACCTCATGCATACAACCATTTAATCTCACGTTGCCAGATGAAATAAAGGGACGGTAACTGTCCTGCACTGATGGTGAAATTATGATTGGCTTAACCCTAGTGGGTTGCACCACACATGCTACTACACACCTGTCTAGATGATTTACGTTAGCTGCTAGGTACTCCTTCTCTCGAGAGTCCTGCATTAAAGGAACTTTTGGTGCTAGGTACTCCTGTCGGGAGTCCAGCATTAAGGGAACATATGGAGTTTGAGATACGGCGGCAACTGTCTGCCCCAATCTCTCTGTTCTCTCCTTGGCCCAGCACTGATAAGCTAGGTGGCCTCTATTGCCACAAAAAGTACATACTTTAGGGGATACGGGAACGTTCCCTCTTTGAGCATTACTATTACTTTGGGGCCCACCTCTGTTACCATTGCCCTGAGTCACATTTTTAGTTGGGGGAACAATTCTATTTAGGCTAGCTGGTGAAGACGTTATAGGCTTGTGACTGGGTCTGTCATATTTGTGATTGGGATACTTAAAATTAGAACTAGAATTATCGTAGGGCTTCTTTCCACGAAATTTGTTGTTGAGCACGTATGTGTCAGCCATGTCAGCGGCGTCGGCAAGACAATCTACCTTTTTCCCCTTTAAATGATAGGATACAGATGAATAAATTTGCCATAGGAAATTTTCTAACAGGACCAACTCCTTCAGATCGTTGTAGCTTGTGACTTTCTTACTCTTGACCCAATGATTGAAAGTTTTAGTCATGGTCCTGGCAAATACCTTATGGGTTTCTTCTACTTTCTTCTGGTTTTTATGGAAAGATTGCCTGTAAGCCTCAGGCTGCAATTGATAGGTTTTTAGGATAGCTTCTTTGAGATTGTCATAATCCTGCCTAACTTCTGCTACTTCTGACAAATACGTGGCTCGAGCCTGCCCTGTCAAAACGGTTTGGAACATAAAAGGCCATTGATCTCTTGTCCACTTCATACCTCCAGCAACTTCCTCAAACAAAACAAAGAAATCCTGCACATTATCCTCAGTGAAAGGTGGAATGACACTAGTCATAGTCAATCCCAGAGTAGGAGCAATTAAGGGAGCATTTGTATTGACATTTAGTTGAGCCGTACGATATTGATATTCATATTGTTCGGTCGTTGCTCTGGCTTGTTCGGCATTTAGTCTGGCTTGTTCGGTCTTTACTTCAGCATTTATTCTGGCTTTTATGCTGGCTTCTTCGGTATTTGCTTTGGCTTGTTCGGCATTTATTCTGGCTAGTTCTAAGTCGGTATTTGCTTTTATTCTGGCTAGTTCTAATATTTGATCACCGGTCAAACCAGGTGGCAATTGTTCATCAAGTTGGCTAGGTTTACTCGGGATCCCACCAACTGCTCCGTCACCCTCCTCGCCTTCTACAGGGAACAGGTGGGTTTTTATGGTCTGAGCCACCTCTACTTTGGACATGTTTGAGACAGTTAATTGGAGATGCGAGGCAAGCACTTTCAGTTCGGATTTTGACAGACAGTCAATATCAGGGGTTGTGGGTTCTGATTCTATGAAAACTCGAGCATCTTCGTCATTAAGTAGATGAGGCATGAATAATATTTGATTTTTAAGTAGTGAAACGGTAATGAAACTGAGTGAAACTGTATGAAACGAATCCTGGTGAGGTCGCCACTCTTCTGTCACGTATCTTGATCCTCAAGTGGTTAACTTGATGAATCTAGATAGCACAGAGATATATATTAAGGTATCAGTCAGCTGAAGGCAAAACAAAAGTAAAATCTAATACAATTATTTCCTGTTGTTGCTTCCTTTCCTTTTGAATCTTAGGACTTGGTATCATTTATTGACTGATACTCTTTAATTATGAAAAAAATACTGAAACTAATTAAAGTCATGTAGTATTTATAAAGAATTATTATTTAACCGAAGCTTAGTAGGCTATGGTTATGAACCGAAGAAGTTATATCTAAAGAAGGACTATTAATTCTATAAAGTCTTGAAAGATAAATATTAAATTAAGAATATTTCTGTCTCTTACCCTTTTTGAAATGAATAGATAGTTTTCTTATATGTCCTTTTATTTATATTTAATGTAGTTATTATTCTTGGTTTTGTCTTACGTTAATAGTATTATATTATTATTATCATCAGGATTAATATCAAAGTCACATAAAAAGTTAATATATATTTAATAATTAGTTAAATGTATTTCTTAACCACGTAACATTGAGGTTTGATTATGAGTAAATTAAGTTACAGGATCGCTTCATAGATTCGATTCAGGTCTCACTCAAATAATATGAAAAGCAAAAATAATATTTTGAAGCTAAAAGAATTTTCTTCAGCTTAGGAAATCACTAGAAGTAACATTAAAACAGCCATGTTAGTCTAAGGCGATATTACTAATAAGAGACAATAGCATCACCGTACTAAGCACCGTTAAGAAATGGAAGCTTAATTAAAAGAAAATGAAAGAACTCTTAAGTATTAATATAAAACAATAGTATTACTTTCATCATAACCCAACTACTTAAAGAGTTGCTTTAGTCCACAATTCAGTCAACTAAAATAGTTAAGTACATAATAGTAGCGTTAACGTTAATTCCCAATCAAATAGTTAAGTACAAAATAGTAGCGTAAACGTTAATTCCCAATCAAATAGTTAAGTACATAATAGTAGCGTTAACGTTAATTCCCAATCAAATAGTTAAGTACATAATAGTAGCGTTAACTTTAATTCCCAATCACATATCTCACTAACCAACATAACGTAAGTGTTTACACCGAACACACTTAACACACACTTATATAATCTGACTGACAGTCACAATCCCATTATAATACTTCACCCCGTCTTCCTCCAGCTGCAAGTTCACCTTCCCAACTCCAAATGAGACTGATTTGAATGCCCACTACTCGGGTCTTATATACTAAACAATGATGGTGTAGGAACGAATCAGGAGGTGGGGGGGGGGGGGGGTGCGCGCCCCAATCACAGCTCCTCTGGTTGCGTAAGAGGTGCGTGGTCCAATGGAGTCTCCTGGCGTCGAATCATCGTCATAGTGTCGGGTCATCGAAGTAGTTTGCAGGGTCCCCTATGACGCACGCAGGTGTGAAGGCTTGTTTGCTGGTATGCGGACGAGCTGGTTTCCCACTCGCTGGTTCGCTCGCTAGTCTGCTTCGCCGCTTGGGTAGTTTGGCACTCCTTCAACTCTTAATTCTAACTCCTAAATAAACATACAGGGCTCCGTATGTCAGAATGGCAAATGTTTGGCGAGTCTAATATCAGATTTAGCTTGATTTTGAGGAGAGGCATAGGAAGAATGAGATTCTTGAGTTTGAAGGCGAAGGTACTGTTTGAATGCTTTTTCTTTATTGCGGATAGCAGTAGACAAGCGTGAGAAAACCAAGATTTTTTTGCATTGAATACATAGAAAGAAAATGGAATGTTTTCCTTTATGACCGAAATGATTATCTAGGTAATGTGTTAAGCACTCTCCGAGGGTCCCCAGCCACGGAAGCAAAAGTCATTCCATGGGAAATCAAAGAAGTGCTGCCAAAAAGCCTCCCATTCGGCAGCGCCAAAGTTTGACCAGCGCCCCAAACTGGGAGGATCAGGTGGTCGTACAAGAGGAATAGGACAGGTAACAGAGATGAGTTTATGGACGGAGGAGCCCAAAGGAGAGAACAAATTTACAGTATAAGCAGAAAGGTTAGACCATTAGAGGTTAGAAATAAGTCAAGAATGTTGGGCCAATATCCGAAGCGATCCAGGATACGGGTGGGTTACTGAACTAACTGCTCTAGGTCATTTAGGATAGAAAAGATGTAGGCTTAATAACCAGGTTGGTCAGAGGGAAGAGAGGAGATTCATTGGCGGTGTTGAACTTTGAAATACCCTAAGATGGAGATTTCAGAGAAGGGAGAGATGGATAGGATGTGCTCCTCTTTAAAGTTTATTTACTCAACAAATTTGAGAAACTCGGTTGAGTTAGCGGAAAGATAGACAGCACAGAAATATTTAGTATGAGAGTGACAGGAAAGTTTGAACCATTAAGTTGAGAATTAAGAAGAGTCGAAGTCAGGAAAATGAAAACAAGTTAGTTTGTTGTGTACATACACACAACATCCACCTTTGTTTTGGAAATTATGATAGAGAAAGTAGGAGGATACAGAGAAGGGGTTGCTGGCGGTTGCTTCATACACCTGAGTTTCGGTGAGGAAAAGAATATCAAGTTTGTTGGAGGAGAGGTGGTGTTCAACAGAGTGAAAGTTTCAGGAAAGGCTATGAATGTTGTAGAAATTGATATTATGAGTAGAGGGTCGTAGCCCAGACCACTTAGACGGGTCGCTACCAGTGGGCAAACGAATGGGGGCATTTGTGTCACCCCCACCCCCCCACCCAACCCCCACCCCGATTGTAGGCTACCCTGACGTGATCATTATAGAGGATATCACGCACTAACAGAATATGCAATATTGTAAGTTTGATATAACGGAAACTATTTAACTTACAACAATTTTGTGAACACCATCGTGTTCTGGACGTATTTACAGTATGTACTTCATGCAAGTGTTTTGAACAGTAGAAAAAATCGGAAAATAACTGATAAACGGGCCAATTATATAATGTGCATAGACTATTACTGCACGCAATTCGTCCTATACTCATCATTATTCATATAAGTATAATTATATTGTAACTTTTATAATACCAGTAGCGTCTACTACCTCTTTTGCTTTTAATGGGGTATTATAAAAGGCAATATATGTAATAGTTGTGAAAATGTTGTTTAGTATGCGGTCGATATCTCAGAAAGTAAGAAACTTAAGCAATATTGAAGAAAAATCCATCACCTTCTTGACGTATGTATCTATATAATGCAAGTCTTTCTAATGGTAGAACACATTGGAAAATGAATACAAAGTTAATACATTTTTGTGAGTGTAAATCGTCTGTAATCTGTATTATTCATACAGGTTTATTTGTATAACAACTTTAATAGTACCAGTAACTTCTACTGCCTATTTTGCATTTGATGAGTTGTTTTAAAAGGTAATAAGTGTAATGGTTGTGAAGATATAGTTTGTTAAAACAAAATATCTAGAGGACCGTTCACACAGATTACAACAGATATAATAGACTATACAGATGTACAGAGAGGCAGCGTTGCCAATATCTGCCAGGGGGTGACCGACTACTGTGGTTAAGGTCATTAGGAACAATTTATTTGGTGTGTGTGGTTGGAGGTGTTGTGATGTATAATGTGTGGTACTTAGCTTAACGTGTGGTAATTATTGTATATGTGTCTGTGTATTGTGTGTGTTGAGTGGGGAGATTATGTGTTCTGTTGTATACGTGTATTGGGTAATCATAAAACACACATACAGTACATGCATACATACATTTACACATGCATACATTCATACATACATACATACATACATTCGTAAACATACAACATATTTGTCTTTGGAATATACGCTGCGCAGTATATAATTTATATATCATGGTCGCATTCAATATACTTATGTCAATATGAATATGTATAATGTATTCATTTTTCAGAGCGCCCCCTCAAAAATGTGTTAGTGTGTTCTATACTTATCATGCAGAATATCAAATAATTTGTATGTAGTTTTTTAGTACGAATATTTTCGGAATTAAAATATGCATCCATGATATAACCATTTATACGGAGTTATTTTTCACTCCGGTTGACGCTAATGCTGATAAAACTTATGTATTTTAACAAATATACTTTGATGTCATACATTTATAGTGCCCCAAATACACGCTGATAAAATCTCTTTGAAGCTGTTTTATCGTGAGTGTAGGTTTTCCCTAATATATTAATTGCTCTCTTTAAGATCACACATTTTGGTTATATTGATAATTATATTGGTTGACTGAAATATACCATTCAAGTGCATTATCTTAATGTATTATTCGTTATATATTTTAATACTTAATGACTCTCTCTCTCTCTCTCTCTCTCTCTCTCTCTCTCTCTCTCTCTCTCTCTCTCTCTCTCTCTCATCTATTTAAATGACATCGATGTAGAACGAAATAATACTCAAAGTTCGCTGACGATACAAAGATAGGAAATTCAGTATTAACCGAAGACATAAATAAACTGCAATCTGATTTAAATATAATAGTTGAGTGGTCATAAAAATGGCAGATGCTATTCAATGTTCACAAATGACAGGTCTTGCCAATATGTAATACAAACAGAAACATATGAATACAAGATGAAAGGCCAGCCAATCAAATCAAGTGCATTAGTTAAGGACCTGAGGTTCTTATATCTAAATACCTAAAGAGCTCAGATCAATTTGCAGCAGCTGCGAACAAGGCCAATCGAGTATTGGGATATATTAAAATAAATGTTACATATAAAAATGAGAACATTATATTACCGTTATTAAAAAACATAGTGAGGCCCCTTCTTGAATATGGCGTGCAATTTTGGTCTCCTTATCTGAACAAAGACATTGAGAAACTCGAGTCGGTGCAGTGTAGAGCGACAAAGTTGATACCGTCACTAGGAAATATATCATATCATGAAAGATTAAGGGAACTAAACTTGTTTTCACTGAAAAAAAGAAGAGTGTTTCAAGATATTAAAGGGTTTTGACAAAATCGATGTAGATTCACTTTTCAAAATCGATAGTAGTTCATTAACTCGGGGAAATGGAATGAAATTATAAACCAGGAGGGAGAATCTCGATGTCACAACGCAGTTCTTCGCCTACAGTGTGGTTAACGAGTGGAACAAACTGCCAGAGAAAGTGGCACAATTTAAGACAATTTATACATTTCAAAAGGAGTCTAGACATCCATTTTGAAGAGGTTGAATTAATATAGGTAAAAAAAGAAAAAGAAAACAAAAATAATAGGTTAACCCACTGGGCACCAGAGCTGCAGTGTATGCCTCGGCAATGTATGTAACGCTAAACACCAGAGCCGCATAGGATGCGTCGGCACTGTCGACCTTATTTACTCTTGTCCTATGGTAGTTAGAAGATTCCAATTTGTATGGGATATACCTTATGATGTTGCTGAACAGTGGCGGTACTCAGCAACCCCCAAGTCCAGCCGGGCGAGTGGGGACGGGCGGATGGGGAAAGCCAGTTTACCCACTTATCTCACCGCCACTTTCGAGCTTATTTACTCTTGTCCTATGGTAGCTAGAGGGTTCAAATTTGTATAGGATATACCTTATGATGTTGCTGAACAGTCGCAATACTTGGCAACCCCCAAGTTCAGCCACGGTGGGGAGTGTGGCGAGGGATGCGCAGGAGGAGGGGGGAAGACACTTGTCCTGTTGACTTTGCGAGTGTTTGACCTACCTCGTCGCCTCGTGATGTTGGAACAAAGGGAATAGAGTGTGTCACTCCCCTACTGCTCCCCATGACATAGTTGACTCCCCACCAAGTCGGGAATGGGAGGAGGAGGATGACCCAAACCCAATGGCATTCCTAAAAATTCCGCCAGGCCATCGTAGGAGTACAAAGGAGTACAAAGGAAATCAAGCAACAACAGATCTAGTGACCCTTCTAGGCTGCTTGTCCTCCAAAACACTGAGGATCAAGTGTCCAAACAGTGGTTTAGAGTAGGTAAGGGAACATTGGAAAGGGAACTACTACCCTGCCACTAACGTGGCAGGACTAGGAAGTTAGTAGGGGACATATGGGTTAGTAACGGAGGGGAGGATAAAATAAAGTTATTCATTTACAAACGCAGTCAGTCGCGGGTTTGATGCGAGATATTTGTCTAGGCGGAATTTAAATGAATCAACGGTGCTGCAGTCTATAACGTCTCGGGGAAGCCCCATTCCACAAGTTGACAACTCGATTGAAGAAGAAATTCTTAGATTCGTGTGAGTTAAAAGATTTACCAATAATTTTGCAACCGTTTTCCCCGCGTGTAATTAGATTGGTCGATAGTGAAGTACTTACTACAGTTCATATTGTCGATGCCTTTGATGATTTTGAACACTTGAATTAAGTCACCTCTTAATCTGCGCTGGGTTAAAGGAAATAGATTTAATTCTCTAAGACGCTCTTCGTATGGTTTGTTCTTTAGGCTAGGTATCATTTTGGTAACTCTACGTTGAACTCGTTCTAGCTTGTTTATGTCTTTTTGGTAATAAGGGCACCAGCATTGAATGCAGTATTCCAGAAGAGGGCGGACTAAGGAATTGTAAAGGGTTAGGATAACGTCTTTGGATTTATGCTCAAATGATCTGCCTATAAAGCCAATTATTTTGTTTGCCTTCTTAACAACTTCTGAACATTGTTGACTCGGTTTTAGGTTACTCGATATTGTTACACCCAGATCGGTTTCTCTGTTTACATTCTTAAGCTGAGTGCCATTCATCGAATAGTTTGCTTTCTCATTTAGGTATCCGATATGTAGTACTTTATATTTATCCGCATTGAAACTCATTTGCCAAATTTGGGCCCAATGTGACAATTTGTATAGATTGTGTTGCATATCGTTAACTTGATCTTTTGAGAGTACGCTATTTGCAATTTTTGTATCGTCAGCAAATTTTGAGATTGTACAGGTGAGACCCTCATCTATGTCGTTGATGTAAATTAGAAAGAGAATTGGTCCTAGTACCGATCCCTGGGGTACCCCGCTACTTACATTGGTCCATTTAGATGCCTTACCGTTTATGACTACTCTTTGCTTTCTGTCGCTGAGCCAATTTTCTATCCATTTCAACACACCGTCTTGTATTCCATGCGCTTTTAGTTTTAGCAGTAAACGTTTGTGGGGAACTTTGTCAAAGGCCTTTTGAAAATCAAGGTATATAATATCTACAGATTTACTCTCATCGTAGAGGTTGAGGATATCGTGGAAGAAGTCTAAGAGGTTTGTTAAACAGGAGCGTTTTTTACGAAAGCCGTGTTGAGTATCTTTAAGTATGTTATTTTCCTCTAAGTGATTTACGAGTCTGTCTCTTATGACCGTTTCTAACATTTTACATACAACTGAGGTTAAGCTAATTGGACGATAGTTACTGGGTAGGGATTTGCTGCCTTTTTTGAATATCGGTGTTACGTTGGCTATCTTCCACTGATCAGGCATAGTTCCAGACTGCAAGGATTTATTGAATAGTAATGTCAGTGGTTTGGAGAGCTCATCCTTAGCTTCCTTTAGAACTCTAGGCGAGATTGTATCAGGTCCAGGTTTTATTTACCTTGAGTTTATCTAAACAATTCAATACTTCTCTCTCTGTAACGGTGATATTGCTTAGAACATCTGAATTATCAATCTGAATCGGCGATGGTGTAGGGATATCCCTGAGGTCTTCTGTTGTAAAAACTGATGCAAAGAAGGTATTGAGGGCATTACTCATTTGTACTTCGTCTTTGGTGTATTCTCCATTTTCATCGACTAACGGTCCAACAGTTGAAGTAACTACTTTTTTCTTTCTGATATAACTATAGAATTCTTTCGGGTTTGTTTTACTTTGATTCGCAACATGTAACTCTAGGGACTTTTTACTTTGCTTAATTAACTTTTTGGCTTTGCGTCGTAGCTCTACAAATTTCACCCGTTCTTCGTCATTTTGTGAGGATTTTAATCTATCATTAGCAAATTTTTTAGCAAGCAGGCAGTTTGAAATATCTTTATTCCACCATTTGGGATTATTATTATGGCCTGGACGCCGTATTTTCGATGGTATGCAGTCTTACACTGCTTTTAGGTAAGTGGTTTCGAATAACTTTCAAGATGTATTTATGTCGTTATTGTTAATTAAAAAGCTCCAGTCAGTTTCTTTAAACATAGCTCTAAGTTTATGAAAGTTTGCTTTCTTGAAATTAGGGACTTTTTCGATGCTACTATTTTGTTCGTTACTAGTAAAGTTTAAAGTGAAAGTTATCGTACGATGGTCGCTGTTACTGAATTCATCACCAACATTCAAATTCTCTATTAATTCTTCTTTTGTTGCAAGTACAATGTCAAGAACGTTATTACCACGGGTCGGTGTTCGAACAAATTGATAAAGCGAACTCTCTTGCAAGTTCGTATACAAGTCATGTCCGGAGTGTGAAGTAAGAGTATCGCCCCACTTGGTCACAGGTAAATTGAAGTCGCCCAAAAATACGGTATCTTGTGAGTTACTTACATCTGCAATTTGTTCATAAATTTCTCGGTCAGTTTGCACTGATTGAGCTGGAGGTCTGTATATTAATGCAAGTATTATTTGTGTACCTTTATTATTCTTTATTAGCACAAAAGATGTGTCGACGTTCACAATTTGAGGTTTTGACAAGAGGGTCGGGTTAAGACTTTCCTTGATATAAAATAAAACGCCACCTCCATTTTTATTTATTCGGCTTTTCTCAAACATTACATAACCGGGAAGTGAATACTCTGCTAAAAAGTCTCTATCTACTGTATTGAGCCAAGATTCTGTTATACCAATCACATCATAATTTTCAGTAAACAATAGTTCCTCTAAATCTGAAAATTTATTGCGTATGCTACGAGCGTTTGCATAGAAAACCTTTAAAGAGTCAGGAGAGACGAGCTCCACCACCTCCCACACTCTCCCCACTAAGAATACAATGTCAAAAACCATAAAATAATGTGTAAAACTCATATTCTAACTATAAGACATACAATATAGTATACAATCAGTAAACAGAGTTCCTTAGAGAGGCATAATAAAAGTGAAAGTGAGTGAAGTGGGAGTCGGGTGTCAGTCAGCTGGCCGTGTGTACGTGCGTGCATCGTGGGCCAAGATGGCCGCCGGTCGCCATGGTAACCAGGACACGCACGGGGCTTGCCACTCGTCGGCATTTATAAAACTTGAATCTATGCACTTATTACACTAACTTCACTTACAACGACATTATGTGGTACATGTTGCTAATATATGAACTATGAAGGCACACATTATGCTCGGGTGGTGTAAATAACCGTCACTCGAAAACTGGAGGCATCGTACGTCTGCCATGCTGCCTTTCCCAGCTTTGGTGTGCCGGCTATGAGCAGAGGTTGAGAACACTGGGACTCCCGACACTGGCATATAGGAGAGTGGGGATATGATCGAGACTTTTAAGATAGTGTCAGGAAAGTATGATGAGGATGAGTGTGAAGGTACCTTCTTGATGCGGGAGGGAACAAGAACGAGAGGACACTCTAAGAAAATTTACAAGGAAAGAACTAGGGTTGAAAAGACAAAGAACTATTTTTGTAATAGAGTGGTAGATGAGTGGAACGCACTGCCCCAGTATGTAGTCGATTCCGAATCAGTAAAGAAGTTTGAAAGTAATCTTGATAAAGCATGGGGAAGACAAGATTTGAAGTTTGATTACAAAGCGAAAATACGGAATAGTAAAAATGTTGCGTCTGCTACCGCCGCCGCCAACACCGTGAACATCCGCAGCAGTGCAAGTACTGGTACTGAGCTGGATGCACAGGCCTAGTTTGCCTTTTTTCCAGAGGATGTACTGTAAGATACTGTAAGAAGAAAAATTATTGAATAATATCAAGGACAGAATGATAATGTGTCATATGCTGACATATTTAAAGCTATCAGTGTTGCAATATTTATTAACTTAATGTTAAGAAGTAATTATATAATTAATTATATAAAATGTACTCATTCAGTATACAGAGATGTCGTTTTTAATTTTATTGTAGTTATCATTATCCGATTTATCTCATTTACCCCCTATATACCCACATCCCTTTCCCAGCTTATTAAGATGATCTAATAATATCCAGGATAGATTAATAGTGACTCATAGTTTACTGAAAGGGTTAAAACTTTCATTGTAGTCCTATTATAGCACTTAAGCATATTTAGCTCGAGGGGTGCCTTTTTGTATCTCCCATATTTCGCTCAGTTTGTTTGGATATTTTAAGACGTTTCACCTTATTAGTTTGGCGATAGTACGACGCTTCACCCCATTCAGGTATCCATTCTGGGGAACGAAACCAAGCCTGCATTTTAGAAGAAATCTGCCTTGCAAGGCCATTTTACAATTGCAAAACAGCATTCAAATTAAGTATTAAGTAGTGGTGGGCATTTTTTTTTTTTTTTTTATTATATATATATATTTGTGTTTCTTTTCAATTTGAAGGACATCTAGTAAGGTGTTTTTGTTACCTAGGGGACAAACTAAAATACATTGCTCGAATATGACAAAATCAAGCAAAATCCTTAATATTAATTTAACCAAATATCATATTAACCCACAAGAGGTCGGATCAGAGAGTGTGAAAGCCTACAGTGGGGCTAAATTATAGCTCTTAATGTTATGAAGCAATACTTATTAACCCTTTGAGGGTCATGATACGTTTTTGACAGTTTATTCTGGCTATTAGTAGACGATTTTATTCAGATTAGGAAGGGTATATGGAAGGCAGAGGGTTAATTGAGCCAGCGTTTACCCTTCAATTCCCACAGACCCTTCCAAGGCTGTATACAATCGTCTTATGATAGCAAGAATAAACTGTCAATACGCGTCATGAACCTCAATGGGTTAATGATGTGAAATTATGATACCTGGTGTTTGAATTTATCTTGGCCCAATAAGATTGTATATATATATATATATATATATATATATATATATATATATATATATATATATATATATATATATATACCGGGATATATATATATATATATATATATATATATATATATATATATATAGAGAGAGAGAGAGAGAGAGAGAGAGATAGATATATATTCCCATCCATTCATACGCAGACGACTCAACCTTACACTACTCCATTAGTTTTTCAGAACGCCCCAGCCAGCAATCCCTCAACGACAAACGTAATGAAGCCATAGAACTCTTAAATTCTGATCTAACTACTATCTCCAATTGGGGCAGAGAAAACCTTGTTACCTTTAATGCTTCCAAAACCCAATTTCTCCATCTATCTACCTGTAAGGAACTCCCAGCGGACTATAATAATCAGTGTTCCTCAGAGCTTTCCCAGTGTATACCACCTCCTTTACGAAGGACACGTGGTACCCGTCTTGCAACTCAATCCCACCCCTACTCTGTGCAACTCTCCAACCCAAGAGTGAAACGTTACTCTCAAACTTTCTTCTACTCAACAGCTGAGCTCTGGAACTCTCTCCCAGAATCAGTCTTTCCCTCTTCCTATGACTTAAATTGCTTCAAACTCCGTGTGTCCAGGCATTTTGGCTGGAACGTCCCTTGATTTGGCCCTGTCACTCCTTCAACTATGGGGGAGGCACTCGCTATAGGCAGTTCTGCTTTGTGCCTCTCTCAATCACATAGAAAGAAAAAACAAAAAATATATATACCGGTATATATATATAGATTAATATATAATATGTATATATAATTGTGCGTGTGTGTGTGTGTTTTGTTTTTGTTTTTCGTTTTCTATATCCCAACTACTCCATCTCGGGCATAGGCATATGGGCCTGTACATTCACCCATTATGAACGGTGAAGCCTGTGTGGTCTCGTTCCAGTCTTGGGGGTGAGACATGTGAAGCACTGTTAGCTGCAACCAGCCCCTACCATCTTGCCTTCTCAGGATGCATGGGGCTAAGTCACTCCCCCACGGCTCAAAGCAGCCCCATCTCTGAAACTGCCTCGCTCCAGTGCTTCACTGTCTCACCTCCTAGATTCGGACCCTCACTCTCTGAACGCCACCTATTGAGCAATGAACTCACTAGGCATTGCCCCAATATAGCATATTTTGAATATGGGAATATTCATACAGTGCTATTCAATCAGGGAACAATGAGGGTCTTTATTTGGCGTTTCGGTGGGCTTTTTGGTAATGCACTGATACTATAGGTAGCGCCAACGAACTTGACAATTATCTCGAACCCTGACCTCTTTGTAACTCAAAAGGGCCTTGAGCAAACTGGCTGTACACCTCCACACCTATTTCCTGGTTCCTGGTGGACTCTTCCCAAATGATTGAAATGTCAGCCCGATTGCTTTCATGAATTTTGAGTTATAAGAGGTTAATGGCAGGGAAAATTATATTAGGATCTATTCGGTTATTAAACGAACATTACTAAAGAAATGAATTATTCAATTACAAATGCAGTCAACCTTAGGTTCAGGGCAATCAAGGAATCAACGGTGTTGCAGTCTATGACATCTCGGAGAAGCCCATTCCACAAGTTGACAACTGGATTGAAGAAGAAATTCTTGGATTCGTTAGAGTTGAATGGTTTACCATTGATTTTGTAGCCATTTCCCTGCATGTAGTTTGATCGGTCAATCGTAAAATAGTTACTACAGTACATATTATCGATGCCTTTAATGATCTTGAATATTTGAATAACGTCACCTCTCAATCTGCGCTTGGTTAATGGATATAAATTTAGTTCTTTAAGATGTTCCTCGTATGGTTTGTTCCGAAGACAGGGTATCATCTTGGTAACTCTATGTTAAACTCGTTCCAATTTGTCTATATAATTTTGATATTAAGGGCACCAGAACTGAACGCAGTATTACAAAAGTGGGAGGATAATGTCTTTTGATTTATATTAAAATGATCTACCTATGAAACCTATAATTTTGTTTGCCTTCTTAACAACTTCAACACAATGTTGACTTGGTTTTAAATTACTGGATATTGTTACTCCTAAATCGTTTTTTCTGTCTACACTCTTTAGCTGGATGGCATTCATCGAGTAGTCAGTTTTTTCATTGAGGTATTCAATATGAAGTGTTTTACACTTATCTTCATTGAAACACATTTGCCAGACTGTAGCCCATTGTGAAAGCTTGTTTAGATTGTTGTAGATTGTCCACATTGAAGCTTCCCCATTAATAGCTACTCCTTGTTTTTTTCACTAAGCCAATTCTCCATCCACTGTAGAACGCCGCCTTGTATTACATGTGCTTTCTATTTCATCGCTAACCGTCTGTGTGGAACTTTATCAAAGGCTTCCTGGAGGTGTAAGTATATAATATCTACAGCTTTACTTTAGTCATATAGATTTAGGATGTCAGGAATAAATCTAAAAGATTCGTTAAGCAGGAAATTTTTTGCGAAAACCATGTTGTGTGTCTTTTAGTATATTATTTTCCTCTAAGTGATTAACCAGTCCGTTTCTTTTTATTGCTGCTATACTAGTATTTTGCATACTACTGAGGTCAAGCTGATTGGACGATAATTGCTAAGTTAAGGATATCCTACCTTTTTTTTTAAATTGGTGTTACGTTCGCAAGCTTCCACTCATCAGTTATATCGCTGGTTTCCAAGGATCTTCTGAAAAGCAGCGTCAGATGTTTTGAGAGCTCGCATTTAACTTCTTTAAAAACTCTAGGAAAAATCGTATCGGGTCCAGGTGATTTGTTTTCCTTGAGGTTATCAAAACATCTCAGTACCTCTCCCTTTGTAATGTTGATATTTCTAAGAACTTCCAAATTGTTTGTCTGTGCTGCCGGTACTGTAGGAATATCACTTAGGTCTTCTGATATAGAGACTGATGCAAAGAAGTTGTTGAGAGCATTACTCATTTTGGCATCATCATTGGTAAAATCTCCATTTTCATCGACCAAGGGTCTAAACTCTAATCATTGAAGTCACCACTATCTTCTTCCTGATGTAATTGTAGAATTGTTTTGGGTTATTCTTCCTTTGATTAGCAACATGTAACTCCAGTGTATTTACTTTGTTTAATTAACCTTTTGGATTTACGTCGTAGATCTCTGAAATCCTGTCTATTTTCATCGTTATCGGAGGTTTGTAATCTTTCATGAACGTTCTTTTTATCGAGTAGACATTCAGTTAATTTTCTATTCCATCATTTAGGTTTGTTATTATGTGCAGATCTTCTGGGTTTTTTTTTATGGTATACACTCGCGTACTGCGTTCGTATAAATTCATGTGAAAATTGGTCATGATTGGTATATCTCATTATTGTTTAGAACACTCCAATTGGCTTCCTTAAATTTTGTTCTGAGTTTATGGAAATTTGCTCGCTTGAAATTTGGAACGTTTTCATTGCTGGTATTGAGTGTATTGTTATTAAATAAGTAACACCCCGTTCTTAACATTAATCATCAATTACAAACCCCAATGCACTTGAATAAACTAATAACATGGATTATTGTAGTAGCGGTAGAAGAGTGAGAGAGATGCAACACTGGGGCATGCAGAGAGAGATTATATTGCATTAGTAAAAGGTGGGTTAATGAGACGAATTACTTTTGACTCTACCCTTTCAAGAAGTGTGGTATGGGTGTAATATCCCCACATATATAAACAATACTCGATACATGGGCATAATGTGCCCCTGTAAAGAATAAGAAGCTGTGCGTGAGTAAACAACCCACAGATACGGTTTAGTACACTTAACTTTTGGGAAGCTGATCTAGCAAGTGTGGTAATATGATCTTCCCAAGAAAGATCAGAAGAAAAAGAAACACCAAGAATATTGAGGGACGATAAAGGGTTGATTTTTGTATTGTTGATTGAATTTAAAGTTTATTTTCTTCTTGAAGTAGTTAAATAATATAAACAGTTTGCAGTTGTATAGCTAATTAATTTTGGAGGTCAATCATGCTATGGTTCGTTCAATACATACAATCATGGCGTGGATTATATGGCCAACTGTACACTCTAAGACACTTCCCGGCCCAATATGAACCCTCGAACAGCAAAACGACCACCAATATGTACAGTACAGCATATATTAGTTAAAGAGTGAACAAGAAGATTTGATTCAGTTTGAGATAGCTTCGAAAACTTAGGCCCAAGATTTATGTCCTAAAATATACATTCAACAGGATAAATATCCACAAACCCATTTGAATCAGTATCGAACGTAAACGAAACTGTACATTTGTTGTTGTTTATGTGTATGAAGAATACAAGAGACAGGTTCCCTGCACAAGTGTTTCCCCCAAAGCCAAAAGAGTGACAGAGAGCCAAATGCAAGAAACGTTGGGGTCAAAGTGCCTGGATACACAAAGTTTACAGTAACTTATGTCATAGGATGAAGGAGAGATTGATTGAGGGACAGAGTTCACTTGTTGAGTAGAAGAAAGAGTGAGAACATTTGCCATTTCTTGGGTTGGAGAGATGGACAGAATAGGAATGGGACTGCATTAAAAGGCGGGTGCCTAGCACTCGCCACAAGGGAGGGCGTATGCACTCAGAGAGATATGAAAAACACTCTTTGTTGTAATAGCGATAGAAGAGGGAAAGAGATGCAACATTGTGGTGTGTAGAAAAAGAATGTAAGGAACTAGTAAGAGGCAGTGAGTTGATGAGGTGAAATGATTTTGATTCTACTCGTTCGAGAAGTGCGGTATGGGTGGAGCCTCCCCACATACAGTATGTGAACAAAACTCATTGCAGGGGCGCACTGTGCCCCTATACAGATCAAGAAGCTGTGCAAGGGTAGACAACCCATGGAAATGGTTGAGCCCACCTAACTTATGGGAAGCTGTTTTGGCATGAGTGGTAATATGATCTTTCCAAGAAACGTCAGATGAAAAAGATACACCTAGAATATTGAGAGAAGATGAAGGTTTGATTTGGGTATTATTGAAAATTTAATGATAGTCTTGTGGAAGATTGCGATGGAGAGATAAAGGGAGAACCTGGGTCTGGGAGGCATTGAAAGTAACAATATCTTAATAGCCCCAATCATAAATAATTGATCTATCAGAAGATAGGCGTGCCATGTCCCTGTTACATGATTTTTGGAATTATTGCATGATGTGTTGATGTGAAAAACTAGTTGAATAGCGTAAGGTAAGAGTCATCAGCATATGAGTGGACAGGACTAGAAGTACAGTTGATAATTATTTGAAAGAGAATTGGAGACAGAACAGAACCCTGAGGAACACCGGAATTGATAGTTTGAGAAAGTGAGCGATGGTCGTCCACAATTGCAGCTATGGAATGGTCTGAAAGGAAATTTGAGACAAAGGCACAGATCGAGGGATAGAAACCGAAAGAGGGTAGTGTGGAAATTATAAATTTGTGACAGACTCTATTGAAGGCTTTTGATATGTCTAGTGCAATAGAAAAACTCTCACCAAAGTCCGAAATGGAGGATGACCAAGAGTTAGTAAGATATGCAAGAAGATCACCAGTAGAGCGGTCATAAAGAAAGAACATACTGGCGATCAGACAGTAGGAAAAGAGGAGGGAAAGGCGCTGAAATGATTTTTTTTTTTAGAGGTTTTTGGCTAGATGCCAGAAAGCTTGGGAAGAGCTAGATTTGTAAAGTTCAGAGCATTTGTTATTGATGAAATATTTGTTGGTGCATCAACGGACAGATTTGGCGCGATTCCAGGCAAAAACATATAAAGCACGGGATTCTTCAATTTGAAGGTGATGGTACCAATTGAATTATTATTCCTCCTTATTGCAGACAGCACTAGAACAATTGTGAGTAAACCAAGATTGTTGTGAGTTAGTCCGAGAGGAAAAGAATGGGATGAATGCTTCCATGCCCGAAAGGATTACCTCAGTAATGTGCTCAGCACTCTCTGAGATTGCCAGGCCACGGAAGCAAAAAATCAATCCATGGGAAGTCAAAGAAGTACTGCCATAGAGCCTCCCAGTCGGCTGCGCCAAAGTGCTAATAGCACCACCGGCTGGTTAGAAGGCCGTACTAGAGAGAGAAGATTTACAGTATAAGCAGAAGAATAAGAGGTTAGAAATAAGTCAAGAATGTTAGGCCGATCTCCAGGGCAGTTCGGGATATTGGTGGGGTGCTGAAGTAACTGCTCTAGGTCATTTAGGATAGAAAAGATGTAGGCTTGTTCGCCAGGTTGGTCAGTGAAAAGAGAGGAGACCCATAGGTGGTGGTGAACATTGAAATCTCCTAAGATGAAGATTTCAGAGAAATAAGAGATGGATAGAATGTATTCCACTTTAGAAGATAGTCAATGCATTTTGGATAGTAAGTAGAATTAGGAGAGAGATAAACAGCATATATATTTAGTGAGAGAGTAACAATATAGCTTAAGCCAGTTAGTTGAAAAATCAGTAGAGTCAAAGTTGGGAAAACAGGAGCAAGTAAGATTGTTGCTTACGTACACGCAACAGTTACCTTTGTCTTTGAATTGAGCTTTGAGATAGTAGGAGGATACAGAAAAGGGTTTGCTGTCTGTTGCCTTAGACAACTGAGTTTCGGTGAGAAAGAGAAGATCAGGGTTGGCGGTGGAGAAGTGGTGTTCAACAGAGTGGAAGTTAGAAAAAAGGCCACGAATGTTGCAGAAATGTAAAGCAAGAGTGGAAGATAGCAGTCCACATTATTTTGAGAGAGTCAGTACCATGGGCCAGACCAATGGGGACATTTCGGTTTGGAGCTGTAGACATGTATTTTTAGCAGAATTACCAGCTGAAATACGATTGCAGTGTACAGTATATATGAATTCATAAAATCCAAATTAGAAAAATTTGCTATTACAAACTCCCATATAGTTTGTATTCCTGCTATAAATAAATGTTTACATTTCCAACTTCCTTGTAGTCCGAAACTCGCAAGTTGTCGATTATGGAACTCAGAGGGTCTATTGATTATAGTTAGTTAAAATAGGACTTCAGAGGCTATCAACCCTTCTGGATTACTAAAGCAGGTGTCACACTATGCCGAATTAAGTGCCGACGTTCCACGACTTAAGGGTCATAACGAGGTCTTTGCCTACATCGCCGCGCAACGTGGGTGGGCGCCAACTCAAGAAAGACATCGGGAGAGGTAGTCAGGGGCCTCAGGAAAAGTTCGACATGAACAACTCTCATAAGCTGAGTCCACGGTAGCTGAGGTCAAGGACATGGATGGGATGGGGACGGTAGGCGGGCGGCGTCCAGTAGGCGTCAGGCGGTACAAGGGTGTCGACCTGTCTGCGTCAGACGCCGCTATAAGGTAGGTTGCCGTAAGACAGAGACCCGGTAACGCCCTGGCGGCGTCATAGGGGGAGGGCATACCGTGATTCCGCGACCTGGCAACGTCGCATGGGACATCGTTGATAGAGGGTCTTGGGGGTGTTTTTTTTAAGCTTGATGGAGGTCTAGCAAGAAAAATAAAAAATAAATGAATATATAAATAAATAGACCCCCAAAAATCACCACTGTCCCAATAATCCGATCCCATCGACGAGTGACTATCTATAAACCCTTTCAATAGCGGTGGTGTCTGTTTTGCCTTAGTTCTGCCCTACTTAAACGATTTTATGCAGCTTAAGAACGGTCTGTGGGAGTTAAGAGAGATAAATGAGAGGAATGGAGGTCTTGTGATTGCTACAGGCCCTTCGTAAGCATAATAAAATAACCTAATAGTTGCCAGACTATAACGAGAAAGACATCACCGGTACGGAAGGGGTAACTATTGAAGGCCTTGTTTTACCAATTACTCAAAGAACCACACACACAAATGTCGCCTTCGACGGACCGGTTTGCCTCGGTCGGGGTCAAGTGTGACTGAGTAGGGGTCCAGTGTGACAGGGTGGCTGTCCATTGCCGCCGTAGTATCTATAGGCGCCGCCCTACCTCCTATAGGCGCCGCTCGTCAGGAGCATGTCGCCAACCAGTTTGCGCGCTACGGCGCATGACGCCGCCCCGGCGGCGTCATTTATCTCCCTTATCTCTTGCCTGGTTGCCGCTCGACCCAGTCCAGTTGCCGTTAGGCAGCATGCCCGTCCATAGTGCCCGCCGTGGGCGTCCCGTCCATCGATCACCCACGTTACTCGGCAGTGGTCTCCCCATTCTATCGCCACTCCTTAAGTCGTGGAGCATCGGCACTTAATTCAGCATAGTGTGACACTTGCTTAAGCCACCACACTGTAAGTCAAGAATAGCGTCGGGACTGGAACCCCTTTTCGAGAACTCCCGTCCCTTGGTTTATTGATACATACATTATCCCAAGAATTCGTAAAGGGCCTTACAGAACCGAGTACAATCGGCCCATACTAGCCGAGTTTTGGTAAAAGGCAACATACTACTATAAGGCTTAACACTATCTGGTGCGACATCTTGGCTGTTATTATGTTAGTACCCCCTCGTTATCCCATTTAAGTAACTTGATCTTTCTTAAATCGTCTAATGTTAGCCAAAATAAAAGATGAAAAAGGCGTCAATGTTCTGAAGGGGTTACATGTATCCCTCTACATATACTGTATATTGAGGCGTGCTTGTATACATTAAAATTATTGATATTTCATAATCATTATCATGATAATCGTCTGGTTACTTCTATAGCGACCGTATCTCCTCCTTCGAGGATTCACAAGAGCTTGACCTTCTTTAATCAACCAGAGACCATTACCCATCTCACTTACTCATGGGGAGACGGTAACCGCCGACTATATAATTATCAGAAAAACTGGTCAACCTGAGCGAAGAATGAACGTGAGTCTGCAAGATGAGAAGCAGACTCGGTATCAACTGAGCCAGCCGGACGGCTAATGATTTAATCCCCGTGTGTGTGAGTGTATGTGAGAGAGATAGAACAAAAGAGAGAGAGAGAGAGAGAGAGAGAATGTAAGGCTCAAGGAGTTCTAAATTACTGTTTTTGTTCTTTTTTCACTGTCATATATAATACTACATATCAAAAGACACAAGCAATCCAAAATAGAAGTGGTAGATGTATTGCAATGATGACTTTTCCCAACAAATATATAACGCATGCCATTTACATGATCGTATAATATTACTGATCCCAGGCCCGATATATTCCTTGGTGATGCTCAGACATTTTTGTGTTCTGTTACCCTCAAATAATATATCTCATGTTAAATCAGTTCAGTAAAAAATAGGATTTGTTGGCCATGATAACATCTAGTTCATCCCAGCCCACATGTCTGATATAAGGTCTCTCTCTCTCTCTCTCTCTCTCTCACTCTCTCTCTCGCTCTCTCTCTCTCTCTCTCTCTGTAGTAAAATGTTTAGCCTCAATATGAATACAACACGTGACCATGGTTGGAAATTATAATTGAAAAGGTTCAGCACTGGTATATGTGGACACTTTTTAACATAGAACATAAAAAATACCTGGAACAACTTCCCCCCGAAGTCGTAAATAGTTCTTCAGTAGAGCAGTTCAAGAAGAGAGTAGATAGTATTTTGCACACGCTGTAAAGAGTGTAGTGCACTAAACAGTCTCTCTCCGTCCACCTCTCCAAACCCCTGATGCTGATCTTCAACAAATACTTGGAAACCGGCGAAATACCTGATGAGTGGAAACTTGCCAACGTAACACCAATTTTTAAAAAATATATCAAATCCTTGCCTATCAATTATCGTCAAATCAGCTTGACCTCAGTAGTATGCAAAATACTAGAAACAATAATAAGAAACAGACACGTTAATCACTTGGAGGAAAATAATATACTAAAAGGCACGCAACATGGTTTTTGCAAAAAATATTCCTGCTTAACACATCTTTTAGACTTATTCCATGACATCCTAAATTTATATGACGAAAGTAAAGCTGTAGATATTATATACTTAGACTTCCAGGAAGCATTTGATAAAGTTCCACACAGACGGTTAGCGATAAAATTAAGAGCACATGGAATTATTATAATTTTTCACCAAACAACTTCACTTCTAAACTCAATAAATGAAATCAACAAATACATGTGGCACTCCAAGGACTCGAACCTAGGACACTCACACCGAAATTTCGCGCACGTATGCATTACGCTACAGTGGATAGAAAATTGGCTTAGTGAAAGGAAACAAAGAGTAGTTATTAATATTAAACACTCCGTTGCCTCAGTTCGAAACCCGAGATAGGGAACACACAAGTGCAGGGGCAGAACCGTCAAGGCTGTTACCGGGTCCCAAGCACGAACACTGGGAAAAATATGTAGGGGTCATGGATGTGTGTGTGTGTGGACTGTCTATGGGATTAACAGTGCTTATTAGTAAGGACCCCGGCAAACCTCCCAGCTCCTCCTTATCATGAATCCCGAAGCAGCCACCGAAGGTACAGAACATATGATAAAACAAGGGAAATATAGTAAAATGCTGATCAGAGGAAAGGAATAATAAAAAGGAAGAAATGGATGTCTAGGATTCTCTGTTAATTACGTTACGTTACTCTTATGCAAGCAAGGAAAAATAAACGGGGCAGACTGATGGGTCACGAGAGAGAAGGGGACACCAACTATCTAGTCTGGCCGCCAACGAGAGAATGAGGGGACCGGATGTTGCAGAGCACCGCAGAGGCCAGCCTCAAACGAAGGGGTTGCAAACTCTCACCACACGATATGATAAGACTAAGACACTTCACAAGAATAACTTATACTAAAGTATTCCTGTGTTAACCCTTGTCTAGCGGGGGGGTTTTGGGCTTATTTGGGCATATTCAGGCTCTCCTGCATGATAAATCAAGTATCTGCAAGAAAAAACAAATATTTAGCAAAAAACTAGGCGCTAAAAGCTTCAAAATGAGACCAGAACGAGCTACGTAGCACTCATGGTTCTCATACAGTGATATCAGTAACATGGGAGTTTAGCGTATAGCGGCATATTTTTCCCAGCTAAGCTCACTACTGCCTACACTGCCGGCCTCTCGAGAACACAGGGAACATGAGTTAATGGGCGGCGGTAAGCCCTGGGAGTCGGCTGTCTGGCCCGCTGCGCTCCCGGCCATTTGCACTCGATTTTAACCCTTTAAAAGCCTTAATAATGCTCCTAACTTGCTGCAAATTGGAACCGGACTTAAGTCCGACCCCGATCTTTAAGGGTTAACAACTTAACTAAAACAGTGTGGCAGATAAAATTAAGTACATCTTTATATTGTAACACAACTGAACTTGCAATGATCACATAATTAAATAAACTTGTGTTGCTTAGCAACCTTACCTCCCGCGAGGCATGAGCAACAATCTGTCAACACCTCCATCGCCAGCCACACTATCTAACAAACTACACGTTGCCGCTTAACTAACAACTGGATAGACGAAACTGATAACACTCTATGGGCTCATTCTACACAGATGTTTATTGAGACAAAAATGCTTAGAGGCACGGAAAAACTAGTCATGTGTAATTGGAAGGGTATCGGAGTGAAACAAACAATACCAGGTCTTTCCAATAGACTTGGCACAGCTGCATCTAAAGACAGCTAGGCGCCACTACCGTCTAGCTACTCCTAAAAGACCCTGGTCATTGTGACACCCTCACACGGGGGGGGGGGGGGGGGGGGGGGGAGTTTTGAAGCTTTGAAAAAAAACTTTCATCATTAATTTACAACTGCAAAATATTTACATTGACAGTCTTTTGTATTTTTCCATTTTATAGATTTTTTTAACATGAGTAAATATAACTTGCTAACTAAATAGCCTCGTGCTCTCCTATCATTCCTCAGAGGACTCAAGGGACAAACAGTCTGTCAGGACATTATCCACACCACGGATGTGCCTAACATCGAGATGATATACTTGCAACATCAAACTCCAGCGAGTAAGTCTCTGGTTCTTGTACCTGAGCCTATTAAGAAACTGCAGAGGATGATGGTCAGAGTAGCTTCTGAGCACGGGCCCATATGGTGGAAAATAAACAGCGAAATGGTATAAACTCAAAATAATAGCTAGCAACTCCCTCTCGATCACAGAATAATTCTTGTGTGCTCGGTTAAACTTTTTTGAAAAGTAGAAACGGGGGTGCTCAACATCATCCATGTAGACTAAACAATTGGGGACATCATACACAACCCTGCCCATTAACCGCTGAAAGGTGGCGGGAGTATTCTTCAAGCCGTAAGGCATTACCTGCCATTGATACACTCCTCCACCCACCACAAAACTAGCGATTTTCTTGGCACGTTCAGGTAGTGGGACTTGCCAATAGCCTTTAACAAAGCCCACTTTTGTGATGAACGTGGCTGCCCCAATCTTGTCTACCGAGGCATCGACTCTCGGTAAAGGGTAGGTATCTGTCTTGGAGAGTAAATTTATTTTGCAAGGTGGTAATTTTATAAGCTTGTTCTCTCCCACATCGATGTTATGCACCGCCCAAGATGTCAAACCTGGTGCATCCCCGAACACGTGTGGATAAGCCCACAAGGTAATAAACATCTCCTCAACCATTTCCGGAGGTAAATGGGTCAATTTCTCCCGCAGGGCCAGGTACCCGTTCTCGGCCCATGTCCCAGCCGGCACAGCCTCACCTGGGAAAAGCTCCCTCTCCTCCTGCTCCTCCTTCGGGCCTTCTACAACCAGGACAGGGCAACGAGAAACGGCATCCTGGTCCCTGGGACCGGAGAATTGGGGAGAGTACAGAGGGGGGTTGAGAGGCACTGCAGGAGCCTTGCCTGGCGTTCCCACAGTGCATGAACTGCTAGCCCCGGGACCTGGGTTATCTAACCACCATCCACCGGGCCCGGGCTCACCCTGCACCTCCGACTCCAACTCTCCAGTCAATAACATAGGCAAGAAATTGACCGTATCTGACTCAACTTTCTCTACTGACCCGTTCTGAGCGGATACAGTACCCTCCGCTTCCACCTGCTCGGTACTTCTCGTCACGTGCAGTCGTGGGGGGGGGGGGGCATATCTGGAACGATCAGTAAAACCCTTGGTTGCCAACACTCGATCGTCAGCCCACACGACAGTATCAGACAGCTTGCCGGGGCACTTCTCACGGATCTTTTGGCATATCTCTCTGTCGACATTGTTGGTAAAGTGTTCTAGCAGGAAAAGCTCAACTGCCTCATTTAAATTGGTTACATTTTCACTCAAAAGCCAACGAGACAAACAATCACGGAGGTACTTAGCAAACTCAACATGAGTATGATTAGGCTTCTTCCTTGAATTACGATATTTAAGGCGATAGGCTTCTGGTCTGAGTTCATAAGCCTTAAGGATAGCCTGCTTTAAATTATCATACTCTGCGAAGTCCTCCACTGACATCCTATCATATCCCTCGAGCGCTTTTCCCTTGAGAACATTTGCCACCAATGCCGCCCAGCGTTCCCGTGGCCAGTCGAACTCCCGTGCTTTCTTTTCAAATCGCTGGAACCATTCAGTGACTTTTTCCTCATCAAAATCGGGAATGAGCTTCAGGCTACGAGACAACTTTAATTTGCTAGATTCCTCCCTGTGTACCGTGCCCACTTGTCCCCTTGTGTACCTACCCCCGTCTACCTCAACTTTGGTTCTTTGTAACTCCATTGTCATTCTCTGTGTCTCTAACCTCTCCTGCATTTCTCTCTCTTTCTCTTCTCTTTTCTCCTGCATTTCTCTCACTTCTCTTTTCTCCTGCCTTTCTCTCTCTCTCTCTTGCATTTCCAATTTCTTCAACTCCAATTGTACTAGAGCATCACTCAATAGCCCTACCGGGGCAAAAGTAGGGGGTGGTGTAGGAACATAAGCGGGACGGTAACGTGGCTGAATCGTAGATAGTCCAGCTGGGATAAATGGGGGGGAAGGTGTAACCTGATTCTGTGCCGCCCAGCCAGCGGCAGGAGTAGAGTGTAAAGGATAAAAATGGGGTTGAGTAAGTTGGGGCACACCAGAGGGCACGTCAGGCAACAACGGGGGATTAACAGGACAGGTAAACTGGGAAGACGTTATGCTTTCATTAAAAGGACTGGGTGTGCGCGGCGGAGAGCGTGCAGGTGGAGTTATAGCCTCCTGCCGGCACAGTTGTTGACTCAACCTCCTCTTGAACATCATAATAATACTGCCATATATATATACAGCTGACATGCTTCCCTCGTGGTAAGAAGAGACCCCTCTACTCCCAACACTGTTGCTATCAACCTCAATTCCTCACCCTTCTCAACTGCATTTGTGCCCATTTTCTGGAGAACTCCGAAGAACACTCTCGCATCCTCCTCAACGGCACGACACTCTCCCCCTCCTGTCTTGCTTGTTGTTCAGACATAATAAATATAAATGCTAGACACCTATTCTAAAAAAAAATCCTCTGATCAAAATAAATCTTATTATTACTGCTGGTACTATTCTGATTATCCTAGGCAAGGTCGCCACTGTTACGAATCTGGACCTCAGTTGCTTAGAGACGGTATACGAAAATAATGACTAATGCAAATGCACCTTGTCTCTCTACCAAACAACACCACAACGCAACAGGTAAGAGCTTTATGAAAGCTTCCAGGCTCTTCTCAGGGCTTAAGGTGCACACTGCCCTGCTCCTATTCAGAATAATAAGTAGAACAGAAATAATCATGTAACTTACTAGCTACGAGAACTCGAAACCAACACCGGGAATAGCAATGCTGGGTTGGATAATCAAAACAGTTAAAGACATATAGGCTACCAGCAGACATCAACGAAAAAAAAGAGTGCAGGTGTACTTCGAGCATAACAGGCTATGCGCGCCCTCGACAATACTAAACCGTGCGCAAACCAGCCAACGGTAATCCGCTCTCAATCCAAGAGAGTTGCACATAATAATGTTCTAACAATACAAGGCAGTGTCCTAATATGACTACTAACCTCGGGGTGATATTAGTGGAAGCAAGTTGCCCTGACCACCTCTAATATCACACAAGCATATCCTGCTTCAACCTGGGCCCCCCAGTGAGTTACCGCCCAAACAATGAACTCTTAGAGTCCACCTCCCACACTCACTTAACTATGGGGGGGGGGGTCCAGACTGAAGCCGGATTCCTAATTAATATTAAACACTCCGTTGCCTCAGTTCGAGACCCGAGATAGGGAACACACAAGTGCAGGGGCAGAACCGTCAAGGCTGTTACCGGGTCCCAAGCACGAACACTGGGAAAAATATGTAGGGGTCATGGATGTGTGTGTGTGTGGACTGTCTATGGGATTAACAGTGCTTATTATTAAGGACCCCGGTAAACTTCCCAGCTCCTCCCTATCACGAATCCCGGAGCAGCCACCGAAGGTACAGAACATATGATAAAACAAGGGAAATATAGTAAAATGCTGATCAGAGGAAAGGAATAATAAAAAGGAAGAAATGGATGTCTAGGATTCTCTGTTAATTACATTACGTTACTCTTATGCAAGCAAGGAAAAATAAACGGGGCAGACTGATGGGTCACGAGAGAGAAGGGGACACCAACTATCTAGTCTGGCCGCCAACGAGAGAATGAGGGGACCGGATGTTGCAGAGCACCGAGGAGGCCAGCCTCAAACGAAGGGGTTGCAAACTCTCACCACACGATATGATAAGACTAAGACACTTCACAAGAATAACTTATACTAAAGTATTCCTGTGTTAACAACTTAACTAAAACAGTGTGGCAGATCAAATAAAGTACATCTTTATATTGCAATACAACTGAACTTGCAATGATCACATAATTAAATAAACTTGTGTTGCTTAGCAACCTTACCTCCCACGAGGCAAGAGCAACAATCTGTCAACACCTCCCTCGCCAGCCACACTATCTAGCAAACTACACGTTGCTGCTTAACTAACAACTGGTTAGACGTAACTGATAACACTCTATGGGCTCATTCTACACAAATGTTTATTGAGACAAAAATTATTAGAGGCACGGCAAAACTAGTCATGTGTAATTGGAAGGGTATCGGAGTGAAACAAACAATACCAGGTCTTTCCAATAGACTTGGCACAGCTGCATCTAAAGACAGCTAGGCGCCACTACCGTCTAGCTACTCCTAAATGACCCTGGTCATTGTGACAATATATATATATATATACTGTACATGTGCGCCTAGTGCCCTCAATTCAGCTCCACTAAGAAGACAAGCAAAAGAGACCATCAATTCACTCATGAGACATCTCCCCCTCAACTACTTTACTGGCGGCTCACTCGACCCCATTTCCTGGCGCTGGATTACTCTAATTGTATTATTATGTTCTATCCAACAACCAACTCTACTCCTAAAATCGATTAATGAAATATTACAAACATATGAGTTTTAGAGGACACTGTTCAAGAGTTCAGCCTAGTTACTTGGAACAGAGAATTGAGTAGATGGTACCCACCTTTCAACACATTCCCACTCCTATTCCGTCGACCATATTTCGACAGAAACATTTCCCAGCCGGAGGCCGATTTCCTTTAAGCTATAGTATCGTTATCGCTTGCCCAGATTTTTAAAAAAGCGTCTCAGCAATGTTAAAATTTTATAGACGCTATTATAAATGTGTATATATTTATTTTTGTATTTTTAATTTATTTATGTTTTCGGTGTTTTGGAAAGAAGTGTGATGTAATTGTTAAGTGTAGTAAATTGAATAAGGGAATGATATGTTTGTGAGAGCTAACAGGATTACTTTCTGAATAGGTGAGAAACAAAGAGAAACAGTGAAGGAAGCCAGCCAGATCAAACAAGAGTTCTAACAACTCTTACTATTGCCAAATGTATGGAGTGAAGCGGCCTATAACTTCCAAAGTAATGGTGCGAAAAGGTGGAGTTGGAAAAAGTTCCCCTTGGACCAAATAGTGTTAACCCTTTGTGGGGCAGAAGTGTGTTTGAGATAGTGCACATTAACGCACTCAAAGGTCCAACTTGTGTTGGTCCCTCGCGTAATCAAATTTGGTCACTTGCACTTTGAAGATTATGACTCATTTTGACAACTTATTTTGGCTACGATTAGAGGAGTATATAAAGTTTAGAAAGGATATGTGGGAGTTGTATGGGTAAAGAATATCTTAATTAACCCTCTGACTATCATACACCCTTCCTAATAGGAATACTATTGTCTAATAATAGCCAGAAAAGAAAAAATATATGCGGCATCGTATCTTCCTGGGGTTAAATTAAATCTATCAAACCTACTGATATCCGCTTCTCCTCATAGCCTTGAGGGGTCGTGTCCAAGTGATGCATACCCAGCCAGGGCTTGTTGTTAATCGGCTAAGGTCAGTTAGCACAATCCTATTACGCCTTCTGCCTCCATAATAACGCAATTTGTTCCTAGAAATATTTCCCTTCTTATGTGTCATTATTATTAAATATACACAGTTTAGGCAATGCTCTGTAGTTACCCCTGGATGGTGCGCACAATGCAAACTTCATTCATCCGCTTAATCGGGTCTCAAAGCAACATTGCCCTTGAAGTTGACTAGGGTAAAAGTGTTGGGTAGTGTATTGGGGTATCGTGGGGTGGGGGGTTAACGGACATGTTCCCATCTAGATTACTCACTATTTTAAGATGTTATTATGTTCGTCCCATTAGTGTGGTGATATTAAGGTTTTACACATATTTTTGTGTCAATTTAAATTATGAGGCCTTGCCTAAACGCTGCTATATGGCTTACATGTACAATAGCAAAGCTGATTGGCTTTTGCTTGTGTGATTACTGTAGTCTATTAATTATATTTTGGACACAAATCCTGACCAATAACCTCTGTAACTATATGAAACAACTAGAAAAATCAAACTAACATTTCTGCTTTTTGGGAATAGTCAGCCAGGGTATAGGTATGGCAATGTACAATCCATTTGTTGTAGCCGTACTGAGTTACAGAGGTTAGGGGTCACGATTTCTGGGATAACCTATAATTAATTGAGTATACTGAACAGTATATTATAAATACAATATGAACACAGTTTGGCTTTTGTGTGTGTGATTATTTAGTGCTCTTGTTTCTAAATGTCTCCAATACATATAGTTAATTCATTATAAGTAGACCAGAAATCGTTACCCTTAATCAAAATAGTTCAACAAGGGCTAGAGCAAATGGGATGTACATTTCCACACCTATTTCCTGGCCGACTCTCTTCCCAAATATTACAAAATAACAGGTCAATTACTAAGTCCTTTTTCAGTTATGAGAGGATGGGGTCGGTATATCTGGCCTATCTTTGATGAACGGGTATACACTTTTTTTTCTTCTAAATATTGACGATACATAGTTACTATATTATCATTTATCAAGATGCATGTGATAGACTGGTCTGGTTGCAGAAAGTAGTGTTGCATTGCTAATTATCTGGTTGAATCACCAGTAATACATATAATGTGAGTTTCAAGTTTAAATAATCAGAACATGGCTGATAACTTCACATGGAAATCTTTCACGCCAATGCCCTTCCGTTCAGTATTTAAAATCAAAATTGATATAATCGGGTTGTGTGAGACCCGTCTTAACCCTTATTTAGCGGCGAGCAACATAAGTCGAGTTAAATAAAGCTGGACTATGTGGCGGCGCTCGACATAACTCGAGTGGCAATTTCAGCACGTAATGTGGCTGAGAGAGAGAGACAAGTGGTGGCAGGAGACTAGCGAGCGTATGACTGCTCCAGACCACCGCGGCGAACCTACTGACACAAATCTCAGCTCCCTCCTCCCTCTCTCACTCGCTACATACTCAATTATGTACTGAAAGTACCGAATTACCTGCTTTTTGCACTCGCGTTGCACGGTTATTGCAAGAAAACTATCCATCATACAAGGATCGTTATGGTGTCATTCGAAAGCTCTGTTTATGCCCTTTCAGGGATAGGTACTTGTTTTACGTTCTGGGTCTTATTTAGGCATGAAAATGATCACGTAAACAGCCCTATTTTGGCTAAAAACACCCCGCTGTGCGGTACACATAAATAAACCGCATAGGCCGCTCGTAAGGTGTTAATGATAACATATTATGCGATCACTAACTAGCACTAATTGTCGTTCGTACTACAATAATAAAACTACTAGTCAGGATGGCATTGTGATGTTTCCGAGTGACCAGCTGCACGGGACGCATATTTCCGAAGTACAGACTAGTATATATCATAGGCTAAATTAGGACCAATCACAGCTCGAGTTTACCCTAGGATGACTATTACCAAGTCACAAGACTAACTTCAACCATGCATATAACCCTGGACAGCCAACATTGTATCACTAAGTCATAAAAATATACCTACAAAGAGATAGGAATTTTTTATAATAATGCCCTCGGTACTTTAAATTATGCAAATAAATATATCCCATTATGTTTTACGATAGTAAGAGTTAAAGCGTATCTGGCAAGTGTTTAGTCCCAGTATAGCGATCATTCGGCATTCAGTGTATTCGCCTTAAACCGTCCAGCCCCGGCTAGTTTTGTAATGTTTGTTCACCAGAACCCGGCCGGTTTTCAAAAAATGGTTTTATTCCAGAAACAATAGCGAATGGGTTAGGAATGAAGGAAAAACCACGAAAAACCGCTCAAAAAGCTTAAAAAATGGTCCTACAGAGCCCCTGAAAACGTATTTTACAAGAGTAAAAAATTGAAGGCAATTACCCAAAAAAACAAGGTTATTGCGCGCTCACGCGCACGCACGTGGACTTTGAGAGTTTTCAACCATCAGCACGGGTGCGTGGGATACGTACACAGTTCCCATACAAATCTGAGCCCTCTTGAGTGGCTACACCTGAGGTTACGGTCGGCGCAATTAGGGTGACGCGCCAGGCGAGTCTCTGTGACTGTGCGTTACATACATCGCCGACGCGCCAGGCGCGTCGCTGGGGCTGTACGGGTTAATACTATATATCCTATTATAATAGACACCTATTATTTTTTCAATATAATACAACTATAGTCAATGCCATTACATATTATTTGAATAGGATATAAAGTTTTCCACTATATGTTTAGCATGAACAGTCATGACAGAACCGAAATATTCTCTATGGAATGTAGTGCACAGAGAAGGTTTTGGTTCTATTATGACTCATGCCTTGTCGATGAGTTAATTTGGCTTAAATAATAATTATAATTTATTCCAGATATAAAAATATAATAGGAGTACACTTGAATAAGTCAGTTCTACATATATTTTAGTCAATAATACTATTTACGATAAATATAGGCTAGGTTAAGTATTACTTATTGTTACAGTTCTGTAGTTTGAAATTGATTGATTGATTGATTGACTATATTTAGTAAGAGTTACATACACCCTGATAGGGAAAGAAAGCGGACGTATTTGTTAATTAAAAGCACCCCAATACAGCATGATCACTCCCACAGGGATAACCTACACAATTTTAGCTAACTTATTTTCATCAGGGTCCCTGTTGTGAGGCAAAACTGAGAAGTCTACAAGAGTCAGACAAACTACAGTAGAAAGTGAAACTCCACCACATTGTAAACCTCCTGTACCATCTTAATGAAATATCTAATACTAAATATCCTAATAATAGCCTACCAAGACAAATATTTTGCAGCAATTAATTACTTAAAATATATTAATATACAAAATCAGTTATTTCTACATGCACAAAATATTATTTAGTGGCCTCACACATGCCATGTATATTATTTGGTGGCCAAACACATGCCGCGAAAAATATTTGGTGGCCTATTACATGCTGCAAAAAATATTTGGTGGCCAAACACATTCCGCGAAGAATATTTGGTGGCCAAACACATGCCGCGAAGAATATTTGGTGGCCAAACACATGCTGCGAAGAATATTTGGTGGCCTATTACATGCTGCAAAAAATATTTGGTGGCCAAACACATGCCACGAAGAATATTTGCAGTGGCCTATTACATGCTGCAAAAAATATTTGGTGGCCTAACACATGCTGCAAATTATATTTGGTGGCCTAACACATGCCGCGAAGAATATTTAGTGACCAAACACATGTTGTGAAATATATTTGGTGGCCTAACACATGCTGCTAGGAATACTGTATGTGGTAGAATTATACATGCCGCAAAAAATTATACGACCGGGGCTCGTATAAAACAAGGGCTCTTAATCATTGGATTAGGAAAGCACACAGCCACAACGGTAACACTAGATCCAACCCCTGAACTTATAATGCCGGCGCACAAAAACACCTATACCCTCCAGAGTTAAATCTGCGATAACGAGGTATCCTATTACTCAGTATAAGTGCACTACTACTACAGGCTGATGATCTCTGATACAGCCTGATCACAACAACATACAATTACGGTAATAAGGTATACTAAGAAAAGATAGAGATCTTAATTAAATCACTGCAATTATTACTAGAAGAAGGTATATTTAACCCCTAAAAGTCGGCGCGCAACTTAAGTCGAGTTAAATAAAGCTGGACTATGTGGCGGCGCTCGACATAACTCGAGTGGCAATTTCAGCACGTAATGTTGCTGAGAGAGAGAGACAAGTGGTGGCAGGAGAGTAGCGAGTGTATGACTGCTCCAGACCACCGCGGCGAACCTACTGACACGAATCTCACCTCCCTCCTACCTCTCTCACTCGCTATATACGGAATTGTATCGGGAAAGTGGCTAATTACATGCTTTTTGCACTCGCGTTGCACGGTTATTGCAAGAAAACTAGCCATCATAAAAGGATCGTTATGGTGTCATTCGAAAGCTCTGTTTATGCCCTTTCAGGGATAGATACTTGTTTTACGTTCTGGGTCTTATTTAGGCATGAAAATGATCACGTAAACAGCCCTATTTTGGCTAAAAACACCCCGCTGGGCGGTACATATAAATAAACCGCATAGGCCGCTCGTAAAGGGTTAAAGTTACTCTAAACAATAATGAACTGTCATTCCTATACTAAAGAAAGTGAACGAAAGTCTCAAAGCATCGAGCAGGAATCTTCTGAAGAAAGTCTGATGCTGGGGTAAGATGATCGTATCGGATTTTGAACTGTAGTATAAAGCAGGAACAGGATATGACAATTATAAGGACATATAGGGTTAACTGGCACAGGAATAATAATAATTGCGCAATAGTAGGAACTCAAACAGCAAAAGAAGTACTTCCTCATCAACGAAACAGCCTACTAGGGTTGTGCAACTCAACAACAACCTTGACTAATAAATGCCGTGAATAATAATGCATAAATAATAGAAAGAGTTTATAATCTAAATCTGGTGTCTGCTAGGCGAATAAAGTCTAGCTGGGATGGAGTAGGCTAGGAAACAATGGCTGACCAAGCGGTTCGTAGTCTAGCGAAGTCCTTAAGGCTGTGCGGCCAAATTACGTTAATTGACGGGGTGCTCTCTTGAGAGATCCAGATCGCTAGTATCTGGTTCTCTCCTGGCGACCCTCTCAAAGTCAAAGCAAATGAGTTAGCACAGTGTTGGGTGGCAGAGGCAAAAGCCCTCACTCGCAACACAGTGCTAAACTCACAAGGTACACAGTCAGAAAGACCACCTAGGCTTCCCACGTCTCCGTTGCGATTGCACAGGTTCAACAAAACCTAGTACACATGGAAATCACAACACCAGTAGCCCTATCCCAGTCTAGCATTAAATCCCCCAGCAGACCACCAAGATACAGGAAGGGAGACACCGTGAGTGTGTCGAACCTCTACAGACAAAATTGGTAACCCTTCCAAAATGCCTAACTAAACATGTGTTATCTGAGAGCTTCAGCATATAATACGATGGCCGATATATGAAATCGTGCAGAACCAAAGGGAAGTTATGATATTAAATAGAGTAGAAGAATGAGAGGTAAGAAGTTGAGAGAGAGAGAAAGTGCTCTATAGGTAGAATTCGGGAGACAGGGGGGCAAGGGACATGTGAAGGGTATGCTAGTCAGGAAAGCTCTGAAGAGAATAGCTCCTTGGGACCCCTCCAGGATCAAACACAAAGGCATGGTGGTCAGCCAATCACAGGCTGCAACGTCACCAGGCAGCAGGGCTGCAGAAGGCGACAGGAACCACCAGCCAATCAAGAGGCGTGAGATGGCACGCACGCGAGCCTACAAAGCGAGGGGGGAGGCAGCACATGTATACGCACGCACACACTACCACCCCACTGCCTATATTATTCTCTCTCCTTAACTATATACAATGCATCCTATGTTCAACTCATGATATAAAATGCTTCCCGTTGTCACAGACGAAAATAAAGACCTCCACGGGACTGTCTGTAACAACACGAACACTATGAAAGAAAGAACAACATTGTAGATAGACTGTAGCCAAATACCTTGCCCCGGCGAGTGCTAGCGAGTGGCCAAGCGAGCGGCTGAGCCCACATGGCGTTCTGCTGAGCTGCAGACATCACACCCCACCCAAGATATTAGACGCTCAACCATGAGCTCTATATCTGACAAGCAGAACCCCGATAAGACTCGCCACCCCTAACCACTTCGCAACAAAGAAGGCAAAGCTCCGTTCTCATCAAACAAAATTACAACCCCTCCCAACACAATAGCTCAATTCATACTGCTATGCTCCTAGAGCGAGCTTCTACTAGCCCAGCCTTCTGAGAGAAGCACAGGTTCGACTCAGAACTTTAGCTATGACATACTTTACAAATTTAACTATTAAAGAAAGAGTTGTTATAGAATTTGAATGTTTTAATATGTTTTTGGTGGCTGCACTTACAGGGGCAAGCCAATTGTACTCCACTCTCAACACACACTGACTGAACGGCGAGGGTTCTCCTGCAAACAAACCCTCCCGTGACAAACAATCAGCCAAAACATTATCAGTGCCCTTAGCATGCCACACATCCAACTTGTGTCCCGGCAGCAAAACAACACCTGGCACTGATAAACTGCCCAGTTCATCACAAGACTGGCATTTCTCTTCGCTGTTTCCGGCAACAGGGCCTGCCAATAACCTTTCACTAGTTCTACCTTCGTGATAGGCGATGCAGCCTCGAGGAGGTCTATGGTGTCGTCAACTCTCGATAAGGTATAGGCGTCTGTCGGGGATAATGCACACACACTCTCGCAATCAACACATTCACTGATCTTGCCACTTAACACAGGTTGCCAAGTTACAGGCAACGACCACTCACGACATTCCTTATCCCTCAGACCCTTGGGCAATGGATAGGTGTCTGTCAGGGATAATGCACACACACTGATCTTGCCACTCAACTCAGGTTGCAAACTCACTGGCAACGACCACTCACAATATCCTTTATCCCTCAGACCCTTTTTCCACATGTCGTCTAGCTCTGTTTTCACGACAGGCTTTTTAGCAGGATTTATACGGTAGGGAATTAAACTGAGCCTCGCACTGTCTCCAGCCTCCATGTCGGATTCTACCCCGTACATCAGGCCTGGAGAAGCAACAAACATGCGGATGCACTGCCACAGCCTAGTAAACAACTTATCTTGCAGAACATGCCTAGTGCCCTCCCACAACCCTGCCGAGACCGCAGATTCTAACCTGTACTCTCCCTCCTTCTCCACCTTCGTCCCTAGAACAGCCAGGTCATGAGAGGGACAATCAGTACCATCTGTGCAGTCACTCCCATAGTTCACAATTGCTAAGGCTTCCCCACCGATACCATACATGCGCACCCCCATATTCCTTACGACTACATCTGCCTGCGCAGCATCACCGCTTTTAGCGACATGGCCAGATACAGTCGGTCTATGGTAGGGCTGTTGCATTCGACTAGAGCAGCATTGGGAGGCTATGCGACGACCGGGCACTTATATGCCACAGCCAACCTCACCAATCTGCTCAAAGTCCTCCTTTTGACCACCACCCATGGTAGCCATGGGTCGACCTTGACCTGACAACCATGTCCAAGCCTTGTCGCCCACCTTGAACCACTGAAACAACGAGGCTAACGGTCTCTCAACATTCACGTGATCTTGCACCGCCTGAGTTGTGAGGCTCAGGGGCTCGGCACGACCAGTGGGGTATGAAACGAGCTGGTGCTGGAGCGCTGCACACTGCTGCTCAGGCAGGTGCTCTAGCGCTTCCACAGCCACCAGACTCGTGTCCCCCGCCCACTGCTCCGCCGAGACATGACAGTCCTTACTCTCCTCCACCTGTGCCCTACTCCTTCTCCACCTTGGCTGCTGCAGACCAACGCAGGCTGCTCAGGTGGTTGCCTCACAAACTCCTCCAACAGGTTCACATGACATGTTTCCCCGTCCTCGTGTTTGATCTCGACAGCACCATTACCACACTTCTGAACTTCCGGATCCTTCAACTGCAGTTTACAAATATCTGAGGGAACCAACCTGTCTAGATACTTCCGAAGCAACCCAAGTCCTCCCCCAATATCAAACTGAGCAACCCTTTGTTCTCTCTGTGCATAACGTTGCTGCCTCGGAGTCTCTTTCTGCCCTACCTCCTCACTAGCTGTGACAGGTCCTGGGGCCTCTCCAGACTCCAACAATGGTGCCAATACTGAGTCGCCAAGAAGCGCTGCTGGTACTAAACTCTCCAAACTTTTACCAACATTAGGCGTCTTCTTCCGACCGTTCCTCCGTTGATCAGTAGACTGACGAATAGGCTGTGACACTTTGGATGCAAGAGGTCCAGTAACATGAAATTTACTGTAGATATGCAAATGAAGGGAATTTAATAAGTCCACTAAAATCAAATGAATATACCCATTTATTCGGAATTCAGCAGTGGAAATAGAAAAGTTACATAGGCCTTCCTTTAACGCCTTCAATAATTATGTTGGCTCCACTTTGATATATTCTGACTAATATTAGAACATTTTATTCAGCTAAATTCAAATTTCTGCAAATCGAATTTTAGTTAAGTATTTGTTAGTTATTCCTTGATGCTTATAGGTTCTTTCTATGATAGTTTGCTTCCCTTTGTTTCCTAAAGGTCTATCTTAGGCTGAGGAAAACTGTCTAGTGTTAGCCACAATATATTTAGAATAGCACCACCGTAATGAAGAGGAGACATGGTTTACAACATCTTAGACAATTCATAAACTTGTATGTTCTTATATGTATTTTCCTATACCCCAAAAATAAATTTCTGAAGGTCAACAATAATTTAATATCATTAACACCTTCTGGTCGGACGTCTTGTGGTTTATTATATTTTGCTTAATTATCAATGACAATTCTCGACCATTGTATTTTAGTATGTTCCCTAGGCTAACAAAAACACCTTCCCAATCTTACTTCAAATTTAAGAAACTGCCCACCTACTATGGGTTTCAGAGGCAGTGTTGCAACGTTTTTTGGGAATTACTTATTTACAAACTGTTGGATCAGATTGATATTTTGCCAGAGCATGTTTCACACCGTCCCCTAATTTTCGTCAATATAGTGCATTACCAAAAGTGGAGAATTAAGCCACTTGTCCCTGAGTCATGAGGTTAAAGTCACAACTGAATGATTTCCCCACTTTTGGTAATGCACTATATTGACGAAAATTAGGGGACGGTATGAAAAAAGCTCTGGCAAAATTTCATATTGATCCAACTGTTTGTAATAAGTTATTTCCGAAAAAAAACGATGCAACACGGCCTCTGGAAACCATGATAGACCCCCTTCAAGCAAAATTTCTACATTTTTAGATAGACAAATATCCCGGCCGAAAGCCGCTCTCGTTCGCCCAGAAAATAATCGACACTTGAATGGGGTGAAAACGTCTCATTATCACCCAACTAATGGGATGAAATGTATTAAAATCCCCAAATTATTGGAGCGAAACTGGAGAGGTCCAAAACGACCCCATAAGATCAAAGGGGGTTAACATATAAGTATATATTATGTATTAGTTATAGTTTCCTCTCAAGACCTCCATCAAGCTCTACAAAATACCCCTATGAACCCCTTTTGAGATAATTTTGAACATTTTTTGTTCATAAAATGTCCTGGCTGAAGGCCATTTCCTCCTAAATTACAGGCTCACTATAACTCGCCAAGATAATATCGACAGCTAAATGGCACAAAAGGTCTTACAGTTGCCAAACCAATGGGGCTAAATATGAGGGAGAATGGGATACAGAAAAACAAAACCTCCCATTAATGTATTATTCCTTTTCAAAAGATCTCAGGAATATTGCCAGAAACACGTGGCCATCTCGTGCGATACGCCAGCAAAACATGAACATAAAATCCAGACATGAGATTCGAACTAATATTATCATCGGCGAAGGAAACAACTCTTGCCTTGGTTGAATTTTTTTTTATTGCCAACACTTTCGGTGACGTCTGCTACAAAACTCCTCAGTTGAAAGACAAACACCAAGTCTTTGGGTTTTCCTTGTTCCCCTTTTAATGAGAATTTAGATTTTGTTTTGTTTTTCAAATGTTGTCCTTTTCTTTAATTTGCTTCGATAGACCCCCCTCAAACTTCAAGAACAAATAGAAACATAAATAAATACATATACAAACATTCCTAAATTTCGTTTCAAACTAAATTTGCATATTTTTCGGGAGAAAAACGTGCCAACCGACGGCCACTTTTTCCAAATATTCAGGCTTATTTACGCCCACTAGGCAAACCTCGATACCTGAATGGGGTGAAACGTCTTGTAATCATCAAACTACTGGTGTGAAATGTTTTAGGCGAGTCAAGCTAAATGCGGCAAAATTGGAGATTAAAAAAAACATACTCATATGAAATACAGGAAAATCAGACTTGGTAACAAAAAACCTGCCTTGGTTGGCAAATGTTTTATTCCCAACACTTTCGGTGACATCTGCCAAACTCTTTAGTGGACACACATAGAAGGTTTCGGTCTGTGTTTCCGCTCAAGAGGTGGCTAGTATATATACTTTTTCTTCCTTTCTTGTTAGATTTTTGGAGGCAACATTTCGTCTTTTAGTATATTTTGCCACATTTTATTCATTTTAATCTGACTATTATTTAACAAATGATTACATAGGATTACAAATATAAAACATATATATATCAGTAACAGATCTACTGTTCCTTACTATGCTGGTTGGTGAAGGGTGTGCAAACATACTTGTGGAAGAGATACATGAACAGTCTATAATTCGAAAAGTCTATGCATTTGTATTAATGCTGGCGAACATGAATTACAAGACGCCATGATATTGAGAACACATACACGACGTCTTTGTCTTCTTGTTACTGAAAAGGGTGGAAGTTGTCGCAGAAACTTTGGACTTAATATTTCCCACACACTTAATATGTCTTTAGTTACAGTGGAAACAACCTAAGTCCACCACCTACAGTGTTATTAAGTGATTCAAATATATATTTTGGAATTACCGAACATGTAACACAAATATAGTCCTATTTCTCAAATATAACCTAGGACTAGTTATGGAAGACCCAACTAATTAATAAATAAATAAATAGTATATATATATATATATATATATATATATATATATATATATATATATATATATCTATATATACTGTATATATATATATATATATATATATATATATATATATATATATATATATATATATATATATATTTTTATAACTTTTTAAGCGTTGACACATTAACTGAGGCAGAAATATTTTCTTGGCGGAAAAATTATCGTATTCAAGTGTTCGGTAACTCTCAGTGTTTAACAAAGTTGTTGTTTAATTCTGATGGTATTGAAGGATAAAGTGTAACAGTTTGGAAAATGTGTGTTACATTTATACATCACACACTAGTTGTTTCTATAATGAAGTTCATGTAGTGACCCACAGGAGGAGTGGAAGGAAACGAGATCCCAAGCTTTCGTCTTTATATATGGATTCATTAATAACACCATTTGATAAGTAACACTGTATTGACAACGCTTTGCAGATAGCTTCTTCAGTTCACTGCGAAACGTTGTCAATAAAGTGCTCCTCTCCATTTGGTGATTTTATTGATTTTGTCAACTTTTTAAATTCCATTTTAACAATTAACAACATCTTCAGTACCCCTGGAGATGTCCTGATGTTAAAGATGAATATTGGGATCTCCTCGTCTTCTTGCCACATTTCCATGTGATTACTACACGTTCCTCTACCACGGTACCATTGTGGCTTTATTAGAATATTTAGAAGATGTTGTCGTTTACTTGTAATGTTATTGGAGAAAATTACATTGCAACTGTATTAGAAATGCTTAGCTACATTTATGTCACACACTATTATTAATCCATAATGATGTTGTGGCATCAAAATACGGTAACAAAAATACAAGACCTAAGGCCAGAGGTTCACTAAGCTACTAAGGCAACAGTTTTATGGGTTGGTCTTATATTATCAGTTCACCCACATTAACCCTTTCAGTGTAGCTGGAAACATTCCTTCATTGTATTCTGGATAATTTTATGCTATTAAATAAAGGCTACGCCTCCGTTGCGAACATCACAAGGATTATTATCGCTCACTTCACTCTTGCTGTTGTTCTCCTTCATATGATATTCGTTGATCTTGATTAACTGAAAAAATTGCCTAAAGGAGAGAGAGAGAGAGGTTTGCAGCGTTTGACGGAGGCCTTCGGTGCTTTGCAGCGCTTGTTGGAAGGATTTAGTAAAGTCGAATGGTTACGTGAGCTAATTTTGACTGCTTTGTTTCCCAGATATTCTTCCCAAGAGCCATAATATCGTCTAATAGTAGCCAGAATATAGTGAAAGAATGCGTCTTGATATATTGAAAGGGATAAGTGTCTATGTGTTCAGTACTGGTGTGGTTATCATTAGTATTGGTTGATGATTATTGACTGTGTTGAGCTGTGTTACACAGGGAGCAGAGAAGTGAAGGTGAAGTTGTGTATGGGTCTTTGAGCCGTATTCTTAAACCGTCCCATCATGAACCCTACTCCTTAAAGAACGAAATAACACGAGATTAATTATTAGCTTTAAACACTTGGAACATTTCAAATTCTCTCTCATTAATTAACAATTAGTTCCAATAACTTCGTTCATTATGGGCTGGATGACACCCAACCCAAATGTCTAAGAATAGGGCTGTTTGTCCTAAGTAGAGATCATGTAGTAAGAGAGAATGGCCATATTTATGTTTAGACGCCATTTTGGTGCATCAGTTGTCAGAGAGTAGGGTTTTATTATATTTTGGATTATGTAAAATGTTTATCCAAAGATCAAACTATATACACTGTGCCAATATTCCCATATGTTGATTGTGGGTCAGATGAAAATAAATATCTCCAGTGGCACCAACATGGCGGAGATTAGCCGATCTCTGACACTATAGGATCTCTAGTCACAAGATAAAAATATGTGGGACTAATGTTTGTTTTTTCACAGATTTGTTTAGATGTGTTCACTGAGATTTGCTTCAGGACACATGTTGATACTTAGTGGTGATTTTCGCCATACCCCGAGGAGCGCAGGGTATGTATTCTAATTGGATATTCATTTACTTCCTCTAGGATATTATGGTCTTATTTCTGTAAACTTTCCATGCCTGTTCTCCGACAGTTTTCGTCACAGCAGGAAGTGGAGGTGGAAGTAACACAGTATTTACAAAATTGAGGCGGGTCATACTGATGGTCCGTGGGGTAGTGAAGGGACGTTTGGCACCCACAGGAAGAGGCACCCGGCTGACAGCACGGCAGGTTCTGTGGATAGGGAACAGACGCAGTGGCGACCTCCCTGTTTAGATTCCTGTTGATATTCCCTGGGTCATGGTCCTTGTGGGGGCTAATGTGATGTTGGTGTCTGCTTGGATAAGCTTCAACTTTTTTATGCATGATCTCATGTAGGGGATGCGACGGATCATGGGGAATATTGGAATCAAGGCGATATTGTTCCAGCTGCTGCTGCGTATTGCCGAGCAGATGGTGGGAGGGATTTTGAGGAAGATTTGAATCTAGGCGATATTGTTTTATCTGCTGTTGCGTAATGCCTAATTGGTGATGAGGGATAGTTTCTGGAAAATGAGACTCTATTCGATGGTGGTGTGGTGATTTAGGTTGTTGGTGGCTTGGATGAACGTAGTGCTGTTGAGTTGGATATTTGTGTTGCCATTGTTGTTGCTGTTGCTGGATTTGAGAGGTTTCGGAAGGCTCCTCATGGATGCTGGTCAGATTGTGCTTATAAGATAAGTGTGGTAAGTCCTGTTCTTCCTCTTCCTGATGGTGTGGAAGGACTGTATCCATGGGGTAGTCCAGATGCTGCGGAGGTGAGTACTCTTGGACATACTGAACGGTATGCGGATCCTCTTGATAATCCTTCATTTGCATCTGGTAGTGGAGTTGCTGTGTCTTCTTTCGTTGCTCCTCTTGTTCTTGCTCCCTCTCTAGCTGCTGCTGTAGGTGTGGTTGGCCGTGATATGTGACCTGTGAGGTGGGCTTGGCTGGGGTGAACTGTAGTGGTGATGTTTGTGCTATGGGTTCACTGATGCTCGGGTACTTGGGGGATGATGGTCTGTATTGGGACCCATGATACATAAGGTGACGGGAAGGAAGCTCGGGAGTGTTTGGGGCAGCTATATTTACACAGGAATCGCTGCTGTGCTGGGAAGAAGTGGACAGTCTGTCATCTTCAATGGAAACTGAACGCTTCTCTTTTTGCCGATGGCGGTGTATTGAGGCGCTAAGTCTGGGACTCTTGAGACAGACATCTGGAATATTTGGAGTATACTCCGAGTCCACCGATCTCCTGGGGAGTCGTGTTATTTTGTGGGATACACTTTCTGTTGACGACTCGCTTATATTGTCGTCTGAGGGTGGATCGTCGACATCAATGCTTGAGTGCATTGAGTGCTTATGACCATCGATACTATGATTACTTGTCGCTGCTTTTAATCTTGGACTAGTTATGGACAAATGTGGTGAAGAAGTGTGGTACTTTTTTTCGGAGTGTATCGGATATGGAGAAGTAGCAAGTGCACCATGGTCAGAGAGTGAGAAAACTGAGTAATGAATGTTTATATCTCTGGAGTCCTGACGATGTATTGGAGGATAATCACTATAGGTGAAACTAGGGGGGATTTTGCTTATATTTGAGGGCAATGTGTGGTACTGGCGAGATGAGACAGTAGCGCTGAGGTGGGGGCTGCCATCAGGGAAGGGAGGGTCGTCTGGCTCAGTGAGGGACTGTTGAGATACTGAACGCTTCCCAGGGTCTATTTTAATTTTATAGTCCATAAAAGGGGATAGACGATGTTTTTCCACCACTTGGTTTACCGGTGTTTCCTTTTTATATTCAGGACTCTCAGTTCCCTTAAGGCACATAACCTGTAAATTTGAGAAAAATAGTTGTGACAAAAAACGTTAATTGACAAAATTAGAATAAGTTACAGTTTCATGAATATTTATAGTTACAGTGTCCTGCAGGGAAGAATACTTGAACCTGTTCAGTTCTTGATATACATTAATTATATTGATATCAGAGTTAGGTTATTTACTAAAAAATATATACTTCGAAATTGTAAAAATGTAAGGTAGAACATCCGTATCGTGTTCCCAATGTTCCTCCTATAACATATATTAACAACATACAAATTGCCAAAAAGTAATTATCCAATGCAGAAACTCTCAAGACAAAGCAATACCTCACCTGAATGTCCGTTGGTGGTAAGTTATCAGATGATCTTGCTGTGTGTGGCATTAGTCCCGGGCTATTTGTGATCACCACCTGTCCTCTGCCACTGTGGACCTCTTGACTCTTGCTGGGCGATTCTGGAGGGCAAATATTTGAAAAGTAAAGTTAAGGTAAGTTAAATAAATGAAGGGTGATAGGAAAGACTCCAGGTTTGCTGTTTAGAAGAAATGCAAAACTTAATTATCCGCAATAATATTGGGTAAGGTATATTAATTCTGATTAAGTATATGTAGGGCTCTGTGTTAGGTGTAAGATCAAATAAGCTATGTTGCAGGGTTGTCGGAGTTGGCTATAAGATCAGGTAAGGCATAATAGTTCTAGTTCATGCAAGGTAGGATTCAAGGTTAGCTATATGACCATGTTACGTTATGATTTCTGCTATACCAACAGCTGTTGTCTTGGTGGTGAGACGACGGACAAAGAAGAAGATGATGAGGATATCAATAGTTACTGTTAACTATTGATGTGATAGGTAGGCATATGAGTTACTATATACTATGCCTTTACTAAGAGCTGTCCTGCTGGTGGTGTGACGAGGGATAAAGAAGACAATAATAGAAATCTTGATAGGGTACTGGATTACCCGGCTGATCCCCCTTCACACCCAACCCTTCTCGTCCATATGCTTATCCAATTTTATCTTAAAGCTCCCTACAGTTTTGGATCCCACTATAGCACTTGGTAGCTATAGAAGTGCCAGAAAGGGCCGTGGGTTAACTATAATACCAGGTTGTTATACATCATTACCTCCTGGGGGTGTGACGACGGACGAAGAGGACGAGTACCGCCATGGTACTGAAGAGGAAGAGGAGGAAAATAAAGAAGAATACAAATTACAAATATGTTGTGTCCTTACCGAGAGCTCTCCTCCTGGCGGTGTGACGACGGACGAAGAACACAACGATGGATACATTGAGGACCAGGAAGGCTGCCGCTGTGAGGGAGAGGAGAAGCACCAGTAGTCTTGGAGGCCTCATCTGTTCTCCTTCCACACCACCGTTGTTATTATTACTGCTGCTGCTGGCTAGTTCCTCAACCTCTGTGTGTAGAAAGAGTATGATCTCTTTTTAATATAATCTGGATGGTTCTTCGGATGCTTGAGTTGAGGTTACCAATGACTCTTTGTGATAGAAATGTTGCGCTACTAAATGTTACATTGGGAACAAGGAGAGAGGAGAAGGACAAAAATACTAGGAGAACTAGTCGGTTCTCGGTAACCTAGCACTCCTAACACAACATTTCTAACAATACCTAGCTTTTCTAACCAAACCTAAGCCTTCTAACATAGTGTAGCCTTCCTTTGCTGACCTAGCTCTTCTAATCAAGATTAAACTACCTAACCTATCGCATTGTAACACCGATCCTATCCTATCGTAACCTATCCTTTCCAAATCTAACCTCTTCAACCCTTACCCAATATAGGTGACCCATGGTTGCCCAAGGAATCCAATATTCTCACAAAAGTCTCCCGTATTATTGCCGTGTCCGCCACCATCGGCGTTCCTGGAGTTTAGTTTGTAAAGTACTGTTGGTACATTTATTTCCATACATTGGAATATTCTCATTTGAGATACTTAAGGTTAGATTTAGTTTGGTTAGATTAGGTAGATACACTTTCATTTGGTTAGGTAATAAGTAACTTGCAACATTATCGGATGTCAGACTCAAAGTCTGTAAGACTGACAGACTTACCTGGTAATACTACAACCAAAGAGGGTGAAGTGAAGGGAGATCGTCCTGGTGTGTTAAAGGCCTGTATGGTGAAGTAATACTCCAGACCAGGACTTAATCCTTCCACCACTGTCCTGGTTGAGTTGCCTCCTAATACTTCAACCTCCTGAAGCAGAAACAAATATTACCTTCCTTTACGTCTTTAACCCATTCAGTACTGCTGACGTCCTTTTCATCATATTCTGGTAACTATTAGACAATTTCATTTAACCTAGGAAGGATCTGTGGTATCTAAAAGGAATACATTAGATAGTCTGTAGCCTCTTAATTGATAGAGGTTCTACCAAAGATGAATATAATCATATATTATTTGTTTACATATATATATTATTATGTGTATGAAGGTGACAAAAGGCAGACTCTCTGTAACGAGTGTCTCCCCCAAAGCCAAAAGATTAATAGAGAGCCGAAGTCAAGGGACATGGAGCCAAGATGCCTCGACACATGAAGTTTTAACCCCTAACTATCGGTGCGCAACATAAGTCGAGTTAAATAAATCTGGACTATCTGGCGGCGCGCGACATAGGTCGTGTGGCAATTTCAGCATGTAATGTTGCTGAGAGAGAGAGACAAGTGGTGGCAGGAGAGTAGCGAGCGTATGACTGCTCCAGACCACCGCGGCGAACCTACTGACACGAATCCCACCTCCTCCCTCCCTCGCTACATACTGAATTGTATGGGGAAAGTACCGAATTACATGCTTTTTGCACTCGTGTTGCGCGGTTGTTGCAAGAAAACTAGCCGTCATAAAAGGATCGTTATGGTGTCATTGGAAAGCTCTGTTTATGCCCTTTCAGGGATAGATACTTGTTTTACGCTCTGGGTCTTATTTAGGCATGAAAATTATCACGTAAACAGCCCTATTTTGGCTAAAAACACCCCGCTGGGTGGTACATATAAATAGACCGCTAGCCCGCTAATAAGGTGTTAAGCAGTCCATGTCCTAGGATGAAGGAAAGATTGATTAAGGGAAAGAGTTCCAGAGCTCACTAGCTAAATCTTGGGATGGAGAGTAGGACAGAATAGGAGTGAGACTGTGCTGAAAGGCGGCTGCCTCGAACTCGCTACAAGTGGTATGCACTGAGAGAGCTCTAAAGAACAATGATTGTTTTAATAGGGATAAAAGAGTGAAAGAGATGCAACATTGCGGCGTGTTGATAGATATTGTAGGAAACTAGTAAGTGGAAGTGAGTTGATGAGATTAAATGCTTTTGATTCTACTCTTTCGAGAAGTGCGGTATGGGTGGAACCTCTCCTCACATGCGAACAATACTTGATACAGGGGCGCATTGTGCCCCTATACAGAGCAAGAAGCTGTGCGGGATTGAAGAACCCATGAAGACGACTGAGCACACCTAACTTTAGCAAAGCTGTTTTAGCCAAAGGGGTAATATGATCTTTCCAAGTAAGGTTGGATGAAAAAGATACACCAAGAATATTGCGAGAAGTTGAAGGGTTGATGTATGTGTAGTTGAAGAGCAATTGATAGTCTTGTGGAAGATTGTGAAGAGTAAATAGACTGAGAAATTGAGTCTTTGAGGCATTGAAAGTAACAAGATCTTCTCTGCCTCAATCAGAAATACTTCATAGATCAGAAGATAGGCGTGCTATGGCCTTGTCACATGACTTTTGGAATGATTGCATGCTATATTGTTGCGAAAACTGGTTGGGTAGTGTAAGGTAGAGTCATCAACATAAGAGTGAATGGCACTAGAAGTACACTTAAGGAAAATATTAATGAATATTAGGAATACAACTAGAGACAGGACAGAACCCTGAAGAACACCGAAGTTGATTGGTGAGCGATGGCCATCCACAACCGTAGCTATGGAATGTTCTGAAAGGAAAGGCACAGATAGCAGGATAGAAACCGGAGGAGAGTAGTTTGGAAATTAGAGATTTGTGTCAGGCTTTATCAAGGCTTTCGATATGTCTAGCGCAACAGAAAAAGTGTCACCGAAGTCCCGAAGGGAGGATGACCAAGCGCTACTAAGATAAGCAAGGAGATCACCAGTAGGAAACCATTTTGACGATCTGAAAGTATATAATGGGAAGATAAATGCTTAAGAAATATTGAATTAAGGATAGTTTCAAAACAATTAGCGATGCAAAAAATTATAGCAATTGGACGATAGTTGGAGATTTGAGAGCGGTCACTCTGTGACAGGTTGTATAAGAGCAAACTTCTAGCAAGAAGGAAAGACGTTAGAGGAAAGACAGAGACGAAAGAGTTTTCCTAGGCAGAGAGTCGGCAAATAAGAACAATTTTAAAGTACAACCAGGGGAGTTGCCAGAATAAAACAAGAAGGACGTCACCGGTACAGAAGGGGTCATTGAATATGCATGCATACATAATGACTCTAAACATCCTCAGCAATCCAAAAGAGGCAAGCTAATACCTTGGCTGTATTGGCTAAAGCCGCAAACTAATATACCATCTTTACATAGAGAACATATTGCTATTACAATTGTGTTGGTCATTAGACAAATGTGTTTGAATCCATGCAAATGACGTGAATAATTGGTGGAGTGTGGCCAATGCCTTCCCAGTGAACAATTATACATTAATTGAGTTATTAAATATTTACTACACGATACCTTCATGTTATGTACAGTTGGCCAACTTAGTCCTGCGCAAAAAAAAAAAAAAAATGGGGTGTGGAGGTGTGAGGCATTTCATCCGTAGTACACAACGTAGTTTTATGAATGAATCCCTCAAACCGAAAGGCGTGTGAAAGGAGGGAAATTATTGGTCGAGGTGAGGAATATAGTGAAGTTCAATTTGCTTTCATTTTTGCATTATTGCAGGTTAGTATAATTTCCAGAAAGTCGTGGAGTATTAAGGAAAATTAAATACAGATGTTTCTAATTAACATCAATACATACCTATACATAAATATATAAATAAACATAGCAGGAAGGTTAGTGTGGTGGCGGCAGGAGGGAGATAATTCGAATTAGTTCAATTGAGACGGTGCGGCGGGACTACATAACTGACAAGTGAATGGTTGTTTTAAAGGTCCCTGTATACTGATTACAATAATTTAGCTTAAAAAGTCTGTAGAAAGTAAAATGCTTAGTAATATTTTATTGTACGGACTTATTACCAATATTATTGAAATCTGAACTTATGCCTGTATGAATTTATAGTTTCTGAAATATCCGAATTACCGTCTTAAGCTTTATTATGTATAAAGATTGAAAATAACCTATAACAAAAGCTCCCTGGTAAAGTATGTATTTGTACAGTGATTTACAGTGTGTATATTATTGTTTTACCAACCAGGGAGTTTACTGCACTCCGGTACAAATTTGGTGATAACAAAACTGGTATCAATCAAACCCATAAACAACAGCATTCATTGAATTGGACTACCAGACAACAATGTGATCGGCTTATAGTGAACACATAAGGATAGGATAATAACATAGTATGGAACAGCATAACTTTCAGATAAGAAGGAACAAAATACACTCTGCCACTTCGAGGTCAATATAATATTTTTACTACATAAAATTTCGTAGCACACGGTAAAAATAGACATTCGATTCGTACTTTGTTTATCTTTTTATTGATAATACAAAAATAAGAATCCTTAAAATGTTCCGTTAACTTATTACTTTTAGAGGCCCTTCCTAAGCTTAATGCAACACCAATAAAGCAACTGGAACAATAAATAAGTGATCATAGTCTTGAAGAGGGTTAATGAGTATCATAATATTCTTATTAAAAGAGATCCTTTTGAAACTAAATGTCATATGCTGGCGATAACTGGGAAAACATAAATGTAGATAAAGTTTGCTAGAGCTTAAGATCTTGATAAACAGTTACCGATAATTAGGATATGCATATTACTGGAGGGGTTATCCTATTTTTGCATTGCGTAACTTTGTGCACACATATCAAGTGATTATATCGGTACACGCTTTAAGATTCCGCGTGTTAATTCTCTCTATCTCTCTCTCTTGAATGGTATGTATAACGCCTTGTCGCTTATGGTAGGGCGCTCAACAGACAAATATCAACAGGTCACTAACATGACTTAGATCACCATATTAAGAGTTCTGTATATCATTACCTCTACCTGCTATATTAGCGTTTTTAAACCATAGCAGCATGTATTATTATTCAATAAGAACCCCTTTGGTAAAATAGGTAGCAAATATTCAATTACATGCTTATATCATTCACAATGCGTATTCATAATTATTAAAAATACTAGCTCCCCAAACATACAATAGCTTTCGCCAAATTTAGAATACCTTCTTCCAACCCTAGCCCATCCCTGCTCCACCTTTACACCCCTAGGATTCCAGAGAATGGGAGGGTTAAACATATCTTTGATAAACACCATCCAGTGTAGGGATGCAACTAGCGCGGTTTTATTATGGTGATGATAATGTCGATGTTTTATGCTTGTATTATTTGGGTTTCATTTAAGAGAAATATTTTAAGTCTATATGCATGTTATGTAGTATGTTACACATAATATATGAAACATAAACATCCAACACATTAAATATGTATTGGTTGCAGCCTTACAAAAGATAACTTATTTAGTCGAACTTATAAATGTTAACCCTTGTACGGCTAATCAGACGACAATTATTTGATTTTGTTAATACAATTACAACATTTCCATATTTGACTTCCGAAGGACTTTTAAGAATCACAAGATTCATACCAATATTAGTTAACTATTTAACTGGATAGCTAATTTTAATATTAATTGCAAGACTATATAATCTTTCAAATATTCGTTTGGACTAATTCACGCAATGATACCCTAATCAACTTCGCTCCATTACTCAATATGTGAAGTAAATTTAACTGAGTTACTTCTACCTCTTCGTTTTCTTAAAAAGTAGCAGCCTTTCTGTTGTTTTTTCACATTTATTTGTGGATATAAATTTATATGAGAGAGAGAGAGAGAGAGAGAGAGAGAGAGAGAGAGAGAGAGAGAGAGAGAGAGAGAGAGAGAGACGCAAAATGAATAACATAAAACAAGAGGGTACCGGTATCATAAGTTATCTTATGTTCAATATCACCTTGTAGAATATAAAGAAAAGCTTAACAGAATGACCCCTCGACTAAATCACATTTCCATATTATGCCTATCAATAAAAATGTATAAATATCTAATTACTCTCTTAAAGCCTATGTCTATACTATATATATATATATATATATATATATATATATATATATATATATATATATATATATATATATATATATATATATATATATATATAATGTGTGTGTGTGTGTGTTTTTCAGTTACCGCCAACATATTACTTGAAGTTTTAGAAACACCTATAGTAAAAGGAGAAATAATACAGAAATTCAATAAACCTCTTCAATATGATTACCACTTACCGGGATTTATAGTTGCAGTTACTTCTATAGTACTGCATTCGGTTTAGGCGTCTATTATTCAGAGATTAAAGGAGTGTAATCAAGTTCCCAATTTACCTGTTGACAATATATCTAATTAAAACAATTTAACAGTCAATTTTTACTGGTTCCAAGGAAAAACAATACGGTGGCGGCATTGTAGAATATATTATATATAAAATTAATGTAGTGACTGTAGAGTATGCTAAGTATTCTAATGAAGTTGATGACAAAAGTTCCCTAGTGTGTGTGTGTGTGTGTGTGTTTTGGGGGGCGTCATCAGATGTTGGTGTGCTACAATTTAATACAACAATCCTATCCTCATCCTTTCCACAAAAAAACATGCACATCAGGTTACCAGAGAAATGTTCGCTAATGCCCGAACTAATGTTGTTCATATGACTGATAGAAACCTCCGTTGTTCTCTTTCAGCAAATATGAACCGGTATGCACTAAATGTATTGATAATCAAGCCCTGCTATTCTATATAACACAATCATATAAACACATTGTGTAATGAAATGGCTCCAGTTATTTGAATGTGGCACCCGTATACTGGACTATTTGCTCGTTTGCCCTCCCCACACCTCCACCACCACCACAACCATATGGCTGTGTGGAAGGACGGGCAGGGTTCTTTTTGGGATTGGTGAAGTCAATTTAATTGCCTTTGCAAAAGACTGAAATGTCTGAAGTGATGTAAGCAATAAAGAGAAAAGGTATTTCGAGTTAGGAAGCGTAGCAATTTAATATATTATTCTCGTGATATATTTACTATACGCCATCGTATGCACTTAACTACTATGCAAACATGTTTCTATAGAAACTAGAGGTGATAGTAGTCTGAAAAATGCACATGAACTAAAAAACACAAATATTTCTGGCCTTTAACCGTCATTATTCTAATCATTTTTCTATATTAATTTGTTCCTAATTATTAATATATTGACGCACTGTTTAATAATATAACGAGTTTAGTATGCCAAACATTAGGCGACTTTATACAGATTTGGAAACGTCTATCATAGTAAGAAGGTTAAACACAATAAGTCAACTCTATTGAACCGATGATTACTTTGTAGTTCCACCTACAACCAATATATTTTGACCAACTTTAACCCTTCAATCAGACAACGACATTTTTGTTTTGTTATTAATGTTACTGCTAAGTGTTCTTGCCAACATTAGAAAGGACCTGTAAGGATCAAAGGGTTAATTAACATTTAAGTTATTCATTTAACTGACTGGTAGAATAAAATTGTGTGAAGATTGCTAGGATATACACACATATTTACATACTCTATTTGAAAATATTAAGAAGGATCTCTCACATTCTGCTGCGAAAGCCATTCATAACCAGGACGCTTTTGGAGTCTTGGGTTCCAAGAGAATAAGAACTCGGTAATAAATACCCACCACATAACTCTTAAAGTATAATTTTCATACAAAAGCAATTTCAGACATTTACACTACAAACTTCATGTTATAACAAATTTTAAATGTTACTGCCATAATAGTTATATGCCAAACAATCAATATGAAGGCATCCTAAATACAACCATTCACCTGCGAGTCATTAATACCAGCCGTCCTGTCTCGATTAAAGTGAAATGAAGCCCAAGCCACCTGCCACCGACACTCACCTTTTCTGCCATGCCTAAAAATGTGAGTAAGAATAGGTTATGTATTAATACTAACTGTAAGCTTCTTCATTTCATATCCATTTATTATCTAACATCATTCTGGAGCGTCTACTAACCTTCCAGTGATGTAAATAATGAAGAAAATAGTTTCCCGATATTTCTCGTCTCACCCAATCACGTCCCGTCTTTTACACGTGTTACGACCGGGGCTACGAATAAAACAAGGTCACTTAATGATTGGACTAGTAATAGGGCACTATGCAACAACGGTACGCTAGATCCAAACCCTCGAACTTATATGCCGGCGAACAAAACACCTATACCCTCCAGAGTTAATCTGCGATAACGGGGTATCCTTAACTGGGCATAAATGTACTCTACTTCAGGCTAACCCACACTGGTATAGCCTGATAACAAACAAGATGCAAGTTACGTTAAAATGCATAAAATGGAATCTATGGAAAGATCAATTAAATCACTGCAAGAATTAATACAATAAAAAGATGCTTCAATACAGTTACTTTAAACAACAATAAACTCTTCACTCCTATCTGAAAGAAAGTGAAGTATAGTCCTACAGCATAGACCTGGAAACTTCTGAAGAAAGTCTGATGCTCATAAGATGCTCGTATCTTAAACTATATAAAGGCAGGAGGCAGGACACCACACGTGTAAAGCGAATACACAAAAAGATAGGACATATAATGTTAACTGAAGCGAGAATACTATAAATGCGCAACGGTAGTAATGCTCGACACTAAAAGAAGTACTTCCTCATCAACGAAAAAGTCTACTATGGTTGTGCGGCTCAGCAACAACCTAGATTATAAATGCTGTGAATAATAATGTGTACATATCAAAGAGCTTATATTAAATACTAATAAGCGTCTACTCAATTAATAGTGTCTAGCTGGGATACTCAAGGTAAGGAACTGGGGGTGAGCAATACTGGCTCGTAGCCTAGCGATGTCCTTAAGACTGCATCCTTTAAGTTACGTTAATTAACTAGGGTGCTCTCTTGATAGATCCAGATCACAAGTATCTGGTTCTATCCTGGCGACCCTCTAAAGACAAGCAAAGAGGCAACAAAGTGTGGAACTGGTACAGGCCAAAACCCTCAGTCAACGCAATGTTGCACTCGCAAAGGACACAACCGAAAAGACAACACAGGCTACCACAGGACCGGTCGAAGGCGTGTAGGTATAAGCAAACCATACACACATCGAAGACAGCGACTACAGTTACCTTATCCCAGTCTAGCATTAAATAAAAGAGCAGAAACACTAAATCAATAATGGAGACACACAGAGTTCATACCTATACTAACTAAGAACCCTCAAAACCTATTCTAAGTACATGTAAATATCTCAAGAGGACGGCGCATGCAATACAATGGGCCGGCTATGGAAACCGTATGCAGAACCCAAGGGGATAAGTAATTGAATAAAGGTGAGAAGTAATGGAAAAGAAGAAGTTCAGAGAGAGAAACAGTTCTAAAGGTGGTGATCGGGGGAGAGTAAGCAAAGGGATGTTAGATGCACGCGTGCCTAGCCTGTCCTGAGGAGGACAGCTCCTGGGGACCCTCATGTACACAGGAGCCCACAAAGGCACGATGGTCGGCCAATCACGGGCCGAGACGTCACAAGGCAGCAGGTGTCATGTGACACAGCCAGACACGCCGGCCAATCAAGGGCGTGGGAAAGCCCGCGCGCGAGCGGGAAAACTCCTCCGAGCGAGGGAGGCAGCACATACATACACACGCACACACTACCACCACACTGCCTACATCACTCTTTCTCCTTAACTTTACACAATGCATCTTATATTCAATTAATGATATAAAACACTTCCCGTTGTCACAGACGAAAACAAAGACCACCACTGGACTGTCTGTGACAATACGAGTACTAGGAAAGAAAGAACAACATTCTCTGATAACTGTAGCCCATTTCGATGTCCCTGGCGAGCGCTAGTGGCTACCGAGAGGGGATTCTGCTAACGATGGTAGACGTCACACACGTTATGCGATTTGAGGGATTCATTCATAAAATTACGTTATTTACTACGGATGCAATGCCACACACCTCCACACACAATATTTTTGCGCAGGACTAAGTTGGCCAACTGTACATGCTTCTTATTTTGTAACTTATCAATTGCTTATATAACATGAAAATATACATGTAATGCTAGTACACACACACACACACACACACACACAAACACACAGAGTATAGGACCACAAATACCTGGACCAACATACCTGGTATCGTGGGTCGCCAGCTGTCCGGTACTTAAGAGTGAAACCCTGAGGTGTGGTACCTTTATTGACTCCCATACCACCAATACTATCACTACTGATACTCCACGATAACGTAACGCTGGTAGCCTGCACTTCTGATACCTGCAATATATAAGAAATACATATACAATTACATTTAGAGAGCTAGATAGATAGATAGGTAGATAGATAAACAGAGATATAAATTGATAGATAGATAAGTAGATTAGTTTGGAGATTTAATAATGTTTCACCTCATTAGTTTGGCGACTAAAAGACACTCCACCCCATTCGGATTTAGAATATTTCTAGGCGAGCGATAGAGTGTGAATTTGGCGAATGACTTGCTGGCTTGCCATCGCTTGGCAAGATAATATTGAAACCTGGAATGAGAGAGAGATAGAGAGATATAATACTAGAGTCTAATGGAGAGTCTAATATACCACTAACCTGTAATAAACTAGGTTGTGATGGAGGTAGTGGTGGAGAGAGGGTGTGGTTGGTGGTGATGGAGCCCTGGGTGTTGGTGGAGGTACAGGTATACTCGGTGTAGTCTCCCTCCACCACCTTCCTGATCTCCAACACTGACACCCACTCCACCAAACCGTCCACAAGCTAAACAACAACAGGAAGGGAGAGTATGGATCAACAGTATGTTTCCAGTTAGTCAGTCTAACGATGGCATTAAGCATAGGAAGCATCTCCAATAAACAGAGAGGTCAAACTGATATAAATTAACCATTATAAGATCCAATTATGTATTTTTGCTTTGTTTTCCGGGAATTATTAAACTATTTTATTTATATTAGGAAGGGTATGCGGTAGTATGAGTGGTAATTGAGATAATATTTACCCATATAATTCCCATAGATACCTTCTAAATTGTATAAAATCGTCTAATGATAGCCAGACTAAACTGACTCTTGGGTTGGATAGTTGCACAGAGTAGGGTTGGGATTGAGTTGTAAGATGGTTGCTACGTGCTCTACGAAGAGTGGGTGGTATATACTCAGAGAGCTCTGTGGAACACTCATTAATGTAATAACGGTAGCATAGTGAGAAAGATGCAACACTACGGCGAAGAGAGAGAGACTAACTGCATAGAATTGGTGAGTGGGTGTGAGTTAATGAGACAGAAGGCTTTCTGTTCTATTCTGTATATATATATATATGTGGCGACTACCACCAAGCGATATTACCACCCATACCACAACACCCCCGAGGAAGGAAGCCCTAATCACCATACCACCAAGATACGCCCTAGTCACCTCAACCTCGCCCGCATTCCCTCCAACACCCGGCAAAGATCCAGTCATCACCATCAGCAACATAAATGATGACAGGAGAAGAAAAACTGGAATGGAAGGCAAGGCAAGCAAAACTTGCATAAGTCCTATCCTTCCACGCACCCTTCTTCCTCCCAGCCGCATCACACCCACAAGAAGGAAATCCAGAGGGGCTACTCCATCATCCCCCCCCCCCCCCCCCCCAGGGGCCTCTTCCATGCATAGATGCCCTTCTTACCCGGAGAAGGGACACCGGGAGGGACTCAAGAAGAGGTAAGACACTATGACAGGCAAAGTTAAGATCTATATACTTGGAAAGCTATTAAATATCCTTCAATGGAAGATACTCTAAGAGGTGGAAGATTTGGATATATACTGGATAAACTATTAAAGCACTGGCATGTAAAGGTTTATCCAGGATTTTTAGATCTTGGATCACCAAAGAAATTTATTATTAGATCCCACTGGGGGCAACCTAATATTAGGTCCTCCGCCTCGATTATCAGGAATTACTGTCAATTATGAATGCTACTTTTGACATGCGCTTTATTGGTAGTAAACCAACTTCCTCTGAACCCTTTCAAAAGTTCACGCACTGGCAATTGGCTTTTGAAAGGTAGTGCTCTTCGAGATACCATATATTTTAAGCATAACGGCACTTTGCATAACCGTCCTTACAGTACGTGATCACAGGCACTGGCAACAAGACACGTATCTGTTAATTGCCCAAATCAACTGCCCACTAGTCCCTGAAAGACTCTTGTAACGTTCAGGACAGTTAACTCGTCCAGCACCAGCGACGCGTCTGGCGCGTCGGCGATGTATGTAACGCACAGCCCCAGCGACGCGTCTGACGAGTCACCCTAATTGCTCCAACCGTAACCTCAGGTGTAGCCACTCGAGAGGGCTCAGATTTGTATGGGAACTGTGTACGTATCCCACGCAACCGTGCCGATGGTTGAAAACTCTCAAAGTCCACGTGCGTACGCGTGAGCGCGCAATAACCTGGTTTTTGGGGGAAATTGCCTTCAATTTTTTACTCTTGTAAAATCCGTTTTCGGGGGCTCTGTAGGACCATTTTTTGAGCTTTTTGATCGGGTTTTCGTGGTTTTTCCTTCATTCCTAACCCATTCGCTATTGTTTCTGGAATAAAAAAAAAATAAAAACCGGCCAGGTTCTGGGTGTACATTTATTAATAATCAGCCGGGGCTCGACGGGTTAAGAGACGTTGCGTAAAATCAACCCTCTTACGTTAGTCCGATGATATATATACACATACACTGGTATAACGGAACATAACATTCAAGACCAAACACCCAAGAGTGCTGGAAGTTTCTGCATCAAAACTCTTATAACGGTCAGAGTAGTTAAAGAGATAGTACAACACTGGTATAACGGTAGGGGGGTGAAGAGAGGCACCACAGAGTGGGTGGGCGGAAGAGAAAGTAGGAAAGATGAAATACAGTGGAAGAGAAAAGTTAGTGGGCCGTCCACCTTGCTGTTGTTAAAACTGAGGGATGTTTATTTCTTTATTATTGTTTGGCTATTCTGAGTCTTATATCTTTATACCTAAAGCCATACATTGTTCAGTTTTTCGTTTAAAGTCTGCAAGTATTTTAGGAGTTAATACAAAATCTATGTTTGTTGAAGGGTATTTTAGCTTCAATATTTCGGGTGAAAGTTGTTCGAGGTCTTGGACGAAGTCAATCATGTTAAAGTCACGTACTGGTTGTATATTCTGTGACTTGGTTGTTGTATCTCCTGCAGGTTTCTCTTTCTTCTTCTTCTTCACAACTTGTCGGGTCAGAACAGGAGGGGAAGGAGTGGTCCTGAGAATCTCTTCAGATGGTCTGGGCGATGTAGGCTTGGTGATGGGGAGAACTGGTGGTGATGAGAGAGCTTCCTCCAACTCCTTAGATGTTGCTGGAGTCTCGTCTTCTAGGTTTTGCTCGAAGATGTTGATATGTGGAGACATCTTCAGTTTTTTCTTGAGCTTGGTGTTGGAGTTACTGATTGTCGTTGTTGATTTGACGATGTATGTTGTGTCAGGAAGAGATTTCTGTCTGCTTAATGGGCGATACAGAAAGAGTTGAGGGCGTGGTGTGGGTCTTAGTGCCTGTGTGCTGGCTCGTGGGGTTTTCTTGTATGGCTCCAGACAAGGGATGATGATTTTGGGAAGATTGTTTGCTGTCAGGATTAAAGGTATTATGTGGCTCAAGTGATTTTTATTTGAGCCAGCAATAGCCTTTGCTGTTTCTATGCATGCATATATTTTGTCATGCATAGTGTATTCTTCTTCAGGTCTTCTTGATGTTCGATCTGTAGCATGGGGAGAACCTCTTGTGTCAGAACCTCCTGGTCCTGTTACTTCTTTTGCTTCGAATCCTTGTCTGCCTTTCCCGATGACAAATTCAACATCTTCTCCGGTGTCTAGTGATGTTCTGGTGTTCGATCTTGATATTCCAGATTGGTGTATGAATATATCCTCGTTGTTGTCTCTTCTGTGGATAAATCCATAACCTTTCGTAAAGTTGTACCACTTTACAGTCCCTTTGATTTTGTTGTTCATGGTGACTGGTGGTGGTCTGGTGACTGGTATATATAGCTCCATGATATATATACGTATACACTGGTATATTGGAACATAGTGTTACGACCGGGACTCGTATAAAACAAGGGCTCTTAATCATTGGACTAGAAAGGCACACAGCCACAACGGTAACACTAGATCCAACCCTCGAACTTATAATGCCGGCGCACAAAAACACCTATACCCTCCAGAGTTAAATCTGCGATAGTGGGGTATCCTATAACTCGGTATAAATGCACTACTACTACAGGTTGATGATCTCTGATACAGCCTGATCACAACAACATACAATTTCGTTAATAATGTATACAAGGAAAATATAGAGATATTAATTAAATCACTGCAATGATTTAATGCAACCAAGAAGAAGGTATAATTAAAGTTACTCTAACAATAATAAACTGTCACTCCTATATGTGTTTGTAAATTTCATTAATCGATTTTAGGAGTATAGTTGGTTGTTGGAAGGAACATAATAATTGATATTGGTTCAGGGGTAATTTATCGAGAGGACTTCCCTAATGGTTAAGGCCCCATTAATTGCTCTTCCCATTCACATATGCATAGCCTACGTGAGTTGCAGTTGGGATGTGTGTACATGCTTAGATTGATATGCAGGATTCGAAGTTGCATAATAAATCGTAGGCAGTGTCCACCATTCTTTAACTGTCTTCGTGGTGCGATGCATAAGGTGTTGATTTTCGTTGTGTGTGTGAGCATCCTGGATTCGAATCCACGGACTGCCACATGTGTTTGTAAATTTCATTAATCGATTTTAGGAGTATAGTTGGTTGTTGGAAGGAACATAATAATTGATATTGGTTCAGGGGTAATTTATCGAGAGGACTTCCCTAGTGGTTAAGGCCCCATTAATTGCTCTTTCCATTCACATATGCATAGCCTACGTGAGTTGCAGTTGGGATGTGTGTACATGCTTAGATTGATATGCAGGATTCGAAGGTGCATAATAAAACCTAGGCCGTGGCCACCATCCCTTAACTGTCTTCGTGGTGCGATGCATAAGGTGTTGATTTTCGGTGTGAGCAGCCTGGATTCGAATCCACGGAATGCCACATGTGTTTATAAATTTCATTAATCGATTTTAGGAGTAGTATAGTTGGTTGTTGCGAAGGAACATAATAATTGATAATGTTCAGGGGTAATTTATCGAGAGGACTTCCCTAGTGGTTAAGGCCCCATTAATTGCTCTTTCCATTCACATATGCATAGCCTACGTGAGTTGCAGTTGGGATGTGTGTACATGCTTAGATTGATATGCAGGATTCGAAGTTGCATAATAAATCGTAGGCAGTGTTCACCATTCTTTAACTGTCTTCGTGGTGCGATGCATAAGGTGTTGATTTTCGGTGTGAGCATCCTGGATTCGAATCCACGGATTGCCACATGTGTTTGTAATTCATTAATCGATTTTAGGAGTATAGTTGGTTGTTGGAAGGAACATAATAATTTATATTGGTTCAGGGGTAATTTATCGAGGGACTTCCCTAGTGGTTAAGGCCCCATTAATTGCTCTTTCCATTCACATATGCATAGCCTACGTGAGTTGCAGTTGGGATGTGTGTACATGCTTAGATTGATATGCAGGATTCGAAGTTGCATAATAAATCGTAGGCAGTGTCCCACCATTCTTTAACTGTCTTCGTGGTGCGATGCATAAGATGTTGATTTTCGGTGTGAGCATACTGGATTCGAATCCACGGACTGCCACATGTGTTTGTAAATTTAATTAATCGATTTTAGGAGTATAGTTGGTTGTTGGAAGGAACATAATAATTGATATTGGTTCAGGGGTAATTTATTGAGAGGACTTCCCTAGTGGTTAAGGCCCCATTAATTGCTCTTTCCATTCACATATGCATAGCCTACGTGAGTTGCAGTTGGGATGTGTGTACATGCTTAGATTGATATGCAGGATTCGAAGTTGCATAATAAATCGTAGGCAGTGTCCATTCTTTAACTGTCTTCGTGGTGCGATGCATAAGGTGTTGATTTTCGGTGTGAGCATCCTGGCTTTCGAATCCACGGACTGCCTCATGTGTTTGTAAATTTCATTAATCGATTTTAGGAGTATAGGTTGGTTTGTTGGAAGGAACATAATATTGATATTGGTTCAGGGGTAATTTATCGAGAGGACTTCCCTAGTGGTTAAAGGCCCCATTAATTGCTCTTTTCCATTCACATATGCATAGCCTACGTGAGTTGCAGTTGGGATGTGTGTACATGCTTAGATTGATATCAGGATTCGAAGTTGCATATAAATCATAGGCAGTGTCCACCATTCTTTAACTGTCTTCGTGGTGCGATGCATAAGGTGTTGATTTTCGGTGTGAGCATCCTGGATTCGAATCCACGGACTGCCACATGTGTTTGTAAATTTCATTAATCGATTTTAGGAGTATAGTTGGTTGTTGGAAGGAACATAATAATTGATATTGGTTCAGGGGTAATTTTTCTCGAGAGGACTTCCCTAGTGGTTAAGGCCCCATTAATTGCTCTTTCCATTCACATATGCATAGCCTACGTGAGGTGCAGTTGGGATGTGTGTACATGCTTAGATTGATATGCAGGATTCGAAGTTGCATAATAAATCGTAGGCAGTGTCCACCATTCTTTAACTGTCTTCGTGGTGCGATGCATAAGGTGTTGATTTTCGGTGTGAGCATCCTGGATTCGAATCCACGGACTGCCACATGTGTTTGTATATTTCATTAATCTATTTTAGGAGTATATTGGTTGTTGGAAGGAACATAATAATTGATATTGGTTCAGGGGTAATTTATCGAGAGGACTTCCCTAGTGGTTAAGGCCCCATTAATTGCTCTTTCCCATTCACATATGCATAGCCTACGTGAGTTGCAGTTGGGATGTGTGTACATGCTTAGATTGAAATGCAGGATTCGAAGTTGCATAATAAATCGTAGGCAGTGTCCACCATTCTTTAACTGTCTTCGTGGTGCGATGCATAAGGTGTTGATTTTCGGTTTGAGCATCCTGGATTCGAATCCACGGACTGCCACATGTGTTTGTAAATTTAATTAATCGATTTTAGGAGTATAGTTGGTTGTTGGAAGGAACATAATAATTGATATTGGTTCAGGGGTAATTTATCGAGAGGAATTCCCTAGTGGTTAAGGCCCCATTAATTGCTCTTTCCATTCACATATGCATAGCCTACGTGAGTTGCAGTTTGGGATGTGTTGTACATGCTTAGATTGATATGCAGGATGATTCGAAGTTGCATAATAAATCGTAGGCGAGTTATCTGCTCAACAGGTGGCGTTGTGTGTGTGTAAGTGTGGGAGTCCGAGTGTAGGGGGTAAGACAGTGAAGCACGGGAACGAGGTGGCTTCAGAGATGGAGTCGTTTCGGGCCATGAGTGAGCACCGTGCCTCATGTGAAGGCAAGATGGCAGGTGCTCGTTGTGCTCTACGTGCTTCACATGCCTCACTCCCTAGACTGGAACAAGACCTCACGGGCTTCACTGTTCATTGTAAAGCGGTGAATGTTAAGGCTCTCAGCCTATGCCCGAGAGGCAGTAAGTTGGAATATAGAAAAAAAAAAAAAAAAAAAAAAAAAAAAAAAATCGTAGGCAGTGTCCACCATTCTTTAACTGTCTTCGTGGTGCGATGCATAAGGTGTTGATTTTCGGTGTGAGCATCCTGGATTCGAATCCACGGACTGCCACATGTGTTTTGTAAATTTAATTAATCGTTTTTAGCAGTAGAGTTGGTTGTTGGTAGGAACATAATAATTGATATTGGTTCAGGGGTAATTTATCGAGAGGAATTCCCTAGTGGTTAAGGCCCCATTAATTGCTCTTTCCATTCACATATGCATAGCCTACGTGAGTTGCAGTTGGGATGTGTGTACATGCTTAGATTGATATGCAGGATTCGAAGTTGCATAATAAATCGTAGGCGAGTTATCTGCTCAACAGGTGGCGTTGTGTGTGTGTAAGTGTGGGAGTCCGAGTGTAGGGGGTGAGAGAGTGAAGCACGGGAACGAGGTGGCTTCAGAGATGGAGTCGTTTCGGGCCATGAGTGAGCACCGTGCCTCATGTGAAGGCAAGATGGCAGGTGCTCGTTGTGCTCTACGTGCTTCACATGTCTCACTCCCTAGACTGGAACAAGACCTCACGGGCTTCACTGTTCATTGTAAAGCGGTGAATGTTAAGGCTCTCAGCCTATGCCCGAGAGGCAGTAAGTTGGAATATAGAAAAAAAAAAAAAAAAAAAAAAAAAAAAAAAATCGTAGGCAGTGTCCACCATTCTTTAACTGTCTTCGTGGTGCGATGCATAAGGTGTTGATTTTCGGTGTGAGCATCCTGGATTCGAATCCACGGACTGCCACATGTGTTTGTAAATTTAATTAATCGATTTTAGGAGTATAGTTGGTTGTTGGAAGGAACATAATAATTGATATTGGTTCAGGGGTAATTTATCGAGAGGAATTCCCTAGTGGTTAAGGCCCCATTAATTGCTCTTTCCATTCACATATGCATAGCCTACGTGAGTTGCAGTTGGGATGTGTGTACATGCTTAGATTGATATGCAGGATTCGAAGTTGCATAATAAATCGTAGGCGAGTTATCTGCTCAACAGGTGGCGTTGTGTGTGTGTAAGTGTGGGAGTCCGAGTGTAGGGGGTGAGACAGTGAAGCACGGGAACGAGGTGGCTTCAGAGATGGAGTCGTTTCGGGCCATGAGTGAGCACCGTGCCTCATGTGAAGGCAAGATGGCAGGTGCTCGTTGTGCTCTACGTGCTTCACATGCCTCACTCCCTAGACTGGAACAAGACCTCACGGGCTTCACTGTTCATTGTAAAGCGGTGAATGTTAAGGCTCTCAGCCTATGCCCGAGAGGCAGTAAGTTGGAATATAGAAAAAAAAAAAAAAAAAAAAAAAAAAAAAATCGTAGGCAGTGTCCACCATTCTTTAACTGTCTTCGTGGTGCGATGCATAAGATGTTGATTTTCGGTGTGAGCATCCTGGATTCGAATCCACGGACTGCCACATGTGTTTGTAAATTTCATTAATCGATTTTAGGAGTATAGTTGGTTGTTGGAAGGAACATAATAATTGATATGGTTCAGGGGTAATTTATCGAGAGGACTTCCCTAGTGGTTAAGGCCCCATTAATTGCTCTTTCCATTCACATATGCATAGCCTACGTGAGTTGCAGTTGGGATGTGTGTACATGCTTAGATTGATATGCAGGATTCGAAGTTGCATAATAAATCGTAGGCAGTGTCCACCATTCTTTAACTGTCTTCGTGGTGCGATGCATAAGGTGTTGATTTTTGGTGTGAGCATCCTGGATTCGAATCCACGGACTGCCACATGTGTTTGTAAATTTCATTAATCGATTTTAGGAGTATAGTTGGTTGTTGGAAGGAACATAATAATTGATATTGGTTCAGGGGGTAATTTATTGAGAGGACCTTCCCTAGTGGTTAAGGCCCCATTAATTGCTCTTGTCCATTCACATATGCATAGCCTACGTGAGTTGCAGTTGGGATGTGTGTACATGCTTAGATTGATATGCAGGATTCGAAGTTGCATAATAAATCGTAGGCAGTGTCCACCATTCTTTAACTGTCTTCTTGTGCGATGCTAAGTGTTGATTTTCGGTGTGAGCATCCTGGATTCGAATCCACGGACTGCCACATGTGTTTGTAAATTTCATTAATCGAATGTTAGGAGTATAGTTGGTTGTTGGAAGGAACATAATAATTGATATTGGTTCAGGGGTAATTTATCGAGAGGACTTCCTAGTGGTTAAGGCCCCATTAATTGCTCTTCCATTCACATGCATAGCCTACGTGAGTTGCAGTTGGGATGTGTGTACATGCTTAGATTGATATGCAAGGATTCGAAGTTGCATAATAAATTGTAGGCAGTGTCCACCATTCTTTAACTGTCTTCGTGGTGCGATGCATAAGGTGTTGATTTTCGGTGTGAGGCATCCCTGGATTCGAATCCACGGACTGCCACATCTGTTTTTGTAATTTAATTAATCGATTTTAGGAGTATAGTTGGTTGTTGGAGGAACATAATAATTGATATTGGTTCAGGGGTAATTTATCGAGAGGACTTCCCTAGTGGTTAAGGCCCTATTAATTGCTCTTTCCATTCACATATGCATAGCTACGTGAGTTGCAGTTGGGATGTGTGTACATGCTTAGATTGATATGCAGGATTCGAAGTTTGCATAATAAATCGTAGGCAGTGTCCACCATTCTTTAACTCTCTTCGTGGTGCGATGCATAAGTGTTTGATTTTCGGTGTGAGCATCCTGGATTCGAATCCACGGACTGGCCACATGTGTTTGTAAATTTCATTAATCGATTTTAGGAGTATAGTTGGTTGTGGAAGGAACATAATAATTGATATTGGTTCAGGGGTAATTTATCGAGAGGACTTCCCTAGGGTTTAAGGCCCCATTAATTGCTCTTTCCATTCACATATATCATAGCCTACGTGAGTTGCAGTTTGGGATGTGTGTACATGCTTAGATTGATATGCAGGATTCGAAGTTGCATAATAAATCGTAGGCAGTGTCCACCATTCTTTAACTGTTTTCGTGGTGCGATGCATAAGGTGTTGATTTTCGGTGTGAGCATCCTGGATTCGAATCCACGGACTGCCACATGTGTTTGTGAATTTCATTAATCGATTTTAGGAGTATAGTTGGTTGTTGGAAGGAACATAATAATTAAAGAAAGTGAATGAAAGTCCTAAAGCATCGAGCAGGAATCTTCTGAAGAAAGTCTGATGCTGCTTAAGATGATCGAATCGGATTTTGAACTGTTATATAAAGCAGGAACAAGATATGACAAGTGTATAGACATACAGGGTTAACTGGCACGGGAATTATAATAAATGCGCAATAGTATTATCTCCAACAACAAAAGAAGTACTTCCTCAGGCAACTCAAAAAGCCTGCTTGGGTTGTGCAACTCAACAACAACCAAGGCTTACAATCAACGTGAATAAAAATGCTGCATACATAACATAAGAGCTTATAATCCTAATCGGGTGTCTGCTAGGCTAATAAAGTCTAGCTGGGATGTCGTAGGGTAGGAAACAATGGCTGAGCAAGCGGCTCGTAGCATAGCGAGGTCCTTAAGACTGTGCGGCCAAATTACGTTAAATGACGGGGTGCTCTCTTGAGAGATCCAGATCGCTAGTATCTGGTTCTCTCCTTGCGACCCTCTCAAAGTCAAAGCAAAACGAGTTAGCACAGTGTTGGGTGGCAGAGGCAAAAGCCCTCACTCGCATCACAGTGCTAAACTCACAAGGTACACAGTCAGAAAGACCACCTAGGCTTCCCACGTATCCGTTGCGATTGTACAAGTTCAACAAAACCTGGTACACATCGGAAATCACAACACGAGTAGCCTTACCCCAGTCTAGCATTAAATAGCCTAGCAGACAGCCAAGGAATAGGTAGCGAGACACCGTGAGTGTGTCGAACCTCTACAGACAAAATGGTGACCCCTCCAAAATGCCTAACTAAACATGTAATATCTGAGAGCTTCAGCATATAATACGATGGCCGATATATGAAATCGTGCAGAACCAAAGGGGAGTTATGATATTAAATAGAGTGGAAGAATGAGAGGTAAGAAGTTGAGAGAGAGAGAAAGTGCTCTATAGGTAGAAGTCGGGGGACAGGTGGCAAGGGAGATGTTAAGGGTATGCTGGTCAGGCAAGCTCTGAAGAGAGTAGCTCCTCCGGACCCCAGGATCACACAAAGGCATGGTGGACAGCCAATCACAGGCCGCTACGTCACCAGACAGCAGGCCTGCAGAAGGCGCCAGGAACCACCAGCCAATCAAAACCGAGAGAAAGCCACGCGGGCGAGGGACTCCTCCGGGAGGGAGGAAGGAGGAGGGAAAGCAACACTCTCCTCCCACGCTGCTCACTCGCTCTTTTCTCTCCTTCACTACAATGCATCTTATGTTCAACTCATGATATAAAATATAATGCATTGTCACAGGCGAAAATAAAGACCACTTCTATACTGCCTGTGACATGACGATTCACAAGAAAGAAAGTACAACATTGTAGATAGACTGTAGCCCATTTCACTGCCCTGGCGAGCGCTAGTGGCTACCGGGAGGCGATTCTGCCAACGCTGGCAGGCGTCACAATAGTCATTTAAGACCCAACACCCACGAGTTCTCCATCAACTTCCATCCGCTGTCAACCATCCACGTCAGGACCACCACCACGGCCAAGACCCTCGTCAGAATACTACATAAGTGCCTTGAATATATAAATACTCAGTGTGACCTCGAAGAAGTACTAGTGACGTGCCTTAGCGAAGGAAGTACTCGGTGTGATATTTTATTACATAAATACTCAGTGTAACCTTAAAGAAGTACTAGTGACGAACCTTATCAAAGGAAGTACTCAGTGTGATAATATAACAGGCAATATCATTATTTTGAGATATTAATTGTGGATCTTCGTTCGTGCGTTATGAACTAAATATATAATATTACCTACATCTTGTTTGAAGTAACATTCATGTGCCTTGAACAATACAATTTATGAATGTACACTGTGTTATATTTATCCTCTATTACCTTTGTGCATGTGTTTATGTGGATTCAACTTCTCCCGTCAAGCAAGAACCTACCTAATCAATCCAACTAACCTAAGCAAAAACCTTGTATAATATATACTGTATATATATACTGTATATATATATATATATATATACTGTATATATATATACAGGGTGTTTCATAAATACCTTTCATAAATTTCAGAATGAATAGACCTAGCATTAATAAATATACTTTACTATGTGACGGTTTTAGAAATTTATCATATTTACCGGGATATTACAAATTTTAGTTTAAACAGGAAAGTCTAGGGGATGAACACAATCCGTAGATTACCATCACCTCAATTACTTTATTTTGTCATAAATGTTTGAACATAAATGTATTTTACAGTATTTACAATAGGTGCTCGATCAATTTGCTTCATGGGTTCGAATACTGTATGAATGAAGCTTCACAAATTGAAAGTAATGTGAGAAGGTGAGAGAAAGAAGGATGTACTGGCAGTCTTAAGTAAGTACCAGACATGGAGCCATACACCTCTGCTGAGTACACAGACGTGTTACTTACTTTAGGTGCAGCTGGAGGAAATGCAGCTGAAGCAGTAAGGATGTACGGTGAACAATATCCCAACCGGAGGCAACCATCTCGGCCTACTTTCCTCAGCTTAGAAAGACGACTACGGGAATATGGCTCACTGAATCCACGTGCAGTAGACAGAGGAAGGCCTCATGATGAGCAACTACTCGATACAGAAGAGGATATCCTTGATGCCATCGCAGATGATCCATCTACAAGCACACGTCGACTTGGTGCACGATTTGGTGTGGCTCATGCATCAGTATGGAGGATTGTAAACAGACATGGCCTGTACCCATATCATCACCAGCCCATCCATGCTCTGACTGAACGTGATTATCACCGAGTGGATTTCTGTCTGTGGCTCCTTACTCAAGAGAGGGAGAACAATGGTTTTATTGCAGAGGTTTTGTTTAGTGATGAGGCAAATGTCACAAGAAATGGTATGTTGAACCTACATAATACACATACATGGGGAGCAGAAAATCCACATGCAACAACAACGAGGGGACATCAGGAACGCTTTTCGATTAATGTTTGGGCCGGTATTCTTGGTGACCATCTAATCGGACCTTTTATGTTACCACAACGACTTACAGGCAATGTGTACACCAGATTTCTTCAGGATGACTTAAACATACTACTTGAAGATGTGCCTCTCAGAACACTTAGACAAATGTGGTTCATGCAGGATGGGCTCCAGCTCACTTTGCACGAGGTACGAGGGATTTCCTTAATGTTATGTACCCTGATAAGTGGATAGGCCGTGGTGGTCCCATCGCCTGGCCACCTAGATCACCGGACCTAACTCCACTTGACTTTTATCTTTGGGGACACTTGAAGAGCAGTGTGTATGCTACACAAATCAACACCCGTCAGCAACTGTGGCAACGAGTTCAAGAGGCATGCAGAGAAGTAAGAAACACACCAGGGATATTTGAAAGAGTGCGACAGTCTCTTATGCGCCGAGCCCAAGCCTGTATCAACGAGGGTGGGCGAAACTTCGAGCAACTATTGTAAATACTGTAAAATACATTGATGTTCAAACATTTATGACTAAATAAAGTAATTGAGGTGATGGTAATCTACTGATCGCTTTCATCCCCTAGACTTTCCTATTTAAACTAAAATGTGTAATATCCCGGTAAATATGAGAAATTTCCAAAACCGTCACATAGTAAAGTATATTTATTATTGCTAGGTCTATACATTCTGAAATCTATGAAAGGTATTTATGAAACACCCTGTATATATATATATAAGAGATAGGTTTGTTCCTAGGGAACCGAACATTGTAGAGGAAGAGGAAAAGGATGACAAGCGTTGCAACAAACAGCATCTTTATTTTCCAGACGTTTCTACACCTAACTTTGTCATCATCAGTGATCTAAAACAAGAAAAAAAAACTTACATTACACTCTTATATTTATAAATAAGCAAAATTGTGGGATATTTGTAAACTGAGACTATACAACTTCAATATTGAAAGTAAATAATAGTGGGAGGATAAACTTGCAATATTTAAAATGCAATATAGTATAGAATGCCAGAAAAGAAAACATAGCCATAACTTTATATATTAAAAGAGTAAAAGGGGTAATTCTTCTATGCTCACAAGTTACTGCACAATGCTTAGAGGAACAGCGGACTGATAATTATTGAGGGAGGGTTTATTTTTATAAATGTGGAGGGACTCTAGTATCCTTAGATTTTCAGTATTACCAGAATCAATAATAGTGAAGTCACGGGGGTTAACAGACACTTTACAATCGTAGCAATGTTCTCTTACACTTGAGTGAGGAGGCTTGCTGATAGGGAGACCGGTCCTGCTCGACTGACCCATATGTTCATCGATCCTAAACTTGAAAGCTCTAAAAGTTCTTCCAATATACCCTGTCTGGCAACTAGGGCACTGAAACTTATAGATGATCGATGAACGCAGGGGTGTGGGCAGACGGTCCTTAAAGCAAAAATATGAACCTATCTTAAAATCATTCATATGAACGAACCTGAACTGGATTTGAGGGTAGAATTTAGCAAGTTGATCAATAAGTTAATTATCTAGTTTATCAGAAACTTTACCAATAAAGGGTAATTTAATGTATATTTCCTCCTTACTCACAGTGTGTACAGCTTGTTTAGGTTGATAAATATTAGCTAAGAAATTCCTTTCATATTTGTAAAAAAGTACAGAGGTAAATCCATTGTTAACAAAATAATTCCTTAAACAGTTGACCTCTTCATGAAACAAAATATAAGTTGAAGTTAATTTATAGGCTCTGTGGAGGAGGGCTTTAATCGAGTTTATCTTAAATCTCCGGGAACAATAACTAAAAAAGCTAGTGCTTAAGCCTGAAAAAGTGGGTTTCCTATAAATAGAGATCATCAAACTATCTTTTATCCTGCATAACAGCAAATCTAAAAAGGGCAATTTACCTTCGACCTCATTCTCCATAGTAAATATAATATTCTTATGTTGTGCATTTAGATAATTTAAAAACAGAGGTGCATGACTATTTTCTTTAAATACCAAAAGAGTGTCGTCGACAAACCTACTGTACAAAATGGGCTCAAAGACAGGGACAACTATCAAACCACGTCTTTTCCCAGTGGCAAAGGAATATACAGTATTAGCAAAAGTGGGCCCTAGAGGCGCACCCATCGCAACACCATCAATTTGTTTAAATACTTCATTATTAAAGATAAAGTGACAATCTTTTACACATGCAGATATAAGTTTTAAAAAAGGATTTACTCATGCCCATGAACATTTCGGTACCACTGAACACAAAATCAATACATAAATCAACGAGATAGTGCCGAAACCTATCATGCGCTTAATTAATCTACAACATTAATGTTATCCTCTATTTTTAGACTAAGTTTGAAGAGGTCAACCTCGGGGATCTTTGTGAATTTAGTAGGGTCTCTTAATATTTCCTGCATCTTAGATATATAGTCTAATTTATTTAGAAGAACTACACCTCTACCTTTGTCTGGGCGGGTATCAATCAAATCCTTATTACTTCCTAGTTTCTTCAAAATACATAGATCAGCTTTGGTGATTATAGAAGATAAAACATTATGCATTTTAAAACCGAAGAATTCCTTACAGGCAATGTTCCTGATGCTATGGATAACAGAGTTAAAATTGTAGCCAGGAGTAATTTTACAAGACCTTAGTCTTAGTACGAAACTTTCAAAAGCAGTAAAGTACTTACACAAAATTGGCTTAAAAATGGGGAGGTTAAATTATAATCCAAAATAAAATAAAAAAGATTCACGGTTTGAGAGTTGGACATTAGAATAATTATGAATGACTTTATCTGAATTGCATGGGTTTAGTGAACAGTTAGCACCGAGTTTGAGAAGCTTCTTTTCGTGAATTTTAGAAACATTGTTATTTAAAGCTTTAATTTTGCGCTTCACAAAGGATTTTAAGCAACAAAGGTCCAAACGAGATACAAGGCTTTTCAGGTTATCACTTGACTGCGGGAGGGAATCTTGTAAATTTAGTATTTCTTTTTTCTTTTGAACTCTACTTTTACACAAAATGAATATACAGTATAAAATTCATATGAACTGTTTGATTCCCTTTCTGGGTTCAGATTACCCCGCTCTGCCCACCTTTGTAGCTTCGATATTGTTTCTCTATTTACTAATGTACCAGTTAACGAAACCATTGATTTAAGTATTGATTTTTTGTTCAGTGGTACCGAAATATTCATGGGCATGAGTAAATCCTTTTTTAAAACTCTTATATCTGCATGTGTAAAATATTGTCACTTTATCTTTAATAATTAACCCGTACAGCCCCAGCGACGCGTCTGACGCGTCGGCGATGTATGTAACGCACAGCCCCAGAGACGCGTCTGGCGCATCACCCTAATTGCGCCAACCGTAACCTCAGGTATAGCCACTCAAGAGGGCTCAGATTTGTATGGGAACTGTGTACGTATCCCACGCAACCGTGCCGATGGTTGAAAACTCTCAAAGTCCCCGTGCGTGCGCAATAACCTGGTTTTTTGGGGTAATTACCTTAAATTTTTTACTCTTGTAAAATACGTTTTCGGGGGCTCTGTAGGACCATTCTTTAAGCTTTTTGAGCGGTTTTTCGTGGTTTTTCCTTCATTCCTAACCCATTCGCTATTGTTTCTGGAATAAAACCATTTTTTGAAAACCGGCCGGGTTCTGGTGAACAAACATTACAAAACTAGCCGGGGCTCCACGGGTTAAGTATTTAAACAAATTGATGGTGTTGCGATGGGTGCGCCTCTAAGGCCCACTTTTGCTAATACTGTATATTCCTTTGCCACTGGGAAAAGAAGTGGTTAGATAGTGGTCCCTTTGTCTTTGAGCCCATTTTATACAGTAGGTTTGTCGACGACACTCTTTTGGTGTTTAAAGAAAATAGTCATGCACCTCTGTTTTTAAATTATCTAAATGCACAACATAAGAATAGTATATTTACTATGGAGAATGAGGTCAATTGTAAATTGCCCTTTTTAGATTTGCTGTTATGCAGGATAAAAGATAGTTTGATGATCTCTATTTATAGGAAACCCACTTTTTCAGGCTTAGGCACTAGCTTTTTTAGTTATTGTTCCCTGAGATTTAAGATAAACTCTATTAAAACCCTCTTCCACAGAGCCTATAAATTAACTTCAACTTATATTTTGTTTCATGAAGAGGTCAACTTTTTAAGGAATTATTTTGTTAACAATAGATTTACCTCTGTACTTTTTTACAATTATGTAAGGAATTTCTTAGCTAATATTTATCAACCTAAACAAGCTGTACACACTGTGAGTAAGGAGGAAATATACATTAAATTACCCTTTATTGGTAAAGTTTCTGATAAACTAGAAAATTAACTTATTGATCAACTTGCTAAATTCTACCCTCAAATCCAGTTCAGGTTCGTTCATATGAATGATTTTAAGATAGGTTCATATTTTTGCTTTAAGGACCGTCTGCCCACACCCCTGCGTTCATCGATCATCTATAAGTTTCAGTGCCCTAGTTGCCAGACAGGGTATATTGGAAGCACTTTTAGAGCTTTCAAGTTTAGGATCAATGAACATATGGGTCAGTCGAGCAGGACCGGTCTCCCTATCAGCAAGCCTCCTCACTCAAGTGTAAGAGAACATTGCTATGATTGTAAAGTGTCTGTTAACCCCCGTGAGTTCACTATTATTGATTCTGGTAATACTGAAAATCTAAGGATACTAGAGTCCCTCCACATTTATAAAAATAAACCCTCCCTCAATAATTATCAGTCCGCTGTTCCTCTAAGCATTGTACAGTAATTTGTGAGCATAGAAGAATTACCCCTTTTACTCTTTTAATATAATCATTATAAAGTTATGGCTATTTTTTCTTTTCTGGCATTCTATACTATATTGCCTTTTAAATATTGCAAGTTTATCCTCCCACTATAATTTACTTTCAATATTGAAGTTGTGTAGTCTCAGTTTACAAATATCCCACAATTTTGCTTATTTATAAATATACGAGTGTAATGTAGTTTTTGTTTTCTTGTTTTAGATCACTGATGATGACATAAAGTTATGTGTCGAAACGTCTGGAAAATAAAGATGCTGTTTGTTGCAACGCTTGTCCTCCTTTTCCTCTCTCTCTCTCTATATATATATATATATATATAAATATATGTATATATACATATAATGTATATATATATATATATATATATATATATATATACACAAATATATATATTTCATCATCACTACTAGCGTTTTACCACGGTTTTTACCAGGTTTTTAGATTGGATTTGGTAGGTTTTACTTAACTGGAGAAGTCAAAATCACACAACACATGCACAGAAGAAACAAAGGCAACATATAACACTGAGTACAATTATGAACAGTTTTATTTATATACGTCTAAGGTTAACAATACTAATGCTTATACAATGAATAAATAGTTAAAACATAAATATGCTGAGCACGGGCGAGGATCCGCAATGGAACTAGAAATATATTAGCTGTATATATCTTGAATTTACTCACAAACGATATATAGGAACTCTCATAAGAAGCTAGATCAAAATCAGAGTCAATACTTTGGGACTCTATCGTGTTTGGCTACTCACTGGGGTACACTTAGTGAGGAAAATAAACAGCTTATTATGACACCTTTCGCACTGGTGTAATTTAGGCAGAGTCAATACTTGGGGACTCTGTCGTATTTAGCTAGTGTCATCTTATTTCACTGGTGCATCATTATATGTGAGTTTTCAACCTTTACTCATAGTCTAGCACTTGAAGTGGAGTAGGTGATGAAATGAGATAACAGCTGGTTGTTCTTCTAGTTCTCCGTTGGGCCGTTCAGGTGGGCATGCCGTGTGGATGAGCAGTTTGGGATACAGATGGATTAGCTGGTTTCGGGTCTTAAATGATAGTTGCTCGATGTCATGACATTGGGCACTTTTATCGGACTAACGCGAGTAATTTAGCTAGGACATGTCCTGGGGCTAGAGGTACTCGTCTATTCTAACCATGACGCTAATCGTTGGTGAAGTTCCGTTTCGGTACTCTTGACTTGGGGTCTTTAATATGATGTTTCTAGCGTCATGACACAGTGACAACGTATCGGGCTAACACGAGGAGATATTAAGATCATGAACTTGCTAATTTCACTCGATCTGCCACTGACCGTTATGAGAGGTTCAAAGAACTCAGGGGCAGTGTTGAAACCTTTTAATTGTAAGTGTCCTCAACCATGGCGTCAGACAGATACACTAAGGAATTTTATATGTCGAGTGCCGGGGTTTAACAGTATCTCGCAAAGCCCTAAACTAGTAGAATGACCTTTACCATAGCAAGTATCTTTCTATAGTCTTAAATGCGGTTTTAGTAAAAGAAGTAAAGTGGGGACATGTCTGGGGGTTATACTCCTGATAGTAAAGGTACAGTCTATTAGGGATATTATTATTAGTCACTATACCATGGCATGTGATAATAGCATTTCCTCAATAGGTAAAAGAACTCTTCAGACCTCGAAAGATATTTACCATGGCTTCAATTCTTTCCTTGAATGGGAGGGTAATTTTAGGACACGATTGCTCACATGCCAGTTAAATCAAGCCCTAGAATTTATTGCCATATTCAGGTTTTCCGTGGAGTAGTGACGACTTCAGCTGAGATGTCCCAGGGCAGGTGTGCGGGGGTCAAAATGTCATAAGTACAGGTGGGGCGTATTCCGGGAGATTAAGAGGACCCCTCAGAAGGTTGCGGCCGGTGAGTCGACCTCTTGGCGGAAGAGGGGCGTAAGTGTCCCTTCTTAACGTGGCGATGTTGGTCCTTCTGTCACTGACTGAACTCTATCTTCTTTCTGGGAGCCTCGTGGTGTTGTGTTTTGGTGATGGTCTTGCCTGGTGTTGTTGGTATCTCAGGTGTGATGGTGGCAATTCTGGCGTCTCGTATGGTGTCAGTTAGTGGTGTATAGGATTTGTTTGAGCGGCTAGACGTGATGGGTTTAGTTTTGTTGTTACTTCCTACCCATGGTTTTATCTGAGTGATGATTCTCGGTGCTGGGGATGGGTTTTTTTTCTCTGTGTTTTGCTTCTGCTTGATGTGTTTATTTCTGTGTTCTTTGTTGGTGGCGTGGGGTAATTTAGGTATCCTGGGCATCGCGTTGATCCTGTTCTTTGTATTTCTCTCCTTCATTGTTGGTATTTCTGGTTTAGTTATTCCTTCTTCTTTCCTACTCTGTTTTCCTTGCTGGGAATGTTATTTGCTTTGGTTTCCCCTTCTGCTTGTTTCCTTTTATTTGTTATGGGGGTCTTCGCAAATCTGGTTATTTTAACAACTATCACCATCGTTACTACCATAATCACTAACAGTAACAGCGACCATCGTACGATAACTTTCACTTTAAAGTTTACTAGTAACGAACCAAATAGTAGCATCGAAAAAGTCCCTAATTTCAAGAAAGCAAACTTCCATAAACTTAGAGCTATGTTTAAAGAAACTGACTGGAGCTTTTAGATTCACAATAACGACATAAATACATCTTGGAAGTTATTCGAAGCCACTTACCTAAAAGCAGTGCAAGACTGCATACCATCGAAATTACGGCGTCCAGGCCATAATAATAAGCCCAAATGTTGGAATAAAGATATTTCAAACTGCCTGCTTGCTAAAAAATTTGCTAATGATAGATTAAAATCCTCACAAAATGACGAAGAACGGCTGAAATTTGTAGAGCTACGACGCAAAGCCAAAAAGTTAATTAAGCAAAGTAAAAAGACCTTAGAGTTACATATTGCGAATCAAAGTAAAACAAACCCGAAAGAATTCTATAGTTATATCAGAAAGAAAAAAGTAGTTACTTCAACTGTTGGACCGTTAGTCGATGAAAATGGAGAATACACCAAAGACGAAGTACAAATGAGTAATGCCCTCAATACCTTCTTTGCATCAGTTTTTACAACAGAAGACCTCAGTGATATCCCTACACCATCGCCGATTCAGATTGATAATTCAGATGTTCTAAGCAATATCACCGTTACAGAGAGAGAAGTATTGAATTGTTTAGATAAACTCAAGGTAAATAAAACGCCTGGACCTGATACAATCTCGCCTAGAGTTCTAAAGGAAGCTAAGGATGAGCTCTCCAAACCACTGATATTACTATTCAATAAATCCTTGCAGTCTGGAACTATGCCCGATCAGTGGAAGCTAGCCAACGTAACACCGATATTCAAAAAGGGCAGCATATCCCTACCCAGTAACTATCGTCCAATTAGCTTAACCTCAGTTGTATGTAAAATGCTAGAAACGGTCATACGAGACAGACTCGTAAATCACTTAGAGGAAAATAACATACTTAAAGATACTCAACACGGCTTTCGTAAAAAACGTTCCTGTTTAACAAACCTCTTAGACTTCTTCCACGATATCCTCAACCTCTACGATGAGAGTAAAGCTGTAGATATTATATACCTTGATTTTCAAAAGGCCTTTGACAAAGTTCCCCACAAACGTTTACTGCTAAAACTAAAAGCGCATGGAATACAAGACGGTGTGTTGAAATGGATTGAAAATTGGCTCAGCGACAGAAAGCAAAGAGTAGTCATAAACGTTAAGGCATCTAAATGGACCAATGTAAGTAGCGGGGTACCCCAGGGATCGGTACTAGGACCAATTATCTTTCTAATTTACATCAACGACATAGATGAGGGTCTCACCTGTACTATCTCAAAATTTGCTGACGATCCAAAAATTGCAAATAGCGTACTCTCAAAAGAACACTTGACGATATTCAACACAATCTAGATAAATTGTCATGTTGGGCCCAAATTTGGCAAATGAGTTTCAATGCGGATAAATGTAAAGTACTACATATCGGATACCTAAATGAGAAAGCAAACTATTCGATGAATGGCACTCAGCTTAAGAATGTAAACAGAGAAACCGATCTGGGAGTAACAATATCGAGTAACCTAAAACCGAGTCAACAATGTTCAGAAGTTGTTAAGAAGGCAAACAAAATAATTGGTTTTATAGGCAGGTCATTTGAGCATAAATCCAAAGAAGTTATCCTAACCCTTTACAATTCCTTAGTCCGCCCTCTTCTGGAATACTGCGTTCAATCCTGGTGCCCTTATTACCAAAAAGATATAAACAAGCTAGAACGAGTTCAACATAGAGTTACCAAAATGATACCTAGCCTAAAGAACAAACCATACGAAGAGCGTCTTAGAGAATTAAATCTATTTCCTTTAACCCAGCGCAGATTAAGAGGTGACTTAATTCAAGTGTTCAAAATCATCAAAGGCATCGACAATATGAACTGTAGTAAGTACTTCACTATCGACCAATCTAATTACATGCGGGGAAACGGTTGCAAAATTATTGGTAAATCTTTTAACTCACACGAATCTAAGAATTTCTTCTTCAATCGAGTTGTCAACTTGTGGAATGGGCTTCCCCGAAACGTTATAGACTGCATCACCGTTGATTCATTTAAACTCCGCCTAGACAAATATCTCGCATCAAACCCGCGACTGACTGCGTTTGTAAATGAATAACTTTATTTTATCCCCCCCTCAGTTACTAACCCATTTGTCCCCTACTAACTTCCTAATCCTGCCACGGATATTAGTTCCAGGGCAGTAATTCCCTTTCCAATGTTCCCTTACCCACTCTAAACCACTGTTTGGACACTTGATCCTCAGTGTTTTGGAGGACAAGCAACCTAGAAGGGTCACTAAATCTGTTGTTACTTGATTTCCTTTGTACTCCTTTGTACTACTGTCATCATTATCACTACAAATATCACCATCATCACCATCATCATTGCTATCACCATCATCCCTGCTGTTACTACCATATCTGCTATTGTCATCATCAGTACTGTCACTATCATCACTACTACTATCACCATCATCACAAATAATATCACCAAGAATACTGGAGGACTCTCCCCGAAAACAATGACAATCGTCGCATTAACCAACCGAATTTGCCTGCAACATTTGGTGACAATACATTAACTCGTTCAAAACCAGTTCTGTCCTTTTCATTGTATACTGGATAATAATAAGACGATTTATTCAGCTTAATTAGCAAGCTTTCATCTATCCTAATTAACCCTTTTTCCACCACAGATCCTTCGTAAGCTCCACAAAATCGCCAGTACAGAAATGGTTAAACAGTCTAGGAAAAGTTTGGGAATAATTATTAGTATTCTTCTTTTGATCTTTGACTTTGACCTTTGATCTTAAGTATTAGAAGATTTATATGATATATATATATATATATATATATATATATATATATATATATATATATATATATATATATATATATATATATATATATTGTTACGTCCTGGGATATATAAACACTGGGCTCTTTCTATTGGACTAGGTATGCGGCAACAAGCAACAACGGAAAACGCTAGATCCAACCCTTATCTATAAACCCAGGCAACAAACCACCCTAAACCGTCAAGAGTCCTGCCTGGACAACGAGGTATCCTATGACTCGGTTACAGGGTGCACGCACTATAGACAGCTGATAGTCAAGCAGGCTATATAAAAGATCACACAATTAAGTTGACTTAAAGCTTCAAAGAAAAGATAGATAACGGAATTAAATTGCAGAAACAATTTAATAACAAACTAGAAGAAAGTACATTTAACGTTACGTTAATTAATACAACTAATCACTCCTGCGTGAAAGAAGGTGAAAGCAAACTGTCCTCAAAACATCGTACAGGTAGACAAGATGCGGGTTTCTAAACTGCATGTGGCTACTGTAGGATCTGATGCTTAGCAAAGAAAATACGTTACGGATTTAGAGAACTCTTAACTCATAAGCAGGAATAAATACTAGTGATAGGCCATACAGTGTATAATGGCATAGGTATAATTAAATAAAGGCAGCAGCAACTCGCAACATAACCACATACAGGTGTGCTTCTCACTCTTAGTCAGGCAAGCCTGCTCAGACAGAGTCTCTAAGCCACACCCTGACTCACAATGCTCACAAAAACGGTAAACTGTGGCACAATAACAAGCATACAGAGATGATAAACCCCTAGCTGTTAATCTGCCAGGTGGCAGAGGTCTAGCCGGAAGGATATAGGCTTCGGATACCCAGGCTGAGCCACCTGCTCTAGCCTAGGGACGTTCCCAAGTCTGTGCGCCAAATTACTCTAGTTGAAAGGGTGCTCTCTTGAGAGACTCAGATCCCAAGTATCTGACTCTCTCCTGGCGACCCTAAAACAAAAGCAAGACGTGCTAGCACAGTGCTGAATGGACTAGGCAAGGGCCCTCACACAACACAACACTAGACACACAGGGACACAGACAAGAAAATGCCCCCAGACTCCCACGGGTATCCTAGTAAAGTCGTACGGGTCCACAGGACTCGCACCAGCAGACTTTACTTAAAGGATCGCAAAAAGCCTCCCCTCCGGTCTAGCCCCTGCTAACCTGACACAAGAACACACTAGCAAGCATGAAACCACCAAATATGAGACAACAAAAAAGCTTCCTAGGTCTCATTAACAATTACATCTCTGCATAAAGCCCAAAATCCTATCTAATTATCGGAGAGCTCATCGTTAATACAATAATAGATATAAGGTCTATCAAGGGGATGGGATAATTAAATAGATTGGTGAAGTAGTGGAAGGAAGGTATACAAAGTAAGAGAGAAAGTTTCTAAGTGGGGATGAGAGGGATAGCTATCAAGGGGTTCCGAAGGGTACGACAGTGAGGTGAGCTCTGAGTCTTGAATCTGTCTGGACCCCGCCCTAGGCATGCAGAATACATCCCATGCTTGGCAACACTCAACACAGTTGCCGGGTCAAAATCGTCTACCCCGTGCGTGAGTCGAAACTAAGCTTAACGTTGCAATAAAATGCATGTGGCAACATCAGGCTCGTCCCAAGCTGGACTCTCCGCGCGAAGCAACGTCCCCCAGCCGGTCTCTCTCTCCCGCTCGTCTCCTCCCACTCTCACTAGACTTACATCTTATATATTATAATGAAACAATCAACTATCGAGAATAAAATATACTAAGATGCGTTGGTTAAGAATAAGGGTAGCTACAAGCTGTGAAACAACATAAGAATATCCCAGACATTAGTTACATATATACTAAGGAAAAGCCTGCCGGCCGGCTGCCGCCAGCCGGTTTCTAAACGGCTGGGCAGCCGACGCGCGTGCATGCCTGCACGTGGCTACTATGCAGAAGCGTTACAATATATACTGTATATATACAGTATATATATATTATATATATACCCGGTATATATATATATACTGTATATATACAGTATATATGTGTTATTTATGTAAAATGCAACTAACAGTCAGCTTATTACAATTTTAGTATTTTTTAAGATGAAGGTTGACTTTTGAGTTTGACCTCTGACCTTGACCTTTATGTAGGATCATATTTTTTGTTTGCATTGATTTAATCCTGGAAAATCAAATAAGCGTGCCAAATTCATTACAGATCATTAACTAGTTCCAGAGGTATTAACGGAATAGCTGACCTTGACCTTTGACCTTCATCTTTACCTTTATGATGTCTGAAAATTTAACATTTAAATTTTCATTTAAAGCACAACTGTAAAAAAAAATAGCATATTGACCTTATATTTGACCTTGACCTATCAAATGGAATTATGTTTATTCTTGTATGACCTTGGCCTAAGCATTCTGAATATGAATGATATTCATAGTGTGAATCTTACATTAAATTGGAAATAGTAGTAACAATTTATTTTGACCTTTAACCTTGACCTTTGACCTTAGAAATTCTTATCAATGATTTAGTTAGCTTAACACCAATGTTCGTAATTACTAGCATTATGAATATTGTGTAATTCATATTAAAACTTATAGATTATAAATAGAGATCATATACTGTGACCTTGACCTTTAAATAGAAATAAAATACATATATTTGGATGGTCTTCGTATTGATCAACTGAATTTGCCTGTACAATTTGGTGACAATACATTAAACAGTCTAGGAGTAGTTTAGGGAAAATGACAAACACTTATATTTTGACCTTGACGTGACAGCGCAACTTTAGGTGGCTGTACACAGTTACTTAGGTAGTCTAATTCACATATATATCACTATAATTATCCAAAGTACGATTCATATAAAAGAACTGTAAGTGTGTTGGAGTGATCTTCCAATAGAAGTTCACACCATCACAATAGAAGCTGGTAACTTTCCACTGTGCATAGGCAAGCACGGATCCCACGATCACAAGATGGTATCACACAGCCGTTGCCAAGAAATCGAGAAGTAATTGCTAGCAACTTTGTCACACTCCGTAGTCACATGATGTTGCTGAGCCGCGCCCCTGCATCAGGGGGCTCTCACAACTCAGCCTTCTCCCAAGGAGGGTCCCTCACCTCAACCCTAAGGGTAAGATTCGTGACAAGTATAAGTGTAAACGTACCTTACAAGCTCAAGTGACATACTTACGTTCTAGTAAAACCCTTCTAATCATTTGTTCTCTCTCTCTTTATAGGAGAATAGATATACTTGGAAAACAGCTCAAAGTTCTATGGTTGCTTTTATTAAGTAGATTACTTTTGTTAAGTAATAATAAAAGTACTTATATCGGTAAAATACTTCACTCCTAAGTATTACACTACGTTAGTAAGTTACTTTAATTGCATTTCACCAATGCACGGGACGTCTAGTGCAATAATTATCAATCCTTTACAACTAGGATTAAGGGCTACAAAACTTCTATATTTCTGATAAAATAAATGACAAAAGCCCCGTGTTTGTTTATTTAAGATCTCCACAAATATTTCCCAGTGCATAAACAATGTTCCAGACTCCTACAGAAGAGCTACAACAATGTCCAGGAAATATGAGGTAAGAAAATAAGTTAACCCTAATCATGCCGCTCAGTGCCTCCTTCATAAACCCTCCCGATACATATCAGTAGGCAGCTTAGGGATGCGATTAACCCCTAAAGTCAATCGAACCATTAAAGTAAAACAAACAAAGATAAATAAGCCTCCAAAGTACAATTAATTAGCAACACTTAATAACCGTAGAGCTAAAAGGAAATAAGAAAAGAAACAATCTATCAGTGAAGAATTAAACAAGTAAAGTTCCAAGCAGAGGGAGATGGTACCAGAGAGCCGTCAACAAGTCAGTATAGACAACACGCTGACACCACAGTCCTCTCCCAGGCGCTCACAGCCTCTCGTGGGTGACTCATCCGCACTCACACCCTCATCCACTACCCCCCTCACTCACCCGCTCTCTCAACCGCATCGATGACGAGTGAGAGTCAGGAGTGAAGCGTGGGTCTGATGTGAAGAGGAGTGACATATCGCGGTGACGTCACCAGGAGAAGGAGCACAGCAGACAAAAGTCTACGGAACATCAATGTATCTCTTCAATCAAAACTGATAGAGATGTCTTCAATCAACACGACCTACAAGCAGTGCAAGCCTCTGTAATAGGATAGTTAGGAGTAACACTCCAAAGATGTGATTTTCCGGTCCCGTCGCAAGATCTACCCCGAAAACTGTTTTTCCGGTCCCGTCGGAAGCCCACTTTTAGCAAGCGAGACACCAATATTCTCTGGCGACGGCAAGAGAGCTCAGGAGCTGGGTTGACGGCAAGCTGAAACATCTCACTCAACTTTCTGTTTCTTCATTCTAATTTATTTCGGTATATTTGTTTATCCAAACATGATCTTATAATTGACTTGCCTATTATTAGGAAGTAGAGTAATAAGAGCCCACAGTAATGAATATCCAATTGTTGATAATAAATTAATGTTGGACAGTACGCTTGGTTAGATTTTGTCCACGAAACAACAACAAACCTCAGCTGTGGCTATGCTATTTACCGATTGTTTTTTCAGATCAGAATTGCATTTATATAATCCTTATGATAATTAAATTGGCGGTGAATGTTATTCCGATGAAATGGAAGTTGTATAGCCTAGCCTATATATTTGTAAAATGGTGCGCTGGCTTGGAGCAAGCCTGTGTTGTTTTCCCCGTCTTGTGATGATCTTGCGACGGCTCGGTTGAGACGGTGGTCTTGCGACGGGACCGGAAAATCACGTCTCAAATACACATTAAATTAGTCTTTGTCTTACAACACAGCAAAGCCAGTGTTAATTAATTATCTTAGTAACAAACTATTGATTTACTTCGAGTCTTGAGGTGTACTGAACGTCCATCTTAAATAATTTTGACTAATTCAGGTTTTACTCAACAGATTTTATCTCACACTAGGAGAAAATATACTTACTTCCTTAAAATACTCGATCTTTTCAACAGTCATATATTTATTTAAAGGCCTTACAGTAAGATATTTGTTTGCGGTAACAGTACTTTAAAGACATTTGCTAAAAGTGATCAAACCCTTCTTTTCTGTTACTTCGTGTTTCATTCTGTCTTTTCAGTTTCTTAGTAAGATAGTAGGCTATCCCTACAGTGACTTACTAACCTGAATTTTCCTAGATTTCTCTGTATTTTTTGTTTTGCTGAACTCATAATTCTAACTAACATCATGCATCCATGCAACCTTCGATAGAGATGTGAAGTTACAGTGAAACTCCTACACCAACATTTCAGAATTTATGTGGGATTATGTTTCAATGATAGTAAATATTCCTTATGCAATTCCATTCAGACAGTGAATTTAAAGTGGAAGTTGAGGGACAGGAGTTTTGAGCCTCAGTCAGACACAGAGCTTGAGATAAGAGTAGGGACACTTATACTGACCTTGACAACCTGACTGAAGGATACATTGGGCCACCCTGATACATCCTTAGCCTAAGAGAACTTCTAACGTATTTACAAACCAAATAATTATAAGGCCCTTAGTGTCGCCCAGGCACGAAGGTTATGTTATTCTGAAACAGTGCTACGCACTTATCAGAATTTTCCCCCTACTTACATTCTACATTTTTAATAAGTGTGCATAGTTCAGGCGTTATCTCCGTAGCAGAACGGAAAATATCCACCAAAACACTAGTGTACAATACCTGCGTCTCCTCCGCTACGGAGCCTGAGACCATTATTGCCTCCTTACCTGTACTACGTACTACTGAGGAAGGTTTCTCATTTTAAAATTTCTAGGGCTAGGGTTGAATTTTTGTAGATGCAAGTGTAGAGTAGGCTTCAGAAGAACCTACTACACCTACAGATAGCTACAGCTTTGTCAAATTTACTCACAGCTACAGCTCCGGCTACAGCTATGTCAAATTAATTTACAGCTACAGCTCCGGCTACAGCTATGTCAACTTCATTTACAGCTATAGCTCCGACTACAGCTGTTACAAATACTCCTACCAGAGGCAAATCTGACGTGGATACTCAGTCACAGCACAAAGTCCACTTTCCTAGGTTTTCTGGGAAGAATTGTCATAATTACCCAGGGGGAGTTATCCAATTTCTGAAGGAAATGGAGAAACACATGAAGTCCAGTAATCGCTACAAGACGGAAAAATATATAATTGCCTTTGTCCAGTTACATCTGAAACCAGGAAGTGCTATCGACCTTGCTCAAGCAGCAACTCCACTTCAGATATCAAGCTACTGTGAATTCTGGGTAAACCTTGTCGATTTCGCTAGCACAGCAAGTCATGAAGGTTATCAAGAAAGTACCCTCATCGCCCCTGTAGCTAAACAAACTCCAAAGTCTCCCACAAAAATCTCCGACACAAGTTTTGAGACTAGCCCGGAATCACCTTCGGACACTGATGCGAGCACTGCTGTGGACACAGATACTACTTCTGAGACCTCGTCGGACCAGCTCCCGAGATTCCAGGCGCTACAGCAGAGACTGTCCCTGCATCTGTTCTCAAGTTAGTTCCAAGGCTCCGCCCCACTAAAATGCCCGAGCTAACTCCTCTAGCACACATAAGGAGACCTCGACAATCAGTGACAGAAGTACCAGTTGCTGATATCACAACAGGGCACCCTTGCGTGCGAATCACAGACCCCGTCCGATAAAACCGCCTCCGAGGAGAGCTGCCACACCCCAGAAGAAGTGTGATCAATGTCACAAAACTGATCATACTAAGGGTAAATGCTGGAAACGCCATCCAAAGTTACCCAAATGCACGCAACATTCCGCAACAACGGAATGGAGAACAAACCCAGTCACAGAAGAACACCACAATGGTGCTTTCAGCTTCTGCGAAAAGAATTATCAAACGAACGAGAAGATTGTTCAATTTCTAGATATGATGAATGCGACACCAGGGACCAACGCCGTGGAAGTACCAAGAGCTAGTTCGACAACTTCAGGATCTTGCTTCCTCCACATGTGTCGGAATCCTGTAGTCCCAAGACTACAATTATAAGCTCTCTGCAACGCAAACTCCCCGGAGTCGCAGAGAATGAGACCCCTCAATGGTCGACAATTTATGTCACACTCAAAACTTCACACTTAGGTTATACGTGACTAAGACAGTTTCACGTGGTGGATTAAACCTCACCCCAAGGTCCCACATGTAACCCAAATACATCCTTGTTGCGGAAGACACCTTCACACAGGTATTGCACACAACTCACATAGTTCGTGTAGCAGAAAAGCCTAAGCAAATACAAGGTTCCGCACAAGTCCAAATTATCTATGTCCAAGACATAATAAATCTGAAAGATAACCACATCAACCTGAAGTCTTACAGCTTAAGCTTCACCCATCGTTGTTCCGGTACCCCGTACTGTCGAAGTACATACACAACCCGCATTACGCGTTCTTTCCTGCATTCGATCACAAGCAGCGACTGTGTCTACAAGTATGACCAGTTTCACCTGCAAGATCCTGAGAGCTCTCGCTTTAAGTTCAAGGGTGCTAGGATCAAGAGCCGTGTTGCAAACCAGATTTCTCTCGTTCACATCCAAAGTCAAAAAGGATTTATGCGAAGAATAGGGTACGTCTTCCGGAAAACTACCCAAAATTAAAGCAGATGTGGAAAATCTTTACATCACACATAAGTACATTACAAAACCATTATTCAGTACAATACTAATGGCATCCAGACCTACAATTTACTAAGACACCCTGCAGGCAAACCCTGCAGAGGATATGAAACTCAGTAGACTGATAGAATAAATGTACACATCTACTCCGGTATCTAAGCGCATAGCTAACCATTTTCCTGAAGCTACGAAGAACTAGACATAGGATTGTAGTCGCCTTCCGCAGTGTACTGCTAAAAACACTAAAGAATCTCGCAACACCATAGCCCTTAAGGTAAAGCTAAGTAAGTCTAAACCACACGTCCTTCCTATGGTTGGTACCAGCCCGATTGGTAACCAAGAACGGAATAGTTTTAGGTGGTTGATCACCACAAAGACAACCACGCAGCATATTCTAGCCAAGTTAAAGAAATACTTCCCACAGCCTGATCCATCAGAACTCCTACAAGCCATAGGAATAATGGGAACAAAGTTTTTCAAAGCAACTCAAAAGTCTAAGCCTTTCTTAAGTGGAACTCCATCACCTCATGGATAGACACCAGAAGACTTGACTGTACATTCACGATCGATATCTATGATGTCCCAGTAAGCCAATCTGGAGTCGAGCAGAAAGGATTCACATCGAATACTACGATCTGTGCAGTTCATTACCTTCTAATGTCGCACTTAAAATACAAACCTAAGGTTAGAATTATAATAAGATGTTTCCAAGTCTTACAAGGCAGAGCTCATCAGAATGCTTGCCTAAATACTTCAGTAAAAACATGCTCAACATTTCACACACGTACAAACGACTCTTCTCACTAGAGCTCCGTACAGTATTCAGGATGCCAAGTGACCTAGTCAAGATGCTAGTCATTGCCTCATTGGTTACATAAGGAAAGTGTTGAATAAAGTAGAGACTAGATATCACAACACAGAAAGGTTAATCCTTGAAGCAAATTGGGAGTTGAAACCTTAGTGAAAGTTCAGCCTTGAGCCTCCCTTCGACCTCTACTCAGACAGCCAGGCAAGGACAAAAAGGTATTCAAAGGGGATAGAATTCTCACTGGCAAACTAACGCGGTGGTACGAGAAATTCCTACAGCTAACCCGACCTGTATTATGGTAAAAGCTAACGTGGCAGCCAACGCACTCTCTAGAATCGTGCAAGTTGCCCCGGTGATCTCGTTACAGACCTAAATGAAGCCAAGTGAAAGACGAGCAAGCCTAAATCCACTACGAATCCAATAAGTAAGCTATTTCTGGATTCGGAGAAGGTTATGTCTTTTCCAGAACCACAAGTTCATCTGACGCAGTTCCGATTGCACTAAAAACCTCTGGTTAGACTCTTCCCGTTGACACACACATACAGCCGTCTATATGTCATTCTAGATACTATTGCAGTACTTCAGAAACAGCAGATCCACTAAATTGATGTACTACTGGAAAACTATTAAGAGGGATAGTAAATGACACATTACCAAAAGACTCTCTTGTGCTACCACAAGGTACTTGAGAAGAAACCATAACCTGTGACACTCCTGGAATACCCCGACGGCTTCACATCCATTTGACTGTGTTTCTTTGGAATTGCTGAAATGCCCAGGCGATGCCAGATGTAAACAGTACCAGCTGGTTTGTGTTAAATACAATCCTTCAGTCTAGTTCGTCGTATTCCTGCTTAAAGACGGATTCAAAGGACCCAATTGCCAACAAGCTCGTACACTCCTCACTTGTTCGCTCTTCCTCTCCTAGGCACCTCCTCGACGATAACAGGTTGGACACCAAGCACAATGTGAAAGAATTAATGGGTGATATCTACTTGAGAAAGCATGTATTTGCACAACAGATCCCATTCTTAATTTGGTCTAGTTGACTGCAAAGTACCGCAGCTACCATAGCTATCTTTGAAATCTTGGAACATCATGCAGATCTTAAGATAATCTAGAAGTCAAAGAAAACCTAGATGGCTTTACATTGCCTTGAAGAGTCTTCCAAAACCTACAGACAGGTATACAAGACTAGCCTCTGCTGGTAAAGATAAGCTTCAACCGTGATTTCTTGCTACAGCAAACCTACGCAGAAATCTGTATTCCTCTAGATTATACTTACAAGTCAATTAAGATGCTAATAGACAGCTGAAAGTCTAGCAAGATTTAACTTCAATTCCCAGATCATTTACACGCATCCGATGCAATAATGATGCGGAATAAATGCCGAAGAGGGCTCAAAATTCGTCTTCATAGTTAGTGTTAAGGTAAGATGTCTAGAATCAATGATAAAGTCTAAACTCATTCGAGACTAAAGTTTGTTAATCTAGACGCTACCACTCACGAAACAGAATAATTTCGATGGTTACAGGTTAATCCGGATGAGTACTCATCACTTGCAGTATGGCCATAACATACCTGTATACCTACCTCCTACGGTGCAACCACTGTACCTCTCCAGACTGCCTCCGCAGACACTCCTGCATATTGGCAAGAAACTACGATATGCTAACAGAGATGACTGATGTTCTGATAATGCCACAGATTTAGTAGAACTTTCCTCTAAAGAAACTAGCAGCATAATTACTTGAAAAAGTAGTAATTAAAATTCAAATCCACAACAAAGACGATCTTTCGTTCTGTTACCGACAATTCATCTGACAGAGCAGGCCGCTCATCCCAGTACATCCTACTGGCCATGTGTGAAGAATTCTATTGCACCTCTGCAAATAGAATTTTACCCTTTCTCCCGAGAAAGATGACCTGGTTAGTGTGTTCCCTACTAATTAATCAGATGATGCCTGATGATTTGCGACTTACAGTTACTTTTCAAGTTTTAGCGTAGCTTGTATTAATTCGTAATCTCCGGATGATTCATTTTGGTACTACCTGATGACCTTACCCTGGTAACCAAAGACTCGCACTAGCACACTTGCGACGAGTGAACTGTTAAACTTTGCTGACCTACTCTCTTATGAGCTCTTTAGAACAGAGCACGCTTCTGAAGTAGAAAAGCTAAGAAAGAGACTCACTATCCTGGAGAACAAAGCAAAAGCCCTAATAGAGTCTTGAGTTACGACTCAAAAGCAATGACGAATGTGATGAATTCTTTAAAAGCGGTGATCTCAGAGACGGGTCACCACTGAGCTATTTGCCTATTGAACATCTCCGTACCTTAATTGAGATAGCGAAAGATAATTTTGCCCTGATTCCGCTATTTGAGTTAGACGACTGTACATTCTGTTACTCACAAATGGAAACAGTTATAACACTCTCATCATTTATAGTCCACATTCCATTCCAGTCCTCACATTTTTACAATGACTGAAGAATTATTCCGTTCCCGTTTCTTATACACGGATGATTAATGACCTTTACTGATACAGCAGACATAATGCTCATCTCCGACGAACTTCAACTTGTAACTGTGACAGACAAAGACCTTTTTATTCATGTAGGTCCTCGTATCTTCCCCTGTATGTGCGTCCTACGTATGTGTTTTACTTATGTCCCCGGACAAAACTGCATGCGACCTTACCTTGACTCAAGCATCTGTGACTGACTCTGGTTCATTGAAACGATTACTCCACAGCTCCCAGTGTTTCATCAACACTTGCTAGATATTCAGATCTTTGCATTCACTATTCCAGACCCAGGTGTCACTTGTTAGTCTATATAATCCAAAAACTTGACAAGTGAAGCAGCCCTTAACAGGGTTGCCTGGAACGCCGCCATTAGGACAAGAGACTGAAACTGCACGTATGTGTGGAGCACTCAGTCTTAAAATGTTATGTATGTATAAAGAATTGTAGGTAATAATCATGTGATGTGTCGGGCACTGTTCTCTGCGAAGTACGGAGTTCACTATTCCTCATGCTTCCTTTACATCAGCATATTGCCCTGATTACTAGCATTTCCTTAGAAGTTCATCCCTATCAACAATTTCTTTCACAGGTAATTCATTGGACCTCATCATTCATTCGAGGACTAAAGCCTCATTAAAAAACATAAATTCCGCAGAGTATAACTAACCTAGTTAGTTAATCAGAAAATCATTTCTCCTACAGTACTAACCCCCTTCCTTAACTCTTGTCAACAACCTTATCCTAGTAGGCCGTTCCCTTCCTCTTCCGTTCAGGGTTGATCTCCTGTCACATAGGCGTGAGGCAAAGCAGGCAACTGCTAATGCAATCGTGTACGATGGTCCTCACCTAAAACCACACTTCTTTGGCATTGCCGTACACTGGGTACAGGGTTATTTTGGTTCTGGGGATGACTAGATAGGGTATATACGTTCCTTTCAGCTTCGGTGGGCCTCAGCGGTGTGGTCGAGAGGTGTAACAGCGCAGCTTTAGGTGGCTGTACACATTTACTTAGGTAGTGTAATTCACATATACTGTATATCACTATATCCAAAGTACTATTCATATAAAAGAACTGTAAGTGTGTTGGTGTGATCTCCCAATAGAAATTCACACCATCACAATAGTAGCTGGTAACTTTCCACTGTGGATAGGCAAGCACGGATCCCACAATCACAAGATGGTATCACACATCCGTTGCCAAGAAATCGAGAAGTAATTGCTAGCAACTTTGTCCCACTCAGTAGTCACACGGTGTTGCTGAGCCACGCCCCTGTATCAGGGGGCTCTCACAACTCTTCCTTCTCCCAAGGCTCAACCTCAACCCTAATGGTAAGATTCGTGACCAGTATAAGTGTAAAAGTACCTTATAAGTATCAAGTGACATACTTACGTTCTAGTAAAACCCTTCTAATCATTTGTTCTCTCTCTCTTTACAGGAGAATAGATATACTTGGAAAACAGCTCAAAGTTCTATGGTTGCTTTTATTAAGTAGATTACTTTTGTTAAGTATAGTAAAAGTACTTAAATCGGTAAAATACTTCACTCTTAAGTATCACACCACGTTAGTAAGTTACTTTAATTGAATTTCCCCAACGCAATAATTATAAATCCTTTACAACTAGGATTAAGGGCTACAAAACTTCTATATTTCTGATAAAATAAATGACAAAAGCCCCGTGCTTGTTTATTTAAGACATCCTTAAATATTTCCCAGTGCATAAACAATGTTCCAGACTCCTACAGAAGTGCTACAACAATGCCCAGGAAATATGAAGTAAGAAAATAAGTTAACCCTAATCATTCCGCTCAGGGCTTCCTTCATAAACCCTCCCGATACATTGACCTTTGACTTTAACTATTACAATATATATGTGAAATTTGATATACATATATTATTTAAGTAATAAGCAACTAACAAAAAGCCAGTATTCCAAAATTTGAGTACTCTTGTTTAATTAATAATAAAAGTAGACTATTGTTCTCGACCTGTTACCTTGACCTATAATTATGTAAGAGTACATTTTTGTTTGCATTGACAATGCTCAGGAAAATAAAACAAGCATGTCTAATTTCATTAAAACCCATCAGTTAATTTCATTTATATTAATAGAATAGTTGACCTTGACCTTTGACCTTTATCTTGACCTTTTGATGTCTAAACAAAAAATCCTTTTCATTTAAAGTGCAACTATCTCGCCAATTGTTTGTGAAGTTTGCATGCAAATTAAAGAAAATACCATATTGACATCTTATTTGACCTTGACCTATGACCTTGACCTTTCATATGATATTGTATAGTTTTGTGTATGACTTTGGCCTAGGTATTCTAAATATACATGGTAAGCCTAGTGTGAATCTAACTGTTAGTATAAGAAATACCGGTACTAGTAACAAACTTTGACCTTGACCTTTGACCTTACCCTTTAGAATATTTATATAAAATTTGGGAAATACGATATCAAGGTTACTAGTAACTTGCATAGTGAAAACGAAAAAAATTGAGTAAATCTAAAAATATATAGTAAAAGTTGACTTTTGACCTTGACCTTTTTGTAAGAGTACATTTTTGTTCAGTTACATTGCCCAGGAAAGTCAAATAAGAATACCTAATTTCAGTAAACCCATTAGTTAGTTTCATATATATTAATAGAATAGTTGACCTTGACCTTTGATCTTTATCTTGACCTGTATGATGTGTGTCAAAATGTAATAGTTTCCTTTTAATTCAGAGTGCAACTATCTCAACAAATTGTGTGAAGTTTGTATGAAAAATAAAGAAAATAGCATATTGACCTTATATTTGACATTGACCTGTGACCTTGACCTTTCATATGGAATTGTATAGTTTCTTGTATGACCTTGGTCTAGGTATTCCGAATATATATGGTAAGATTAGTAATAATCTAACAGTTAGCATAACAAATACTAGTAAAAATCTGATTTTTACCTTTAACCTTGACCTTTGACCTTACACTTTAGAATATTTTTCTGAAATTTGGTCAATAAGATATCAACGTTACCAGTAACTTGTATAGTGAAAATTAAGACATTTGGGTAAAAACTAAAAAATATGAAATATTTACCTTATATTTAACTTTGATCTTTAACCTTAACCTTTAAGTTAAATGGAAAATTTGTTTTCGACTGACCATCGCATAGACCAAATGGATATACCTGTGAAATTTGGTGAAAATCCATCGAACGGTCTAGGAGTTTCTAGATGGACGACGACGGATGATGACGGACAAGCTGACTGGCGGTCCACAGTATACAGGCGGGATCTGTGTGCATGATACCACTCTGCTTCGCAGAGTTGATAATAATAATAATAATAGTATTTACAAAGCTAGGACAGGACAGGTCGGGTTGGGTCACCAGGGCTTAACTATAGCCAGGAACAGGGTCGAAGTAGTAACTGAGTTAATTCTAAGAAGAGGAGTTCATTAACGACAAAGGAGATAAGTGACCTCTTATGCTTACATCTCGTGCTGTTCCGACTTGTCAGCGTATGTGCAGCAACTCGTTTGGCCTCCTCGAATCTCTGGGAAATTAGGCTACAACTCGCATGGGCTCTAGAACAACAATATGCTATATAACTACTGACCTGGGGTAATCTAACGAAGTACTTGTGGCTGTTAAGGATGACCCTGGTGTTGTTAACCATCCACTTGAAGGTTGGTGCTGGGGCGGCCACCACCCGACACTTAAGACGACCACCACCACCCACTACCGCCCACCACCGACCATCGCCGCCCAGTCCACCATTCGGGGGCGCAAGAGGTCTGGGTGACTCTGAGAGTTACACATTGGATTTATGAGGAGAAAGCCATGGACAGTGTTTAGCTGTTGAGTGCTCCTGCCAAGTTTGAAGGAAGTAGGGTGATGCAGTAAGTGGTGAAGAAGTGAATCTTAGGAGTACATAATTATTTAATCTACACTACGCCTATTTCACCATTGGGGGGCGTGAGCGGTACGGTTGCACAGTTTGAATCATGAGGAGGCAGACAAGGCAAAACACTCTGGGTATTAATTGTAGCCATAGCAGGGAGCTCATTACCCTATTCTTTATATTATTTGTATATGGGTAAGTGTAGAGTCAGTGAGATAGTTGAGAAACTTATAGGGCTCCCCTGGCTACTGTCTTGGTGTCTGCATGATTACTAAAAATGTTGCCTGATACTTAAACACATATATAAACACATTAAATACTGATTTAATTGGCTGGGAACTATATTGCGAAGCTTGGTACTCACGCGCCACCACTAGGGCCGTAGTACGGGAAGGTGCTGTGCCAATGGAGTTATGGGCGTGACAGTTATAGAAGCCCGTGTCTGTGAGTGATGCTTGGTGTAGTAGCAGTATGGCCTCTCCTTCTCCTGACCATGCCATACCTTCCTCAGACCTGGTGGGATAGATTGTAAGAGTTCGAGTTCGATCAATAGACAGGACATTATTGTATGTATGGGGCTTTGCCACATTCATAGGCTTTGAACATGGTCTTGCCTTTTAGCCTGAACAGTTGGTACTGGCCTCAGTCTCAGCCTCGAGGACAGTTAAACAGTGGCAAGCCTCATAAAAATACTGAAGCCATTATATATTTTAAGAGCAATTTCAAATTAAAACTTGTGTGTGATTTTTTACATGAAATACCATTTATATTCCCTTGTTCCATTTCTAACTCTGATCACCTTCCCCTGTATGTGTCGGTGTTTGTGTGTGTAGGTAGGTAGGTAGGGAATGCACATCTAAATATTTTGGTCTACTCTTAACTCATTCAAATCCAACTTCACTACTGCTTCATCCATTCCACCATTAAAATCTCCGACTGGCAATCTTGTAAGTGACCCACGAGGTAAAGCTAACCTTCTTGTGGATATTTTCTCACCAACTCAACCTTAGATGAAATAAATCAAGATGTCCCTGTACTTAATTTTAATTCGCCTGAAATTCCCTCACTTAAGATCCACACCAGACATGTCAAAACTATTTTGCAGAATCTCTCAGTAGATAAGGCTCCTGGTCCAGATGAAATTCCTCCAATAGTACTTAAGAATTGCTCCTTTGTGCTCGCTCCTGTATTGGCAAATTTTGTCCGTCTGTGTACTCATACTTCATGCTTCCCAGTACCCTGGAAAGAAGCAAACATCCATCCAGTTCCTAAAAAAGGTGCCTCTTCAGATCCATCAAACTACAGACCAATAGCTATAACTTCCACTCTTGGTAAAGTCTTTGAAATTATATTAAATAATCACATAATTAAGCATCTTGAGAATAATAAATTAATCAGTCATAGGCAATATGGTTTTAGACGATGTCGATCAACTGCGGACATTCTTTGCCTTCTTACGCATCAAATCAACCAAGCTACAGACCAACATGGTGAAACACATACAATAGCACTGGATATATCAAAGGCATTTGATAGAGTCTGGCATCAATCCTTATTGTCGAAGATGTCACACTACGGCCTTGCATCATTAGTTCCACTAATTTCTTCTTATCTTCATAACAGAAAAATATGTGTAATGGTAGATGGCCTTTATTCTCAATTTCACTCAATAAATGCTGGTGTTCCCCAGGGATCAGTTTTGGCCCCAACTCTGTTCCTCATTCATATCAATGATCTCATATCTACCACTCATAATCCAATACATTCCTAGGCAGATGACTCAACACTCCACAGTTCCTTCACATTAGCAATTCTTTCACCCAACCCGATCTTATAAATTCAAAAATAAACACTGCAATTTCTCTGAACCAGAACCTTTCTAGAATTAATGAATGGGGACAAAAGAATCTAGTTTCATTTAATGCACAGAAAACCAAGTACATTCAATTTTCTAACCGACAGAATCTCACTGACTCCCATATATTTTTTAATGATGTAAATATTCCCACTTCCCCTAGTATTGACATTCTCGGTGTAACATTAACTACTAACTTGAGCTGGACACATTATGTTAGAAGCATTGCTAAGAATGCCTCTAAAAAACTGGGACTCCTGTACAGAGTTCGAAAATTCTTCACTGACGAGCAGTTGGCCATAATATATAAAAGTCATGTGCGTTCTCAGATGGATTACTGTTCACCTCTGTGGAGTGGAAGGGGAGTGGTTGCATTGAGGCAGTTGGACAAAATTCAAAATCAAGCTATTAGATTAATCAATAACCCTGCAATCACACAGGACCTTCCTACATTATCCATACGAAGAAACGTTGCATCCCTTGCATTATTCTACAGATATTTTCACAGCAATTGTTCCGAGGAACTTGCTTCAATTGTGCCGCCTCTCCACATCTTTCCCCGTAGAACTAGGGCAGCTGAGAACGCCCATGAATTTACACTTTCTCCTCCACAATGAAGAACTTCTGCTTATCAAAATTAATTTATCCCTAGAACTACTACTCTTTGGAATTCACTTCCCTCGAGTTGCTTTCCACAAACTTACAATCTACAAAAGTTTAAATCCAGTTGTTAAAAACATTTTATGAATGGAGGATGCCTTTAGGCACATAGACCTTTTTGTTTTATCTGTGTTTTTCCTTCCTCCGTTCATTGTCTCTTAAAAAAGAAAGAAAAAATCAAACATAAATGTATCATTATGTATGTTAATGCGTTTTTATTATCAATTATAATATCAGGTGTATAGTTCTCATAAACCATATTATACAGTAGTTATAATCTGCATCGGACTCAATCTATATATTACAGTTCTATAAATTATCCCAAATACTGAATAATTTGGCTCTAAAAGCTAATTATTGAGCTGGGTGTATACTGTAGTGGATTCTGAGTGTACCTAGACCCCTCACCCCATCCCCCACCTCCTCGCGCGCGCGCCCACACACACACACACACACACACACACACACACACACACACACCAATCAGCCATAACAAATGTCTAAACACACAGTTTACAAGTTAAGTTGTATGGTGAGCACATATTATGTAATATTTAAAATTGTTTTACCCCCCCCCCCCGAGACAATTTTTAAATTTTAGTTAAGTTATCCCTAACCTCTTCAGTTTTTTTTATGAATTCTTAGTTTAAAGATAAAGAAATATAAACAATAACTTTTAAACAATTCTTGTAATTGCACATGATCATAAAACAAATACAACTGACATTTAGTGAAGCAAAGGGGATTACGCTGCTGTAGACGGAATGTTGGTGGACTGTGACTCTGTTGAAGGGAATAAAGGAGTTGAGCATATATTTCTTACCTGTTATTGAGTGATTGTCTGGTCCAGGTAAGGGTAGGGGTAGGATTACCAACAGCTGAACACGGTATGGAGGCGGGTTTGTGTTCGTCCAGTGTTATCCTCGTTGGGGCCACCATTCCTTCAGGAGCGTCTGCTGGCGACAGGGTAGGGAGTTGAGGGAGAGATATTGTTATACAGCGTTATTTCTACAGTAGACTAGAGTTAATGAGAGACTTTTCGATCAACTGTTATCGTCAGCTTATGACTTTGGTATCTTATGATGTATTTGTTTTAAATATGTATCTCATTTATATGAATCTTTCTTCAGTGTAACATTCAAAATGTTGCCAATAAAATGTTGACCATCGAATGTTAATGATAAAAGCTCTCATATGTTACCCCCTTAGCCCTTAACCAGCGGTGGCTGTCTGGCAAAATCCGGTTATTAAGTATCTTGGGAGCGAGGCAAGCAAGTACAGGTAGAGCGGAGCCCCTTAGTCCGTCGCCCACCATCACTGGGCTGGCACTGACGTGTGAGAGAGATTTCTCCTACATCATTGCAGAGTTACAGATAGCGAAAACAAATCAAACCGCTCATTGTTAGTGATTTTTGACGGTTTTGCGAGATTTTTGCAAGACAGCCAGACGTCGTATAGAGATAGTTCAGGTGCCATTGTGAAGCTCTATTACTCTACTTTCAAAGATATATAATTGAATTATGCTTTGGTTCTTGTTTATGCATGAAAATGTGCAGGAATGAAGGTCACTTAGGGCTAACAAAAAATGCAGGCAGGGTGTTAAGAGAGAAATATAGGCTTTTACGTACAGTAGATTTACATTGATTTATCTAAGTGCTTCAACCTCGGGATACAAAGAAATATAAATAAGAACAGATAATTATTAGTACCAACGTAGCTGTTAGTTTGTAAGTAAAATGTAAAATAGCACACAATATGTGCCAGCTTTATTTCACTAGACTTAACATTTATGAAAATAAGTAGGCGAGGGTTTGATCGCAACACATTTGTCTAAGTACAGTTTGAGATTAAAGGTTTCACAGCAACCTTTGACACTAATGAGCTCCAGAGGTCCAAGTGCAGCACATCATAATACGGAAGACCATTGATATAGATGTTGGCCCTCGGATGTGTGAATAACATTTATATATAAAATTGTATAGTATATTTGTTTGTGTCTGTTTAGTCCTCAAACTCTTGGAACTATGGAGGTCCCAGGGATGTTTATATATTAAGAGAGAGAGAGAGAGAGAGAGAGAGAGAGAGAGAGAGAATGAATATATATATCATTACACCTGTTTTACTCGAGTTGACCTGTTACCCTCGGTGTATCTCAGTAGAGTTTATTATGATTTTGCCTCCGTTTGTTTGTCGTTTTGTTTGCTTGTCTGTTTGTTTGTCTTTAAACAAACTTATCAACCAATGTTCACGACATTTGGTGAGCAGATAGGATATGCACCAAGGAAGAAGTGATTCATTTAGTAGGTGATCGGTAGAGCACATACTTCCGCCAGTGTATTTACCTATTTGTATTTACCTATTTGTAGTTTACAGGAATTGAGCAGCGCTCGTGTTGTCCTGCCTTAGTTACTTTATAATCAATCCATTTTACTTATACAAGATCGTAATGGATATTCCCAATTCCCAGTATTTTGGACTAACATAAATTATCATCGTTTTTTTTTTTTTTTTTTTTCTATGTGATTGAGGGAGGCAAAAGGCATAACTGCCTATAGCGAGTGCCTCCCCCATAGTTGAAAGAGTGACAGGGCCAAAATCAAGGGACGTTCGAGCCAAAATGCCTGGACACACGGAGTTTGAAGCAATTTAAGTCATAGGAAGTGGGAAAAACTGATTCTGGCAGAGAGTTCCAGAGCTCAGCTGTTGAGTAGAAAAAAGTTTGAGAGTAACGTTTCACTCTTGGGTTGGAGAGTTGCACAGAGTAGGGGTGGGATTGAGTTGCAAGACGGGTACCACGTGCCCTACGTAAAGGAGGTGGTATGCACTGGGATAGCTCTGAGGAACACTGATTATTATAGTAGCGATAGAATAGCGAGAGAGATGCAACATTGCGGCGGAGAGAGAGAGATTGCAGAGAGTTGGTGAGTGGACGGGAGTTAATGATACGAAAGGTCTTCCTTTCAACCTTATCTAGGAGAGTGGTGTGAGATGAACCTCCCCACATATGTGAACAATACTCAATACAAGGGCGCACTATGCCCCTGTACAGAGCAAGAAGCTGTGCAGGGGAAAAGAACCCCCTAAGGCGGTTGGGCACACCCAACTTCTGGGAGGCTGCCTTAGCAAGACTGGTAATATGGTCCTTCCAAATGAGAGCAGAAGAAAAAGAGACACCAAGAATATTGAGAGAAGATGAAGGGTTGATTTTTGTATTGTTGAAAATAAGGGATAGTCCGCTGGGAGATCCTGACGGGTAGATAGATGGAGAAATTGGGTTTTGGAAGCATTAAATTTAACAAGGTTTTCTCTGCCCCAATTGGATATAGTATTTAGATCAGAATTTAAGAGTTGTATGGCTTCATTACGTTTGTCGTTGAGGGATTGCTGGCTGGGGCGTTCTGAAAAAGTAATGGAGTAGTGTAAGGTTGAGTCGTCTGCGTATGAATGGATGGGAATTAAGGTACAGTTAAGGAGATCATTTATAAAAATTAGAAAGAGAATAGGAGATAGGACAGAGCCCTGAGGAACACCGGAGTTTATAGGGTGAGGAAGTGAACAATGGCCGTCCACAACCGCGGCTATGGAACGGCCGGAAAGGAAATTAGAGACAAAGGCACAGATGGAGGGATAGAAACCGAAGGAGGGTAGTTTAGAAATTAAAGATTTATGCCAGACTCTATCGAAGGCTTTCGATATGTCTAGAGCAATAGAAAAAGTCTCACCGAAGTCCCGAAAGGAGGATGACCAAGAGTTAGTAAGATATGAAAGAAGATCACCAGTAGAGCGACCCTTAACCCATGGAGCCCCGGCTAGTTTTGTAATGTTTGTTCACCAGAACCCGGCCGGTTTTCAAAAAATGGTTTTATTCCAGAAACAATAGCGAATGGGTTAGGAATGAAGGAAAAACCACGAAAAACCGCTCAAAAAGCTTAAAGAATGGTCCTACAGAGCCCCCGAAAACGTATTTTACAAGAGTAAAAAATTTAAGGCAATTACCCCAAAAAACCAGGTTATTGCGCGCTCACGCGTACGCACGTGGACTTTGAGAGTTTTCAACCATCGGCACGGTTGCGTGGGATACGTACACAGTTCCCATACAAATGTGAGCCCTCTTGAGTGGCTACACCTGAGGTTACGGTCGGCGCAATTAGGGTGACGCATCAGACGCGTCTCTGGGGCTGTGCGTTACATACATCGCCGACGCGTCAGACGCGTCGCTGGGGCTGTACGGGTTAAGGAAGCCATACTGGCGATCTGAGAGCAGATTATGAGAAGAGAAATGCTTAAGAAATTTGGAAGCAAGAATAGTTTCAAAAACTTTAGAAAGACAAGAAATGAAAGCAATTGGACGATAGTTGGAAGGTTGAGAGCGGTCACCCTTCTTTGGGACAGGTTGAATGTGAGCAAACTTCCAGCATGAAGGGAAGACGTTAGAGGATATACAGAGACGAAAGAGTTTGCCTAGGCAGGGAGTCAGCACGGAAGCACAGTTTTGAGAACAACAGGAGGAACACCGTCCGAACCATTACGCCTTATTAGTATTAAGCCCAGAGAGGGTAGAAAGTACATCTTTAGAAGAGATTAGGATATTAGGCATAAGTAAGAGAGAGGAGGGTGGAGAGGGAGGAATAGCACCGGAATCATCCAAGGTGGAGTTTCTAGCAAAAGTTTGAGCGAAGAGTTTAGCTTTGTCAGAGGAAGAAGTGATGGTTGTGCCTCAGAATGGGAAAAGGGAGGGAAAGACGAGGAAGAAAAATTGTTGGAGAGGTTTTTGGCTAGATGCCAGAAAGCTTGGGAAGAGCTAGAGTTGGATAGTTCAGTGCATTTATTATTGATGAAAGAGTGTTTGGCAAGTCGAAGAACAGATTTGGCTTGATTCCGGGCAGAAACATATGAAGAATGAGAGTCTTGAGTTTTAAGGCGTCGGTACCGTTTGAATGCTTCCTCCTTATTGCGGACAGCCGTAGAACAGGTGTGAGTAAACCAAGATTTGTTAGCATTAGTCTGAGAGAAAGAGAATGGAATGTATGCTTCCATGCCCGATAGGATTACCTCGGTAATGCGTTCAGCACTCTCCGAGGGTCCCCGGCCACGGAAGCAGAAATCATTCCATGGGAAATCAAAGAAGTACTGCCGAAGAGCCTCCCAGTCGGCAGCGCCAAAGTGCCACAAGCGCCGCCGGCTAGGAGGATCGGGTGGCCGTACTGGAGAGATAGGACAGGTGACAGAGATAAGTTTATGGTCGGAGGAGCCCAAAGGAGAGAAAAGATCTACAGTATAAAAAGAAGGGTTAGAAGTTAGAAACAGGTCAAGAATGTTGGGCCGATCTCCGATGCGATCCGGGATATGGGTGGGTTGCTGAACTAACTGCTCTAGGTCATTTAGGATAGAAAAGACGTAGGCTTGTTCACCAGGTGGATCAGTAGTGTGAGAGGAGAGCCATTGGCGGTGGTGAACGTTGAAATCTCCTAAGATGGAGATTTCTGAGAAAGGAGAAATGGATAGAATGTGTTCCACTGTAGAGTTTAGATAGTCAAAGAATTTGGGAAAGTTGGTAGAGTTAGGGGAAAGATAGACAGCACAGAAATAATTAGTAAGAGAATGACAGGAAAGTTTGAGCCATAAAGTTGAGAATTCAGAGGAGTCGAAATCGGGAACACGAGAGCAAGTGAGTTTGTTGTGCACATATGCACAACATCCGCCTTTGGCTTTGAAACTAGGATAGAGAAAGTAGGAGGATACAGAGAAGGGGCTGCTGGATGTTGCTACAGACACCTGCGTTTTGGTGAGGAAGAGAAGATCAGGTTTGTAGGAGGAGAGATGGTGCTCAACAGAGTGAAAGTTAGAGGAAAGTCCACGAATGTTGCAGAAATTAATATAAAGAGTAACAGGCCGAGGTCCAGGTAATTGTGTGGGGTCGACAGGGGATGGTCGGTCGGGTGTGGGGGCATTTATGGTCCCTCCCCCTGGGGACTCCGAGGCTGGGCTAGAATTCATAATTTTTTGTTTTTTTTTAAATTTTGGTGTGGAGGAATGAAGTGTGGTGTGCATGTTTAGTGTAGTGAAGTGGATAGGAGGAGGAGATGTTTGTGAGAGCTAGCTGGATTGCTCTCAGTGTAAATGAGGCACAAAGAAATTCAGTAAGAGAGGCGAAGCAAATGAAACAGGAGTTCCAGCGACTCTTTATCACATGCCTATAACCTCACCTGGGTCTAGCCCTGATCGATTGGTGCCTACAATCTCCCCACGAAGATGGGAAGAAGCTTAAGTTGTCCTATTTCCATATTTACTTTTATCCAACCTAGATTTGAACATGTTAATGTTCTTCGCTCGCACCACCTCCTCCTCCAAGTTGTTCCAAGTCTCTATACTTCTATTTGGGAAGCTGAATTTCTTGTGTCCTTACGACATCTGCCCTTCCTCAGTTTAAACTCGTGTCCTCTTGTCCTTCCATCATCCCTCATGAATAGATTTTCCCTATCTACTCGTTCCAAACTTTTTACTCCCTTGAACATCATTATTAAGTCGCCTCGTTCCCTTCTCTCTTTCAAGGTAGGCAGTTGTAGTGTCTTAAGTCTTTCCTCATATATCAACTCCTTCAATCTTGGGATCATCTTCGTTACTATCCTTTGGACTTTCTGTAATTTGTTTATGTGTTGTGACGCCTCCCGGCGTTAGCAGAATGGTTGCGTGGGGCATTGCAGCTCGCTAGCGCTCGCCAGGATGGGGGGATGGGCTACAGTTGTCCTAGAATGATCTGCTTTATTTAATTAGTGTCGTGTTGCCACATACAGTCTAGAAATGGTCTTTGTTTTGGTCTGTGACCGCGCCTTGTATTTTATATTCGCTATAATATAAATGTTGCTTGTGTGGGAGGCGAGCGAGAGAGGGTGAGGGAGTACACCTGGCAGCGGGGTGAGCTATGACGCGGCTCGCTTGGGCGCTGACGGCGTTGGCGGCCGGGTGGTCAACTAGTCCCTTCCCATCGCGGCCTCGTGTTCTTTACCAGCTCAGAGCTTGCCTGACACGCGTATCGCCTACACCCTTTGCAATTCTGTCCCCCATACTCGCCACTTTGCATACTATTTCTCTCTCTCGACTTCTCCTTTCTCATTCTCTAATCTTTATTAAACTCAACATCCCTTCTGGTTTCAGCATAGACGTTCACCGTCGACCAGTCGTATTGTACGCGAAGCTCTCAGATATTTCCAAGTATTAGGTTAAGGAGTTATTATGCTTTATTGAGGTTAGAGAGACGGACTTTTCCGTATGTGTCCTCTCTCGGGAAGGTTGTAGACCGGTATATGTCTCCCTGGCAAGGTGTTGAGTGATTCTGCTTGGTTATCTAAAGCTAGACTAGGGGTAGGGTTACTGTGTCGTTGTCTCCGATGTGTGCAGTGTTAGCTAAGCCCTGCACGACATCGACAGGTACTGTGGGAGCCTAAGTTGTCTTCGGGTGGGTTTACTTTGCGAGCACAGCGCTGTGGTGTGAGAGGGCCATAGCCTATCCCTCACAACATAGTGCTGCCTCTTTGTGTTGACTTCTGAGGGATCGCCAGGATAGAACTAGGTACTAGAGACCTAGATTTATCAAGAGAGCATCCCCGTCATATAACGTAATCTTCTTTATACCACCTTCGGACAACGTTAGGCTACGAGCCGCATGCTCACCCATTGTTGCCCTGCCTTGATACCCCAGCTAGACTTTATTAACTGAGCAGACACTGGTTAGAGATAAGCCCCCATTATTATATGTATGCAACATTATTATTCACTGCACTTTTGAGCCGAGGTTGTTGTTGAGTTGCACAACCCTAGTAGGCTGTTGCGTTGTGTCACGAAGCATTTCTTTAGTTGTCGAGCATTACTACCTTTGCGCAGTCTTTATTATTCGCCTGCCTATTATTACTATATGTCCTAGTATTTATTGTGACCCGTATTCTGCATTATAATTGTTCAAGATTCTTTACGAACATCTTCCCAGCATCAGACTTATTTCAGAAGTTTCCAGTTGATGTTGCAGGACTAGCATTGCACTTTCTTTAATACAGGAGTGCCAGTTATTTGAGTGTCTACCGTAACGTTAATTAATCACTTTAACTATCTTTTCTTTGTGTAACCTAATCGAGTAATCTTTTACTGTTTGAGAATAGGCTGTTTCATCGAGCGTCAGCCTAGTGTGTGTGCACCAGTTACCGAGTCATAGGATACCTCGTTGTCCAGGCACGACTCAGGGCGGTAATGGTGTTTTATTTTCCAGTGTTTAAGGCAGGGGTTGGATCTAGTGTTACCGTTGTTGCATTTTGCCATTATCTAGTCCAATGTTGAAGAGCCCTGTGTCTTTGAGAACCTGGATCGTAACAAATGGCGACCTAGCTCAGGATCTTGTGAACTAAGAGATAATTGCAGGATTGTTGTGGTCATTTGTTTTATTGAGGAATATAGTGGGCACGTTAATTTTTTTTGGCAAAGTAGTATAGCACTTGAGAGTCTTCAGACATTTTTGGCAAGTGAATAGTGCTACAAAAGAGTTTGGGGTACTTCTTTTCTGAATATTGTGGTGAGAAATTTTTGTGAGCATCATGTCTTATACCGGGTCAGAGGAGAATGGAGACACAGTACGTAATGTCGAAACTGAGGAACAGCAGCATGATGAAAGGGTTAATCGGGTGAACTGTGAGGAGGATGCTAGGATATTTTTGCAATGGCCTGTTACTGCCGAGCGGTTGGAGGGTATGGATCAGTACGGTCTTCAATGCCTGGCCACAGCTATCGGTCATGCGGTTACTAGCAGCATGACCAAGGATAACTTGATAACGTGTGTACTGGGCAGGGTGACTGGTGAGCGAGATGGGTTGAGTGCTCAGAGCCCTTCGGCCATGCTTCCCTACACTCGACTCCCAGCCATCCCAGTAGTTTGCCGACCCCGGGTACGCTTCCACAGGTGGGTGGTGACTGGCAGGGTGGGTTGCCCCTGGGGGGACCACCGGTAATTTCAAACATTGTAGCACCTTCACCTCCTCAAGGGTTATCTCCAGAATTATTGCTTCAGCTCGAATTAGCTAAGATCGAAGAGAGAAAGGCTATCAGGGCAGGTGAGCAGCAAATAGAATTAGCCAAGATAGAAGAGAGAGCCAAGCTAGCAAAAATCCAAGCTGATTTAGAGTCGACTAGGTACTGTGCCGACATGGACGTAGAGACAACGGGACAGCGACTTGGGGCTGGTAACCGTGTTCATGAGCAGTCTCTCTCGCACTTATTGAAACTGGTTTCGGTGTTTGATGAGAGTGGTGTTACAGAATTTTTCGCACGCTTTGAGAAGAAGTGCCAGGAACACCAGTGGCCAGAGAATAAATGGGCAGCACTTGTATCCTCTAGATTAATAGGCAAGGGTCTTAAAGCCTACGATGCGTTGCCTATAGAGTCTTGTATTATCTATGAGGAACTCAAGGAGGCTGTCCTGAGAGCATACGAACTACAACCAGAGACGTACAGGTTGAAGTTCCGGGGTGTTACCAAGGGTCGGGAGAGCACCTTTTTGGAGCATGCCCGGGAGCTGTCCGATGCTTATGGGAATTGGCTGAGGTCGGAGAAAGCTACTACGTTTGACGACATTAAACAGTTGGTGCTTTTAGAGCAGTTTTTCAAATGCACGGGCGGCGACCTGACGTTAAACCTTAAAGAAAAGCAACCAAAAACTCTACAGGAGGCAGCTGAGATGGCTGACCTCCGGCTATCACTAATTCGTGGGTGCGGGTCTGCCCAGCGTAGTGAGGCAGGTAACAAGGGTTGTGATGCCCCACCCCACCCGAGTTAGTGATATACCTTATGCAAACAAGTACAAGAGCCATGATACCAAGACTGACCACAAGACTAGCACCGTCTCATTTAAGAAGGGGCCGGGCCCTTCCCAGTACCAAGGGAAGCCCAAAGGGGAGTTGGAGTGTTATCATTGTCATAAAAAGGGGCACTTTGCAAGAGTCTGTCCTAGCAAACCACCTACAGCAGCTGTGTCTTTGGCCTGCAACATTGGTGTGTCTCCGAAGTCATCTGAGTTTGCCCGGGGCAGTTCGTCAGAGGCTGAGGCACAGCCAATGCAGAAGCACCTGGGAGGCTCGAACCCTGCTCAGGATGTTTTTTGCGACCATAGAGGGCGGGGTTGCGTGATGTGGGCGGGACGCAAGCATGGAGTAGAGGTCTTGCGTGATACAGGTGCTTCCCAGACTCTGATGAAAAACTTGACTGGCTACCCTATAAACGCGGCTCGGGTGGTGGTGGTGCAGGGTATTAATGCAACTCGGTCATACCCGCTGGTGCGGTTGGAGTTGGAGGTGGATGGTGTGGCACGTGAATTGGATGTCGGGATTGTGGAGAAACTGCCAGTGGAGGGCGTCGACCTTCTTCTCGGCAACGACTTTGCAATGCCCGCTTCTGAGGTTCTACCCTTAGTAGTTGCCGAGAGGCCGGCCGACGTGAGTAGGGAAGAGCAAGAGTGGGTCGAGCGGTGCCAGACACAACCCCTGGCGTGTGTTGTCACCCGAGCTCGGGCAGCTAAAGTGTCACAGCCTAGTCCTCCGTCTTCAGACCAGCGGAGGAACGATCCACAGGAGGAGGCTAAAGCTGGAGTTGGTTTTAAGAGTTTTGACTCGGCGGCTCTCATGGGTGATTCAGTATTAGCACCATTACTTAATTCTGGAGTAGCCCCTGGGCCTGTCATCGAGATTGACGAGGCTGGGCATGACGAGTCTCCACGACAGCAACGTTATGTACATCGAGAGAGACAGAGGGAGCAGCCCAGTATCGGGGAAGGTCATGCATTGCTCCGGGAGCAGTTAGATCGCTTGGCACCCTCAGATATACGTCGGTTGCAACTAGAGGACCCTGAGCTCCAAACGTGTGCTAATGGAGCTGTAGAGCTCGACGAGGACGGCGATGCACAGCCAGGAGATTTTTTTTATTTAGAAGGCATCCTCTATAGGCGTTTTCAAGACCCTAAACGTAGTTGGCAAGAGGGGTCCAGAGTAGTGGACCAGTTGGTGGTGCCACGGGAGTGCAGGGATAGCCTACTGATGTTGGCGCATGACATACCACTGGCAGGACATCTAGGGGTGAGAAAAACGGTGGCGGCTTTAGAAAAATTGTTTTGGTGGCCGGGGTTGAAGGGGCAGGTGGTAACCTGGATAGCAAGGTGTCATACGTGCCAGAGGGTTGGAAAACCTAACCAAACAATTCCGAGAGCCCCGTTGCACCCTATTCCTGTCAGTGGACCGCCCTTCAGTAAGGTCATCATTGATATGGTCGGACCCCTACCCCCTACTAGTGCCGGTAATAAATTTCTAGTAACTATCATGGATGTGGCCACTCGTTATCCTGATGCATATCCAATGAGAAATGGCACGGCGAAAACTGTTGTCCGGAACCTGCTCTGGTATTGCTCGCGGTATGGTTACCCGCAAGAGGTGCAATCGGACCAAGGTTCTAGTGTTACATCTAATCTGTTCAAACAAACTATGGTTCAGCATGGCATCAGCACTGTTGTCTCTTCTGCATATCACCCGGAGAGTCAAGGGGTGTTGGAGAGGTGGCATGCCACGCTGAAAAGCATGCTTCGATGTTACTGCGCAGAGAATGGAAAGGATTGGGACCTTGGTCTGCCGTATGTTTTGTTCGCGGCAAGAGAAGTACCTGTAGAGAGTCTCGGTTTCAGTCCGAATGAGCTTGTTTTTGGGCATCAGGTGAGGGGTCCTCTCCACATGGTGAAGGAGATGTGGGAGGGCACTAGGCATATTGTTCTGCGAGATAAGTTGCAACCTCTTGTTCCTGAGCGACAAGAGGAGTTGTTTACTAGGCTGTGGCAGTCCGTCCGCATGTTTGTTGCTTCTCCAGGCCTGATGTACGGGGTAGAATCCGACATGGAGGCTGGAGACAGTGCAAGGCTCGAGTTGGTTCCCTATCGTGTGAATCCTGCTCGACACCCTGTTGTGAAGGCGGAGCTGGACGGCGTGTGGAGAGGGGGTCTGAGGGATGAGGGATATCGTGAGTGGTCGTTGCCAGTGGCTTTGCAACCTGAGTTTGGTGGCAGAGTCCGTGTGTATGTTGATTGCAAGAATGTGGAAGCATTATCCCTGACAGACGCCTATCCATTGCCCGGAGTTGACGACACCATGGACCGCTTCGGGGCTGCCTCGCTCGTCACGAGGGTGGAACTGGTGAAGGGTTGTTGGCGGGCCCCGTTGCCGGAAAGAGTGAAGAGAAGTGCCAGTCTTGCGATGAACTGGACAGTTTATCAGTGTCAGGTGTTGTTGTGCTGCCGGAGCACAAGTTGGATGTGTGGCATGCTAAGGGCACTGATAATGTTTTGGCTTTGTTTGCGGGAGAGCCCTCGCTGCTCAGTCAGTGTCTGTCGTGGGTGGAGGATCCGGGGTAGGCTACCACAGTATGTTGGTATAGCCTCCTGTCTTGGCTCGCGGTGTACTTTTGCGCTGGTGCTTGTTGGCTCGCGTGTGTAGCGTCAGCGTAGGGTCGCAGGGCAGGAGTTGTTGGCTTTGATTAGAATAAAGTTAGGCTACATTTATAGTAGCCACCAAAAACAACATTAAAATAAATTATGAAAAATTAAATAAAAACTCTTTCTTTTAGATAATTAATTTTAAGATAATATTGTAGCTGAGTACTGAGTGCAGATGATTTTCCCTCAGTAGGCTGTGCATCTTAAAGCTCGCTCTGGGAGCACGATGTTATGAATTAATGTATTATATTTAGGAAGGGTGATAAGATTTGTTTATATATAAATGTTGTTGTATTTTTTTTTGAGGAGACTGAGCTTGCATTCCATGAGTGGCAGAGTGGTTAGGAGTGGCAGATTCTAGCGACATTCTGCCTGTTCAGATATGGGCTCATGGTTGAGTGTCCCATATCTTGGGGGGGGGGTGACGCCTCCCGGCGTTAGCAGAATGGTTGCGTGGGGCATTGCAGCTCGCTAGCGCTCGCCAGGATGGGGGGATGGCTACAGTTGTCCTAGAATGATCTGCTATATTTCATTAGTGTCGTGTTGCCACAGACAGTCTAGAAATGGTCTTTGTTTTGGTCTGTGACCGCGCCTTGTATTTTATATTCGCTATAATATAAATGTTGCTTGTGTGGGAGGCGAGCGAGAGAGGGTGAGGGAGTACACCTGGCAGCGGGGTGAGCTATGACGCGGCTCGCTTGGGCGCTGACGGCGTTGGCGGCCGGGTGGTCAACTAGTCCCTTCCCATCGCGGCCTCGTGTTCTTTACCAGCTCAGAGCTTGCCTGACACGCGTATCGCCTACACCTTTGCAATTCTGTCCCCCATACTCGCCACTTTGCATACTATTTCTCTCTCTCGACTTCTCCTTTCTCATTCTCTAATCTTTATTAAACTCAACATCCCTTCTGGTTTCAGCATAGACGTTCACCGTCGACCAGTCGTATTGTACGCGAAGCTCTCAGATATTTCCATGTATTAGGTTAAGGAGGTATTATGCTTTATTGAGGTTAGAGAGACGGACTTTTCCGTATGTGTCCTCTCTCGGGAAGGTTGTAGACCGGTATATGTCTCCCTGGCAAGGTGTTGAGTGATTCTGCTTGGTTATCTAAAGCTAGACTAGGGGTAGGGTTACTGTGTCGTTGTCTCCGATGTGTGCAGTGTTAGCTAAGCCCTGCACGACATCGACAGGTACTGTGGGAGCCTAAGTTGTCTTCGGGTGGGTTTACTTTGCGAGCACAGCGCTGTGGTGTGAGAGGGCCATAGCCTATCCCTCACAACATAGTGCTGCCTCTTTGTGTTGACTTCTGAGGGATCGCCAGGATAGAACTAGGTACTAGAGACCTAGATTTATCAAGAGAGCTCCCCGTCATATAACGTAATCTTCATTATACCACCTTCGGACAACATTAGGCTACGAGCCGCATGCTCACCCATTGTTGCCCTGCCTTGATACCCCAGCTAGACTTTATTAACTGAGCAGACACTGGTTAGAGATAAGCCCCCATTATTATATGTATGCAACATTATTATTCACTGCACTTTTGAGCCGAGGCTGTTGTTGAGTTGCACAACCCTAGTAGGCTGTTGCGTTGTGTCACGAAGCATTTCTTTAGTTGTCGAGCATTACTACCTTTGCGCAGTCTTTATTATTCGCCTGCTATTATTACTATATGTCCTAGTATTTATTGTGACCCGTATTCTGCATTATAATTGTTCAAGATTCTTTACGAACATCTTCCCAGCATCAGACTTTTTTCAGAAGTTTCCAGTTGATGTTGCAGGACTAGCATTGCACTTTCTTTAATACAGGAGTGCCAGTTATTTGAGTGTCTACCGTAACGTTAATTAATCACGTTAACTATCTTTTCTTTGTGTAACCTAATCGAGTAGTCTTTTACTGTTTGAGAATAGGCTGTTTCATCGAGCGTCAGCCTAGTGTGTGTGCACCAGTTACCGAGTCATAGGATACCTCGTTGTCCAGGCACGACTCAGGGCGGTAATGGTGTTTTGTTTTCCAGTGTTTAAGGCAGGGGTTGAAATCTAGTGTTACCGTTGTTGCATTTTGCCATTATCTAGTCCATTGTTGAAGAGCCCTGTGTCTTTGAGAACCTGGATCGTAACAAATGGCGACCTAGCTCAGGATCTTGTGAACTAAGAGATAATTGCAGGATTGTTGTGGTCATTTGTTTTATTGAGGAATATAGTGGGCACGTTAATTTTTTTTTGGCAAAGTAGTATAGCGAGAGTCTTCAGACATTTTTGGCAAGTGAATAGTGCTACATAAGAGTTTGGGGTACTTCTTTCTGAATATTGTGGTGAGAAATTTTTGTGAGCATCATGTCTTATACCGGGTCAGAGGAGAATGGAGACACAGTACGTAATGTCGAAACTGAGGAACAGCAGCATGAAAGGGTTAATCGGGTGAACTGTGAGGAGGATGCTAGGATATTTTTGCAATGGCCTGTTACTGCCGAGCGGTTGGAGGGTATGGATCGGTACGGTCTTCAATGCCTGGCCCCAGCTATCGGTCATGCGGTTACTAGCAGCATGACCAAGGATAACTTGATAACGTGTGTACTGGGCAGGGTGACTGGTGAGCGAGATGGGTTGAGTGCTCAGAGCCCTTCGGCCATGCTTCCCCTACACTCGACTCCCAGCCATCCCAGTAGTTTGCCGACCCCGGGTACGCTTCCACAGGTGGGTGGTAACTGGCAGGGTGGGTTGCCCCTGGGGGGACCACCGGTAATTTCAAACATTGTAGCATCTTCACCTCCTCAAGGGTTATCTCCAGAATTATTGCTTCAGCTCGAATTAGCTATGATCGAAGAGAGAAAGGCTATCAGGGCAGGTGAGCAGCAAATAGAATTAGCCAAGATAGAAGAGAGAGCCAAGCTAGCAAAAATCCAAGCTGATTTAGAGTCGACTAGGTACTGTGCCGACATGGACGTAGAGAAGTCGCGAGTAGAGACAACGGGACAGCGACTTGGGGCTGGTAACCGTGTTCATGAGCAGTCTCTCTCGTACTTATTGAAACTGGTTCCGGTGTTTGATGAGAGTGGTGTTACAGAATTTTTCGCACGCTTTGAGAAGAAGTTCCAGGAACACCAGTGGCCAGAGAATAAATGGGCAGCACTTGTATCCTCTAGATTAATAGGCAAGGGTCTTAAAGCCTACGATGCGTTGCCTATAGAGTCTTGTATTATCTATGAGGAACTCAAGGAGGCTGTCCTGAGAGCATACGAACTACAACCAGAGACGTACAGGTTGAAGTTCCGGGGTGTTACCAAGGGTCGGGAGAGCACCTTTTTTGGAGCATGCCCGGGAGCTGTCCGATGCTTTTGGGAATTGGCTGAGGTCGGAGAAAGCTACTACGTTTGACGACATTAAACAGTTGGTGCTTTTAGAGCAGTTTTTCAAATGCACGGGCGGCGACCTGACGTTAAACCTTAAAGAAAAGCAACCAAAAACTCTACAGGAGGCAGCTGAGATGGCTGACCTCCGGCTATCACTAATTCGTGGGTGCGGGTCTGCCCAGCGTAGTGAGGCAGGTAACAAGGGGCGTGACGCCCCACCCCCCCGAGTTAGTGATATACCTTATGCAAACAAGTACAAGAGCCATGATACCAAGACTGACCACAAGACTAGCACCGTCCCATTTAAGAAGGGGCCGGGACCTTCCCAGTACCAAGGGAAGCCCAAAGGGGAGTTGGAGTGTTATCATTGTCATAAAAAGGGGCACTTTGCAAGAGTCTGTCCTAGCAAACCACCTACAGCAGCTGTGTCTTTGGCCTGCAACATTGGTGTGTCTCCGAAGTCATCTGAGTTTGCCCGGGGCAGTTCGTCAGAGGCTGAGGCACAGCCAATGCAGAAGCACCTGGGAGGCTCGAACCCTGCTCAGGATGTTTTTTTGCGACCATAGAGGGCGGGGTTGCGTGATGTGGGCGGGGCGCAAGCATGGAGTAGAGGTCTTGCGTGATACAGGTGCTTCCCAGACTCTGATGAAAAACTTGACTGGCTACCCTATAAACGCGGCTCGGGTGGTGGTGGTGCAGGGTATTAATGCAACTCGGTCATACCCGCTGGTGCGGTTGGAGTTGGAGGTGGATGGTGTGGCACGTGAATTGGATGTCGGGATTGTGGAGAAACTGCCAGTGGAGGGCGTCGACCTTCTTCTCGGCAACGACTTTGCAATGCCCGCTTCTGAGGTTCTACCCTTAGTCGTTGCCGAGAGGCCGGCCGACGTGAGTAGGGAAGAGCAAGAGTGGGTCGAGCGGTGCCAGACACAACCCATGGCGTGTGTTGTCACCCGAGCTCGGGCAGCTAAAGTGTCACAGCCCAGTCCTCCGTCTTCAGACCAGCGGAGGAACGATCCACAGGAGGAGTCTAAAGCTGGAGTTGGTTTTAAGAGTTTTGACTCGGCGGCTCTCCTGGGTGATTCAGAATTAGCACCATTACTTAATTCTGGAGTAGCCCCTGGGCCTGTCATCGAGAGTGACGAGGCTGGGCATGACGAGTCTCCACGACAGCAACGTTATGTACATCGAGAGAGACAGAGGGAGCAGCCCAGTATCGGGGAAGGTCATGCATTGCTCCGGGAGCAGTTAGATCGCTTGGCACCCTCAGATATACGTCGGTTGCAACTAGAGGACCCTGAGCTCCAAACGTGTGCTAATGGAGCTGTAGAGCTCGACGAGGACGGCGATGCACAGCCAGGAGATTGTTTTTATTTAGAAGGCATCCTCTATAGGCGTTTTCAAGACCCTAAACGTATTTGGCAAGAGGGGTCCGGAGTAGTGGACCAGTTGGTGGTGCCACGGGAGTGCAGGGATAGCCTACTGAGGTTGGCGCATGACATACCACTGGCAGGACATCTAGGGGTGAGAAAAACGGTGGCGGCTTTAGAAAAATTGTTTTGGTGGCCGGGGTTGAAGGGGCAGGTGGTAACCTGGATAGCAAGGTGTCATACGTGCCAGAGGGTTGGAAAACCTAACCAAACAATTCCGAGAGCCCCGTTGTACCCTATTCCTGTCAGTGGACCGCCCTTCAGTAAGGTCATCATTGATATGGTCGGACCCCTACCCCCTACTAGTGCCGGTAATAAATTTCTATTAACTATCATGGATGTGGCCACTCGTTATCCTGATGCATATCCAATGAGAAATGGCACGGCGAAAACTGTTGTCCGGAACCTGCTCTGGTATTGCTCGCGGTATGGTTACCCGCAAGAGGTGCAATCGGACCAAGGTTCTAGTGTTACATCTAATCTGTTCAAACAAACTATGATTCAGCATGGCATCAGCACTGTCGTCTCTTCTGCGTATCACCCGGAGAGTCAAGGGGTGTTGGAGAGGTGGCATGCTACGCTGAAAAGCATGCTTCGATGTTACTGCGCAGAGAATGGAAAGGATTGGGACCTTGGTCTGCCGTATGTTTTGTTCGCGGCAAGAGAAGTACCTGTAGAGAGTCTCGGTTTCAGTCCGAATGAGCTTGTTTTTGGGCATCAGGTGAGGGGTCCTCTCCACATGGTGAAGGAGATGTGGGAGGGCACTAGGCATATTGTTCTGCGAGATAAGTTGCAACCTCTTGTTCCTGAGCGACAAGAGGAGTTGTTTACTAGGCTGTGGCAGTCCGTCCGCATGTTTGTTGCTTCTCCAGGCCTGATGTACGGGGTAGAATCCGACATGGAGGCTGGAGACAGTGCAAGGCTCGAATTGGTTCCCTACCGTGTGAATCCTGCTCGACAGCCTGTTGTGAAGGCGGAGCTGGACGGCGTGTGGAGAGGGGGTCTGAGGGATGAGGGATATCGTGAGTGGTCGTTGCCAGTGGCTTTGCAACCTGAGTTTGGTGGCAGAGTCCGTGTGTATGTTGATTGCAAGAATGTGGAAGCATTATCCCTGACAGACGCCTATCCATTGCCCGGACTTGACGACACCATGGACCGCTTCGGGGCTGCCTCGCTCGTCACGTGGGTGGAACTGGTGAAGGGTTGTTGGCGGGCCCCGTTGCCGGAAAGAGCGAAGAGAAGTGCCAGTCTTGCGATGAACTGGACAGTTTATCAGTGTCAGGTGTTGTTGTGCTGCCGGAGCACAAGTTGGATGTGTGGCATGCTAAGGGCACTGATAATGTTTTGGCTTTGTTTGCGGGAGAGCCCTCGCTGCTCAGTCAGTGTCTGTCGTGGGTGGAGGATCCGGGGTAGGCTACCACAGTATGTTGGTATAGCCTCCTGTCTTGGCTCGCGGTGTATTTTTGCGCTGGTGCTTGTTGGCTCGCGTGTGTAGCGTCAGCGTAGGGTCACAGGGCAGGAGTTGTTGGCTTTGATTAGAAGAAAGTTAGGCTACATCTATAGTAGCCGCCAAAAACAACATTAAAATAAATTATGAAAAATTAAATAAAAACTCTTTCTTTTAGATAATTAATTTTAAGATAATATTGTAGCTGAGTACTGAGTGCAGATGATTTTCCCTCAGTAGGCTGTGCTTCTTAAAGCTCGCTCTGGGAGCACGATGTTATGAATTAATGTATTATATTTAGGAAGGGTGGTAAGATTTTTTTATATATAAATGTTGTTGTATTTTTGTTTGAGGAGACTGAGCTTGCATTCCATGAGTGGCAGAGTGGTTAGGAGTGGCAGATTCTAGCGACATTCTGCCTGTTCATATATGGGCTCATGGTTGAGTGTCCCATATCTTGGGGGGGGTGTGACGCCTCCCGGCGTTAGCAGAATGGTTGCGTGGGGCATTGCAGCTCGCTAGCGCTCCCCAGGATGGGGGGATGGCTACAGTTGTCCTAAAATGATCTGCTATATTTCATTAGTGTCGTGTTGCCACAGACAGTCTAGAAATGGTCTTTGTTTTGGTCTGTGACCGCGCCTTGTATTTTATATTCGCTATAATATAAATGTTGCTTGTGTGGGAGGCGAGCGAGAGAGGGTGAGGGAGTACACCTGGCAGCGGGGTGAGCTATGACGCGGCTCGCTTGGGCGCTGACGGCGTTGGCGGCCGGGTGGTCAACTAGTCCCTTCCCATCGCGGCCTCGTGTTCTTTACCAGCTCAGAGCTTGCCTGACACGCGTATCGCCTACACCCTTTGCAATTCTGTCCCCCATACTCGCCACTTTGCATACTATTTCTCTCTCTCGACTTCTCCTTTCTCATTCTCTAATCTTTATTAAACTCAACATCCCTTCTGGTTTCAGCATAGACGTTCACCGTCGACCAGTCGTATTGTACGCGAAGCTCTCAGATATTTCCATGTATTAGGTTAAGGAGGTATTATGCTTTATTGAGGTTAGAGAGAAAGACTTTTCCGTATGTGTCCTCTCTCGGGAAGGTTGTAGACCGGTATATGTCTCCCTGGCAAGGTGTTGAGTGATTCTGCTTGGTTATCTAAAGCTAGACTAGGTGTAGGGTTACTGTTTCGTTGTCTCCGATGTGTGCAGTGTTAGCTAAGCCCTGCACGACATCGACAGGTACTGTGGGAGCCTAAGTTGTCTTCGGGTGGGTTTACTTTGCTAGCACAGCGCTGTGGTGTGAGAGGGCCATAGCCTATCCCTCACAACATAGTGCTGCCTCTTTGTGTTGACTTCTGAGGGATCGCCAGGATAGAACTAGGTACTAGAGACCTAGATTTATCAAGAGAGCATCCCCGTCATATAACGTAATCTTCATTATACTACCTTCGGACAACGTTAGGCTACGAGCCGCATGCTCACCCATTGTTGCCCTGCCTTGATACCCCAGCTAGACTTTATTAACTGAGCAGACACTGGTTAGAGATAAGCCCCCATTATTATATGTATGCAACATTATTATTCACTGCACTTTTGAGCCGAGGTTGTTGTTGAGTTGCACAACCCTAGTAGGCTGTTGCGTTGTGTCACGAAGCATTTCTTTAGTTGTCGAGCATTACTACCTTTGCGCAGTCTTTATTATTCGCCTGCCTATTATTACTATATGTCCTAGTATTTATTGTGACCCGTATTCTGCATTATAATTGTTCAAGATTCTTTACGAACATCTTCCCAGCATCAGACTTATTTCAGAAGTTTCCAGTTGATGTTGCAGGACTAGCATTGCACTTTCTTTAATACAGGAGTGCCAGTTATTTGAGTATCTACCGTAACGTTAATTAATCACGTTAACTATCTTTTCTTTGTATAACCTAATCGAGTAATCTTTTACTGTTAGAGAATAGGCTGTTTCATCGAGCGTCAGCCTAGTGTGTGTGCACCAGTTACCGAGTCATAGGATACCTCGTTGTCCAGGCACGACTCAGGGCGGTAATGGTGTTTTGTTTTCCAGTGTTTAAGGCAGGGGTTGGATCTAGTGTTACCGTTGTTGCATTTTGCCATTATCTAGTCCAATGTTGAAGAGCCCTGTGTCTGAGAACCTGGATCGTAACAGTGTTTTTTCAAATGTGGTGACCATATCACTGCTGCATATTCTAATCATGGTCTTATCATAGTCATTATCAGTTTTCTTAAAATTTCTTCGTCCAAATAGTTAAATGCCACTCTCATATTGGTTATTATTCCAAATGCTCCTTTAATGATCATGTTAATATGCTTCTCCGGCGATAGATCATCTTGTATTATCACTCTAAGGTCCTTCTCATGCCTTGTTTTGCCGATTTTTTCAATTCCTAATTTGTACTCCCAGCTTGGCCTTATCTGACTTGTTCCCACTTCCAAAACATGACACTTTTCTGCATTGAAACTCATTTTCCAGGTTTGGCTCCATCTGTGCAACTTATCTAGGTCCTTTTGAAGATCCTGACAACTTTCTATACAGGTGATATTCTTCATGATTTTAGCGTCATCCGCGAACATGTTCATATGACTATTCAAATTTTCTGGCATGTCATTTACATAAAGTAGGAACATTATCGGACCCAACACTGATCCCTGTGGTACTCCGCTCGTCACACTCCTCCACTGGGAATATTCATCTCGTATTGTGGTCTTCATTTCTCTTCCTATTAAAAAGTTTTCCATCCATTTTAACATCCTACCATGTACACCTCCAACAACCTGCAATTTCCACAATAACCTTTTGTGAGGCACCCTGTCAAAGGCCTTTTTCAGGTCCAGGTAAACACAGTCAACCCATCCCTCTCTCTCCTGTGTAACATCTACCTCTCTGCTATAAAAGCTTAATACATTAGATACACAAGATCTCCCTTCCCTGAATCCAATCTGTTTCTCACTAAGCACCCCCTGTCCCTCTATGAAGTGTGTCCACTTTTTCTTATAATTTTCTCATAAATTTTGCAAACAATGCTGGCGAGGGACACCGGTCTGTAGTTAAGCGGATTTTCTCTGTCTCCTCCTTTGTAAATAGGTACTATGTTAGCTCTCTTCCATTCCACTGGAAGGTCTCCTTCATTCAGTGAAGATTTGATGATGTCATAGAATGGTTCCAGTAGCTCTTCCGCACATTCTTTGAGGATCCATCCAGCCACTCCATCTGGTCCCATTGATTTCCTCACGTCCAAATCCTGCATCAATCTCAGCACTTCACTTTTTGTCACTTTCATTTCAGGCATCTGTGATGTTCTCATTTCTCTATCAGGTTCTATAAACTCCTCATCTTTTACAAACACTGACTGAAGCTTTTCATTCATAACTTCACACAAATCTTTATCTTTCTCATAGCTGTTCGTTCCAACTCTTAGTCTGACAATACCTTCTTTTGTTTTTATTTTTCCATTTACAAATCTATAAAATAGTTTTTGCTCGTTTTTGCACTGCTCTACAATATTCCTTTCGCATTTATATTGTTCCTCGCGTCGTATCTTTACGTATGCATCTCTTTTCTCCTTGTACTTATTCCAGTTATTTTCACTATGTCTCTTCCGTGCTATATTCCAGGCTCAGTTTTTTCTATCCTGTGCTTTACTACATCTTATATTGAACAATTCGTTTTCCTTCTTTACCCCTGGTGAGAACCTTGGAACATATTTGTGTATCCCTTCTTCATATACTTTCAAGAAAAGTCTATATTTGTCTTGAACCATTTCCAGGCTTTCTAGTTCCTTCCAAAGTGTAGGTGGAGGTATGTGCTCTCCCGAGTGCCCTTCTAGTTATAATTGTACTGCCTCTAGATCGAGATATGATCGAAACTACTCATTAATCCGCACAGGGTGTGGTTACTTTAGCTAGCGTCGTGCTAAATTAACACGTCCACCAACACATACTCACAGAGAACATTGATATTGAAGGTGTGGTTGAGTTCCGTCCTAGAGTTGAAGGCGGTGACGGAGTAGCTGCCAGCGTCCTGTCTGTGTAGGGTGGTGAGGTGGAGTCTGCCCCCCCTACTGCCCTCTGGATCCACCCCCTCCACCCGCTGAGGTCCACGCCACCATCTGTACCTGTGGAGGGAGTAATATGTAGGGTGGTGAGGTGGAGTCTGCCCCCCCTACTGCCCTGTGGATCCACCCCCTCCACCCGCTGAGGTCCACGCCACCATCTGTACCTGTGGAGGGAGTAATATGTAGGGTGGTGAGGTGGAGTCTGCCCCCTCTACTGCCCTCTGGATCCACCCCCTCCACCCGCTGAGGTCCACGCCACCATCTGTACCTGTGGAGGCAATACATACATTTGTTCTGCAATATGAGGAAGGTATACTTGAAAGCTCTGTTATAGATTTACTTTATCCAAACTCTCTACCTGGACATAGGCTTATAGCCTGAACCTGCGATTATTCAACACAATGAAGTCAGGATGTCTTTTTTCAATGACGAGTAAGGCATTGTGACAGATGAGTTTTTGCAACTGACTCACTTATAGTCTTGCCTTCACAAAACCTATGACACCTGGCTGCCTCCGCCCGGCTTGGTGAATTTTTTGTATTTCTTAACCTGACAAGCGCGATATAGACGTAGGTGCTAGGGTAGTTATTTGTGCATTTCTAGCCCTGGATTCTGACAGAATTCGTTATATTTACAATATAAACCATTATTTGTTTTCGGTATGCTTTTATTTTACATATATGATGTATATATGAACCTTCAAGAGTGCTAAAATAAGTGGGAAAAGCATTTGGGTGGTGAAAAACAAAGATATTGGCCACCCGGTCATAATCTCGGGCGAGAGAGAGAGACAGGCAGCCTTCCCCTCTCGCTGTCTGGGAGTCAACTGAGGAGAGCGGGGCGGTGTGTGCCGGTGTCTGGGTGTTGCATAACGATCTTTTATGCAACCCACTTGTGCTACATTATCGCGGGAGAGAAAAATAACCGATAAATGATGATAATAAGAGGAAAAATAGGTGATAATTGAGGAGGGAGGGAGGGGGGAATAAGGTGGGGAAGGAGGGGAGGGGTGGGTGAGATTTACATGGATGAGTACTGGAGGGGAATTATCTCACCTAGAGACAAATTCCTTTGTTTTGATAGGCCCTTTTTTTTTATGGAAGGCTTTTTTTATGGTCCTGCTTCCGTGAGGCCTATCGCGTTCCCTATAGGAAGCCTTCCGTGAGGCCTATCGCGCTTGCCGGGTTAAAGGCGCATCACTTCTATTTTGCTTTCACTTCTTATAGGCTCAGACAACATTATCTCTCACACCACCCATTGAGCTTTTCACTCACTAGGTACTGCTCCAATAGCATATATTTAATATGGAAAAGGTCAAACAATGTGATTCTGTTGGTAACAGCAGGGATTTTTGTCATGGTGAGTTGTAATAGTTGGAATATAGACAAAAACAAACACAAAATATATAAAAATTTACTGAAACTAAGTACAGCACAAATTCCATCCCTTATATATGATTGTATTCTTTGACACATCGGGATTTCAATTCTGGACATCACACCAAATTATATATATATATATATATATATATAAATATATATATATATATATATATATATATATATTATAATATATATATATATATTATATATATATATATACCAGTATATATATATATATTTATATATTATAGGTATATATTTATATATTATATATATATATATATATATATATATTATATATATATATATACTGTATATATATATTATATATATATATATAGGAGGAGGCTTTAGGCACCAGCCGAACAAGGCGGTACTCCCGGGGAGTACTAGGTGGTTGATAAGGCCAGCTGGAATTCCTGTATCACCACCTGGCCTCCCAAGCTGATCCTTTCTGTGTCTCATCAATATCAAGGGCAATCCCAGCCTGCCCTCCAAAACACCCTCTCCTCCTGTCAATACATTTAACTACAAACACCTTACATACTACACTACCTTTCTTACCCCAAAATGACGAATATACAACCAGCCTCGTAGTACCCAGGAGGGGGGGAGGGGGACCATAAATGCCTCCATCTGCCTGACCCCTGGCAACGACTCCCTAAAATGCCCTGGACCACTATCTTCTACTCTTTCTATTAACTTCTGCAACATTCGTGGCCTCTCCTCTAACTTCCACTCTGTAGAACACCACCTCTCCTCTCCCAACCCTGACCTTCTCTTTCTCACCGAAACTCAGGTGTCTGGTACTACTGACAGACAATCCTCTATATCCTGTTACTATATATATCCTCAGTTTCAAGCCAAAGGTGGATGTTGCGTATATGTGCGCAACAATCTTGCTTTCTCTCGTGTTCCCAACTTTGACTCTTCTGAATTTTCAACTCTCTGGCTAAAGCTTTCTTGTCACTCTCAAACTAAATATTTCTGCGCTGTTTATCTCTCCCCTAACTCTACTGACTATCCAAAATTCTTGGACTATGCAACTTCCAAAGTGGAACAAATTCTATCCATCTCTCCCATCGCAGAGATCTCCATCTTAATAAAGTTGAACGTTCACCACCGCCAATGGCTCTCCTCTCATACTTCTGACCAGCCTGGTGAACAAGCCTACGTCTTTTCTATCCTAAGTGACCTAGAGCAGTTAGTTCAGCAACAAACCTGTATCCCGGATCGCTTTGGATATCGGCCACACATTCTTCACTTGTTTCTAATTTCTAACCCTTCTTCTTATACTATCAATCTTTTCTCTCCTTTGGGCTTCTCCGTCACCGGTCCTATCTCTTAAATACGGCCCCCCGATCCTCTTAACCGGCGGCGCTTGTGGCACTTTGGCGCTGCTGACTAGGAGGCTCTTCCGGCAGTACTTCTTTGATTTCCCATGGAATGACTTTTACTTCCATGGCCAGGGACCCTCGGAGAGTTTTGAACGCATTACCGAGGTAATACTCTCGGGCATGGAAGCATACTTTTAATTTTCTTTCTATCAGGCTAATGCAAAAAAAGCTTAGTTTACTCACACTTGTTTTACTGCTGTCCGCAACAAGGAGGAAGCATTCAATCAGTACCGACACCTTAAAACTCAAGAATCTCATTCTTCCTATGTTTCTGACCGGAATCAAGCCAAAAACCTCTTCAATATTGTTTTCTTCCTCGTCTTTCCCTCCCCGTTTCCACTCTGATGGCACAACCTTTACTTTTTCCTCTGACAAATTTGAACTCTTCTCTCAAACTGTCACTAAAAACTCTACCTTGGATGATTCCAGTGCTATTCCTCTGTCTCCACCCCCCCCCCCCCACCCCCCCCCGCTCTCCTACTTATGCCTAATATCATAATCTCTTCTAAAGATGTACTTTCTACACTTTCTGGGCTTAATACTAAGAAGGCGTACGGTCCGAACGGTGTTTCACTTGTTATACTCAAAAACTGTGCTTCCGTGCTGACTCCCTGCCCAGGCAAACTCTTTCGTCTCTGTCTCTCCTCTAACGTCTTCCCTTCTTGCTGGAAGTTCGCTCTCATTCTACCTGTCCCAAAGAAGGGTGACCGCTCTCAACCCTCCAACTATCGTCCAATTGCTCTCATCTCTTGTATCTCTAAAGTTTTTTAAGCAATTCTTGCTTCCAAATTTCTTAAGCATTTTTCTTCTCATAATCAACTCTCAGATCATCAGTATGGTTTCATTATGGATCGCTCTACTGGTGATCTTCTTTCATATCTTACTAACTCTTGGTCATCCTCATTTTGGGACTTCGGTGAGACCTTTTCTATTGCGCTAGAGCCAGTGGTTCTTAACCTGGGGGGCACGCCCCCCTAGGGGGGCGTTTGACAATGCTAGGGGGGCATGGGATAATCAAAGTTCAAAATAGGGCTAGGCCATTCAAATGCATACAGGGTAATCGCAAAGATATATATAAATAAAAAACTTTGATAGGAAAAATTCACAACCGTCATTCCGAGCAACCACATGTAGTGTTGACATAAAACCATTAATCAAATTCACATCCGTCATTCCGAGCAACCACATGTATCTTGCGTCATAAGCATCCATATGGAGTGGATAAAAAAAAAAAAAAAAATCTAGGCACCAGAGGCAAGGGGAGGGGGAGGGGCATCATTAATACAGTCCTGACCAAAGGGGGGCGCGGTGCTAAAAAGGTTAAGAACCACTGCTGCTAGACATATCAAAGGCCTTCATAGAGTCTGGCACAAATCTTTAATTTCTAAACTACCTCCTTAGGTTTAAATCCCTCCATATGTGCCTTTGTCTCTAATTTCCTTTCCGACCGTTCCATAGCTGCTGTTGAGGATGGCCATCACTCACTTCCTCATCCTATCAACTCCAGTGTTCCTCAGAGCTCTGTCCTATCTTCCATTTTCTTTCTAATTTTAATAAATTATCTCCTCAACTGTACCTCCAGTCCCATCCATTCATACGCAGACGACTCTACCTTACACTACTAGATTAGTTTTCCAGAACACCCCAGCCAGCAATCCCTCAAAATTAAACGTAATGATCTTCTGATCTAACTACTATTTCCAATTGGGGCAGAGAAAACCTGGTTGCCTTTAATGCTTCCAAAACTCAATTTCTCCATCTATCTACCCGTCCTGAACTTCCAGAGGACTATCCTATATCTTTCAACAAAACAAAAATTAATCCTTCATCTTCTCTCAATATTCTCGATGTCTCTTTTTCTTCTGCTCTCACTTGGAAGGACCATATTACCAGTCTTGCTAAGGCAGCTTCTCAAAAGCTGGGGGTGCTCAATCGCCTCAAGTTTTTGTTTACCCCTGTACAGCTTCTTGCTGTGTACAGGGACATAGTGCGTTCTTGTATTAAGTATTGTTCACATGTGTGGGGTGCATCCTCTCACACCGCACTCCTAGACAAAGTAGAAATTAAGGCCTTTCGTATCATTAACTCCCGTCCTCTCACCAACTCTCTGCAATATCTCTCTTTTCGCAGGAATGTTGCATCTCTCTCGCTATTCTATCGCTACTACAATAATCAATGTTCCTCAGAGCTCTCCCAGTGTATACCACCTCCTCTACGTAGGGCACGTGGTACCCGTCTTGTAAACACAATTCCACCCCTATTCTGTGCAAGTTTCCAACCCAAGAGTGAAACGTTATGCAAAAACAATGTTCTAGTTTTAGCCTATGGTCTAAGTGGAATGAAACCAAGCATGGCGTCCCTTATAGTTATCATGTGTGCAAGAACAAATATAACACTAAAGAACAGAACACTGACTCATAAATACAAGAGATTAACCAGGTGCCTAGAAATAATAGATACGAAGTTTGTCACTGACAGGATTATCCACATACGCATAGACATGAATATAACCATAGAGAAGGACCCACAAATCAAGGACACTATGCTGATAGAAATGACTATCACTCATCAAATGGTACTAGAGAAAGAACACAACTATTGTATTCCACACAAAGAGGGTGCTACAATTGTGGCGAGTTTAATCACAGACAAGCTGCCAACTGTAGATACGACTATATATTAAGGTGCTCTTAATATAACAAACTAGGTCACAAAAGCCGATTATGTAATCATTATAACAAATAGGAACTAGGCCTTGAAGAAACTTCCGGAGGAACTTTACCAAAACACATGGATCACTTAACCATACAATATTTTAATGCTCCGCCACTCTTAGCAAATGTTGATGAAATAATATTGAAGATCAATGATCGAAACTTGGACATTCTCTGTGTTAGTGAAAAATGGCTAGGTTCCTAGGTTCGAATCCCTGGACTGCCACATGTATTTGTTGATTTCATTAATTGAGTTTAGGAGTAAAGTCGGTTGGTGGAGGGAACATAATAATATCCCAGAAATATTTGTAAATATTAATGGCTATAGTATATCCCGAAATTATAATGATAGGGGAGGAGGTGTGTGTATATATGTAAGAGATCATTTACGAACTAGTAAAATCATTATGAATGTAGATCAACACAGTGGAGTAGAGGATATTTGGCTAAGCGTACACATTCGAAAGTTACCTACAATTATCATTAGTTGTATGTATCGTCATCCCAAAGCTCCTGTATCGTAATTTTATTATGTCCAAGAAGTGTTAAAGTCTGTTTGTCTACGTAAACAATAATTTGTTTCTTTTAGGAGACTTAAACGATGACCTGTGTTTGAGTAAAAACAAGATTAATCAAATTATCACTACCAATCATCTCCATCAGCTTATATTATTCAGAAACCCACAGTTGCCCTCTGACCCCTGACTAGTGCGGACGTCCCCAGTGACCGCTAGTGAACCTGTTTACCCTTAGTGAGGTCCTAGTGAACTTTCTTAGTGATGGCTGTTGTTGATGAGTCTGCTGTCTCCTCCCATACTCTCCAGCTTTGTCTTGCTTTGCAAGAAAGACTGGAGAGTGTGGAGCAGGAGATTCAGTGTCTCAAAGATGAAAATTTGGCCTTGAGACTAGCTATGGCGGAGAAGAAGTGTGAGGCTACCGGAAGTGTTCCCAGGGACCGTGAAGCCCCTTGGAAAGTGGTGTCGACCAGTGCAACGGCCTGCAAGCTGAAAAGGCAGCCACTTAAGACCCACAACAACTTCAGCACCTTGGCTGATGAGAGTGATGGCGAGGAAGTGGCGATCATCGAGGCAGTGAGAGGGGAGGGGGGGAAGTCTGCTGCTGTTGCTGCTACAACTCCTGCTACACGCCGACAACGGAAAAAAGCTAAGTTCATTGTCGGTGATTCAATGGTTAGGTACCTTGACGGGGCATCTAACACTCATGTTAGTAATGTTGTCAGCCTACCTGGAGCCGGAGTCGGGAGGGTGGCAGAGAAGATGGATGGTGTCCTAGAAGTGGGTGGGGAGGACCCCATCATCTTCATCAACGCGGGATCCAATGACATATGGAGATGCAGGACTGAGGAGTTGCTGACCAAGTACCAGGAAATGCTGGAGAGGATCAAGGAGAAGGGTGGATTTCCTGTGGTACACAGTATCCTGCCAAGAAGAGGGGTACGGAAGGAATGGTCCTCCAGGGCTATTGGTGTAAATAGCCGGCTGGAGAAGTATTGCAAGGCAAAGTCAATACCATTCCTAGATAACTGGATCCACTTCTATGGTAAGGATGAACTGTATGCCCAGGATGGAGTACATCTTTCTCGACTAGGAGTTTCGACCTTGGCCAGCTCACTGGACAAGATTGTTGCGGGGTTTCGTTAAAAAAACCTGGGTGTGTAAGTAAAATACTGTCTCCATATGGAGCAGGTACTTCATGTGACAAACCAGTGAGTAAAATATAAATAATCAGTCAAGATAGTGCGAATATAGTGATGTGTAATAGTAGTATCGATAACACTACACATGTAACTGATAGTAAAGATGAGATTACTGATAGAGTAGAATTTCCGTCTAGAGCTAGTAGTTCAACAGGAAATAATAAGTTAGCTAAAAACAATAGAACATTAGTTGCAAATAAAAGTAATAGGTTGAGGGTATATTATACAAATTGTAGGAGTTTATGTAATAAAATGAACGAACTTAGAGCACTCGTTAGCACAGAAAATATAGACATAATAGCGCTAACTGAAACGTGGATTAATACAGAATCTAGGCATTTTTTAGCAGAATTTGATATTCCAGGATATAGTTTGTTTAAATATGACCGAACAAGTAGGAGGGGCGGGGGTATAGCAGTGTTTGTCAGGAGTACATTAAAAAGCTGTATTAAATCAGGTATTAGACTAAATAATGATAATGAAAGTGTTTGGGTAGAGGTTAACGAAGGTAGTGAGACCATAGTTATTGGAGTTATAAATAGACCGCCTAATATGAGTAGAAATGGCGGAACATCGTTATGGGAGGAAATTAAAATAGCATCAAGGTTTAGCAATGTGTGCATTATGGGGGATTTTAATTTTCCGAACATTGATTGGCAGCACCAAATAGGCGACTCCGATTCAGTAGAGTTTATTGAGGTAGTACAAGATAGTGTTTTATTTCAATTCATAGAAACGCCGACTAGAGGTATTAATATTCTTGATTTAGTTTTCAGTAACAATGAACATATGATAATGATGTAGAGATTGGTGACCACCTAGGAAATAGCGATCATAAATCTATTTATTTTAATATACAATGGACAGGGAATGCCAAAGAGAATACGACACTTATCCCAGATTTCAGAAAAGCCGATTATGGTGGGCTAAGAAGTGACTTAAGGGTGGACCATATTGTTAAGCAATTAAGTCAGGATATGCCAGAGTTAAACTTGCCACCTACATATAACCAGTTTATTGCTTCACTCCACAATGCTCAAAATAAATATATCCCTAAAAGAAAATTTAGATCGCCGCAGAACCAACCAAAATGGATGACTAATAAGCTAATAGATCTTATAGGAAAAAAGAAAGAAATATATAGAAAAAGAAAGAAAGGCGAAAATCATCTACATATATACTATCAGACTCTATCAAGACACGTCAAAAAGGAAATCAGGAAAGCAAAAAGAAATTATGAAATAAGGATAGCCAGTGACTCAAAAAATAACCCTAAAGCTTTTTACCAACTATATAAATCTAAAGTTAGAGATGTAATAGGCCCCCTAAAACTTCAATAGGAGAAATAACAGAAAATGATTTAGAAATGTGCAGTACATTAAATAGTCAGTTTCTTTCCGTTTTCACTAATGAAAATTTGGCACAGATTCCAGAAGTCAATATGGTATATAGTGATAGTATAGAAAATATGTTAAGTACAGTTAGTATAAGTAGAAATGATGTGCTTAAGGAAATTGACAGACTGAAACCTCAAAAATCGCCTGGTCCTGACGAGGTATATGCTAGAGTATTAAAAGAATGCAGAGATGAGTTTATAGCCCATTAGCATTTTTATTTAACAAGTCTTAGAAACAGGTTTAGTTCCAGAAGCTTGGAAGCTTGCAAATATAGTTCCGATCTTCAAAAAAGGTGATAAATCGATAGCATCCAATTACCGTCCCATTAGTCTCACATCAATCATAGGAAAGTTGCTAGAGTCTATTATTGCTAGGAAAATTAGAAGCCACTTAGAAATTTAACTTAATAAATTCTTCTCAGCATGGATTCACTCAGGGACGTTCTTGCCTTACTAATTTGCTTAGCTTTTTCTCAGAGGTATATGAAGCAGTAGATAGTGACAAGTCATATGATATTATTTATTTAGATTTCAGTAAAGCTTTCGACAGAGTCCCTCATGAGAGATTGATGAGAAAGGTTGAGGCACATGGAATAGGAGGATCGTTGTTGGGATGGATTAGGTCATGGCTAATTGGTAGGAAACAGAGAGTCAGCATAAATGGTACCAAGTCAGAGTGGGGAGCAGTCAAAAGTGGTGTCCCCAGGGATCGGTATTAGGTCCCCTGTTGTTTCTTATATACATAAATGACCTAGATTTAGGAATAACTAGTAGGATAAGTAAATTCGCAGACGATACTAAAATGGGGAGATCAATTGATTCAGATAGCGATATAGAGTGCCTCCAAAGGGATCTAGATACCTTACATGAATGGTCAGTAAATTGGCAGATGAAGTTTAACATTGACAAATGCAAGGTATTAAAGATAGGGAAGATGCATACAAATGTTAAATATAAACTAGCTAATTTAGAATTAGAAAATTCAGACTGTGAGAAAGATCTAGGTGTGTTTGTTAGCAATGATTTGAAGCCTAGAAAACAGTGTATAAGCGTTCGTAATAAGGCAAACAGGATTCTCGGGTTCATCTCTAGGAGTGTGAGTAACAGAACTGCTGATGTTATCTTAAAACTTTACTTGTCATTAGTGAGACCCCATATGGATTATGCTGTCCAATTTTGGTGTCCTTATTACAGAATGGACATAGATTCATTGGAGAGAGTACAGCGTAGAATGACAAAAATTATCCATAATATTAGAAATCTTTCGTATGAAGAAAGGTTGAAGAAATTAGGTTTACATTCGTTAGAGAGACGCAGAGTTAGAGGGGATATGATAGAGGTGTTCAAGCAGGTTAGTGGGATTAACAAAGGGGACATGACAAATGTACTAAAGCTCAGTGATAGCGAAAGAACTCGTACCAATGGTTTCAAATTAGATAAATTTCGTTTCAGAAAAGATATAGGCAAATATTGGTTTGGTAACAGAGTTGTAGATGGGTGAAATAGACTACCAAGTGCTATAGTGGGGTCTAAAACGGTAGGGAGGTTTAAGATAAAATTGGATAAGCATATGGACGAGAAGGGTTGGGTGTGAAGGGGGATCAGCTGGGTTGGGCCAATCAGCACTCTGCATACCCCCATAATCCTGCGTTAATCTCTAACCGTTTTGGTAAGATGATCCTCAGGGTATTAGAGTGTTGAGCCTATAATTGGGCTTTGTAATTGAACTGGGGTTGTGTGGGACAGGGATCTGCCTTGCTTAGGCCAATCGGCTTTCTGCAGACTCCCATTTTCTTATGTTCTTAAGAATCACTTCTCATTCTAGCACCCTATTAGACGTCATAATTACTAACAATCTTAATACAGTACACTATGCAGATGTTGTATCACATTCAATTGGAGATCACGAACAAATTATGGTGGTAGTATATATATATATATATATATATATATATATATATATATATATATATATATATATAGTGTATATACAGTAAATATATTTTTTTTATTTTCTTCATTCCAATTACTCCCTCTCGGGCATAGGCTGAGAGCCTGTACATTCAATGTTATGAACAGTGAAAACCGTGAGGTTTCGTTCCAGTCTAGGAGGTGAAGCACTTTTAGCTAAAACCAGTTCCTACCATCTTGCCTTTGCAGGATGCATGGGGCTTAGTTGCTCACTCACGGCTCAAAGCAGCCCTATCTCTGAAGCTGCCTCGCTCCAGTGCTTCACTGCCTCATCTCCTAGACTCGGACCCTCACTCTCAGAACGCCACCTAATGACCATTGAACTCACTAGGCATTGCCCCCCTGTAGCATATTTTGAATATGAGAATATTCATACAGTGCTATTTAATCAGGTTACAATGAGGATATTTATTTGGCATTTCGGTGGGCTTTGTGTTAATGCACTGATACTAGGTACAGCACAAATTCCTTCCCAATAATATCTTCCCATTGACATATCAGGATTTGAACTGGGGTCCATTGGATTACCAGTCCAATGGCAAGACCAGTCCACCACACCTCCCCTTATATATATATACAAAGAGAGAGAGAGAGAGAGAGAGAATTGATGGATAGCTATACAGATATATATTAGCTAGACATTTAGATACAGTAGATTAGATAGAGATATTTATTGAGATAGGTAGATAAATGCATACTTATAGATAGATAGGTAGATAAAGATATAGGTGTACTTACGTAACAGGTTGTGGTTTAGCATCAGCCTCCACCATTATAACCAAGTCCTCCCCTTCCTCCACCTCCACCTCCCCTGTTGGCTCAACCAACCACTCTGGACCGTCTGTGGGAAGGAGGTACCACACATACATGTTTCACTCTTCTATCGCCATTACAAACAATCAGTGTTCTTCAGAATTCACTCAGTGTATACCCTCTCCCTTGCTGCGAGTGCGAACCCTGCTTTCAACACAGTCCAACGCCTATTATTTAAAGCTCTACAACCCAAAAATTGGAAAATGTTTTCAGTCTTTCTTCTACTCAACAAGTGAACTCTGGAACTCTCTCCCTCAATCAATCTTTCCTTCATCCTATGACTTAGACTGCTTTATACTTTGTGTATCCATGCATTTTGACTCCAACGTCCTATGAATTTGGCTCTGTCACTCTGCTGACTTTGCGGGAGGCACTCGTTACAGGCAACCTTCCTTTTGTCTGCTCCATACACAAAAAAAAAAAAAAAAAATCGAGGCAATGTTATACATTTCAAATAAATGCTATATATAATACCTACCTACCTATATAAAAAAAAAAAAAAAAAAAAAAAAAAACAGGGTCCGGGGGTAGAGGTAAGGCTGGAATGTGCATCAGTGATATTACATTTTGTGTTCTGTAATGCACACATAATATTTACAGTGCGGCCTTACCATAATGAAAGTGTTAGCAGTATAGTATTTGTCGGTAGATGTTACTTATATTACTGTACACACACATACACACACACAGTGTAGCCTTATGTTATTGTATGGGATGGCAGTACACTATTTCTGGCGTGTTACCCCCGTGGATTATATGAGTCATGTTCCGCTCTCCTGTAATATACTGGAGCCACCTGTTACTTATATGTCTGTACACACACACACATACACAAACACACACACACACACACAACCACACACACTCAAACGCACACACACACAGGCACATTCACCCTCTCTCTCAAATTAAAGAGTTCTACTAGTCTATGAGGTAAGTTGTTCACCTTGCGTAAAAACTTCTCTGGACCAGCGTAAATAGTTCTTAGACAAAGCAGAATAACAAGAAGGTTAGTAGTGTTTTTTAAATACTTTGTTATAAATAGTTTTCTTTCTGCAATATATTTTTTATTTTATATATCGTTTAGAATATTACCTAGTTATGTATTGAAAGATCTTGCACGTTTAATATATGTGCAAGAACTTACAATGCATAACTTGGCAATATGCTACACAATACATAAAATACAAATATATTGCAGAAAGAAAAATATTTATAACAAAGTAACTATAAAACACTACTGAAATGACGGGGCTGCTACAGCCTCCCTAAGACCAACACCAGAATTTCCAGTATCCAGGACAGCCAGAGAAACCGAAGAAGACAACAACAGGAGAAGTGGAGAGAAGATAGAAGCCAACTAGCTTCCCATACTTTAATCCATACCAGCTTAAATGAGTTTACCCCTTCTTCCGGATATGCCCATGCTCTAAATTACAGAGAACTAGGCCAGTCTCCCCTAGAAAGGAGTTCAAGCCGGGCCACTCACAGGAGCCCCAGCTCCTCCAATGGCAGAGGCCGAGACAAAAACTCACGGCCTATCAACAGCTCCAGCCTGACTTGCAATACAGTGAGGCCCTGTTTATGCAAGTTAAGCACAAAGAACCTGGCCAATATCGCTACAAATGGGAATCTCAGGACCCCCCATGCAGTACCTCTCGGAACAACTGGGAATAGTGCAGACACAGTGAATACTACAAAAGATTTGGCCGACAGAGTAAGAAAAAACAAATTACCAGATGATCAGACAAACATCCATTACATCACCACAAGGCCCTCTAGAAATACGGGACCAATATTAAAAGATCAAGAATCTCCATATGTATAAACCTATAACTACCATGTATTTTTAGATTAAGAATTACCTTCAATATAACCAAAACAACGATATCCGCATGTCCTTTTTAAATTTAATTACCACAAGTTGAACACGCAAAATAACCTGAACATAAACTGAAGGAAAGTAAGCAACAATACCCTCTACTATTCTCTCCTGGTAAAGCCAGAAGGGAATTCATATAAGGTATTACCGCCTCACCGACGCCCCAGCCAAACACGTCTGTCATTCACTTCCGGTAAAGCTAGAAGAGGGTACAACGCAAATTGTTATCAAGTTATCCAGTCTATACTTTCTTGTGAATAATCTATTTATATACGTTATTCAGGTCATGTAAATTCTTTCCACCCTATCTAGGAATTCCGATTGTGTTTCAGTGATCACTTTAACTTATTAATCAATCTTAAATATAGATTCGTTGTCTATATCAGCAATACATATATTGTAATCTTGTATGAATTAGAATACAACGCTATTCCGTTCTGTGTTCTTATAGGAACCTGTTAATTTATTCAGAACTCCTTGTATGCCATATTCGGTATTCCCTTAGTGCAACTTCGTCGTGTACGCCATTCTATATAGCTATATTTATCAAGCTATTTGTTCACGCTCATTTTATATCGCGTTCTTTAACCTACTTGGTTAATTTATTTCCATCTGATACTAGATTGTAATCTATCTATATTTATCATTCAGTATAATTATTTGTGAATCTGAATTCCTCGACCCGTGAGATTTAACTTCATTTATTTGTTGAAGTTTATTTTCGTACCTGAGTTGTGTGATTATTCACAATAACCTGCTTAGATAATTTAAATAACAATTAAATTATCTCCCTCCCTTTTCAAAAATAAATTGCTTTACCTACAGTAAGTCCCTAATTTAACATTGCATTAAAACAAAAAAGTCATTTACCCCCCACCGCAGTCTAGCTGATAGACAATCTAGACCTACCTGTGCTCAACTCACCTGAGTGCGGTATTCTTTTGTTTGTCACCCACGCACCCTACCCGCGCGGCTGAACAATAAGTCAGAAGTCTTCGTGCCAGAGTCAAAATACTTGACCCGCGGTTGAACTAAATCTTACCACGCCTCTTGTATCTTTGTCATAATACTTCGCGTTAGATACTCGACTCTCATAAATATAATTATCAAGGATTGATTCTATGTATATATGTATCTGTGTACCTTTGCATATTCCCACTTCATTATGTCTATGTTTTAATAATCAGTAATGTTTCATTAGAGAGCCCATTGATCTCTATTACCACTGCTTCTACTTACTCACTATTACCTATAGTAGTTGAGTATTGTATATATTCCTATGCCACTGAATAAAGAAGAGTGTAAATTATCCTGTGTGTTCATTGTGTTTATGGTTGCTGTGACGTTAACCACTCCGTTAGAACCGCATGGCTTGTCCTACAGTGACTCGCTAGGATCGCCAGGGCAGTGGATGGGGCTACAGTTTATGTATTAGAGTGTGCATTATTTCATATGAAAGCTTATGTCATGGGCAGTCCAGAAAGGCTCTTTGTTTTCACCCATATCAAGGCTTTATATATTTAATTGTAAAGTATATGTTTTATCATTAACTAGTAATGATGGGATCTGGGAGAGAGAGAGAGAGTAGAACAGAGTGAGAGGGAGCGCGCAGTGTTTTTGTCCCGCTCGATGACGTCACGGCTGGCTGCCTCGTGGGGGTTGGTTGAGAGAGGTCCTTACCATGCTGAGCTCACTTGCTAGTGGCTAGAGGACTTGTATCCGCTTTTTTCCCACGCGCCTCGAGCTAGTGGGAGTATATATACAGTTCCACGCCACTCTCTCCCTCAGATCTGGTTTCTAGAACGCACCCATCTTTTTCCCTTGCTATCTGTCCCCGCTTCGCACCTGAGAATCTTTTCCTCTGCCTATCTCTCTCATTTTCCATATCTTTCACCACCTTTTTATTAACATTATATCCCCTCTGGTTAACTCTGCAAAATCAGCTTCATGCTGGCCAGTTGTATTGTGCGTTAAGGTCTGATATAACCCATGTATGTTAGTTGTTATGATAAGTGGATCACGAAGCATTGGTTGGCTTTCATATTGCCGCTTCCTTTAATTATTAGTGTTCTGCTGGATTAGATAATGCTAGACTAGGAGTCCGATATTATAAGGTATTGTTTCCTATGAGTGCTGGCTTTAGTTAAAAGCTGCACGACATACCTGAGAACTGGAGTTGATTGAGTAAATTCTAGTCTGTGTGCCATTGAGAGTAGAGCAAGCACGAATGAGGGCTTTTTGCCTATACCATTCTGCACTGTTCTAGTCTCGATTGTTTGTCTTTGAGGTACGCCAGGAGAACGCTTAATACTTCGGTATTAAGGTTTCTCAAGAGAGCTACCCTTCCCTATAACGTAATATTTGACGCACAGACTTGAGATTTGCACTAGGCTATGCGGCATGCCATGCGCACCAGTATCTCGTATCATTGACTCTAGCTAGACTTTGTCAGTCACAGTAGACATTAAGTATATTAACCAATTACTCTTTTTATGTATACCCGTTTATGATTACACAAGCATTTCGCAGCCTAGTTTGATGTATTGAGACACAAACGACTTAGGCTCTTTTTGTTGATAGGAATACTGCATTGTCGTGGCGATTATTATTATTGTTGTAGTGTTTAGGATATTCTTGGCTCCGACGGCATTATATATTCTGCCTTTTTGTGTGCATAGCCTGCACGAGCATTGTTCCGCTGCCTGCCTTTTTGGGTTCCATTTCCGATACGAGCATCTTTATAGCATCTAACATTTAAAGAAGATTCCTTGTTAGTGTTGAAGGACTTTAGTGCTCTTTCATGCAGGAGTGCCTGACATTTATTGATTAAAGTAACGTAAGCTGTAACTTCTCTTACCACCTTACTTTGCATACCATAACCAAGCACCTTCGGTTATAGGTAGTAATAGGCTGTTTTCACATAACATTAAGCCTAGAGTAGACGCACATTTATTGAGAGTTTGATAGCCTATTATTGCATATAGAACTCTGTAGAGTATTTGTGTTCTTTGTTCACTGGGAATATACATCAGAGGTTGGATCTAGCGCTTTCCGTTGTAGCATTTATGCCATTACTAGTCCAATGAATAAGAGCCCTGATATATTTGAACCCCAGTCGTAACAAATGGCGACCTTACCTAGGATTTGGTGAACCTACATTTATTAGCAGGGAACATTTGTTGTTTTGGGGAATATTTTGCGGGGATCAGCAAGAATATTTTTTTTTTTGCAACATAGTATAGCCCTTGAGTATTTCCGAGAATTTTTGTGTGTATATCGAGGTATAAGAGTTTGGGGTGCTTCTTTTCTGAATATTGTGGTGGGAAATTTTTGTGAGCATCATGTCTTATACCGGATCAGAGGAGAATGGAGACACAGTACGTAATGTCGAAACTGAGGAACAGCAGCATGATGAAAGGGTTAATCGGGTGAACTGTGAGGAGGATGCTAGGATATTTTTGCAATGGCCTGTTACTGCCGAGCGGTTGGAGGGTATGGATCGGTACGGTCTTCAATGCCTGGCCACAGCTATCGGTCATGCGGTTACTAGCAGCATGACCCAGGATAACTTGATAATGTGTGTACTGGGCAGGGTGACTGGTGAGCGAGATGGGTTGAGTGCTCAGAGCCCTTCGGCCATGCTTCCCCTACACTCGACTCCCAGCCATCCCAGTAGTTTGCCGACCCCGGTACGCTTCCGCAGTTGGGTGGTGACTGGCAGGGTGGGTTACCCCTGGGGGGACCACCGGTAATTTCAAACATTGTAGCACCTTCACCTCCTCATGGGTTATCTCCAGAATTATTGCTTCAGCTCGAATTAGCTAAGATCGAAGAGAGAAAGGCTATCAGGGCAGGTGAGCTCCAGCAGCAAATAGAATTAGCCAAGATAGAAGAGAGAAAAACTATCAGTCAAGCAAAAATCCAAGCTGAGTCGACTAGGTACTGTGCCGACATGGACGTAGAGAAGTCGCGAGTAGAGACAACGGGACAGCGACTTGGGGCTGGTAACCGTGTTCATGAGCAGTCTCTCTCGCACTTATTGAAACTGGTTCCGGTGTTTGATGAGAGTGGTGTAACAGAATTTTTCACACGCTTTGAGAAGAAGTGCCAGGAACACCAGTGGCCAGAGAATAAATGGGCAGCACTTGTATCCTCTAGATTAATAGGCAAGGGTCTTAAAGCCTACGATGCGTTACCTTTGGAGTTATGTATTGTGTACGAGGATCTCAAGGAGGCTGTCCTGAGGGCTTATGAACTGAAACCAGAAACATACCGTTTGAAGTTCTGGGGTGTAACTAAGGGAAGAGATAGCACCTTTTTGGAACACGCCCGGGACTTGTCCGATGCTATGGGGAACTGGCTCCGATCTGAGAAGGTCACAACATTTGATGAAATTAAGCAGTTAATGATGTTGGAGCAGTTCTTTAAGAGCACGGGCGGTGATCTAACTTTGAACTTGAAGGAGAAAAATCCAAGAACTCTAGTCGAAGCAGCAGAAATGGCTGATCGACGGCTGTCGTTGATTCGGGGTTGTGGGTCCTCACAGAAGTACGATGTAAGTGCTAAGGACCGTTATCCTCCCCCTCCCCGTAACAATGACACATTTAAACAGAAGAGCCATGAAACTAAAACTGAATCCAAACCTTACACCACACCGTATGTGAAAAGTCAGGGGCCTTTTACATCACAGTATAAGCCGAAACCGAAATTTATGTGTTTTAGTTGCCACCAGGAGGGTCATAAGGCAAATGAGTGCCCTAGTCGACCTCCTCCGGCAGCCGTGTCTTTTGCTCACGGCATTGGAGTGTTCAAGAGGACATCGGAGTTTGTTAGAGGCATTTCTTCCGAGGTAAATACACTGCCAGTGCAGAAGGATCCGGAAGGCTTATTCCCTGTCCGTGATGCCTTTAGTGACCAGAGGGGACTCGGTTGTGTGGAGTGGGAGGGTAGAAGACATGAGGTGAGAATTTTGCGTGACACTGGGGCATCGCAAACACTGTTGAGAAATTTCACTGGTAAACCTGTCAATACAGCGCGGGTTGTTGTGGTTCAGGGAGTTAATGCAACAAGGTCATACCCGCTTGTAAGAATGAAGGTGGAAGTTGATGGTGTGACTCGGGACCTGGATGTAGGAATTGTGGAGAAGTTACCTGTTGGGGGCGTCGACCTCCTTCTCGGCAACGACTTTGCGGGACCTACTTCTGAGGCTCCATCCTTGGTCGTTGCCGAGAAGCCGGCCGACGTGAGTAGGGAGGAGCAGGAGTGGGTTGAGAAGTGTCCGGTGCAGCCTACGGCGTGTGTTGTCACCGGAGATCCTGCATCCAGGGAGTCACATTCTGGTCAACAATCTTTAGATCAGCGGAGGAAGGGTACCGAGAAGGGGTTGGAAGTTGATGCGGTTGAGAGTTTAGTATCAACGGCCCTTCTCGGGGACTCAGTATTAGGACCAAATATCGAGTCTGAAGAAGACCCAGTAACTGTTGTGGAAAGGCAGAGGATGGGCTTAAAAAGACGAAAGAGTTGAAGGAGGACAGTGATGCACAGTCGGGAGTTGTAGCAACAAGGTACCCTGACGCGTACCCTATGAGAAATGGGTCGGCGAAGACGGTGGTCCGAAGCTTGCTAGTGTATTTTTCCCGGTATGGTTACCCGCAGGGGATTCAGTCAGTCCAGGGACCCAACTTCACTTCTAGCCTCTTTGTTCAAGCAATGCCGCAGCATTGGATTGTTGGGGTGGTGTCATCTGCGTATCATCCGGAGAGCCAGGGTGTGTTAGAGCGATGGCACTCAGCCTTGAAATCTGTGCTTCGTTGTTGTTGCTTTGAGAGTGGGAGGGATTGGGATCTTGGCCTGCCATGTGTTTTGTTTGCTGTGTGGGAGGTACCTGGGGAGAGTTTGGGATTCAGCCCTAATGAGCTCGTCTTTGGACACCGTGTCAGAGGGCCTCTCCATATGGTTGAAGAAGTATGGGAGGGCGCAGAAAAACCTTGTTCTATGCTCAAGTGTGTCCTCAACAGTCGAGAACGGATGTTGCGCAGTCTGGAGTTGGCTGGCCGTAATTTTACTAGCTCTCAGGCCCTCAGGAAGGACAGGTACGACCTCAAGGTTGAACTCAGGGAGTTTCACGTGGGTCAGGGGGTGTTGATTCTACTGCCCCTTGTAGGTCACCCCTTATCCGCGAAGTACGCTGGTCCTTATAGGGTGGTGGAGGAGCTATCAGACCTGGATTACTTGGTAGCCACTCCAGACAGACGGAAGCGCAATCAGTTATGTCATGTTAATCCCATGAAGGAGTATGGGAGGCACCCCCCTGAGCCTCTCACTGTGCCTGTGATGACGTTTAGCAGTCAAGGTGGAGAAGGAGAACGGGACAGTCAAGCTCAGGTGGAGGATAACTGGAAGGATAAGAAGTTCAAATGGGCGCCTGAGTGTGAGAAGGTGTTTAGAGAAGTAAACCACCTGTTGTGCACTCACCCGATCCTCAGGGCCCCTGACTTTAGCCTACCTTTCCAACTAGCAACGGAGGCTAGTGGTGTGGGAGCTGGTGCCGTCCTTGTGGAAAAGGACGATGATGAGCTGGAGCATCCTGTTAGTTTCTGCTCGGTGAAGTACAATTCGGCCCAGGGGAGCTGCTCTGTTGTCGAGGAGGAGCTGCTAGCGGTTGTACTTGCTCTGAGGCATTTCGAGGTCTGTGTTCCAGCCTATGGTCCGGTCGTTGTAGTTTACCCAGATCATCACCCTCTCAAGTTCTTGGACCAGTTTCACAATCAGAATATGAGGCTGACCAGGTGGTCACTAAGGTTATTGGTATATAACCTGGACATACGCCATATTGCCGGTTGTGACACCGTGGTTGCAGATGGTCGTTCAAAGGTATATGATCCTGGGTAGATTGACACACGGGTAGCCTCCTGCTTTAGTTTGGATAGTATTTTGCGCTTGGTGCTTGTTGGCTCGCGGTTGTAGCCCAGCGTATTGGGTCGTAAAGCAGGAGTTGAGCGTTTGGTATAGAAGAAAAAACTAGGCTTGCCCCTATAGTGCAGCCGAAATAAACAAATTAAAAACATAAACAAATAAAATAAAAACTCTTTCTTTGATAGTTGAATTTTTTCAGTATGTTATAGCAGTAATTCTGAGTTGCACTCCTCTCAGAATGCTGGGCTAGAGAAACTCGCTCTTGAGGAGCATAACTACATATAATTTAACCTATTGTGTTGGGGAGGGTTATAATTTTGAAAAATGTTTTGTTGAAGAACTGTGCCAGATATTTTACTGCCGCTCCGTTAGAACCGCATGGCTTGTCCTACAGTGACTCGCTAGGATCGCCAGGGCAGTGGATGGGGCTACAGTTTATGTATTAGAGTGTGCTTTATTTCATATGAAAGCTTGTGTCATGGGCAGTCCAGAAAGGCTCTTTGTTTTCACCCATGTCAAGGCTTTATATATTTAATTGTAAAGTATATGTTTTATCATTAACTAGTAATGATGGGATCTGGGAGAGAGAGAGAGAGTAGAACAGAGTGAGAGGGAGCGCGCAGTGTTTTTGTCCCGCTCGATGACGTCACGGCTGGCTGCCTCGTGGGGGTTGGTTGAGAGAGGTCCTTACCATGCTGAGCTCCCTTGCTAGTGGCTAAACGACTTGTAACCGCTTTTTTCCCACGTGCCTCGAGCTAGTGCGAGTATATATACAGTTCCTCGCCACTCTCTCCCTCAGATCTGGTTTCTAGAACGCACCCATCTTTTTCCCTTGCTATCTGTCTCCGCTTCGCACCTGAGAATCTTTTCCTCTGCCTATCTCTCTCATTTTCCATATCTTTCACCACCTTTTTATTAACATTATATCCCCTCTGGTTAACTCTGCAAAATCAGCTTCATGCTGGCCAGTTGTATTGTGCGTTAAGGTCTGATATAACCCATGTATGTTAGTTGTTATGATAAGTGGATCACGAAGCATTGGTTGGCTTTCATATTGCCGCTTCCTTTAATTATTAGTGTTCTGCTGGATTAGATAATGCTAGACTAGGAGTCTGATATTATAAGGTATTGTTTCCTATGAGTGCTGGCTTTAGTTAAAAGCTGCACGACATACCTGAGAACTGGAGTTGATTGAGTAAATTCTAGTCTGTGTGCCATTGAGAGTAGAGCATGCACGAATGAGGGCTTTTTGCCTATACCATTCTGCACTGTTCTAGTCTCGATTGTTTGTCTTTGAGGTACGCCAGGAGAACGCTTAATACTTCGGTATTAAGGTTTCTCAAGAGAGCTACCCTTCCCTATAACGTAATATTTGACGCACAGACTTGAGATTTGCACTAGGCTATGCGGCATGCCATGCGCACCAGTATCTCGTATCATTGACTCTAGCTAGACTTTGTCAGTCACAGTTGACATTAAGTATATTAAACCAATTACTCTTTTTATGTATACCCGTTTATGATTACACAAGCATTTCGCAGCCTAGTTTGATGTATTGAGACACAAACGACTTAGGCTCTTTTTGTTGATAGGAATACTGCATTGTCGTGGCGATTATTATTATTGTTGTAGTGTTTAGGATATTCTTGGCTCCGACGGCATTATATATTCTGCCTTTTTGTGTGCATAGCCTGCACGAGCATTGTTCCGCTGCCTGCCTTTTTGGGTTCCATTTCCGATACGAGCATCTTTATAGCATCTTACATTTAAAGAAGATTCCTTGTTAGTGTTGAAGGACTTTAGTGCACTTTCTTTCATGCAGGAGTGCCTGACATTTATTGATTAAAGTAACGTAAGCTGTAACTTCTCTTACCACCTTACTTTGCATACCATAACCAAGCACATTCGGTTATAGGTAGTAATAGGCTGTTTTCACATAACATTAAGCCTAGAGTAGACGCACATTTATTGAGAGTTTGATAGCCTATTATTGCATATAGAACTCTGTAGAGTATTTGTGCTCTTTGTTCACTGGGAATATACATCAGAGGTTGGATCTAGCGCTTTCCGTTGTAGCATTTATGCCATTACTAGTCCAATGAATAAGAGCCCGGATATATTTGAACCCCAGTCGTAACATTGCCTAATTGAGTACATAATTATCAAATACACTACATTAGATGTGTCACTGTTGAGATATATTCCAAATCTAAATATCCACAACTTGGATTAATAATAGATAATACCGAAGCCAGTTGGATTACAACCCGGCATAACACAGGCGGAAGCGGTGTCTCTATGCGGCATATCAGCGTTCCTTGTGTTTCTATTGAAAAATTCACTAGTACTCAATCAACATCATCACACAATATTCACCATGGCAACCAAATCACTCGATGTTCCGGCATTTAAGCCAGAGGATTATGACAAACACCTATATGGAAATCATCAAACCTGTCCTGGACATAATGTTCGGGAACGAAGACGCATCCAAGATCCACACTGTAGTAATGAAATTAGGGAAATATGCAACTAAGGTGTCAGGGTATGTGCACAACAATATGCCTGGATTAACCTGGGCATAATTCGAGAATCACGTGAAAGTAGCTATCAACCCAGTACTTGGTCAGACCATTGCGGACCGTAAATTTCACCGCCGCTCAATGAGAATTTTGCCAGAGACAGTAGCGGATCACTTTTCAATCATTGAGCCCACAAATTACGACAATGATATGCCAGTCATAAGGCGTATTATGGCTTTAAACCCGGGAACGGGACAAAATCGCCGTCATCAACAACGTGACCACACATCCGTCGAAAATGCCTACAGCTGGTCCCATGGCACCAAGAGACAGTGACAAGGCTGAGGAATGGGCCAGAGTTCGCCCCGCCGACTGGAAACCCTTTAACCCTTCTTTAGCGGCCTATGCGGTTTATTTATATGTACCGCCCAGCGGGGTGTTTTTAGCCAAAATAGTGCTGTTTACGTGATCATTTTCATGCCTAAATAAGACCCAGAACGTAAAACAAGTATCTATGCCTGAAAGGGCATAAACAGAGCTTTCGAATGACACCATAACGATCCTTTTATGATGGCTAGTTTTCTTGCAATAACCGTGCAACGCGAGTGCAAAAAGCAGGTAATTAGCCACTTTCCCGATACAATTCCGTATATAGCGAGTGAGAGAGGGAGGAGGGAGCTGAGATTTGTGTCAGTAGATTCGCCGCGGTGGTCTGGAGCAGTCATACGCTCGCTAGTCTCCTGCCACCACTTGTCTCTCTCTCTCAGCAACATTACGTGCTGAAATTGCCACTCGACCTATGTCGAGCGCCGCCACATAGTCCAGCTTTATTAAAAAGGACTTATGTGGTGAGCCGCTTTTTAAGGGTTAATGGGCAGTGCATGTTATGGTCACTTAAAAGATCATTCACGGAACTGACCAAAAGAAGAACCCGGTCACCCAGTTGGTGGGCTCAGATCCCATGGATCAAGCCCCGACGAGTAGCTACCATGACAGAGGACGGAACTGCAGGAATGGAAGACTGCCATGAAGAAGAAGTTGAAGAAACCACACTGGTAGCAAACACTACCGGCATACTGGATTTTTAAACCGCCCCCCAAACAAATAGTCGTCAGAATGGCGGGGGCTCATGAAAGAACAAATCCAGATGGTCTTCGCATATACAGAAAAATCACACTTAATGGGGTGAAAGTTCGATTTCTCATTGATACGGGAGCTTCCAGTTCATGTCTCTTCTCCTATTTCCGACAGCACCATAAAGCTTTAAGCCCTATGCACCCTTCTTCCATAGTTCTAGTCAGTGCCAATGATGACATAATTCTAAACTTTGGACAGACTCTTCCCATATATGTTAGTACTCCTGTCCCATACCATGGAATTGATCATTCCTTCATGATTTATGATCCCAAAGAGACCAAGTACGATGGATACTTGGGGCTCGATCGGCTCACTTCCCTGAGCGCCTCCATTGATTGTGGGAACAGGACGTTAACGTTCTCCCCCCCCCCCCCTCCCCCCCCAAAAAAAAATGTCCCTAAAAAAGTCATAAAAACCCATCCTATCCCTATCACTCCAAACAGAATAGCCTCTACCCACCAACCAAGACCCAGCCAAAACCCTCGTCCCCACCCATTACCCCATCCAAACTAACCTGAATGACCAACCCATACCAATTTCCACAACTTCAACCTCCCCTCAAAAACAAAAAAATCCAACCTCGAATACCAGCCTATGATTTCAGAAGACTTGAGTAAGCCTACCCCTTGTCTCCTCCAGACCACTCAAGCTGTCACCTCCAAATCAGTGACACTTCCCCCCCCCCCCAATCATGAAAAGTGGATACCTATTGTACCCACCTTATTTGGGGATGCCATCATGACCCCTCACCTCCAGAGCCCCTTTGATAGGGACTGCCTAATCGCTCCTAGCTTCATCTCAAGTCAAATTAATTGCATTAGAATAGCAAACATCTCTAATCAACCAATTACCTTACCCAAAGGGTTAGCCATTGAGGAACTTGAACCTTACGAGGAAGAACTAGCTGTATCTGCAGACACGCCCTCCCAATCTCCTGCTCCCATACCTGATATTCCTTCCCATCTTACTCCTCACCAACAAACTGATCTAAAAACTTTAATGACCACCTATCAAGACATATTCGCTACTTCCAACCGAGACGTCGGGAAAACCAATGTACTTCACCACCCTATTCACAGTCGGGCACCCCATCAAACAACCAATCCGGAGAAAAAAACCAATTCAAAGACAAGAAGAGGAATCCCAATTAGAAGACATGCTAGCCACAGGAGTTGTAAAACATTCCACCAGCCCTTGGTCTTCTCCGGTAGCACTCGTCCGGAAAAAAGGACGGATCCACCCGGTTTTGTATTGATTATCGACAGTTGAATGACGTCACCATCAAGGACGCTACCCCACTACCCAGAATAGACGACTCAATAGATTCCTTATTAGGAGCAAAATGGTTCACCACCCTAGATCTCGAAGCAGGGTACTGGCAAGTCCCAGTCCTCTCAGAACATCAAGAGAAGACCGCTTTTTCCACAAGTCAAGGGAGATTATAATTATGAGTTTACCGTGTTGCCCTTTGGTCTATACAATGGCCCTGCCACTTTCTCCAGGTTAATGGAATCTGTCCTACAAGGATTAACCTGGGAAACATGCCTAGCATATTTGGACGACATAATAGTGTTCGGAACAACCTGGGCTGAACACCTGCAAAGATTAAAACAAGTATTCCAGAGGATCATAGATGCCAACTTAAAACTCAAACCATCCAAATGTACTCTAGCCAAAATAGAAGTTCACTTTCTAGGCCATATTGTATCAGAAAAAGGAATTGCCCCAGAACCTGACAAGCTAGATGCCATTAGCAACATAACTCCTCCCACCAATGTCAAAGGAGTAAGAGCTTTCCTCGGGTTGGCTTCCAATTATCGCAGATTTGTAAAGAATTTTGCCACTATTGCCAAACCACTTCATGATCCAACCAGAAAAGACGAACCATTTTTGTGAACAGAACAACGTCTACAAGCATTTGACACCCTAAAAAAACTACTAGTTGCGTCTCCCGTAGTGTCATTTCCAGACTACACCCAGCTCTTCCGCCTATACACGGATGTCTCACAGTTCGGAATAGGTGCCGTTCTAGGACAAACTAGAGAAGGAAAAGAACACATTATCACCTGTGCCAGCCGAACACTAAATCCAGCCGAAATAAGCTATCCATTGACAAAGAGGGAATGTCTAGGCATCATTTGGGCTTTGCAACGCTTCAAAGCTTACCTTGCAGGTGTCAAGGTCACCATCATCACTGATCACCACACCCTCCAATGGCTCCGGAAATCTGACACCAAAAACGCCTTGACAGTCAGATGGCGAGAATCATCATTAGAAGAGTTTGACTTCGAAATTGCCTATCGACCAGGAAAACTCCATACAAACGCTGACGCCTTATCAAGACTTCCAACCAACTCAACCAAAAACACCCCAACCCAAGACGCTGAAAATAACCCCTTTTAGCCATACACCATCAAGATTCCTTAGACCAAGACCAACAAGACCTACTCAAACAGTTTAAAACACAAGACAAACCAGACTGGATACCAAGAAGCATCTTCTCTCAACTCACCAGAAGAGGAGACAATTTATTCACTCCAGACGGAAAAATTGTCATAACACCCAAAGCAGCACTCTCAACCATGCAATCCATCCACATGCACAATGACATCCATCTCGCCCAAAGAAAATTAACTGCTACTTTCCAACAAGTCTATTCGACCCCTTCTCCTTATATAACAGCAAAAAGAGTTACCGAAGCTTTGCAGAGCTTGTGCATTGGGCAAAGACCGGACCCGCACAGCAGGACCTACAGGAAAGTTAGTAGCATCCAAACCATGGCAACTCCTTGCAGTAGACGTAATGAGACCCATGGAAGGAAACCAAGGCTACAAATACATCATTACTTTTATGGACACCTATTCCAAATATGTCATCGCTTGTCCAGCAAAAGAACATTCAGCCTTAGCAGTAGCAGAAGCCTTAATTCAACACGTGTTTCCTTATTTCGGATTACCAGAAGCCATCCATTCAGATAATGCCCCATGAGTTCACCAGTCACATTTGGTCCCAGTTATCACAAATGTGTGGATTTAAGATAAGCCACTCCTCCCCATACTGGCCTCAAGGTAACTCAATCTGCGAAAGGAGCCACAGAACCATTGCAAACCAAATAAGAACACGACTGCAACAAATTAACACCAAAGATTGGCCCAGCCAAGTAAAGAGAGTTCAATGGGGAATAAATACCTGCCCCAGAGAAGACGGAATATCACCCCACGAACGTGTGTTTGGAGTACCACCCTTGGTCCTACCTCTACGCCATCTATCTGCCCCGTATGAGCCCTCCTCAAACTACGACCAGTCCCTAGTTCACTTAAAGAACCACCTCCGACAACTACAATACCTCCAAGACCTACAACCTGATGAAACTGCCAAAGTAAGTCCCCACCATGTCGGCGATCTTGTCATGGTTGCTCAATTACCTGTGCCGTCTAAACTCAAACCGAGAAATCAAGGTCCTTTCGAAATTCTAACTCTACCGAATTGTTACCAGGTTACCATTAACTATTTTGGTGAGTCACGCACATACCGAAATAGATATATACGTAGGTTTCAACCCATTGATGAGAATATGATTATGCTTGCAGATCCCAGGGATAAAGACACATTGCCTGCATCAAATGACCAGAATGTAGGATCCTCAGAACCATTGACACCTCCACTTCTTCCACCCACTTCTCTTCCAACTTTAGCAAAACCAGATCTTGTTAAACCACCTATGCAACCAAAATCTATACCCTCTGTCAAGACACACCCAGTGTCACTATTTTTCTCCTCACACACCCGTACTCCTCTACTTACTACACGAACTGTCTCTGCACCTTCTCAACTGCCCACTCAAACAATAACCAAACTAATTTTCAAACCACCCATTCCCTCGCCTGCTCTCAGCTTACCTATTTTTTTCTGAATCACCGTCCTTTACCTACCATTCCAACCTTCCATACCATACCATCTCTAGAATCTCAACCATCCCCTTCACTATCCAAAACGTCGTCAACGTTATCCCCTCCCCCTAAAAACACTGCAACCCCTTCCCAACTACCAATTCCTCTCACTAATCCTCCTCAACCCTCTACCTCTTCACATAAATCACCTAATCTGACACCTAAATCTTCCACAAATACCACTGCAACTTTTTCTCGACTCCCTAGACCTATCACTAAACCCCCTCAAACCCCTACCTCTTCTCACGATATACCCACCCTGTCAACTAGATCTTCCAACACTTCTAAATCTGCCTCTACTTCCCTCTCTCCTTTTCCAACAATGCCGAATGTTACATTAAAGTCACCCTCTTTAATGCAACCTCTTTCTAATCCACCATGTAGAAGATCTGGTTGACGTGTGACCCAACCAAATAGATGGGCACCGAACTGCAAGCAGACCTACAAGAGGCAGGCCCACCCCAAAGCCCCCACCTCGCCACATCAAAGGGTCCCCGCCACACCTAGTGCGAGGTCAGCTCCTCAACCTGCCTGCTCAACTATGGCCAGGGACATCCCCCCCCAACTCCACAAGTCCCTCCCACCTGGGCCAAGCATACAGCCAGGTCAAGGCAGTAGGACAACACCACAACCAGCAACCACAACTCATACGGACCCTGCAGCCACAATGAAAATCAACAGGTCGAGATTTAGTCTTGGACGAAGGTGGTGAAATGACGGGGATAAACAGCCTCCCTAATACCAACACCAGAATTGCCAGTATCCAGGACAGCAAGAGAAACCGAAGAAGACAACAACAGGAGAAGTGGAGAGAAGATAGAAACCAACTAGCTTCCCAGACTTTAATCCATACCAGCTTAACTCCTTGCGACATATATGACGCGATCGCGTCATATGAATAAGTCCACCAAAAACTCATATGACGCGATCGCGACATATGGACTTATCTCTATACCTCTCCAATAAGTTTATGACGCGATTTTGCGTCATATGAGCTCAGTAAGTCCGATAAGTTACCATACGATAAAACCGTTGGTGGCAACCTCAGCCTCCTGCGATAATTCTAACGGCCGCAGTGTTGTTGTGAGTGTAGTGCGAGGCAGTGGCAATGATCCTGGGGCTCCCGCCTCCTCTGCGTTCAATGCTGGTGCCCTTATTACCATAAAGACATAAACAAGCTAGAACGAGTTCAACGTAGAGTTACCAAAATGATACCTAGCCTAAAGAACAAACCATACGAAGAGCGTCTTAGAGAATTAAATCTATTTCCTTTAACCCAGCGCAGATTAAGAGGTTACTTAATTCAAGTGTTCAAAATCATCAAAGGCATCGACAATATGAACTGTAGTAAGTACTTCACTATCGACCAATCTAATTACACGCGGGGAAACGGTTGCAAAATTATTGGTAAATCTTTTAACTCACACGAATCTAAGAATTTCTTCTTCAATCGAGTTGTCAACTTGTGGAATGGGCTTCCCCGAGACGTTATAGACTGCAGCACCGTTGATTCATTTAAATTCCGCCTAGACAAATATCTCGCATCAAACCCGCGACTGACTGCGTTTGTAAATGAATAACTTTATTTTATCCTCCCCTCAGTTACTAACCCATATGTCCCCTGCTAACTTCCTAGTCCTGCCACGGACATTAGTTCCAGGGCAGTAGTTCCCTTTCCAATGTTCCCTTACCCACTCTAAACCACTGTTTGGACACTTGATCCTCAGTGTTTTGGAGGACAAGCAGCCTAGAAGGGTCACTATATCTGTTGTTGCTTGATTTCCTTTGTACTCCTTTGTACTTTGTACTCCTCGGACTTACTGGAACATAATATGTCTGAGGGAGTTAAATGAGTCTACCCCTTCTTCCGGATATGCCCATGCTCTAAATTACAGAGAACTAGGCCAGTCTCCCCTAGAAAGGAGTTCGAGCCCGGGCCACTCACAGGAGCCCCAGCTCCTCCAATGGCAGAGGCCGAGACAAAACTCACGGCCTATCAACAGCTCCAGCCTGACTTGCAATACAGTGAGGCCCTGTTTATCCAAGTTAAGCACAAAGAACCTGGTCAATATCGCTACAACTGGGAATCTCAGGACCCCCCATGCAGTACCTCTCGGAACAACTGGGAATAGTGCAGACACAGTGAATACTACAAAAGATTTGGCCGACAGAGTAAGAAAAACCAAATTACCGGATGATCAGACAAACATCCATTACATCACCATAAGGCCCTCTAAAAATAGGGGGCCAATATTAAAAGATCAAGAATCTCCATATGTATAAACCTATAACTATGATGTATTTTTAGATTAAGAATTACCTTCAATATAACCAAAACAACGATATCCACATGTCCTTTTTAAATTGAATTACCACAAGTTGAACACGCAAAATAACCAGAACATAAACTGAAGGAAAGTAAGCAACAATACCCTCTACTATTCTCTCCTGGTAAAGCCGGAAGGGAATTCATGTAAGGTATTACCGCCTCACCGACGCCCCAGCCAAACACGTCTGCCATTCAACTTCCGATAAAGCTAGAAGAGTATACAACGCAAAGTGTTATAGCTCTACGAACGTCACACCGTACCCGCCTTCACGTTCCCCTGAGAGAGGCAGTTCCCCTCGACGTCCATCCCTGCAGAACCACGAGTCCACGTCGACCAGACTTCCACTAAAGGCTATCTACACTCCTTACCCTAAGTGTCTCTGAGTGTATTACGTTGTGGTTATAAATGTGAAGGTAAGGTAAAATATGCGAATATTCTAGTACTAATTAATCTTAGATATGTCCCCAAGATCTATCTTGAATCTGTGTTAATCCTTCAGAAACTAATATATTGATACGTAACATACTCATATTGATACGTGTTATTTAGTATGAATACTCTCAGATTTTCCTCTATTGTGTCTATTATTCTTTGTATAAGTTAAGTCGAAGTGGAAGTGTATAACGTGAATTAATTCCCTTCCAAAATCTTGTATCTACCTAGAACCTACGCCCAATTATATAATACTTTTAATCCCTTACTCGCCCCTCAGGATAAATTAGAATAACCCTTTTTCTTACTTCGAAAGTTAAAGAAACCCCTTTATCGTTGAATAAATATTGATTCATTATCAAGTTATCCAGTCTATACTTTCTTGTGAATAATCTATGTATATACGTTATTCAGGTCATATCAATTCTTTCCACCCCATCTAGGAATTCCGATTGTGTTTCAGTGATCACTTTAACTTATTAATCAATCTTAAATATAGATTCGTTGTCTATATCAGCAATACATATATTGCAATCTTGTATTAATTAGAATACAACGCTATTCCGTTCTGTGTTCTTATAGGAACCTGTTAATTTATTCAGAACTCCTTGTGTGCCATATTCGGTATTACCTTAGTGCATCTTCGTCGTGTACGCCATTCTATATAGCTATATTTATCAAGCTATTTGTTCACACTCATTTTATATCTCGTTCTTTAACCTACTTCATTAATTTATTTCCATCTGATACTATATTGTAATCTATCTATATTCATCATTCAGTATAATTATTTGTGAATTTGAATTCCTCGACCCGTGAGAATTAACTTCATTAATTTGTCGAAGTTTATTTTCGTACCTGAGTTGTGTGATTATTCACAATAACCCGCCTAGATAATTAAATTAAAAATTAAATTCTCTCCCTCCCTCTTCTAAAATAAATCACTCTACCTAAGTCCCTAATTTAACATTGCATTAAAACAAAACGTTATTTACCCCCACCGCAGTCTAGCTGATAGATAATCTAGACCTACCTGTGCTCAACTCACCTGAGTGCGGTATTCTTTTGTTATCACCCACGCACCCTACCCCGCGCAGCTGAACGATAAGTCAGAAGTCTTCGGGCCTGAGTCAAAATACTTCACAAGCGGTTTAACTAAATATTACCACGCCTCTCGTATCTTTGTCAAAATACTTCGCGTTTGATACTCGACTCTCATAGATATAATTATCAAGGATTTATTCTATGTATATAATTATGTATCTGTGTACCTTTGCATATTCCCATTTCATTATGTCCATGTTTTAATGATAAGTAATGTTTCATTAGAGAGTCCATTGATCTCTATTAACACTGCTTCTACTTACTCACTATTACCTATAGTAGTTGAGTATAGTAAATTTATATTTCTATGCCATTGAATAAAGAAGAGTGTAAATTATCCTGTGTGTTCATTGTGTTTATGGTTGCCTAATTGAGTACATAATTATCAAATACACTACGTTAGATGTGTCCCTGTTGAGAAATATTCCAAATATAAAATATCCACAACTTGGATTAATAATAGAGAATACCGAAGCCAGTTGGATTACAACCCGGCATAACAACTAGCAACTAGCATAACAACTCTTGTTAGAGAAAGTCACAATACAGTACATGGAGGAATATAATATATTCCTCCATGTAATGTAATGTGACTTTCTCTCTCTTTCTTCTTCCCCTTGCTTTTAACCTCGTCTGTTTAAAAGAGAATCTATTACCTGGCTATACTCGCACACATATATATATATATATATATATATATATATATATATATATATGCGTATCTATCTACCTACATGTATGGCTATTTATCTATCAATCTTTATCTATCTATCAATCTATCTATTCTTATCTCATTTCTCCTTTATTTGTTATTATAATAGTGCCACCCATCCCCCTCAAGGAACAAAACAAAAACACACAGTAAGATGTGCGTGTCTTGGCCCATTGAAGGTTGATTACAATAATATCAGTACATGTACTTTTGCTTAGCAAGTCCACCTGTTCATCTCACGGTATAGAGTTTATTGTCCAGGTGGTGGTGTACAGTATGTTGGATGAAATATTTTATATTTGTTTCTTAAATATACTTCTCCAGAAAAACATTCCACAGCATTTTAAATCAATATTTTACAATGTTATCCTAACTGGAGGATACTATTAGGTGCATGGATTAAGTATTCACATTTGTGTTTGTTTTATGTTCAAAAAATACTTACATACAACTTCCATGGTAACATTAGCAGTAACAGTAACACCCAGACCGTTATGAGCGTCACAGGTAAACACTCGACCACTGTCACCACGACGAGCCTTGATCCCAATCTCAGAACTGTAAACAAAACACAGGTTATCAGTACTGATCTTATTAACTTATATATTATTATATATTTTATCTTTTACTGTACTTCCCATTTCTCAACTTATTCTTCCTCTTTCCTAAACTCTCTATTCTCATAGCCTATTCTCATCTATAGCCATCATCATCATCATTATAGTTTTTTGTCTGCAACACTGTAAACCAAATATAAGTTATTAGAAATTTGCTTATTACTTTATTTTATTCTAGTATTTATATTTTGCTTTGATTTATCTGTTATCTATATATTATATTTCATATTTGTACACCCCCTTGGGGTAAGGGAATAGAATATGCCCCACGTGCCTCCTACGTGTCGTAAGAGGCGACTGAAGCGGTTGGGTCGGTAGGCTTGCAACCCCCCACCCGTGAAAAAATACTTACTGCAACGAAGAACGAACGAACAGCCTCTTAATGTTGACGAATCCCGACCAACTATGGACAATCTTAGAATAGCGACTTGGAATATGACAGGCGTGAATGATGACACAAAAGAGAGAGAGGTCCTGGAAGTGTTAGTGACTGTCAGGCTGGATGTATGTGGAATGGCTGAAACCAAATAGAGGGGTACATATGTGAGAGAGTGGGAGTGTGGAATGGGTGTGTGTGCTGGAGTAAGTGAGGTGCGTGTTTGTTTGTAAGTAACAAATGGAAGGAGCGTGTAAGAGACTATGGGTCTGTGGGTTCAAGGATTGTGTGGGTGAGAATGAACGTAGGAATACAAACATGGGTGATTGTGTGTCTATGCTCCGAAAGAGGACAAACCTGTAAGAGAGAAAGAGGAGTTCTGGGTGAATGTGGAGGCATGCCTGGATAAGTTTGGCAAGAACGAAAGAATATTTCTGATTAGGGATATGAATGGGAAGGTGGGTGATAAGAAAGCTGATGGAGTGATGGGAGGGTGGGGGTACCGTCAGAGGTAAATGGGAATGGTAGTGCACTTGTGGACGTATGTGTGGGGAGGAGGATGTGCATAGCCATCACCTTCTTCCGACACAGAATGATACACAGGTACACATTGGAAGTGGTGTGGAGGAAGAAGGATAAGGATAAGACAGTGGTTGAACGAAATAGTCCGGTTCCTTATGTAATTTCGTTCACTTTTTATGGAGATTAGCTAAACTATACATTTTTTAAAACTACATTTCATAACAAATCAGAAAACACATGTTTCCATTTTCCCACAACCCTATAAGGCGGCCATCTTGGATTTTTTTAAATGGCGACCTTAAAATTGGATTTTATCAATATCTCATATCCTAGATGACATAAAACTATGTTATTTGTGACTAAAGCTACATTTTTGGGTACAAGGAATCCAAATATGTTAATTAAATAAAGGGTAGCCTATATTTTGCCAAAGGCAAATTTATATTGTAGTCATCTTTGTGTTTCACATAAACATAACTTAATTTATTTCTGTATATCTCTGCATCTAGGCGTCAGGATTCTGATTTGATTGTCTAAGCCCACACACATAGACACAAGCAATCCAGTTCAACTACTTACTTATATATTTATTTGATAAAGAGGCCAAATAAATAGTAGACATTATTTTTAAGAGACTTTTTTTCTTCAGATTGCGGAACAACATGAGTAAGATACCACAGCTTCGTCAGTTTGGAGCAGTGCTACAGGGTGAGGACACAACCAACTGGAAACTGTGTCTACTCTGCCAGTCTGATGATCCCAAGAAAGGTACCTTGGTCCTACAGCCCAGACTGGATACCTATCAGAAGTTATTGGATGCGGTACAGGAAAGAGCAAAGTTGAAGGACAGCTATTATGTTGAAGTGCAAAGACGGCTCCTGGACATTAAAAAAGACAAACTTCGTGAAGAGAAAGTTATATGGCATCGCAAATGTTACTCTAATGCGACTAACAGTGACCAGATACAACGTGCACTAGACCGCCATGAACATGCATTGACCACTGGATCATTCCCTGACAGGAAACGTGGACAGAAGAGAGGAAGCATCGAGGCAGATGAGCTAGGCCAAGCTACCTATCTGCACCATTCACACGTTCATCTACAGTACCATTGGAAAAGGACCTATGTTTTTTCTGCCAAGAAGACAGTGGTGAGAAGCTCTTCAAAATTTGCACAGAAAATGCTGGAAACGACCTCAAATCTGCTATTGACAAGTCCCATAATGCAGCATTCAAAACAAGGCTGAATACAAGTATCTCACCAACAGATGCCCATGCAATTGATGTTAGGTACCACAAATCTTGCTGGACAAAACATGTATTCCATGTCTTGCGAGATGAAGGTGACACAAAAAGTTCATCTAAAGATCATCCATTGCAAATTGCATGTCAGATTGAGTTGATTAACCTTGATATTCAGACTAAAAACAAAGCCTACCTCTCTATGGATGACATTGAAACAACGTATGTCAGTATGCTTGGAGCAGAAGGATTGGAGAACCATTCACCATCATTTAAGAGGCAGTGGCTGAAGGACAAGATCATTGATGAATTGCCCCATGTGAAATCTGTCCTGCAGAAGAATAGAAGAAAGTCAGCAGTCTTGTATTCCCCTGCTGCATGCGAGGAAGACATGGTCCAATCAGCTATCACTCATGATGACAATAACATGGAAAACATGAAGACTATCTTTAGTGCTGCACAGATAATACGGAAGAGCATTGCAGACTTCAAGAAAAAGGAGCAAGCAAATGTCATCCAAGTATCTAGCAACACTGATAATGTACCAAGTGAACTGTACAGTATGGTCCGCTGGATCCTAGTGGGCCCTTTAGATAAGATGCAAACTGAAACAAGGACAAATGTTGTCAACAGAACAGCACTGACAGTCAGTTAAAACATTCTGTATGGATTCAAGTCAAATAGACAGGCAGAGTACAGGCCAAGCAGAGAGTTAGCAACTTTCAGGCACCCACATACACGAGAAAACCCTCAAGTTCTAGGACTGGCCCTGACTGTCCATCATAATACAAGAAATAAAATGTTGATGGCCCTTCTTAATGCACAAGGCTACTGTGTCCCACATGGCTGCGCTCTGCTTCTAGAAACTGCTCTTGCCAATGCCGTGGTGGAAAACACCAGACAGTTTCAAGGCCTCTATTTGCCCCCATTCCTGAAGAAGGGTGCATTTGTCTTTTTTGCTGCAGATAATGCAGATTTTGCTGAGGACACTGCAGATGGCAAAGGCACCACTCATGGAACAATTGTGGCAGTATACCAGAAAGCTGATGTCTCTGGAGAACCAATCTCCTCACCTCTAAAAATTGGGAATGCAAAAAGCCTTTCAGTCACACCGCACCATGTAGATATCATTCACTGCAACAAACTAAAACCACAACCAAACAAAAGGAGTAATGAGTTTGCAATCAACAAGGAGGGGATCTCTGAAAACTATAAGCTGCCACACTTGACCTGGATGGTTGCCTCGGCAGTTTCCAGGATGAAGAAGGGAGAGGATTGCAGCAGAATCCCATGTTGGGCTGGATACAACTCTCTGATGTCCACGAGCCAGTCTGTCACTCAAGTTGGAGCCTTGCCACTGCTTCCAGAGGTGGCACATGAGTGGTCAACCTTGTTAACTGTGATAATGCAGACAAGTCACATGAGGAGCCTGGCAGTTGGTGAAGCACACCCCACCATCATTTCAGTTGACATGGCTCTCTATGAGAAGATTGTGCAGTTGTTAGATGCCAGACCTGATTTAAAGCACACAGTGGTCCCCAGACTTGGTGAACTACACGTTGTCATGGCAGCTCTGAGAGCTCTTGGAGCTTCTATGGAGAACTCTGGCATAGATGATGCCTGGATAGAAGCCGATGTTTATGGTGCTGCAACAACAAGACAAATCATCAAGTGTACACATTACAAGCGTTCTCTGCAGGCTCACATCTACTCATATGAAGCTCTATATGAAATGGTACTGGAGGAGTTTTTCAAAGAACATCCACAACTGAAAGATGTTTGCTGGGAGGCAACAGAGCAAGTAGAAGCAGCTTGCTCTGAGAAGATATCTAGGCTGAATCTGCCAAACAAGCCCACACTACCCTTATGGAAGCCTTGACAACTGCTGAGGTGATAGAAGTATTCACAGAGTGGAAAGCACAGAGATCCACAAATGCCATGTTCAGGTCCATCATGAACTACCTACAGTGAGTAGAGATAATCATGCTCTTTGTGGCAGCAACCCGAAATGCTGATCTGGCACTCCATCTCCAAGCTGCTGAAGCACTGAGTAAGTTGTTTTTTGCATTTGACCGGATCAAGTACAAGCGACTCTTCCCCAGGTACATAACAGATATGCATGACTTGCGAACCAACCATCCTGGGACCTGGAAGGAAGTGGAAAATGGCAACTTGTCAGTCACCAAGAATAAAATACCATTTGTGTCCATTGGTGCAGACCATGTGTGCGAACATCTGAACAAGATGATGAAATTTCACTCTGGACTGATTGGCATCTCTAATAATGCTAATGCTAGACAGAGATTCTTTATGGCTACACCAGAACTGTCATGCCTGTCAAGGGAGTTCCAGGCTCAGTTTGGTATCGGAGCAGGCAGCAAAGACAAAGAGCATCCTGGTCTCGGACCTAGTCAGATCAGGAGAGGTCATCAAGCAGTTAACAAGATCAAGGCTGCCATACTCGCCCATGGTAACCCAATTATGACAGAAGGTGACAGCTTGTATAACATGATCACTCATGCTTATGTCCCACAGGAGTATGTCCAACAAATCTTAAACATTGATAACACAAGCCAAAAACTGTATGAGGACTATGTTTCAGAGAGAATCAATGGAGATGTCAGCCTCTGGGCACCAGTCAAAAGGGAAAACAATAAAATGTTCATGTCAGGAAACAAGAAAACCAGCGTGAAACTGCGAGACAAGGCTATAGATATGAAGGAGACCAAGGATCTATATGGAAGGCTGCTCATCCTTGCCAGGTCTAACAGGCATATCAACCTCAAACATACTATTGGAAAATACGAGTTCACCCTTACACCAAGAGCACTGTTTGCTGCCAGTGGCACAATGCTGGCATGCACTGACAAGTCAAAGTTAATTCATCTTCTAGAAAATCTGGCAAAAACAGACACAGCAGATCAGGACAATCCACAAGCTGCAGAATTCATACATGAAAAACCAATGGATTCAGAAACTGGAGTCATGCATGAAGAGCAAATGGACACAGAAACCATGGTATCCACATCCAGTGAAGATAGTCATCCTAGTCACAAAATTGCCCTGGTGGATTGCATGGTAGTTGTTCAGAAGTTGATAAAGAAGCCAGCTACTGTGGTGACGGTTAAGAATTTCAGTGAATGGTTCTATGACATTGTGATGTCTCTCACCAGAGACTATGATGAAGTTATTCTGGTGTTTGACAGCTACAAGACTGATTCTTTGAAGCATGCCACACGTGAGAAAAGGAGACAAGGAAGGGATCCAGTTCAGTATCAGATCATGGATGAGACCAATATCAAGAACATCCCAATGAACCGTTTCCTTTCCCATGACCAAACAAAAGATCAACTTACTAAGTACCTGGCATCAAAGACTATTAAATACAGCAAAGAATCCCCCAAGCTTGTCATTGTATCTGCTGCAGGTTGGAGCAAGAGTAACAGTCACCTGCATTTTGAAGACAATAACCACGAGGAAGCAGACACACTCTTGATACATCATGCAGTTCTGGCATCACGTCGAAACCCTCCTGATGCGCAGCTCATGTTCTTCTCCCCAGACACAGATGTCCTGGTGCTAGTCATTGCCAACTATGACATCTTGCTGAGAAATACTTGTATTGCAATGGCATCTGGAGTTGTAGAAGTTAATCCAATATGGTTAGATTTAGGTGAAGAGCGAGGAAAGGCTTTGCCATCATTCCATAGCTTCACAGGAGCAGACAACACTGGGAGGTTTTCCAGACTAGGCAAAGCAACATGGTTTGACATCTACCTCAAATCAGACAATTATATCATCAAAGCTCTTCAGACACTTTCCAACACCAGTGAAGTCATGGATGATCTGCTATTCACATCAGCTAGGTTCACATGTGCAGCTTACTCACCAAAGGGGATCCATATTGACAGTATCCCTGAGTTGAGGTGGCATCTTTTCTGCAAACACATGGCAGAAGGTGACAAGCTGCCACCTACCATTGGTGCTCTCAAGCAACACATCATGCGAGTCTACATCCAAGCCAGAGTATGGGGCCAGGCAGCCATTGCTCAGCAGGAGTTCCTTGATCCATTGCAGAATGGCTATTACAAGGACAAAGATGGACAACTGACACCCCTCACAACTAAGGAACTCCCAGCACCAGAGGCCATCACTGAGCTGGTTAGATGCCAATGTAAAAAAGACTGCTTTTCACACAAATTTTCTTGCAGATCAAACAACATACCATGTACAGATCTGTGTCAGTGTGGCACCAACTGCCAGAATGAGGAAGACTTACAGGATGTTACATTCACTGATGGAAGTGATGATAGTGATGTTGATGACATTTTGTAGACTGGTGACAGACCCTCAGAAAATATTTGGATTTGAATATTTAAAGCATGTATGTAAAAATACCAAGATGACTACCAATATATGTGCCTTTGGAAATATGTACCCTTTTTTAATTAGCATAATTGGATTCCTTGTACCCAAAAATATAGGTTTAGACACAAAACACATGATTTTAGGTCATCTAGGTGCCGAGATATTGATATATTTCTATTTTAGGGTCGCCATTTAAAAAATCCAAGATGGCCGCCTTATAGGGTTGTGGGAAAATGGAAACATGTGTTTTCTGATTTGTTATTAAATGTAGTTTTCAAAAATGTATAGTTTAGCTAATCTCCAAAAAAAGTGAACGAACTCCAAATTCTGGACACAAGGAACCGGACTAAAAGGCACTGATTGATTATATATGTGTGGATAAACGAATGAAGAAATCTGTGCTAGATGCTAGGGTGTATAGGGGTATTGGAAAGGGTTTTTTCGGACCATTATGTAGTAGTAGCTAAAAAGTGAAGGAGATGAGCAATGCGTTTAAGGAAGAGATCTGTGCAGCATATGAGGAGGTGTGTGGAGTGAAGAGAAGAGGGAGGGGAGTGAAGGGTAAAGCATGGTGGACAGAAGAGGTAAAAATAGCTGAGGAAGACAAGAAGAGAGCGTATAGAGAGTGGTTTGGTAACAAAGGGAATGAAGATTTGGAGAGACAGAAACGAGCGAGGTACGTGGGGAATAAGATAGAGGTGAAGAGAGTAGTGAAGGAAAGTAAGAGAAGAGTAGATGAGGAATTTGGAAGGAATCTGAGTGTAAAATGGAGGGAGTGTAAGAAACTGTTCTGGAAAGAAGTCAAGAAAGTTAGGGAAGGTAACAAGGGAAACAGTAAGGGTGTGAAAGATAAGAATGGGTGAGTGCTAGCCGAGAAGCAAAAGAGAGTCGAAAGATGGAGGGAGTACTTCAACGAATTGCTAAATGTAAGGAATGAAGCGCCAGCAAACATAGTTGGATGGGGTATGGGAAGGAGAAGAAGAGAAGTAGTGGAGGAGGAGGTGGGGATCAGGAGGTCAGAAGTGTGTGAAGCCATGAAGAGAGTGAAGTTGTGGAAAGCACCAGGAATAGATGGAGTGTGTGGGGAAATGCTGAGGTATGGTGGTAAGATAGTGATCGAATGGGTATGGAAAATGTGCAAACTAGCATGGGAGAAGGGGAGTGCACCTGATGACTGGAAGACAGGCATAATAGTCCCCATATATAAGGGGAAAGAGGAGTGTGTGGTAACTACCGAGGAATATGTCTTCTAAGCGTAGTAGGGAAGGTGTACAGTAGGGTAGTAATTGAGAGAGTGAGAGCAAGAACAGAGAAATGGATAGGTGACGAGCAGGGCAGTTTAAGGAAGGGAAGAGGATGTGTAGATCAGATTTTTTTCCTGAAATGTGTTGTTGAAAAATATCTGAAGAAGACCAATAGGTGTATGTTGCCTTTATGGACTTGGAGAAGGCCTATGACAGAGTGGATAGAGAAGGTATGTGGAAAGTACTTACAATATACGAAGTAGATGGCAAGTTACTGAAAGCAGTGAAGAGCATGTATGAGGGTGCAAAGGCGGCTGTATGTGTGGAGAATGAGCAGAGCGAGTTCTTTGATCTGAATGTCTGGTTGAAACAGGGGTGTGTGATGTCCCCGTCATTGTTTACTGCATAGATGGATGGAGTCATGAAAGAAATACAAGGAAGAGCAGTGGATATTGGTGTATCGCTGATAAGCTAGGGAAATGAGTGGAAGCTACCGGTACTGCTGTTTGCTGGAGATACAATTCTGATGAGCGATAATGAATGGGAGTTCCTGGGTCTGGTAAATTTGTTTGGAACAGTGTGCAAAAATCGGAATCTGAAGGTAAATGTGGGTAAGAGCAAGGTTAGGGTCTTCGAAAGGGGTCAAGCCACAGAGTGTGAGGTAAAGTTGAACGGTCAGGCTATGGAGATTGTCAGCTCATTTAGGTATCTGGACAGTGTGTTGAATAAAGATAGGACTATGGATGAAGAAGTGCGGGAGAGGGTGCAACAGGGGAAGAGGGTTGTAGGAACGCTTAAAGCAGTAACAAGAAATAGGGTGGTCAGTATGGAAGTGAAGAAATACTTGCTTGACAGTGTGGTAATCCCGACACTGACTTATCGAAGCGAAGCATGGACGTTGGTGGAGAGACTCAGATCAAGAGTGGGAGGGGTGAAAATAAGTTACTTGAGAAGTGCGTGTGGAGTTTAATGGAAGGATAGACAGACGAATGAGGAAGTAAGAAGGAGGTGTAGTGTGGAGGTAGATGTGCTGGAAAGTGTGAATAGGAACACCTTGAGATGGTTCGGCCATAATTTATGGAACGCATGGGAAGTGAGAGAATGAATAAAAGGGTGTACGAGAGAGAGGTGGAATGACAGAGAGGGAGAGGTAAACCGAAAGAGAGGTGGAAGGATGGAGTGAAGAAGTATATGGATGAAGGCGGTGCTGGTTGGGAGGAGGGGCGTCGACTGACTGGGGACAGAGGTGCAAAGGGGCGTTTCGTTCGTGGCCACCCCATCGGGGATCACAGCGTCAGGCAATAGATAGATAAATAGATAGATATATTTATTACTATTATTATTATTATTATTATTAATATTATTATTTATTTATTGTTTTTTGTTTTGGATTGGAGGGAATTCAAGGCCCAACTCCTTCATATCCTCCTCCAACTCTCTTCCTCACTCCCTACTACTTTCTCTGCCCCCTTCCTTGCTTCGAGGCATTAAGGCAGTTGTTTTTAACCTTTTTAAGTGCTCGTACCCCTTGTGCTTCCATAATATTTTCCCGTACCCCTTGTCTAATATGACTTATTAGAATTGACGATGATGAAGATGAATTGATTATACTGGCCTGCTGGGGCAAGCCCTATGATTAAGCCAGTGAGGAGTGAAGTGGAGAAAAATAAATGCACACAATAAAATTAAACACAATTTTACATCAATAGCAAAAGTAGTGACAAAGTATTAAACAATTAAATAATGATAATAATCTATTCTAGGATTCGGATCCTAGGATACTACACCTCTACGAGATGTGGAAAACAAACAAATGAATTCCAAATCAAACAGAAAATCACACAAAATACCAGTTATAATTCAAAGCTCCTGGATAGGAGGAAGTAAAATATTAATAATAAAAATAATGTTCAGGTCTTTTATACAGCGCCATTTCTCTCTACCCTTCGCTCAAGATTCAATAGCGCTATTAACAAAGCACAGCCTTCACCACACCACCTTTACAAATATTGGTCAATATTTGTATCTTTATCACACTACAACACCACATTAAAACACCACTTGGTTGCAATATACATATACCATACAAACCCCACACTGCAACAGTACAAACCTGTTCCTCCGAAGCCCAGAACACAACTGACCAATGTCCAACTTCTGAGCTAAGCAACATGCAACAGCGCCAGTCATATAACTGAACACGTATTATACGAGTAAAACTCATGACGTATGAAACACGTTAAGTCTCAAACCCGTAAGTATAAGTCAGGTAACCATTATACAAATATAATTACACCAGTTTTGAGTTAGAAAACGGCAAAGAATTTAAAATATATACTACCTCAAAAATAATACCTGTAATTACAATAATTTTAATTATTCATGACTTGAAACATTTATTATTTATTATTTTATGTATTATTATATTTTCAATGTAAGTACTATACAGCATTGAATTTGACACCATGTCTCGTACCCCCTGCTTCGATGTTTCGTACCCCCAGGGGGTACATGTATGATGTACCCCCGGTTAAGAACCACTGCATTAAGGGATCAACATTATTGCTTGTGTCACCTTTCCTATATTCATGTCATGTAATGCCAAAGTGTGTGAAACAGATACATTGATTATATGAAAAAGTTACATTGATGATGATTTACGATTTTTATCCTTGTATACTATTGGTATATTTCCATCAATATACCTTTAAATGGGAATGTTATTAAGGATAATTCAATTATTATTGTTATACCCTCTTTAAGCATTTCAATACGAACATTAACAGTATGAAAAGGGTATACAAAGTTTATAATATCATTGAATATACTGATGGTGATTTACCTGTTTATCTTTGTATAAGATGGGTGTATTGGAATCAATATAGCTTTTAACTCCTTCTGTACCGGCGACGTCTTTTTAGTTTTATTCAAGCAATATTTAGACGATTGTGTGTAGTTTAAGAAGGAAGTGTGGTAGTTAAAAGGGTTAAGTGAGATAATTCGAAGCCTGTTAGTTGCTGGAGGCAATTTTTAAACTGAATAAAGTTGTATAATAGTAGCCATAATAAAGTTAAAAAGACGGCACTGGTACTGGAGGTGTTAACCCGGAAAAGGCGAGGAGACTCTTAAGAGGTTTTACTGGGCGAAGGTGATGACTCTTAAGATCCAAGGCCTAAAAAACAAACTTGTAAAAGACCCAGTGGCACTCAGAACATGGGAATATGTGATTAAGTAAGATAATTTCCCTCATACCTCCTATCACTCCACCACATGTGTTAACCCCCCCCCCCTCCTTCAATTATCACCTATTTTTCCTCTTATTCCCTTGTTTATTGGTTTGTGTACCGTGCCAATATCTCCCACCCGATTTCAAGGTCATCTGGGACGTATATAGAGAGCGTGGCAAGAGAAAGACAGCAAGAGAGAGACATCACTCTGGCTTCAGGCCTCGAAGAGGGAGGGTGTATGTCTTGTGCACCTCTTACCTCATGACTGGAGGGTCAGCAATAATTTGTCTTTTTCACCCCCCCAAATAATATTCCCACTTGTTTTATTGCTGTTACATGTTAATATCTTCATATTAAACGTAAACTAGGCGCATATGAATAAGTAATAACGATATTTATCGGAATATTACAATTTTAGGCGGGAATGAGCCAAAATATGCTCGCTTGGCGGGCACTTTAAACCCTTACAGTCCCAGGCCCGAGTATATTCGTCAGTAATGTATTTGTCTTGTAACTGCCTGTACAATTTTTTTTTTTTTTTTTTTTTGGTGTGTTAAGCCTTGTAAAAAAAAAAAAAAAAAGGGTGAGAGATCCAGTCATGCCTTATCTCATGAGGTGAAAAGGTGGTCTCTCCTGCCATTTTCGCCACAGTGCTTGGGACTGCTGGGGACTTTTATTACTGTATCCTATGGTACTCAACGGGTTAAAAAACAATGGCACGCGCTTGCCGGGTTAATGGGTTTATAGTTGTGGACACTACAATTACCCCATTCATACCCATAATTTGTGACAGGGTCTGCTGCAGCGCATTCTTATATTTAAATATGGCTATCATTAAACGATTTTGTTAAGTTTGTGGGTAGCATATGGTCATAATTATACTCTGTAAACACATATTGTTATCTGTCACCGTAATTATACAGTCATACCAGTCAATAACACATAACAACATACTATAACCAGTACTGTAATCTGTTATTAGGTTTAGTCCTTTTCACCTTTAAAGGAAACAAATTATAAACACTGTAATCACACTTTTCATACCTTTCTTTAAGCCCATGTTGTCATATATTCCTTTCCGTTATCATAAATACCATCAAACCAGCCACACACTCACAAAGCTCCTGTAAACTGTACTGCCATCTGAAATTATGTTTCTTTTTGTTCACCTTCAAAGTATAATAAGTATGAACACTTTGACCTTTTTAGCGAATATTCTAAGTACAATATTCTAAGTAAAGTCAATCAATCAAACCAGTAAATCACGCTCACGAAACTCCTATGACCTGTGTTGTTATCTGTTATTTTGTTTGTTTCTTTTCGCTGATCATCCACATAAATCCCTGACAATTAGTGTTTAGATTTGAGGCCACGACCACGACTTTGTTATTCTCTTTTTTCTGTTGTTGACATAAGTTGTGTTAGTCTCCCTCTGTCACAAGTTCGTCTCCAATTTTGTTTTTCTGTTTCACTAAGGCTTCAGCAAAGAACATATTTTACAAGACAACAGTATTCTTTTACTCTCCGCTAAACGTTCTGTACAAATGTATGTATTTATTTACTTGTTTTGTTTTATATATATGCATTTTGTTATTAATTTTGGTATATGTATATTTGTTTATGTTTTTTTGCTTTGCCATATCAAAATACATCCAATTATAGAATTAACTCATTTAATTTACCATACCACATTCTTTAACATTACTGTGGCTATTTCCAAACGATGTTATTAATGTTATTGTGGCTATTGCCAAACAATTATAATATGATTATAATTAATTTTAGCGAGCCAATAGGTTGATTAAGATCGAGTTTACCCCTTTGATTGCTAGACATCCTTCCAAAGCTGGATAAAATCGTCTATTTTCAGCTAGAAAAACATAGTAAAGTCACACTGATGATGAATATATTAAAGGATTATACAGTATAGTACTGTAAATGCTGTATTGTTTACATATTTTCACAAACATACATAACCACATATTATGCAACATACAAAATATCTGACCCAATAAATTCCTACTGCTTTAAGGGTAGATTTGTGTTGATTTGTTCATTTATATATTTATCGTCATTATTTGTTTTTAGTTTCCTCGCAAGACCTACATCAAACTTAAATAAATACCACACAGGCCCCATGTTCGAGATAAATTTATACTCTATTCGGTAAAAAAAAATGCCACGGCCAAAGACCGGTTCGTTCTAAATTACAGGCTCGCTATCGATCTCCAGGAAAACAAAATATACATCTAAATGGCACGAAAGGTCTTGAAATCGCCAAACTAATGGAGCGAATATTTTAAAATCTCATATCTAACATAATGGAGAAGGAGGTTCAGAAAACCAAAGCTCCTCTTAAGTGTGTCTCTATTTATTATCCCCTTTATGAGAGAGATAGAGATAGAGAGAGAGAGAGAGATAGAGAGATATTTACATATATTTACATATATACACTGGCCACACAGACCTTATGATCCAAATGAGGTGTCAGGACTTACAGTAATTCTAATAGAGAGGGCATATTCGATAGAAAAGGAAAGTTGAAGGAAAGGATAGAAAAGAAGAATGCTCTCTTCCCACCCTCAGTTCCCTCCGACAATTGCCGTACATGAAAAAGTTGGAAGTGATTAAGCTTGCTGGGCTTCGAAATCCCCAGAAGGAATTTACAGGAAATATTGGAAAAAGAAAGGAACATTTATGCAACCCTTCGCCATAGTAGTATGTACATTTTGGGGTTAATTGGAATCATACAACAGTAGATGAAATTTTTGCCAAATCCGCCAATGACAAATCCGCCATTGCCAAATCCGCCAATATCCTAACCTAACCTAACCTAGCCTAGCCTAACCTCACCTCGCCTAGTCTAACCTAACCTAACCTAACCTAACCTAACTACTAATCCTTAGCCTAACCTAACCTAACCTAACCTCACCTAACCTCGCCTAGCCTAACCTCACCTCACCTAGCCTAACCTAACCTAACTTCACCTAGCCTAGCCTAACCTCACCTCACCTAGCCTAACCTAACCTAACTACTAATCCTAATATCCTAACCTCACCTCACCTAACCTAACCTAACCTAACTACTAATCCTAATACACCATTTCTCCATATGGTGTAATATCACACACACACACACGCCATTTCTCCACATGGTGTAATATCCTAATCTAGCCTAACCTAACCTAACCCAGCCTAGCCCTCACCTCACCTAGCCTAACCTAACCAAACCTAACTACTAATCCTAATATCCTAACCTCACCTCACCTAGCCTAACCTAACCTAACTACTAATCCTAATACACCATTTCTCCATATGGTGTAATATCACACACACACACACACACACACACACACACACACACACACACCATTTCTCCACATGATGTAATATCCTAACCTAGCCTAACCTAACCTAACCCTTCTGGCCTCATTCGTTATTATCCCCACTCTTCGTAGAGACCCATATTTTATATATACCGGTATATATATATGCGTTCAAACCTCGTAAAGGCATTAGTTAAATAGAAACCAACATGATGGAAGCATTTACCTCCGACGCTCTCGACATATTCAAACATCCCGCTCGCATAATAGTAGGGGGCTACAGCAATTCCGGCAAATCTGAACTCGTCAAGAAACTTATATCCAAGTATCATAATAAATTTAAAAAGATTGTTATATGCGGTCTTCCCTCTCACCCCCTACAGCGTGATAAAGAAATAGCGCCCAAGGTAACCGTATCTCCAGAAATAGTGAACCCTATAAGCGATGAGGATATATACGATCAAAGAGGAACCTTATTCATCCTCGACGATCTATTTATCGAAGCTGTAAAGAATAAAGTAGTCGTTGACGCTTTTACCCGCGGTCGGCATAATAACATTTCATGTATCTTCATAACCCAAAACCTGTACATGGATGGTAAACACGCGAGGAATATTAACCTCAACTGTTCTCACTTCCTATTACTGAGACAGCGTGACTTAATGCAAATACAACTACTCGGAAGGCAAATATTTGGCAAAGACCGAGCCAGCGATTTTGTTGAAATATACAAATCTGCCGTTTTCTCTAAACCCTTTGTTTCCTAACCTAATATAACCTAACCTAACCTAACCTCAAGTAGCCTAACCTAACCTAGCTACTAATCCTAATATCTCTAACCTAACCTAGCCTAATATCTCTAACCTAACCTAGCCTAACCTAACACCCTGTTCCAAATAACTAGGCCAAAACTCTTGAACAGAGTAATCCAGCTATTATTTCTTCCAATTGGGAAGAGTCACCCAGGAAATAGATGTGGAAATGTACAATCCATTTGGTCTAGGCCTTTTTGAGTAAAGAAAACACTCTGTTGGTAACACACACACAAACACACAAGCAAACTCACCCACACACACACACACACACACACACACTCGGTTCGGTCCTCATTCGTGATTAATCAACAAGATAAAAAAATCCTTGCCTTCTCCGAATAATATGGGTAAAAGGCAGCTGCATAAACACGCACACAAACACGCACACACACACACACATACACACACACATACACACACACACTCGGTTCTCGTCTTGCTGGCCTCACTCGTGATTAAGCCACAAGATAACAAAATCCTTTATAGGTAAAAGGTAGCCACACATACGCACCACGCATACAAACCCACCGCCCCCCCCCCCCCCCCCACACACACACACTCGGTTGTCGTCTTGCGGCCTCACTCGTGATTAAGCCACAAGATAAAAAAATCCTTTATAGGTAAGATTAGCCCCACATACGCACCACGCATACAAACACACCGGACCTCCCACACCAAACATATTTTTGGAACACCTGCCCCCATATCTCTACCCATATCAGTCTGACAGCGACCCTTTCTTTCACCATATTTTTTCCCACTATTCATAGAGTTTCCGATATAAAGATACCAACCCACCTGATTTCACCCGTCTCCATACCCAAAATACTTTTGGGCCGCTCGCGCCCATAACACAATCTACTATCAGTCTGACAGCTACCCCTCAGCGGTCTCTCTGGTCACCTGCTTCCCATAAATAAATAAATAAATAAATCAACTATCTATATCTCGATCTATATCGTCCTTTCACTATTGTTTTTCTTCCATCCACGCAACTGCGGTGTTTGTCTCTTAAACCCGTATCATTAATCAACGACTATCTTTACCTCTCTCGGGAATATATATATTAATTCTTCTCGCCGCGTATATAAACAGCCCACCGCTCACCTCTGACCCATTCAAAATGTGTCCTAAGTTCAACAAGAAGGCTCCCAGCGCCCCTCCCAAAAGAGGTATTGGTGCTGGACGTAAAGATGTCCGGATGTCTCAAGGCCCTACTCCTAATAACTACAGTAGTAATAGTAGTAGTAGTAGTGAGTCTGACAGCGATTCATGGTTTCAAATAACCCCTGAGAGGGAACCTCTCAATTATTTCGTTCCCGGAGATCAGCCAAAAAACGTCCAAGGAAATCCTCACCTAAAAAACGTAAGTAAAATATTGTTTTCTAAGAAATGTGTTTAGCATGTATTCGCGGAATTTCCATCATAGTGAATTTTTGTTTACATTAAAGCTCGTCGGGGTAGTCGCTTATTTTTCACCTATTATATTATAGCGTTTTTGTATTACAGTAAAGCTCATCAAGCTTAACACTATAAAAAAATAGTTCTCAAGTGTAATAATTCCACATATTTTAATTAAAATGTAATACTTGCAAAGGCAATATATCAAAATCGCTATGTGGAAACAATGCTTACTAAAATAAAATTTATGAAATGAAAGAACACAAATGCTTTATAATCACACAGTCAGAAAATTGAAAGAAATGGCGGGCGTATTCATTTATTTTCCTCATATTATAATACAAATAATGCTGAGTCAACTCATATATTTATCGTATAGCCTACTCTCCCTCTATTCCAGACCGTACGAGTAACGGGGGTAATGACGGCACGCGTCCTCCCTCCATCCCTACACCACGACCGGGGTCTAGTGGTAATTCACCACCCTCGCGTGGCCCCCAGTCATCACCTCAGGCTGGGGCTAGTAGTCTCCAGGGAACCTCTCCATTACCCAGGAAACCATAACAAAAAACGTGCAAGGAAATCACGTAAGTAAAATATTCTCTTCTAAGAAACGTGTGTTTAGCATGTATTCGCGGAATTTCCAATATAGTTCTTTTTTTACAGTAAAGCTCATCGGGGTTAAGTTTTATAATCACACAGCAAGAAAATTGATTGAAAGAAAAGGCAAATGCAGGCATTTATTTTCCACGTGTTATAATAATAATAATAATAATAATAATAATAATAATACTTTTATTATTTTCACCATAATCGTATAGTAAGTAAATATATTGAAACAAAAGACAAACTTAACCATTTAAATTCCTTATATAACCCATTCACCCTCCATTACAGATCATACGAGTAATGACGAGACCTCCCCCTCCTCCTCGTAGTCCTTCACCTCAACCAGGACCTAATGGAATCCATAACAGTTCACCTCCCTCGCGCACCCGCAACCCCTGGTCATCGCCTCAAGCCGGGCCTAGCGGTCTCCAGAACAGGTACTGACAACTAGTGATGGGCGATACGAGTACTTTCATTTCGATACAATACCAAGTATTTTTAATTTCAGTATCGGTGGTATCGAGTACCGATACCAAGTACTTTGCTTCTAGTATCGATTATTGTAAGTATTTTCCATACATATAGTACAGGGTAATAATATATTAATACCAACCATAAAATCAATCACATTATTTATATTACTAATAAGATTAAATTAAATGTACTATATCAAATAATTATTACTATAACTAGTAATACTATACTGTATTCAAATAGTATGTGAAGATGCACATATCCATTTATATAGGATTATACTTAATTTGAGTAAAGGTAATAATGTTGGTTTGAAACAGGGGTGTGTGATGTCCCCGTGGTTGTTTACTGTATATATGGATGGAGTCATGAAAGAAATACTATCAAGAGCAGTGAATGTTGGTGTATCGCTGAAAAGGGAGGGAATTGAGTGGAAGCTACCTATACTGCTGTTTGCGGATGATACAGTTCTGATGAGTGATAATGAATGGGAGTTGCAGGGTCTGGTAAATGAGTTTGGAACAGTGTGCGAAAAACGGAATTTGAAGGTAAATACGGGGAAGAGCAAGGTTATGGTCTTCGAAAGGGGTGAAGTCACAGAGTGTGAGGTGAAGCTGAACGGTCAGGCTATGGAGATCGTCAACTCTTTTAAGTATCTGGGCAGTGTGTTGAGTAAAGATGGGACTATGGATGAAGAGGTGCGGGAGAGGGTACAACAGGGGAAGAGGGTTGTAGGAACGCTAAAAGCAGTAACAAGAAATAGGGTGGTCAGTATGGAAGTGAAGAAGTCCTTGCATGACAGTGTGGTAATCCCGACACTGACTTACGGAAGCGAAGCATGGACGTTGGTTGAGAGACTCAGACCAAGAGTGAGAGCAGTGGAAATGAATTACTTAAGGAGTGCGTGCGGAGTTACATGGAGGGATAGACAGACTAATGAGGAAGTAAGAAGGAGGTGTGGTGTGGAGGTAGATGTGCTGGAAAGTGTGAAAAGGAACAACTTGAGATGGTTCGGCCATATGGAACGTATGGAAAGCGAGAGAATGACTAAGAGGGTGTACGAGAGCGAGGTGGAGGGACAGAGGGGGAGAGGTAGACCGAATATGAGGTGGAAGGATGGAGTGAGGAACTACATGAACGAAGGCGGTGCTGGTTGGGGGGGGGGGCGTCGACTGACTGGGGACAGAGGTGCATGGGGGCGGTTCGTTTGTGGCCACCCCTTCGGGGATCACGGCGTCAGGCAATAGATAGATAGATAGAATACAGCTATGTGTTGTAATGAACCATAAATATAAATATTTTAAAATAATCTTTAATAACTGAACATAGGCCTATATGTATCCTCACTGTACAAAACTACGAGAATATAGTTATTAGGAAAACCTCCTGTTATATTTAGCACATAATGTCACCACCATACTGTAATAATATAAATCGATAAAATACTGGTTTCTCTAGTCTAAATAAATATATATATATATATATATATATATTAAATACAAACAGCTACCTAGTTTTCAGACGCAGTATAAACTAAAACATGGCTATTTCCAATAAATGCACGCTACTTAGTCGATCGTAATTCCCTCCCCTGAAATCCTATTCACGTCTTTTTATATTTCAGATCCCCGCCCTCTTCCAACGACTCCACTCCTCCAGCCTCGCAAGTAAGCAGCACCTTTGACGGCGCTATACACTACATCGACTTCCACATTCCTCGGGGCATTCGCGATGATGCAGTGGGTTTCCTCGTCAACATGCGTGAAGCTCTAAGAAATCAAATCCTCGAGCTCTTCCAGAGATACGGCGACGGGCAAGGACACTTCCCAGCTCTCAAGGTGTACGCTGATTTCATAATATGTCTGGCCCGACAGGACCCTGAAACCGACACTCCAACCACCCGAGATCACCATATGCGTACCCAAACCCGAATCTTATCACACGACGAAGTAGAAGACTTTATTGAGGAGCTCATTGAACACCTTCTTTCTCGGTACGAGGAGAGCATATCGGAAGAAGAGGGCAGTGGCTACGTAATGGATGTGATCCTAAAATTCGGCATCTTCTTCGCGCTCATTGAAATGACTAGCTCTCTAGGTGACTACGAGGACTATCCCAAAGGAGTCAGAGGACGCGCCCGCGTCTATAACCCTAAAATCCGGAACAATGACTGCGTGATGACGGCTCTCAACGGACACTTGCACCTGAAGAGAGGCCTACCCCTTCCCAAAGAACGCCTTCGGAGAGCTGCGTGTAATATTCCAGTCAGTCTCGTGCAAATGGGTGATGTGCCTAACCCCGCGGCGTGGGGAGACTTCAAGAAACTCAAGCGATTCAACGATATTAGCATTCGCGTCTACGGTCTCGAAAAAATCACCACCGAACGAGTCTGCCTCGCCTTACTCCGGAAGGGGGCTAGCACCGGGGACCCCGTTCATCTTCTACTTTTGAAGAACCACCACGTCGCTCTCATTACCGACTTTAATCAATACCTAGATGACCTCACTCGCTCAGTGAGGTTCTTCTGCTGGCAGTGTCTGTACGGGTTTCCATGACAGGAGGATCTAGTCGAACACGAGTCAACATGCCCCACCGCCCTAACCAAACATAAGTTTCCTCTCCCGGGTTCTAAGGTTAAGTTTGCCCACCATGCTCACGTTTATGAACCCTCCTACGTCTGCTTCTACGACCTTGTGAGTCTTATGGTCCCTCCACCCCCCGGATCGGGCACCTGCGTCGAGAAGCGTCACAAGCCTATTGCTTACGCTTACATCCTCGTCAGCCGGGCGGGGCATGTAGCGACAACTGGATCATACACCGGCGAGGACTCTGCGGATAATTTTATTAAGACCATGCTGAAGGTCTGGTCGTCTGTGAGATCCTCAAACGCGTATAGTCCTTTACGCATGAGCGACGAGCAGCAGGCCAGACACAACACGCAAACGCATTGCATGGTATGCCAATCAGCATTCCCGGATGGGAAAGGCACGGGGGAGAGACACCACGACCATGAAGTGCCGTTCAACAATTACCGGGGTGCTCTCTGTCGTAGATGTAACCTGCAAATGAAGAACCACAAGGAGCAGCTGACCCTCATCGCGCACAACGCCAACTACGACCTAAGTCTTCTTCTGCGTGAGATTACTGACACTCAGCATAAAATCGTTCTACGACCCAAACAATCCACCTACAAGTTTCACGAGGTCAGAGTCAACAATAAGTTACGTTTCATCGACTCGTACGCTTTCATGGCTGATTCTCTATCCAAATTGGCCGAACAGTTTATCGCCGGGGGTAACGCACCCCGATACACCCGGGCCATTCTGAAGGTCGTACCGTCGGCAGCCCTGCCTCTACTAACGTCTGGAAAACAAGTCCTCTGCTACGACTACCTCGACTCTCCCGCCCGTCTCTCTGAACCGCGCCTCCCCCCACGTGAGGCCTTTTACAACTCTCTACTGCAGCAAGAGCTCCCCCAAGCCGACTATGAGCATGCCGAGAGAGTATGGGAAATCACGCGGTGTCGTACCCTCGGAGATTACATGACCCTCTATATGAGGGTCGACGTCGGCCTTTTGACTGACTGTTTCCTCGAATGGCGCGCCATCCTCAAGGGGCAGTGGGGGCTGGACCCCGTAAACTACACGTCTCTCCCAGGATTCGCCTTCGACTCCTTCCTCATGTCCACGGGTGTGGAGTTGGACATTCTCAGCGATCCTGAGTTATATAACAGGATCCAAGCCAATGTGAGGGGGGTGTGACACCTTCCGGCGTTAGCAGAATGGTTGCGTGGGGCATTGCAGCTCGCTAGCGCTCGCCAGGATGGGGGGATGGGCTACAGTTGTCCTAGAATGATCTGCTTTATTTAATTAGTGTCGTGTTGCCACAGACAGTCTAGAAATGGTCTTTGTTTTGGTCTGTGACCGCGCCTTGTATTTTATATTCGCTATAATATAAATGTTGCTTGTGTGGGAGGCGAGCGAGAGAGGGTGAGGGAGTACACCTGGCAGCGGGGTGAGCTATGACGCGGCTCGCTTGGGCGCTGACGGCGTTGGCGGCCGGGTGGTCAACTAGTCCCTTCCCATCGCGGCCTCGTGTTCTTTACCAGCTCAGAGCTTGCCTGACACGCGTATCGCCTACACCCTTTGCAATTCTGTCCCCCATACTCGCCACTTTGCATACTATTTCTCTCTCTCGACTTCTCCTTTCTCATTCTCTACTCTTTATTAAACTCAACATCCATTCTGGTTTCAGCATAGACGTTCACCGTCGACCAGTCATATTGTACGCGAAGCTCTCAGATATTTCCATGTATTAGGTTAAGGAGGTATTATGCTTTATTGAGGTTAGAGAGACGGACTTTTCCGTAGGTGTCCTCTCTCGGGAAGGTTGTAGACCGGTAAATGTCTCCCTGGCAAGGTGTTGAGTGATTCTGCTTGGTTATCTAAAGCTAGACTAGGGGTAGGGTTACTGTGTCGTTGTCTCCGATGTGTGCAGTGTTAGCTAAGCCCTGCACGACATCGACAGGTACTGTGGGAGCCTAAGTTGTCTTCGGGTGGGTTTACTTTGCGAGCACAGCGCTGTGGTGTGAGAGGGCCATAGCCTATCCCTCACAACATAGTGCTGCCTCTTTGTGTTGACTTCTGAGGGATCGCCAGGATAGAACTAGGTACTAGAGACCTAGATTTATCAAGAGAGCATCCCCGTCATATAACGTAATCTTCATTATACCACCTTCGGACAACGTTAGGCTACGAGCCGCATGCTCACCCATTGTTGCCCTGCCTTGATACCCCAGCTAGACTTTATTAACTGAGCAGACACTGGTTAGAGATAAGCCCCCATTATTATATGTATGCAACATTATTATTCACTGCACTTTTGAGCCGAGGTTGTTGTTGAGTTGCACAACCCTAGTAGGCTGTTGCGTTGTGTCACGAAGCATTTCTTTAGTTGTCGAGCATTACTACCTTTGCGCAGTCTTTATTATTCGCCTGCCTATTATTACTATATGTCCTAGTATTTATTGTGACCCGTATTCTGCATTATAATTGTTCAAGATTCTTTACGAACATCTTCCCAGCATCAGACTTATTTCAGAAGTTTCCAGTTGATGTTGCAGGACTAGCATTGCACTTTCTTTAATACAGGAGTGCCAGTTATTTGAGTATCTACCGTAACGTTAATTAATCACGTTAACTATCTTTTCTTTGTGTAACCTAATCGAGTAATCTTTTACTGTTTGAGAATAGGCTGTTTCATCGAGCGTCAGCCTATTGTGTGTGCACCAGTTACCGAGTCATAGGATACCTCGTTGTCCAGGCACGACTCTGGGCGGTAATGGTGTTTTGTTTTCCAGTGTTTAAGGCAGGGGTTGGATCTAGTGTTACCGTTGTTGCATTTTGCCATTATCTAGTCCAATGTTGAAGAGCCCTGTGTTTTTGAGAACCTGGATCGTAACAAATGGCGACCTAGCTCAGGATCTTGTGAACTAAGAGATAATTGCAGGATTGTTGTGGTCATTTGTTTTATTGAGGAATATAGTGGGCACGTTAATTTTTTTTGGCAAAGTAGTATAGCACTTGAGAGTCTTCAGACATTTTTGGCAAGTGAATAGTGCTACATAAGAGTTTGGGATACTTCTTTTCTGAATATTGTGGTGAGAAATTTTTGTGAGCATCATGTCTTATACTGGGTCAGAGGAGAATGGAGACACAGTACGTAATGTCGAAACTGAGGAACAGCAGCATGATGAAAGGGTTAATCGGGTGAACTGTGAGGAGGATGCTAGGATATTATTGCAATGGCCTGTTACTGCCGAGCGGTTGGAGGGTATGGATCGGTACGGTCTTCAATGCCTGGCCACAGCTATCGGTCATGCGGTTACTAGCAGCATGACCAGGGATAACTTGATAATGTGTGTACTGGGCAGGGTGACTGGTGAGCGAGATGGGTTGAGTGCTCAGAGCCCTTCGGCCATGCTTCCCCTACACTCGACTCCCAGCCATCCCAGTAGTTTGCCGACCCCGGGTACGCTTCCGCAGTTGGGTGGTGACTGGCAGGGTGCGTTGCCCCTGGGGGGACCACCGGTAATTTCAAACATTGTAGCACCTTCACCTCCTCAAGGGTTAACTCCAGAATTATTGCTTCAGCTCGAATTAGCTAAGCTTCAGCAGCAACAAAGGGCATGTGAGCTTCAGCAGCAATTAGAATTAGCCAGGATAGAAGTGAGAAAAACTATCAGTCAAGCAAAAATCCAAGCCGAGTCGACTAGGTACTGTGCCGACATGGACGTAGAGAAGTTGCGAGTAGAGACAACGGGACAGCGACTTGGGGCTGGTAACCGTGTTCATGAGCAGTCTCTCTCGCACTTATTGAAACTGGTTCCGGTGTTTGATGAGAGTGGTGTTACAGAATGTTTCGCACGCTTTGAGAAGAAGTGCCAGGAACACCAGTGGCCAGAGAATAAATGGGCAGCACTTGTATCCTCTAGATTAATAGGCAAGGGTCTTAAAGCCTACGATGCGTTGCCTATAGAGTCTTGTATTATCTATGAGGAACTCAAGGAGGCTGTCCTGAGAGCATACGAACTACAACCAGAGACGTACAGGTTGAAGTTCCGGGGTGTTACCAAGGGTCGGGAGAGCACCTTTTTGGAGCATGCCCGGGAGCTGTTCGATGCTTTTGGGAATTGGCTGAGGTCGGAGAAAGCTACTACGTTTGACGACATTAAACAGTTGGTGCTTTTAGAGCAGTTTTTCAAATGCACGGTCGGCGACCTGACGTTAGACCTTAAAGAAAAGCAACCAAAAACTCTACAGGAGGCAGCTGAGATGGCTGACCTCCGGCTATCACTAATTCGTGGGTGCGGGTCTGCCCAGCGTAGTGAGGCAGGTAACAAGGGGCATGACGCCCCACCCCCCCGAGTTAGTGATATACCTTATGCAAACAAGTACAAGAGCCATGATACCAAGACTGACCACAAGACTAGCACCGTCCCATTTAAGAAGGGGCCGGGCCCTTCCCAGTACCAAGGGAAGCCCAAAGGGGAGTTGGAGTGTTATCATTGTCATAAAAAGGGGCACTTTGCAAGAGTCTGTCCTAGCAAACCACCTACAGCAGCTGTGTCTTTGGCCTGCAACATTGGTGTGTCTCCGAAGTCATCTGAGTTTGCCCGGGGCAGTTCGTCAGAGGCTGAGGCACAGCCAATGCAGAAGCACCTGGGAGGCTCGAACCCTGCTCAGGATGTTTTTTGCGACCATAGAGGGCGGGGTTGCGTGATGTGGGCGGGCGCAAGCATGGAGTAGAGGTCTTGCGTGATACAGGTGCTTCCCAGACTCTGATGAAAAACTTGACTGGCTACCCTATAAACGCGGCTCGGGTGGTGGTGGTGCAGGGTATTAATGCAACTCGGTCATACCCGCTGGTGCGGTTGGAGTTGGAGGTGGATGGTGTGGCACGTGAATTGGATGTCGGGATTGTGGAGAAACTGCCAGTGGAGGGCGTCGACCTTCTTCTCGGCAACGACTTTGCAATGCCCGCTTCTGAGGTTCTACCCTTAGTCGTTGCCGAGAGGCCGGCCGACGTGAGTAGGGAAGAGCAAGAGTGGGTCGAGCGGTGCCAGACACAACCCATGGCATGTGTTGTCACCCGAGCTCGGGCAGCTAAAGTGTCACAGCCTAGTCCTCCGTCTTCAGACCAGCGGAGGAACGATCAACAGGAGGAGGCTAAAGCTGGAGTTGGTTTTAAGAGTTTTGACTCGGCGGCTCTCCTGGGTGATTCAGTATTAGCACCATTACTTAATTCTGGAATAGCCCCTGGGCCTGTCATCGAGAGTGACGAGGCTGGGCATGACGAGTCTCCACGACAGCAACGTTATGTACATCGAGAGAGACAGAGGGAGCAGCCCAGTATCGGGGAAGGTCATGCATTGCTCCGGGAGCAGTTAGATCGCTTGGCACCCTCAGATATACGTCGGTTGCAACTAGAGGACCCTGAGCTCCAAACGTGTGCTAATGGAGCTGTAGAGCTCGACGAGGACGGCGATGCACAGCCAGGAGATTTTTTTTATTTAGAAGGCATCCTCTATAGGCGTTTTCAAGACCCTAAACGTAGTTGGCAAGAGGGGTCCAGAGTAGTGGACCAGTTGGTGGTGCCACGGGAGTGCAGGGATAGCCTACTGAGGTTGGCGCATGACATACCACTGGCAGGACATCTAGGGGTGAGAAAAACGGTGGCGGCTTTAGAAAAATTGTTTTGGTGGCCGGGGTTGAAGGGGCAGGTGGTAACCTGGATAGCAAGGTGTCATACGTGCCAGAGGGTTGGAAAACCTAACCAAACAATTCCGAGAGCCCCGTTGCACCCCATTCCTGTCAGTGGACCGCCCTTCAGTAAGGTCATCATTGATATGGTCAGACCCCTACCCCCTACTAGTGCCGGTAATACATTTCTATTAACTATCATGGATGTGGCCACTCGTTATCCTGATGCATATCCAATGAGAAATGGCACAGCGAAAACTGTTGTCCGGAACCTGCTCTTGTATTGCTCGCGGTATGGTTACCCGCAAGAGGTGCAATCGGACCAAGGCTCTAATTTTACATCTAATCTGTTCAAACAAACTATGATTCAGCATGGTATCAGCACTGTCGTCTCTTCTGCGTATCACCCGGAGAGTCAAGGGGTGTTGGAGAGGTGGCACGCCACGCTGAAAAGCATGCTTCGATGTTATTGCGCAGAGAACGGAAAGGATTGGGACCTTGGTCTGCCGTATGTTTTGTTCGCGGCAAGAGAAGTACCTGGAGAGAGTCTTGGTTTCAGTCTGAATAAGCTTGTTTTCGGGCATCGGGTGAGGGGCCCTCTCCACATGGTGAAGGAGATTTGGGAGGGTACCGCTGTGCCATGTTCTATGTTGAGATATGTCCTCGAGAGCAGAGAGAGAATGCTTAGAAGTCTGGAGCTGGCCGGGCGTAATTTGGTGAGTTCGCAGGCCCGTATGAAGGACAGGTACGATATTAAGGCGAAACTCCGGGAGTTTCAGGTAGGTCAAGAGGTGTTGGTCCTGTTGCCTTTGGCAGGTCATCCTCTGGCTGCCAAGTACGCTGGGCCTTATCGGGTGGTGTCAAAGATCTCCGATCTGGATTACCTCGTTGCCACTCCAGACCGGAAGAATCGTAATCAACTATGCCACATTAATTTGTTGAAGGAGTATGTGGGGCGCCCACCTGAGTCACTAGCTGTCCCTGTGTTGACCTGCTGCGGTCATGGTGGAGAAGGAGAGGGGGGCAGCAATGACCAGGTGGATGATAACTGGGATTGTCATGTCTCGGCTGATCAGTGGGCGGGGAATTCGAGCCAATGTGCGCATGATGCTCTGGCGCACCTGCCGGAGGAACAGCAGGTGGCAGTGCAGCGCCTGTTCGATTCATACCCCACTGTATTTGCCGAGCACCCAGGCCTCACTACTCAAGCGGTGCATGACGTCGATGTAGGAGAGCACCCCCCCTTCAAGTCGATACCTTATCGGGTGCCACCCATTAAACTCCCAGCGCTCAGGGATGAGCTGGAGTATATGCTGGCGAGAGGCTTGATCGAGAAGGGGGCAGTACGGTGGACTTCTCCTGTCACTCTGCAGCCCAAACCTGATGGAAAAGTTCGGTTCTGCATTGACTTTAGGTGGTTGAACGGGTTGACCCCCACCAACGTATATCCTCTTCCCCGGGTGGATGACAGTGTGGATAAGATCGGGAAAGCAAGGTACTTGACCAAGGTAGACCTCGTCAAAGGCTACTGGCAAGTACCACTGTCTGAGCGGGCTAAAGAGGTGTGCGGGTTTGTGGTGGATGGCAGTACTTACCGTTGCAACGTGATGCCATATGGTCTGAAAAATGCACCGGCCACTTTCCAGAGCTTAATGAACGACATCGTAGCAGACATCCCAAACTGTACTGTCTACCTTGATGACGTGATCATTTATGACAACGATTTCCAAAGTCACTGTGAGCTCATAGAAGCCTTATTTAGTCAACTTAGTAAAGCAGGCTTGGTGGTTAATCTGGGCAAGTGTGACTTTGTGCAAGCCACGGTGCAGTATCTGGGGTTTGTGGTTGGGTTAGGGCAGGTGAGCCCGCCCCAACAGAAGATACAGGCTATCGACTTGTTCCCCAGGCCGACCACCAAGCGACAGATCATGAGATTTTTGGGCATGATTGGGTATTACCGCCGCTTTATAAGAGGTTATTCTACTGTGTTAGCTCCTTTGACAGATCTACTAGCTAAAGATAAAAAGTTCCGCTGGGCACCTGAGTGTGAGCAGGCGTTTCGAGTAGTTAAACACCTTTTATGCACTCACCCTATCCTCAGGGCCCCGGACTTTGAACGACCATTTCAGTTGCCGACTGATGCCAGCGGAGTAGGGGCTGGTGCCGTACTTTTGCAGACAGACGAGGAAGGTCTTGAGTATCCAGTCAGTTTCTTTTCAAAGAAATTTAATTCAGCACAGAAAAACTATTCGGTTGTTGAAAAGGAACTGCTGGCAATCGTGTTAGCGCTCAGGCACTTTGAGGTCTATGTTCCTGCCTATGGGCCAGTCGTGGTAGTGTATACTGACCACCACCCGCTTAAATTCCTCAATCAATTCCACAACCGGAATATGAGGCTGACCAGATGGTCGCTCATGTTGCAAGAGTACAACTTAGACATTCACCATATTGCCGGTTGTGAGAATGTGATTGCGGACTGTCTGTCGCGGGTGGAGGATCCGGGGTAGGCTACCACAGTATGTTAGTATAGCCTCCTGTCTTGGCTCGCGGTGTATTTTTGCGCTGGTGCTTGTTGGCTCGCGTGTGTAGCATCAGCGTAGGGTCGCAGGGCAGGAGTTGTTGGCTTTGATTAGAAGAAAGTTAGGCTACATCTATAGTAGCCGCCAAAATCAACATTAAAATAAAATATGAAAAATTAAATAAAAACTCTTTCTTTTAGATAATTAATTTTAAGATAATATTGTAGCTGAGTACTGAGTGCAGATGATTTTCCCTCAGTAGGCTGTGCTTCTTAAAGCTCGCTCTGGGAGCACGATGTTATGAATTAATGTATTATATTTGGGAAGGGTGATAAGATTTTTTTATATATAAATGTTGTATTTTGTTTTGTGGAGACTGAGCTTGCATTCCATGAATGGCAGAGTGGTTAGGAGTGGCAGATTCTAGCGACATTCTGCCTGTTCAGATATGGGCTCATGGTTGAGTGTCCCATATCTTGGGGGGGGTGTGACGCCTCCCGGCGTTAGCAGAATGGTTGCGTGGGGCATTGCAGCTCGCTAGCGCTCGCCAGGATGGGGGGATGGGCTACAGTTGTCCTAGAATGATCTGCTTTATTTGATTAGTGTCGTGTTGCCACAGACACTCTAGAAATGGTCTTTGTTTTGGTCTGTGACCGCGCCTTGTATTTTATATTCGCTATAATATAAATGTTGCTTGTGTGGGAGGCGAGCGAGAGAGGGTGAGGGAGTACACCTGGCAGCGGGGTGAGCTATGACGCGGCTCGCTTGGGCGCTGACGGCGTTGGCGGCCGGGTGGTCAACTAGTCCCTTCCCATCGCGGCCTCGTGTTCTTTACCAGCTCAGAGCTTGCCTGACACGCGTATCGCCTACACCCTTTGCAATTCTGTCCCCCATACTCGCCACTTTGCATACTATTTCTCTCTCTCGACTTCTCCTTTCTCATTCTCTACTCTTTATTAAACTCAACATCCCTTCTGGTTTCAGCATAGACGTTCACCTTCGACCAGTCGTATTGTACGCGAAGCTCTCAGATATTTCCATGTATTAGGTTAAGGAGGTATTATGCTTTATTGAGGTTAGAGAGACGGACTTTTCCGTATGTGTCCTCTCTTGGGAAGGTTGTAGACCGGTATATGTCTCCCTGGCAAGGTGTTGAGTGATTCTGCTTGGTTATCTAAAGCTAGACTAGGGGTAGGGTTACTGTGTCGTTGTCTCCGATGTGTGCAGTGTTAGCTAAGCCCTGCACGACATCGACAGGTACTGTGGGAGCCTAAGTTGTCTTCGGGTGGGTTTACTTTGCGAGCACAGCGCTGTGGTGTGAGAGGGCCATAGCCTATCCCTCACATCATAGTGCTGCCTCTTTGTGTTGACTTCTGAGGGATCGCCAGGATAGAACTAGGTACTAGAGACCTAGATTTATCAAGAGAGCATCCCCGTCATATAACGTAATCTTCATTATACCACTTTCGGACAACGTTAGGCTACGAGCCGCATGCTCACCTATTGTTGTCCTGCCTTGATACCCCAGCTAGACTTTATTAACTGAGCAGACACTGGTTAGAGATAAGCCCCCCTTATTATATGTATGCAACATTATTATTCACTGCACTTTTGAGCCGAGGTTGCTGTTGAGTTGCACAACCCTAGTAGGCTGTTGCGTTGTGTCACGAAGCATTTCTTTAGTTGTCGAGCATTATTACCTTTGTGCAGTCTTTATTATTCGCCTGCCTATTATTACTATATGTCCTAGTATTTATTGTGACCCGTATTCTGCATTATAATTGTTCAAGATTCTTTACGAACATCTTCCCAGCATCAGACTTATTTCAGAAGTTTCCAGTTGATGTTGCAGCACTAGCATTGCACTTTCTTTAATACAGGAGTGCCAGTTATTTGAGTATCTACCGTAACGTTAATTAATCACGTTAACTATCTTTTCTTTGTGTAACCTAATCGAGTAATCTTTTACTGTTTGAGAATAGGCTGTTTCATCGAGCGTCAGCCTAGTGTGTGTGCACCAGTTACCGAGTCATAGGATACCTCGTTGTCCAGGCACGACTCAGGGCGGTAATGGTGTTTTGTTTTCCAGTGTTTAAGGCAGGGGTTGGATCTAGTGTTACCGTTGTTGCATTTTGCCATTATCTAGTCCAATGTTGAAGAGCCCTGTGTCTTTGAGAACCTGGATCGTAACAGGGGGCTATACCAGCGTCGTGCGGCGTCACGTCAAAGCCAACAATAGGTTCACCAACCCCCACTTCAACCCTCAAACAGACACCAGCACCTTCCTCTCTTACCTCGACTTTTGTAGTTTGTACCCTACCGTAATGCAGGAAAAGTTGCCCTGTGGAGAGATGAGGGAGCTACTCGGTCAAGAAGTCGAGGGATTCCTGAGCACCCCGCTAGCAGAGGTGAAAACTGATGGTGATTATGGGTTTATGATACTGTGCGACACCGCCGCAGCGACCCGTGAAGTGGCCGAAAAGACCGACGACCTGCCTCTCATCATCACTCAGCGGAACATAACCCACGACGTCATGTCCGAGGCCACTCGGGAGTGGTACGCCGCTGAAGACCGCAAACCTCCGAAGAAAAACGTGAAGCTCATCGGAACCCATGCCGCCTAGAAGAATATGCTCTTTGCCCTCCCCCTGCTGCAGCTGTTGATGAGTCTCGGGTTGGTGGTAGAGAGGGTTACCCGGGTGTATACCTTCCGCCAGGAAAAGTTTTTGGCCGGTTTCATAGCTGGAAACATCGAAGCCCGGAAAAATGCCACGTGTCTCATCAAGAAGAATGCTATCAAGTGCATTTCAAATAGCATCTTCGGGCGGTGTTTGATGAACCCAGCCAAGTACGAGCAGGACGTGGAGGTGGTGACGAAACGAGAACAATTCCTCAAGCTAGTACGAAGCCCGTACTTTAAACGTGTCGACTCTCTCGGCGAGAGTCGGGTCATGGTGATCTGACACAAGGGAGTCACCACAGTCAACCATCCCAACTACATAGGCTACTACATCCTAGAGCTGTCCAAGATAAGACTCTACCACTTCTTTTATCAGGTTCTGAAAGCCCACTACGGCGATCGGGTGAAACTAGTCTACTGCGATACTGATTCGCTCGTCACCTCCATAGAAACGAGGGACCTGATGGAGGAGTATGCCCAGGAGCCCCTCAAGCGGTATCTCAACCTCAGCAACTTCGCTCCCTCGCACCCTCTGTACAGCGAGACCAACAAGGGCAGACTCGGCTGTCTCAAGTCCGAGGTCGGTGACAGGGTCATCTCAGAGTTTGTGGGTGTGCGACCCAAGTGTTACTCCATTCTGCTGGCCAACAATGACAGACTGAGTTCAGCCAAGGGAGTACCTAAGCAGATCAAGGCAACTATAGCCCACCAGAGATACAAGGATGCCCTACATCTACAACACCCCTTCTCATTCACCTATCAGGGTTTTACCGTACGCAGAGGAGATATGTGCACGGTCTCCTACAGAAAAAGAGGTATATCCATTGTGGAGGATAAGAGATACTACCTCAACGTCCTCGAGTCACGATCCTACGGTCATCCCGATAATCAGGAGGCGGGAGGGGAGGGTCATCCGGAGAGAGAACAACAGCAGCAGCGGCAACATCAACAACAACAACGGCGGGAGCGGGAGGATGCATGTCCCGCGCGCAGGTTTTGGTCTGCTCGAGACGCAATGACGGAGACATACTTTCCCGAGGAGGCGAATGCGGAGGACAGGCTACTGGCTGACGCTCCGGATGTTCACGCGCGAGAGGATGAGGAGGTAGTAAGCGAGGCGGGAACATTGAATGCTCTCGCCGAACTGGCTCTCATGAACGCCTCCGATGATGTTTATGATGATGATGATGATGATGAATTGTAAAATTAACCCTAAATGCTGATGATGACGATGAATTGTAAATTTCCAAACACGATGGCCACTATTTTCTTAGTCTTAAAATATTCTCGATGATGATGATGATGATGATGATGATGATGAATTGTAACATTAACCATAAATGCTGATGATGATGATGATGATGACTCGTCAATAAAGCTGATGAATTTCCAAACACGATGACCACTATTTTCCTATCCTTAACATATTCTCTAGTTATTAAGTAATAAGATACGAGAGGGGCAATAAAAGGTTAGACTGTCCAGTTTTAATTTTATTGGGTCTTAGCGTACAATCTGCGTATTTTTATATTCTCTAAGCGTCGTTAACTTCCGTGTGCGCGCGGGCGGGTGGCGGGCGGCGGCAGCGGGCGGGCGAGGGCGGGGCGGGGCGGGGGCGGTTCACAATCTAAAGCGGAGAATATTGGGGTGAGAGAGAAGGGTAATACGCGTGAATAATGACCCCTCAATTCATATATCTTAAGAGAGAGAGAGAGAGAGAGAGAGAGATACTAGAGTCAATGTGTGTACTTACGGGCACGCGTTGAAGGTCTGTCGACAGGCGGGCATGCTAAACTTGTTATACGCAAAACGCAAGACACGCTCATCATTCCCAAAGTAGTCGGTTTTGGAGAACTCGTTGCGTATCTTGCCTAACGTTTCTCCGGGCCCCACGTGGGTGATGTGATGTAAAATACATGGCGTAGGCCCCGCACACGTCGCTACGGGTTCCCTGGAGTCTAAATGCATTTTTTAATATGGGGACCCCGGGTCTCTCGAGTCGTTTAAAATAATCCGAATAGACTCGAGGGTCTAGGCTGTAGCTATCCAGACATACTATTCTATGAGCATCGCGGTAGATACAGAGCCAGTGACCCATATTTTGTTTAGACCAACTCGGCAGTGTTGATTATGCACATGGCGGGTTTCCCCGCGTGTCCTCGGAGTAATGTCTCGACCTCATCCGCTAATAGCACCCCCAGAAACACCGCCTCCTTTCCTAGACTCCCCCTGACCCCCCTTTCAATTTCCAAATTGTTCATCCCTACCCCATCAAGCCCGCACGTCACACTGCAGTCTTCGATCGGCGTTTATAGTGAGCATGACGGCTAACGGTTGCGTCGTCTATAACGTGTCCAGCGGTTAAGTTCCTGTGTGTCAGATACAGAGGGTTAAGCGTATAATCGCCCGCTTGGGCAGACATGCTCATCATGACTATGGTTAGCTTTTCAGGGATGACGTTGCCCCACGGCTGGTCGTAAGTGGCGGAGATCTGATCCTTGGCCAGCACGTAGGTTTTAAAGAGAGTTTTGGTGAAGGTGGATTTTATAACAGACCCGCCGCTCAACGCAGAGTTTAGAGCGTGTAAGGCGTTGGGGTAGGGGAATAACCTCGTATAAAGCAATTTGGCAGAATCGACGTATCTCCATCGATAGGTACGTTCATTAGCTAATCGTTACTCGCCAGTTCGAGGCGGAGTCGTACGGGAATGCCGTCGGGTAGATAACTGTCTAGCGAACTAACGTCGAGGAATAAAGGAGTGCATAGCTCCAGACCGTGGGTCTTGAGTCGCTTAGAGAGCTCCTTTCGAGCGGGAATAAAGTAACTGTCCTCTATCTTCCGGGTGAAACCGTCAGGGGGGCACGCGAAATTAGCCAAGGACCCGATTGTGTTAATTTTGCCGGGCATCAAGGTGGTGAGGGCTTTAACGTAGGAGCTGTAACCGTAGAGAACATTGGTTTCGACGGGCACGTCGCCGAGAAAACACTGCACGGATTTGAAAAGACTGTGGGCCGTGTTATTCGAGAGCTCAATGTTCGTGTCATCCCCGAGGAGGGTCGCATTATCCTCTTGGGTTAGCCGCAGAGTGGTGTGTATGACCAATTGACTCAAGTCAATAAAGCTCCCCGGAGTCCCGGGGATGAGGAAATCAACGTATCGGTCAGTTAACTTCATGTTGAAACCTAGATTGCTAGACAGCATGTCGGCATCCTGCCAGGAGTCTATGGTGGCTTCCAAAAGTCGGGTCTTGTTGGGACGGGGAAAAATTCACTTACACCAGCAGCGTATTGACCTACTGGGGCCTGCTGACCCACAGCCCCCTCCGCGGTTGCGATGCTCGCCATCTCGAGGCTAACCTGATACTGATTTACAACGAGGAAAATATGTCCTTCTTATAGCATCCCTTCGTCGTCTTCTTTTTAATTTTCCTTTTAACCTTTACCCTCTTCCTATTTCTACCGCCCCCCCTCGCCACCTTTACGGCCGCGTTCTTCAGAGCGTTCAAGCCGTGTCTTTTTAGGGACTGCCTTAGGTTATTACCCTGAGAGATATCCTCCATGACATTGCTTCCAAACTCGCACGTGGAAGGAACTATGATATTTCGTACTAGAAATGGGAAGGCTCTTTTAGCGAGACCCGCTAAGGTAGAGAACAGACCCCCACCCCGACGATAGCTGGGTTCGTAGGCGAGGGTGGCAATATCGTTGACCCCACGCCCGCGAGCGAAAAGAGAGCAATACTACCCCCACGGAGGGGGGGATGAATGTAACTCGCATGCTGTTAGGGAAAAAACTGTTGACGCGAGGCTCGACGTGCTATTAATATAGTCTGACAGTGCGAATGTGAAGTAAGCACGTCACGTGCTGACCCTCCTCAAAATGCATGGGGCGACCCTTCTGGTCTGTGATTTTAATGGAAATGCTATCTATAATTTTAGGTTTGAGGGGTTTATAGATTATAGGATGCACGCCTTTCGATAGCCCATCGGAGAGGAAAAAGGCATCGAGAATATTTACATTTACCCCGGCGAATCTCGAAGGGTTGACCAGGTCACTATATATGAGCACGCACTGAACATCGCCGTTCCTTAAGACGGGAAACGAGCTAGTATGATATAGAAACGGGTCGTCTCCTTCACTGAGAGCACCTCGGGTGGAGGTAAACACGTCATAGGCTTCTAAGGGGCTTAAGCCGAGAAGTCGGGCTACTCGCTCTTCGAACCGTATCTTCACGTATGGAACGCTCGGATGTGGGTCGCGGAAGCAGCGCACTGTAACGTGTTGGCTCAGGTTCATACGACCGAGGGTGAGTATTTGAGATGGGTGGGCTAGGCGGTCAAAGGTGCTAGTGTCGTAGGCTCTGTCGCGGTTGAGGAGCTCCCCTAATATTGCCCCTATTTTATTAGTAACCCAATCGATGAGGTGTTCAATGTCCTGACTCAAGATATTTTCCGAGATAGTCACAAGCACCTTACGCTTTTCGAGAGCGCCTGAAGAACTAAGCCGCCCGTACTCTATATGTATGCCGCATTCCGCTTCATCTCTCTTAACAGTATAGTAACGTTGAGGGAGTAACACATTTAACAGGCCAACTTCGTATTCCATGTCCTTGCGCAGCGTTAAGGTTTGTAAGTTGTTGGTAAAACTACTACTACTATTGGGATATATGACACTGTCGGCAGCGCTTGTAACGTAGATATGGTGTGGCTCCATCTTGGAGCTGCGACGGACTAATGCGAAGTTGGCTCGTTTCTTATATTTATAGCTACCTACAAGAAGGGTGGGAGAGTAATACACAATAGGCAATGCTTAGGTATTTATTAACAGAGAGAGAGAGAGAGTCTCGCGTCGCAACGTCGTAGTCTTCATCCGCATCGCTGTTCCTTAGCTTCTTCTCACTCGCCTCCCGGGGGTTGGTGTTGATAGACTCGCCCTCCTCCTCTTCCTCCGGATGTGGACGTTTTTTACCCGGGGCGAACCCCGCATTCTCATTCACAGCGGTTAACCCCACCCACCACTTGTCCAAGATGACGCAGGATATATTGCGGGTCCTAAGATTCCCGGCTGCGTGGTTTAGGATAGGCAGGTAATCCTGTCCCCATACGTGAGAGGGGAGCCCCGCAGCACCGCATTTGTAGGGGAATACAATACGTGTCATCTCATGTTCAATAGCCCAATGGACGAGTTTAGTAACACAGGCATTAAACATTTTAACACGATCCTGGTGGCGGTCCTGCTTTAACCCTCGCACGAATTGGGTGTCGTGAGAACTGAGTAGGTCTATCTATCTATTGCCTGACGCCGTGATCCCCGAAGGGGTGGCCACGAACGAACCGCCCCCATGCACCTCTGTCCCCAGTCAGTCGACGCCCCTCCCCCCAACCAGCACCGCCTTCGTTCATGTAGTTCCTCACTCCATCTTACTTCTCCAGGTACTTCTGGTTAATCTCATTGAGCTCCAGCATCTTACCGGGGGCGTATTGAGCTAGAAGGCAAGCAACATGGGGAGGACTAGGATCGGGGGACTCGCGAATTATAATACTCCTAGGCACACCCCTGTCTTGCCAGCAGCATCGGTTTAGCCGATATATAGACACTCTTTCAGCGTATAGATTACTATACGGATACGTTTGATGTAGAAGTGCAGCGAAGCCGGAGGTCTCCCGACAGGCCGTGCAGTTGTGAACATCGGCAATGATGGTTTTATCGTTACGATAGCGGGAGTCACCGGGAACCCCTTCCTGGTAGCTGAGCGAGTAAGCGTCGCTTAATCCACGGACCCTGCCTTCATCCAAGAGAGAGTAGAGGGAAGGATGCTTCTCCTTCTCGCGTTCGGGCTGGGCAACGGCCTGAGCCCCACCACCAGTCACAATCGATGAAGCCATTACCACTCGCCCCCAACGTGAGGGGGTGTCCGCTACGTCCATTTCTCGAGGTGTTGATTGGCACCGTCTAGGATGCTACGACGGAGGGTGGTCTTGTCGTCTGGAACTACCGTAGTTGGCTCACAGTTGGGGTAAGAGAGTATGACGGGTCCGGACCGCCTCGGCGGGCTTTAATACCCCGCGAGCGGCTGGCGTTGGGTTGCCGGCTATTAGTTTAATGGGCAACTCCCCCGGAAAGTGCGACTCACAATGGTTCAATAGGAGACCCACCCGTGGGTGGGCAGTGCGGGTATTTTAGACGAGAGGAGACTATTCATACCTCCACCGTATTGCTTTTTATTCTGAGTGTTTACAATATGAGAGGGGTGAAGACCCGTTGCCCTAATAATTAGATCTACGTCGTTACGCTGGGCTTTGGACGGCGTTCTCCCCTTAGCCGAGAGTATCCCCACGATGTCTAGAATATTGTTGTTGCTAGTCGAGTCCAGTAGCCATCCATCCTTGTCCCATCTAATTAAGGGGTTGTTTTTAACTCGCTCCAGAAGACCTAAAGTGTATGGCGTTTGATTATAGTTGACATGGGCGGACAGGAGATGCGCTAGACTGGGATTTTGGAAGCATTCCCCATTACAGAAGTGGCTTTCATTAGCACGGGCGGTGGGAGTTTGGTTTTAAGCATAGTCCTCGTTTATTTCTTGTTATGACATGAAGACGGTGTTGATTTCTTTCTCTTTTTCCTCGGGGGGGTCTTAGGAGCGGGGTGTGGGGGGAGGCGGGAGGACGAGCTTGCTGGAACGTGTTGCCCGGAGGAGGGGGTGGGGGAGGGCTGTGTAGGGGAATCCTCGATGCTTGTTAAAACACGCTTGGCTGTGGATTCGGGGAGGAGACAATAGCTACGCATTATGAGAACAGTTTTGAAAGTAGACCGGCAACTGCGGGGAGAAGGGCGGCTAATATACTACCCCCCGCCTTACTAGTTAGAATTAATCTCTTTTTGGTCAGAGATGTTTTTTTCCGGGCAACGGCTCGTATATCCTCGCGATGGTGCTGTAGCTTTCTTATAATTTTACTATTCAGAGTGATATGTTTCTTTAGAAAGTTGGAGAATATCTCAGAAATATAATTTAAATGCTCGCATCCTAGTTGTTTAATGAGGTTCTTCCTTTCCTGGGGGTTAAGTTTTTTAAGTAGCAGTACAAACTTTTTATGTACACCGAGTAGGGGAAGCTTACTGTTCATCTCGGCACGAGGTCAGAGGCACTAATCCAGCTGTCGAAGGAGGTAGGATATCCAACCCAATGCACAAGATATTGTTTTTCCCCTTTGCTTTTGCGGGTTCTTAGGATATTAATATCGAATGACTCGGGCAAGGAACTGGCCACAAGTTCTGACCCGTAGAAGATGCCCTCTATGGGTTCGCCGGATAGGTCTTCCAGGAGATAGGTTTTTGGTTGATGCCGGTGTTTTATTTCTCGAATTTGGAATAGCTCGTGGGAGTTCTGCTGGGTGTGTCCCTTGTGGAAAGCGGATGAGCGAATGCTGCCCACGAGACGCACAATCTCTCCAACGGCTAGGTCGGTACTAATGCGTCTGAGGGGTTTCTGTTTTTTTTTATACATTAGATGGAATTGTCGTGCAGTGTCGGATGGTCGAGTTAAATTATGTACGATTGTGGGGGTTTGTCCCTTTTTTAGTCCAGAGTGGGGGGAATTATTGTAGGCACTGACCATGTCTTGGAGGTGGTTAATATATCGGAGGGAATTCCGTAGTGTAATAAAGCGATACAGGCGGGATTTCAATGTGCGAATGGCTCGTTCGGCGATGGAAGCTTTAATCTCACTAGAATGAACGCTATATAGCTTAATCTTGCGAGATGTTAGATATTCCTTCACTTTTTTATTATAAAACTCGGTGCCTAGATCAGTGTTCAATCTTCTCACACCCTGGGATTAATCACTTTCCATAACCCTCTTGACAGCCATTAGCATGGAAGTGGCATCTTTCCGGGGACAGGGTACGACCTGCATGAAACAGGAAAAGACGTCCACGCATACTACCAGGTACGATATATTGTCGTTGTCTTTCTTTAAATGACGCACGTCGGCTAAGTCGGCAGCCATGATGATCTTGGGTTTGGGCGAGAGAACTTTCTGACGGGGGAATTTCTTGGGCTGTAGCTTATGTAGGGTGTAGGTTTTGCTGGTCCTGAGAAATCCCGTCACGTCTTACAGTTTTATGGAAGGATCAATGTCGCGAGCCTTATCCCATAGTTTCTTTTGAGAAGACAGCCCGTACGGTTGATCGTGACGGGTGTAGAGCACACTTAATAGCTCTCGATGCTTAGAACTCACCATTGGAATACACGTTCGCAGGGTGGTTCACCCACAATATTTGTGCTGAATTGCAGAGTCTCTGGAGTATTTATACCTAAGTCAATGAGGAGATAGCCAAAGGGTTTAGAGAAAACAGCAGATTTGTATATTTCAACAAAATCGCTGGCTCGGTCTTTGCCAAATATTTGCCTTCCGTGTAGTTGTATTTGCATTAAGTCACGCTGTCTCAGTAATAGGAAGTGAGAACAGTTGAGGCTAATATTCCTCGCGTATTTACCACCCATGTACAGGTTTTGGGTTATGAAGATACATGAAATGTTATTATGCCGACCGCGGGTAAAAGCGTCAACGACTACTTTATTCTTTACAGCTTCGATAAATAGATCGTCGAGGATGAATAAGGTTCCTCTTTGATCGTATATATCCTCATCGCTTATAGGGTTCACTATTTCTGGAGATACGGTTACCTTGGGCCCTATTTCTTTATCACGCTGTAGGGGGTGAGAGGGAAGACCGCATATAACAATCTTTTTAAATTTATTATGATACTTGGATATAAGTTTCTTGACGAGTTCAGATTTGCCGGAATTGCTGTAGCCCGCTACTATTATGCGAGCGGGATGTTTGAATATGTCGAGAGCGTCGGAGGTAAATGCTTCCATCATGTTGGTTTCTATTTAACTAATGCCTTTACGAGGTTTGAACGCATATATATATACCGGTATATATAAAATATGGGTCTCTACGAATAGTGGGGATAATAACGAATGAGACCAGAAGGGTTAGGTTAGGTTAGGCTAGGTTAGGATATTACATCATGTGGAGAAATGGCGTGTGTGTGTGTGTGTGTGTGTGTGTGTGTGTGTGATATTACACCATATGGAGAAATGGTGTATTAGGATTAGTAGTTAGGTTAGGTTAGGCTAGGTGAGATGAGGTTAGGATATTAGGATTAGTAGTTAGGTTTGGTTAGGTTAGGCTAGGTGAGGTGAGGGCTAGGCAGGGTTAGGTTAGGTTAGGCTAGATTAGGATATTACACCATGTGGAGAAATGACATGTGTGTGTGTGTGTGTGTGTGTGATATTACACCATATGGAGAAATGGTGTATTAGGATTAGTAGTTAGGTTAGGTTAGGCTAGGTGAGGTGAGGTTAGGTTATTAGGATTAGTAGTTAGGTTAGGTTAGGTTAGGCTAGGTGAGGTGAGGGCTAGGCTGGGTTAGGTTAGGGTAGGTTAGGATATTACACCATGTGGAAAAATGGCGTGTGTGTGTGTGTGATATTACACCATATGGAGAAATGGTGTATTAGGATTAGTAGTTATGCTAGGTGAGGTGAGGTTAGGATATTAGGATTAGTAGTTAGTTTAGGTTAGGCTAGGTGAGGTGAGGTTAGGCTAGGCGAGGTTAGGTTAGGTTAGGTTAGGTGAGGTTAGGTTAGGTTAGGTGAGGTTAGGTTAGGTTAGGTGAGGTTAGGTTAGGTTAGATTAGGTTAGGCTAAGGATTAGTAGTTAGGTTAGGTTAGACTAGGCGAGGTGAGGTTAGGCTAGGCTAGGTTAGGTTAGGTTAGGATATTGGCAGATTTGGTATTGGCGGATTTGGCATTGGCGGATTTGTCATTGGCGGATTTGGCAATGGCGGATTTGTCATTGGCGGATTTGGCAAAAATTTCATCTACTTACAACCTATCACCCTTAGTAGTATGTGCATTTGTAATTATGATTTTCATAATTATTATTCTGTATTTGTTTATTTACTGTTTTATTCTTGCGCTCTCTTCAGCTGAAAAAATAATTACGGTAATAATAATTACTGCCTACTCCATACCAATTACTCTGTGGTATGAGTCGAGATTGTTCCTAAATGTATCTATAGAGGAGCTGTCTATTACTTTATTTGGAAGTTTGTTCCACTCATCAATCAAACTGTGAGTGAAGACATGTTTGATTGTATGTAGATTCGCTCTCCTACCTAATAATTTTAAATGGTTTCAAAAAATATTTATACTTGTAGATGTGTCTTCGGCTTTTTTGAATAACTTATCTAGGTTAATGTTACATATTTTTTTTTAAATTATAAGCCACTCTATCAATTGGCCTCTCATCCTTCATTTCTTAAGTGAAAACAGATCAAATTATTTTAGTCTTTCATCATATGATATTTTTATTATTAAAGGGATTAGTTTACTGACTTGTCTTTGCACAGATTCCAATATTTGAACATCCTTTATGAGGTGGGGTGACCAAAACTGCACAGAGTATTCAAGGTGTGGTCTCGCCATACTTTTGTAAAAGGGCAAAACTATGTCTTTGCTGTGATAGTAAAAGTTTCTTCTGATGAAACCTAGTGCACTGTTTGCTTTGTTTGCGGCCGCTGTACATTGATTGGCAGATTTTAAGTTTTCGTTTATCAGCACTCCCAGGTCTTTTATATGTGTTACATTTTGTATCGGCTCTTCATTCATGTAGTATACATATTTATTGTTTTTGAAACTTATTTGCAATGTCTGACATTTGTTTACATTAAACGGTATTTTCCACTTCTCCGACCATTCCGTGCTTTTATTTAAATCAGCTTGTAGGTTTGTTATATAAATTTATTCAAGATTATTGCATTACCTATCTTCGTGTCATCCACGAATTTGGAAATTATATTATTAATGCTTTTATCTACTATACTGTATATCATTGATATATATTATGAACAACACTGGTCCTATTTTTTTTATTAAGGTGACAGTTACAAAGTGGTGTACAATCTATCTTATTCTAGTTACATTGTAGTTTATCTTATTGTACCAGTACCTCCCTACAATCAACCTAGTTGTTCCCCAATTCGTCCCTCCGCCACGACCATTTCAAAGTCAAGTCTCTCACTCTTGTCCTCTGTAGCGGGGAGGACCTTGGACCCCTGAGACATAGGAGTGCAGACCTGAGAAGAGAGAAAGAGAGCCGGCATCTCATCCAAGTTATGACTTGGCTTCTATGCTGGCGCTTTTTCTCCGATATTTGTTCAGCTAATCTGGCATAGAAGACACTTGCAGAAGGTCCCATACCTCCCGACGATGAGAAGACCAGAGGAGTAAAGCTTCCTTGATCCCTGTTCAAAATTCTTTCTTCATAAGCGCGTTTTTTCTCACTATCGTTTCTCAAGTATGCCGCCTTGTGTCCTCGCTCACGATATGTTTGTGCTCTTGGGTTGAAGATTCTGATGTCGAAAAAAGCCTGTTGTCCCCTCGTTCAAAAACCTCGAGCACTTATGTCCACTCTTGCTTCATTTGAAGTATTTGCAGTATTGTGGGCCAAGCGCTGTCCGTCCATAGGCAGAAGTTCCGGTTCGATTCTGACATCATGGCACACCTCGTCCAGCATTTGTGCAGTGATGTCTCGTACTTCATCATGCCGGATACAGATGAATCCTCCTTTCTTACAGGTCATACAGTGGTCTGGGTTGTTTATTTCACTGCATGCACATTTCAGCGGCAGGTTCGAAACTGGCCACCCATACCTCAAGGCTATGGCATCATTGAATTCTTGTTTATTTAAGCTGAAGCCTTTCTCCTTTATTGGTAATGATGTGAGCCAATTTGAAGCCAATTTGAAGCGTCTTGTGCCATCTCAACTCTCATTTTCAGTTCTTCCCTACATCTGGTCTTAATTTGTTTTAGGCTATGTTTCTGTCTCTCCTCTCTGCTCTTTGTAATTTCCTGTCTTACATTTCGTTGTTCCTCTTCGTCCACCTCATCATTTTCATTTTGCTCCTGGTATTTTTTCTGTCAGAGACGTAGTAAGTTTAAGGGAATTTTGGTACTCATGTGGTGCCGCCTCCACTGGGTTTATGATCCCCATACCTCCGATACTGAGCCTTGGGAGACTCCAGTAGTTACTGAGCTCCATGTTGATTCCACACCGTTGATAACTAATCTTTGCTTTCTTTCACTTAGCCAGTTTTTAATCCAATCATACGTTTTGCCCTGTATTCCTATGTCTCTTATTTTCTGTAATAATTTATCATGCGGGATCTTGTCGAAGGCATTTTGAAAGTCTCGATACACTATGTAAAGGCTTTTGGTGTCATTTAGTTTGTACAGGCTGTCATAAAATGCTACTAAATTAGTTAGGCATGATCTCTTTGTTATGAATCCGTGTTTACTATTGTTAATAAGGTTATTGATCTCCAGGAATAATACGATTTTATCCCTTATCTCTCTCTATCTATCTATTGCCTGACGCCGTGATCCCCGAAGGGGTGGCCACGAACGAACCGCCCCCATGCACCTCTGTCCCCAGTCAGTCGACGCCCCTCCCCCCAACCAGCACCACCTTCGTTCATGTACTTCCTCACTCCATCCTTCCACCTCATATTCGGTCTACCTCTCCCCCTCTGTCCCTCCACCTCGCTCTCGTACACCCTCTTAGTCATTCTCTCGCTTTCCATACGTTCCATATGGCCGAACCATCTCAAGTTGTTCCTTTTCACACTTTCCAGCACATCTACCTCCACACCACCTCCTTCTTACTTCCTCATTAGTCTGTCTATCCCTCCATGTAACTCCGCACGCACTCCTTAAGTAATTCATTTCCACTGCTCTCACTCTTGGTCTGAGTCTCTCAACCAACGTCCATGCTTCGCTTCCGTAAGTCAGTGTCGGGATTACCACACTGTCATGCAAGGACTTCTTCACTTCCATACTGACCACCCTATTTCTTGTTACTGCGTTTAGCGTTCCTACAACCCTCTTCCCCTGTTGTACCCTCTCCCGCACCTCTTCATCCATAGTCCCATCTTTACTCAACACACTGCCCAGATACTTAAAAGAGTTGACGATCTCCATAGCCTGACCGTTCAGCTTCACCTCACACTCTGTGACTTCACCCTTTTCGAAGACCATAACCTTGCTCTTCCCCGTATTTACCTTCAAATTCCGTTTTTCGCACACTGTTCCAAACTCATTTACCAGACCCTGCAACTCCCATTCATTATCACTCATCAGAACTGTATCATCCGCAAACAGCAGTATAGGTAGCTTCCACTCAATTCCCTCCCTTTTCAGCGATACACCAACATCCACTGCTCTTGATAGTATTTCTTTCATAACTCCATCCATATATACAGTAAACAACCACGGGGACATCACACACCCCTGTTTCAAACCAACATTCAGGTCAAAGAACTTGCTCTGCTCACTCTCCACACGTACTGCCGCCTTTGCACCCTCATACATGCTCTTCACTGCTTTCAGCAACTTGCCCTCTACTCCGTATATTCTAAGTACTTTCCACAAACCTTCTCTATCCACTCTGTCATAGGCCTTCTCCAAGTCCATAAAGGCAACATACACCTTTTGTTTCTTCTCCAGATACTTCTCCACAACACAATTCAGGGTAAAAATCTGATCTACACATTCCTCTTCCCTTCCTAAAACCTCCCTGCTCGTCGCCTATCCGTTTCTCCGTTCTCACTCTCACTCTCTCAATCACTACCCTACTGTACACCTTCCCTACTACGCTTAAAAGACATATTCCTCGGTGGTTACCACACACTCCTCTTTCCCCTTTGCCCTTATATAGGGCCCCGCCAAAGATAAGAAACAACTGAACCTGGACCATGTCGTGTACCAACATTCTTGTACCCACGTGGACTGTGGACCCCGTACAACGTATATCGGCGTGACCCAGACTCGCTTGAGTCGTCGTCTTACCCTCCACTTCAATCTCGCTCCATCAAAAATCACTACAACAGTCCCGACCACCCTAGTCTAACTCGTAAAGATCTTGACACCAACACCTCCACATTAGATATTGAGCCCGACCCTAGGCGCCTCCCCATCCTTGAAGCCATATACATACAAACACTCAACCCTACCCTCAACAACCAGACATTGGACCTCCAAATTTTCCCCACAGCGAGGAGATCCCACCCCCACAGAAACCTTGATGGAAATGAGCACAACACCATTACCCCGAGCCAACGCCCACCTGACGATGCCCCCGCCCACAGCCAGCCAATCAACAGACGCAGCGCACGCATAGCAGCTACCAACCAACCACACACGCATATCGCTGACTAGCCCCGTCCACCTGTGCAGAATAAGCGGAGCGTGATCCCAGCTTTCCTATAAATACCCCGTCCTCCACCTTACAGATTTATTGTATGAATGTGACTAATGTTATAGTCGAAACGTCATAACCTACTACAACCTCTACAACCCAGCAACCCACTGATAACTTCGGTTCCCTTCTGTACCTACTGAATTACCGACAACGCAAAATTGCACGAGAAATTTAATCTCTGAATAAAAAACATATAAATGCTAAATATGCTGTTTTATTTAATCTCACAAGCCTTCAAGAATATATATACTGTATATAATTATATATACAATACATATATATATATATATATATATATATATATATATATATATATATATGTACGGTATATATATATACACATATATATATTTTTTTTTTCTATGTGAATGAGGGAGACAAAAGGCATAACAGCCTGAAGCGAGTGCCTCCCCCAGATTTCAAAGAGTGACAGGGCCGAAATCAAGGGACGTTCGAGCTAAAATGCCTGGACACACGGAGTTTGAAGCAACTTAAGTCATAGAAAAATGGAGAGACTGATTCTGGGAGAGAGTTCCAGAGCTCAGCAGTTGAATAGAAGAAAGTCTGAGAATAGCGTTTCACTCTTGGGTTGGACAGTTGCACAGAGTAGGGGTGGGATTGTGTTGCAAGGCGGGTACTACGTACCCTACGTAGAGGAGGTGGTATACACTGGGAAAGTTCTGAGGAACACTGATTATTGTAGTAGCGATAGAATAGCGAGAGAGATGCAACATTGCGGCGAAGAGAGAGATTGCAGAGAGCTGGTGAGTGGACGGGAGTTAATGATACAAAAGGCTTTCCTTTCTACTTTGTCTATTAGTGCAGTGTGAGAGGATCCTCGCCACACATGTGAACAATGCTCAATACAAAGACGCACTGTGCCGCTGTACAGAGCAAGAAGCTGCGCAGGGGTAAAGAACCCCTTGAGGTGGTTGAGCACACCCAGCTTCTGGGAGGCTGCCTTAGTGAGAGCAGAAGAAACAGAGACACAGAGAACATTGAGAGAAGATGAAGGGTTGATTTTTTGTATTGTTGAAGAATAAGGGATAGTCCTTTGGAGGTTCCTGATGGGTAGTAAGATGGATGAATTGAGTTTTGGAACATTAAATATATATATATATATATATATATATACATATATATACATATATATATAGAGCGAGAGAGAGAGAGCGAGAGGGGGAGGGGGCTGCTAGATAAAAAATAATGAGAGGGTGGATATTTGATAGGATGACAAGAACAAGAATCGTTAATAAATATATAAATCAGGATGAGAATGACAAGGTATAACAGAGAAATACAAAGCTACATACAAATAGGAACTGTACCTGTTATGCGTGCCCCCAAAAGCCACTTTAGTGTGGGTAATGAAGGCTCCCTTTAGGGAATGACCTTCAGAGCACCAGTACACCATAGAGGGAGAGAGAGATAGAGAGAGAGAGTACAAAGAAGTACAAAGGATGTCAAGCAACATTGCTCCATCTTATTACCCTTCGTGAACTCCCAGAGGACTATCCCTTACACTTAAACATTACAAAAATCAATGCTTCATCTTCTCTCAAAATTCTTGGTATTTCTTTTTCTTCTGTTCTCTCTTGGAAGGACGATATTACCAGTCTTGCTAAGGCAGCCTCCTAGAGGCTGGGTGTGCTCAACCGCCTCAAGGGGTTCTTTACCCCTGCGCAGCTTCTTGCTCTTTACAGGGGCACAGTACATCCTTGTTTTGAGTATTGTTCACATGTGTGGGGATGATCGTTTCACACCGCACTCCTAAGCAAAGTAAAAAGGAAAGCCTTTCGTATCATTAACTCCCGTCCACTCACCAACTTTCTTCAATCTCTTTCTCTTCGCCGCATTGTTGCATCTCTCTCGCTACTACAATAATCAGTGTTCCTTAGAGCTTTCCCAGTGTATACCACCTGCTCTATGTAGGGTATGTAGTACCAGTCTTGCAACACAATCCCACCCCTACTCTGTGCAACTCTCCAACCCGAGTTAAATGTTATTCTCAGTCTTTCTTCTATTCAACAGGTGAGCTCTGGAACTCTCTCCCAGAATCAGTCTTTCCCTCTTCCTATGACATAAATTGCTTCAAACTCTGTGTGTCTAGGCATTTTGGCTCGAACGTCCCTTGATTTTGGCCCTGTCAATCTTTCAACTCTGGGGGAGGCACTCGCTATAGGCAGTTCTGCCTTATGTCTTCCTCATTCACATAGAACAAAATAAAATAAATAAACCCTAGCGACACCTCGAGGTTGCTTCGCCTCTAAATCACTGCTGTTCAAAGTATTCAACAGAGGCTTAGAATTGGTTTGGGACAATTCGAAAGAGAAGTGCTGCCTTAGGACTAATGTCCCTGGCGGGGTTAGGAGATAGTCGGGAACAATTTGAGTAAATTACATAATACAGCTGCAAGTGATCCTTTGTGTATCTGCGGAAAAGTGAGGTAACATCTTAGTTGATTATTTATACCTGTAATGATCCTCGATGTAATTGAGAAATAAGGAGAACACAACAAGTTATTCATTTACAATTGCACTCAGTCTTGGGTTTAAGGCAAAGTGTTTGTCTAAACTCAACGATGCTGCAGTCTATAGCATCTCAGGAAGCCCATTCAACAAGTTCACAACTTGATTGAAAAATAAATTCTTAGACTCATGTAAGTTAAAAGATTTACCAATGATTTTGGAACCATTTCCCCGCATGTAATTTGATTGATCGATTGCAAAGTACTTACAGTCCTTACTAAGTGGTCCGGCCTTCATACTTCTAGACAGGGACAGTTTGTAGTAGAAATATAGGACAGCAATGTAGAAGGCTCCCTCCTCACCCTCCAGAAGAGAGAGAGAGAGAGAGAGAGAGAGAGAGAAGTGAGGGAGGGGAGGGGGTAATGAGGGGGAGCTAAACAAGGAACATGAGAGAGTAATTATGTTAGAGGGTGACAGGAACAAAAGGCGTTGATAAATATGAAACATGAATATTACTCACAGGCTAAATGAGAATAATATAAAAAAGTATATAGCTACATTAAGATAGTGACGGTACCTGGTCTGCGTGCCCCCAAAAGGCGCCTTAGTATGTGTAGTGATGGCTCTCTCTAGGCTATGACCCTCAGAGCGCCAGGACACAAGAGCAGGGGGCTGACTGGAGGACGTCTGGCAGGTCAAACTAGCCCACTGATCCTCTTCAACTATTGTGGGGTTGATTTTAGCCACCACTTCAGTTGCAGGAACTGAAAAGAAGACATAAAGATATATATATACAGTTATCATACTATAATTTTATTTTGGTAAAGATAAATATTGTCAATGCATGGGTTCTAGTCTCACCAAGATGAATAAATGAACTTGATGGTTGTTGTAATCTGCAGGCCGGTTCAAACCCTACTGTTCTCAGGGTAAAGGGCCTTTCACACTGGTGTCCCGACCCTTCCAGACTTTGAAATGACTGTGTTTCACAAAGTCTGGTGCAAAGTCCTACAAAGGCGGAAATGAAGCCTCCCTGCCAGCAACAAGACACAGGGATTCAGAATCGCCAAGGGTCGATGTAGTGGTACCTCAGACATCAATTAACACCCAGACCTTTGGCAATACCCCAACTCTCGTTCCTGATGACGATAATTTTCAGCTCGCAAGAAATAGTGTACGCCCAGGTACTGCTACCAAGAAGGTCATCCTTATAACAATGTGTCAAAACCGTTTCCAAATTCTCGCTACCGATGAAGAAGAAGAAACGGAGTAAGTATGGCGTGAGGGGGACTCCATGCTATGCGGCCAGCTCAAGGAGTTCTGCGCCTGGTCACCCAAGACCAGAAAGCGATTTTGTATCCTGGGTGGCGGTGTGGACTACGTCGCTGCTGCTGTGGACGAGGTGACCAGGCTGGCCCCCACAAACACAACATATGTCATACATGTAGGATCAAATGATGTCCTGTGCACACGATCAGAGGAACTTTTGAACAAATACAAGCAGCTTATCAAGACGTACCAGGAAAAATCTAGCAGGATCGTTGTCTCAGGCATCATTCCCCGGATTAATGCAAAGAATCTCTTCTGGTCCACAGCCACGAATAAAAATCATCAATGACTGGAAGACTGGCATAATAGTCCCCCTATATAAGGGCAAAGGGGAAAGAGGAGTGTGTGGTAACCACCGAGGAATATGTCTTTTAAGCGTAGTAGGGAAGGTGTACAGTAGGGTAGTGATTGAGAGAGTGAGAGTGAGAACGAAGAAATGGATAGGCGACGAGCAGGGAGGTTTTAGGAAGGGAAGAGGATGTGTAGATCAGATTTTTACCCTGAATTGTGTTGTGGAGAAATATCTGGAGAAGCAACAAAAGGTGTATGTTGCCTTTATGGACTTGGAGAAGGCCTATGACAGAGTGGATAGAGAAGGCATGTGGAAAGTACTTAGAATATACGTAGTAGATGGCAAGTTGCTGAAAGAGGGAGGTTTTAGGAAGGGAAGAGGATGTGTAGATCAGATTTTTACCCTGAATTGTGTTATGGAGAAATATCTGGAGAAGCAACAAAAGGTGTATGTTGCCTTTATGGACTTGGAGAAGGCCTATGACAGAGTGGATAGAGAAGGCATGTGGAAAGTACTTAGAATATACGTAGTAGAAGGCAAGTTGCTGAAAGCAGTGAAGAGCATGTATGAGGGTGGAAAGGCGGCAGTACGTGTGGAGAATGAGCAGAGCGAGTTCTTTGACCTGAGTCTTGGGTTGAAACAGGGGTGTGTGATGTCCCTGTGGTTGTTTACTGTATATATGGATAGAGTCATGAAAGAAATACTATCAAGAGCAGTGGATGTTGGTGTATCGCTGAAAAGGGAGGGAAATGAGTGGAAGCTACCTATACTGCTGTTTGCGGATGATATAGTTCTGATGAGTGATAATGAATGGGAGTTGCAGAGTCTGATAAATGAGTTTGGAACAGTGTGCGAAAAACGGAATTTGAAGGTAAATGCGGGGAAGAGCAAGGTTATGGTCTTCGAAAGGGGTGAAGTCACAGAGTGTGAGGTGAAGCTGAATGGTCAGGCTATGGAGAACGTCAACTCTTTTAAGTATCTGGGCAGTGTGTTGAGTAAAGATGGGACTATGGATGAAGAAGTGCGGGAGAGGGTACAACAGGGGAAGAGGGTTGTAGGAACGCTGAAAGCAGTAACAAGAAATAGGATGATCAGTATGGAAATGAAGAAGTCCTTGCATGACAGTGTGGTAATCCCGACACTGACTTACGGAAGCGAAGCATGGACGTTTGAGAAGAGACTCAGATCAAGATTGAGAACAGTGGAAATGAATTACTTAAGAAGTGCATGCGGAGTTACATGGAGGGATGGACAGACTAATGAAGAAGTAAGAAGGAGGTGTGGTGTGGAGGTAGATGTGCTGGAAAGTGTGAAAAGGAACAATTTGAGATGGTTCGGACTATGGAACGTATGGAAAGCGAGAGAATGACTAAGAGGGTGTACGAGAGCGAGGTGGAGGGACAGAGAGGGAGAGGTAGACTGAAGGAGAGGTGGAAGGATGGAGTGAGGAAGTATATGAACGAAGGCGGTGCTGGTTGGGGGCATGGGCGTTGACTGACTGGGGACAGAGGTGCATGGGGGCGGTTCGTTCGTGGCCACCCCTTCGGGGATCACGGCTTCAGGCAATAGATAGATAGATAGATGAAAATAAGAGGAAAAATAGGTGATAATTGAGGAGGTGGGGGAGGGGGGAACGAGGGGAAGGGGTGGGTGAGAAACACATGGATGAGTGGTAGGAAGTGCTAGAGGGGAATTATCTCACCTAATGACAAACTCCTTTGTTTTGAGAGCCCCTGGGGTGCTTTGGAAGTTTTTTGTTATGGTCTTTCTTCCGTGAGGCCTATCGCGTTCGCTATGGTGACCCTTCCGTGAGGCCTATCGTGCTTGATGGGTTAAGAATCCTGGCGTCTTTCCCTGGTTAAGTAGGCGACGTTCTGGGGGTGGTTTGGGTTCATCGACATTTTGTCTGTCGCTGCAGACATATTATTATTATTATTATTATATGAGATGGCGAAACCTCCAATCAGGGTGCCGAAACACCAACAAGATATATCCACACAAAACACATGGAGGCACTGGCGAGAGACTACGGCAACTAAGAAGAATGAAAAAAGGAAAACAAAAATAGACATATTGAACACAAATCAAATAAATAAAAGATTACACAAAGTAGGATGCCAAGTATAAATAAAATACAATAAAATAAATATAATAAAATAATTTTAAATATTAGAATTAATGCTGAAACAAACATTAACTCTGAACTAATAACGGAGATATAATGTGAATTGACTAGCTCATTTGGCAACTGATTCCACAAGTCAACCATGGCTTCCATAAAAAAAACGTGAAAGCTGTGAAGTAGAACAAATCACATAGCTCATGGCAAGATCATTAAGATTGCTTGTGAATCTAGTTGCACGAGCCCGGGCATAGGGCCCAGGTAGGATCCCATTTAAGGGATGCTAAGGATTGTTAAACACTTTAAAATATAAAAGACTAAGGGCACCAACGTTATGCCGATGATACAGGTTAAGAAACAAATGAGATAGAATACAACTGATGCAGGGCCCTGTCAAGCAACTTGAGATGGCAGTCAGCTGCTGACAACCAGACAGGTGAGCAATACTGGAATTGTGGCAAAATAAAAACATAAAAAGACTTGATAACTGTGGCGTCACAAGCAAACATTGTATAACACTTGCTAAGCAGACCAATTTCCTGGGAAATGGAAGAGGATAATGAACGAATATGCTTTTCAGAAGAAAGTTTGGGATCCAGAGTAACTCCCAACAAACGCAGAGTATCCACATTCTCAATTTGCTCGCCAGAAGCTTGTAGATAAGGATGGGGAGGATCCATGCTTCGATACCTACTGATGATAATGGAGTGTGTTTTACTAGCATTAAGTTTCACTCCCCAAAGTTGACACTATGATGTAATTTTGGATATATCCCTATTCAGAGCAGTAGCAACCTCGTGGCAATCAATTGGTGATGGATTTGACGCATATAAAGTAGTATCATCTGCATAGGAGATTAGTTTATTTTCAAGCTCGGAGCTCAGGTCAGCAGTAAAAATAATATAAAGCAAAGGCCCAAGGACACTGACTTTTGGAACGCCAGAAACCGCAGGAACAGAAGGGGAACGACACCCATCAATGACCACAGAGTGAGATCTATTCATCAAAAAATCTTCACAGATCCAAAAAATATTGCCAGCAATACGGATGAGTCGTAACTTATAAAAAAATGCTTTATGGTTGCCTAAGTCAAAAGCAGGGCTAAAGTCAATAGCCACAACACGAGATTCATGCCCCTAGGGCCTAGTCCAATGCAGACTGCAGGTCATGGGTGAGTGCCAGAAGCACATCACATGTACCCAGGGTGCCAAAAGGTAAAAAAAGTGATGTCACTAATAATTAGGGATTAGAGAAAAATAGAGTTTAAGGAATAGATACGAGTGGGGGGGGGGTCCGGGGAACGAAGCCCCCCGTGCTTTTTAGGGGGGTCCAGGGGCATTTTTGACATCTTAGGCTGTCAGAGAGGGCATTTAGCTACTTTTCAAGGCCATAACATGGCTCAGATACTGTTAAAAAAAAATATATATATCTAGACAAATTTTGAAAACAGATAATAATATGGTACAAAGAAAAGAAAAACGAAACTAATAATATTATTTCGTTATAGTATGCTTTTCCTACATTCCGTTGCTGATTGTATTGTACCGGTACTTGGGAGTTGGGAAATATAATTGAAGAACTTAAAATAATGTTAATTTATTGTTTATTTTTGTTTTATATTAATAGGTTGTTGAGGACAGCAGCCCTCAACCCTAGCGACCAGCCCAGCAGTAGAAAACTACATACCGCCTTAATGTATAGCCTATTCTAGTTTAAAACATATATATAAACTACAAATTATTAGTATTATTATCCTCCCAGCCTCCCTACAGATACAGGTCGGAGTCCTACTATCCTGGAAAGCTTTTATCAATAGCGTTACGGTGTAGCATGCTGTCTTGCCATCTGTTGTCAAGAGGTATGGTAACTTCGGTAAGGTAACCTAATCTGGTTGGTACAACCCCATTACCCCAAATGTGTAATATACATTCCTCACTTTGCCCACTATCAAGGTGGGGCTAAGTTTGGAAAGGATGCAAGAGTAAATTCCTAGCAAATCAATTGTCAAAATCATAGGCCTATACCGGTACTTAACATCACACCAAAAATCATTGGAAAAAAATAATCATGAAATCTACATCCATAACAGTTGAAAGTTCAATTTTACCCCTCAAAAATTAAGATTTTTTTTCCGTCTTCTGATATGCCATATTAAGGGCAATGTGTAGGTTATATTAAGTTAGATTAGAATAACAGTACCGGTAAGTATGGTTAGACTACACTGGAGTCTGGAAATCAGTTACCCAGGTCCTGGAAATTACTTTTTTTTGTTTGTACTTAATCTAAGCTACCAGGTAATTAATTAAAATAACAAGCAAAATCTAGCCATGAAACTTGAGCCAGTCTTTAAATTGAAATAGGCCTACTGAAATTAACTGAGTGGATGAACAATTAGAACAAAAAAACTAGGTCTAACCGTAAGCATTATTAGTTCACAAATAATTAGCCTAGGCTACATTCAAGAAATATTAAACTAGGCCTGTGCTAGGCTAGTCTAAAACTACTACATAATTATATTACACAAAATTCGGTCGAGGTTAACATGCGTCACCATTTCATGTACCTCGAATCCTCGATAATTAGGCTATGTCATATATACCTATGCAATCTTTATGAGTCTATGACCCATAACACCCATTCTTATATAAGTATGTACCACCAGAAATTAATAATTACCCATTAGTCTCTTCAAATTCCAACAATGTTAGCCTAATACACGACCCCCAATTTGCCCAAACTATAATTATATTAACCTAACCTGTTACCTAGACCCTGACTGATATTGGTAGTTGGTATTGATATAGTAGATGACAAAATTGTGTTGATTAGGAAACGAAAAAACAAAGAATTGGATCTAGGTTATTGATTCAAGATGGCTGCCTTTCTTGTTTCTTGCTTCCACCCTTACGTAGCCTAGCCCACGGCAGAGTCTAATAGAAAATATAATTCCGACGGTAATAGGCATAGGCTAACATATATTACAGCAATAATTACATAGCCTATATGCCTATGATAAAATCACCAAGCTGCCTGCATTGGAGGGTAAAAGTAACCTTGTCCATACATAGGCTATTACCTGGCTACTGGTAAGTAGGCTAATAGCCTAACAGGCTAACACTGTCATATGACTGTACAGTACTAGGTAACGACAATGTCAATTAATCTAATAAATTGAGTCATGAAAGACTCATTAGTAGGCTATAGGCTAGCCTAAACCTAACAGTCTAACTACTATAATTCTATCCTAGGCCTAGCCTATACAAAATATAATTTACAAGTAGACCTAGGGCTAGACTAGGCCCTAACTAGGCCTAGACCAAACTGATAAATCAGTTCAACACTGCATAGCTTACCGTAACACAATAGCTTAACACCTTAAGAGCTGCCTAGGCGGTTTATTTATATGTACCGCCCAGCGGGGTGTTTTTAGCCAAAATAGGGCTGTTTACGTGATCATTTTCATGCCTAAATAAGACCCAGAACGTAAAACAAGTACCTATCCCTGAAAGGGCATAAACAGAGCTTTCGAATGACACCATAACGATCCTTTTATGATGGCTAGTTTTCTTGCAATAACCGTGCAACGCGAGTGCAAAAAGCATGTAATTCGGTACTTTCCCCATATAATTCAGTATGTAGCGAGTGAGAGAGGGAGGAGGGAGCTGAGATTTGTGTCAGTAGGTTCGCCGCGGTGGTCTGGAGCAGTCATACGCTCGCTAGTCTCCTGCCACCACTTGTCTCTCTCTCTCAGCAACATTACGTGCTGAAATTGCCACTCGACCTATGTCGAGCGCCGCCACATAGTCCAGCTTTATTAAATACGACTTATGTGGTGAGCCGCTTTTTAAGGGTTAAGGGGACCCTAGACCTTCATTTGACTTTTGTCAAGGAATTTTAAAAATTTTGTTTTTATAGTAAACGCTTCTTATGCCACTGTACAATCATAGGCAGCATCAAATTTCCACATCTGACACCCATTACTCACCCTACGGGGGCTTCCCCCCCCCCGCCCCCCAGTCTAAAATCACCCTCCCTATTTCTGAAATATTTTAGTTACTCAAATAACTACATTTTCTATAATGCAGAAGGCCTAGCTGCCTAAGGAAATAGAATAATAGGGGTAACTATTCTATTACCAAACCTTTCACACCAGGAAAATGAGTTATGACATGTCAACTTATAAAGGCGCTTATGTAAAATTATGCTTTTTCAACGTCTGAGGCTATCTATTGATCTGATTACTGTCCGATTGCCTCAATTTTTTTGACAGAATTAGACCAAGCATAAATGACAATTTGTACACTCATAGAATGGGTTTTTGGCAACATTTTCAAAGCTCAAATCTACTGTATATTTGTGATTGGAAATAGGGCCAAAATTGTAACATTGATATTTACCTGCAGTTTTCAACATGATCATGTATCAAATTGGGGTAAATCAGAGCGTAGATTTATAGCCTATATATCTAAGTTACCTCATACAAAAAATTAAACTAAATCAGCCGAGAATTTTTGTTTTCTGATGTTTTGTCTATAGTCAACTGAAAAATGTCATCGCTCTACGTGCGTGCACATAGAGCAATGACATTTTCAGCGAGTCTTACTATTACCATGTACACATACATAGCAAAAGGCCAGAAGTTATTCTTTTATAGAGGGTGGAATAAGGCTCTGAGGTCTAATCTCCCCTTAAAACAATCCAAAATAGCCTAGCTGTCTAGGTCACATTATCCAAGAGTCAAGTAGCCTAAATTAGGCTAGGTTTAGCCTTTAGGCCTAGGAATAGGATACTTACACTTTTCATGAAATCCTGGCAGCAGTTTCAAGCAGGAATCTGATTATCTGCAGGATGAAAGTCCAAGGTTTCAATGTTCAGACACCGAGTGCCACAGTGGCAGTGTAAATATGTGTACTGTGCTACACTTAGCCTAGTCCTTAGATGATCTACTCACTACTAAAAGTATTCAAATATGGTGATTGACTAGTACTGTTACTTCTCACTGTTATTTAAGTGACTTAATTACAAGCCAGCCACCTGTGACTGAGCAGCTGGTTGCCCAGATCACATATCTCACATTTGACATACATATATAAGAATAAGACACTACTTATGAGTGACAGAAGTGACCTGATAGATTGTTTCAGCTTTTAACCCTCAACTATCGGGTAGTTTTGTAACACTACTACCTGCCAAGCGGGCAGATTTACCCTAAACAAGCTTCATTCCATGCTCTTTTTCATGCATATAGAAGAGGCAGAGCGTAATACAATTATGTATCCATGAAAGGGCGATAATTGAACTTTCCAATGACACCTGAACCATCCTTGTACGACCATGGGTTCTCTTGCAACGATGTTGCAATACGAAGGGAAAAAAACTAAAATACAGTAATTTCCTCAGTTTTTACCCTGTATCGCAGGACCAGGGAGGTGTAGACATGTGGTGGTGGTGTCAGTGGCGGGACGAGGTCCATGCTGAACGGTCAGAGCCCCGCCCGCGGTCCTCCCACCGCGTGGACTCTCTCTCAGAGCCGATAATGTGCTCAAAATCGCATAAGACTTAAGGCGGGACCCGCTCTTTAGGCCATGGTTCTCTAATCGACTTAAGGCGGGACCCGCTACTTGAGGGTTAAGAGGTACAATTTTCTATATATTGAGTTATTTCCAACTTTAAAGTCACACTAATGCACACTAGAATCCAATCACAGTGCAGAAAAAATGGCAACTAGAAATATTTCTAAGAAATTATCGCTGTTAACCCTTTCACGCATTTATGACGCAGAGGTTGCCAGATTAGCAATAAGAAATAGAGTTCTCTCACTCTTATAATTAGCTCTCCAAAATTAGTTTTCTGCTAACTCAAAGACAACTGCAGAGGTTGAAGTAACTAAACTAAAGGTTTCTAAATACCCCTGATGGTAACAAAGGCTTTAAAGTAACCCCAATAGGCTCAAAATCGCGTCATATGTCGGAGAGGGTTAATTACTATAAAAAAAACAGTAATTAGCAGCTAGTGCCTCCACGCCTGTACCGCCTCATATTTAACACTGGAAAACACTTAAAACGGCGTTGACACCCAAATCCAACGTGCGCACTCTTATTAATACCCTCCTACCTAACCTGGAACCAATTCTGGGCCATCAGCTTATAATTTTAATGTTTTTTTTCAGACTTCACAGTATTTACCAAGACCGTTTAGAGTTTAAGGCCAGGTCCAACTGAAGTGGGGACGCAATAAGGACAATGAACTCTCATAAGGGGATCATGTATAGTATTGGGTATCGTAGGATTCAGTACTCTAATTTTTTGGATCTGGTAATATCTGAAACTTACCTGGGTAGTTTTCCTTATCAAGTATGGTAATGTTTTTGTCTAAGTTGGGGTGGGTCAGGGCTTGGTGGTAGCGTTGTTTATAGTGTTCTTTAATGGCTCCAGATTGGAGGTGTAGAGTGAGCCGACGGGATAGGTGAGTCTGTGTGATACCAATGTAGGTGTGAGGTCCACAGTCCTCATTGTAGCATGTGTGTTGGTATATGACATGATCGTCGCTCCTCTGGCTCTTGTAGTGGCAGGGCAGTTCTTGAGGTTAGAAGTTTTTTGGGATTTGTAATAGATGATTAGTTTGATTTTGTTGTCAGGGTTGGTGGGGTTGACGTTTTTCACAATAATTTCTCTCATGATCGTCTCATCAGTCTTGTAGTCAGAAGACACATAATTATGGTAGTAAATCTTGCTGTCGTCGGAGGGGCTGTTTTTAAGGGTGCCCTGGTTGTACCACTTTTTTAGATGTCGTTTGATGGTGGTAGATACGTCAGAGTTAGAGGGGTATCTCTCCATGTGGTACAGTGGGTGAGGGCTCTTCTGACATAGGCGTGATGGTAGATAGAAGGTATCGTTGGCGGCACTCACTGTCACCATTAAGGCACTGTCCGTTGTTAGTGGGTTTAATGTATCCGGTAGTCTTAAACCATTTTCATAAGTGGAAACAAGGATGTCTAGGAAGGGGAGTCGTCCATCCTGGACATCCTCGTTTCCACTTACGCAACTGGATGGCATAGACACCCACACTTACCCCAGCCAGCCAGTAACCAGGTATAACTTTAGATTGACCCAACAACAGGCCACAACCAATGGACGCCTTCCTGGCGCGCCGTAGCCACGCCCCCTCTCCCTCCCTGTTCACCAAAATATCCTATAAATACCCCCAGATCGCCCCTTTCAAATCACACTTTCTGAAGAGGTCTGCAGGGACAGACGAAATGTCGATTAACCCAAAGCACCCCCGGAGCTTTGCCAACTTAATCCACCAAGTCACTGAACCACAACGGAAAATTGTAATTATAATTGAAGGAATTAATATAAAACAAATTAATAATGAGAATGCTGCATCATTTAACCTTGTTTGTATTAAAGAAAATCAACTACCTGGCTATACGAGTATATATACTGTATATATATATTTAAATATATATATATATATATATATATATATATATATATATATATATATATATATATATATATGTGTGTGTGTGTGTGTGTGTTATTTGTGTTTGTCTGTGTGTGTGTTGTGTCTTAATTCTTGTCTTTAGATGATGAACAATATTGTTTAGGATAGTTATATTATTCTGTCATATAATGTATCATATTTCTTGACTTCTTGGATAGCGAAGAAGTTGGAGAACATTCCTATATGGCTCTATGAAAACAATAGCAAAACAATTATATTTATTTTCTGTTTATGTATCAGAGTCATCAATTTTGTTTGTTCGCTTATTTTATTCAGTGCAGCATCTGTTGTTGGTAGGTACACCATGGGAAGTAGCGTTTTACTGGAATTAAAGGCCCTTTGCCAAGGAAATTATCCAAAATGGAGAAATCTGTTTGTATAGTATGCAAAGGGGAATGACGGGCTTGAGAGTGTGAACTTTGGCAATAAGTCACTGAAGCTAGTGGAGAAAATTATATGTGGCTGGGGTAAATTCAGAGAACTGCTGCCAGTTGTAATAATGAGAAGACTCCTACAGTCCTACTCCCCTTGAATGCAAAGATATCCTGTATGAGTAGCGCAATGCCCTATGCTTCAGAAACCTAGCTTGTCAAAGCAGATTATGTCAACAGAATGTAACAAGATGAGAATGATAAGATAGATGTGTGGGGCTAAACTGCAACATAGGATATCTAGTGAAGAGCTGAGGAGATGGTTAGGTATCAGGATTATCAGTGATGAGCTGCATACAAGCAGGCTTGGATGGTTTGAGCATATAACAAAGATGAATAATCTAATGTGGGTGAACAGATGCATGTATGTAAATATGGAGGGAGCTGCACCAATGAATATGCCTAGAATGACGTGGTATCATACTATACGGTCTGATCTCGAAATGAAGAACCTGACAAGTGCGGCAGCTCTGAACAGGGCTGCCTGGAACGCCGCCAATATGACGTGGGGTTCTATATATGTTTGTTCCCAAGACTTTCAAGAAGAATGATTGAAGCTTAATGAAATTTGGTCAGTACCATTAAACAACTGATTAGCCTACCTATTGGCAATATTTTATGATACCACCTTGATGTTCATAATGTTTAATGGTACACTTTCCTCTTACTCACTGATTCTAAGTGAACCCAATAGGAGAAGGGGGTCTTGACCTCTCATGTTTACATGATAGTTGTATGGTGAGTGGTGATGGTGTTGTTGGTGAGGGTACTACACACACACACACACACACTGTTAGACTGTTTAGGTGAAAGGTTGTGTCCAGTGGTGCTCCTCAGCTATAAGGCTTACCAAGGAGATTTCTACCAAGAGACCAGCTTAATTGTGGTTTGAGTACGAGATGTGTAGTGCTTTCCCCGTCTGTTCCTAGCTTTTAATATAGCAGTGTTTAAGGTATGTAAATGTGTTGTTTACTTTGTGCAACACCGGCAACATCAACATGACGGAGAGAGAAAGAGTACACACCAGGTCAATAGTAGGCTTCGAAGTTTCAAACATTGATAAAGAACATTCGTTTGAAACACTGAAAAATAGATTGAAGCAGATCAAAAATGATTGGGAAGAGAGTAAAAGCGTAACTGAGCGACTGAAAAAAAGTATTGGTTCGTTGGAGGCAGAAGTGAAACCGAGTAAACAAGCGGAAAAAGGACCTCGAGGCCAAACTTAATCAGATCATAGACAAAAATAACGTCTTGGAGGAAATGGATAAGAAGAGAGACCAAGAGTTAAGGGTAGGGCACACCTTGACACCCCCAATCTTTCAAAAATCCTAAAACTCCCTTAATTTTATGTTTTTTAAATATGTTTGTTATTATATTAGTTAGTAGTACTATCCTCTATATGTTCACCGAAATTGGTTGCTTTTCTATGTTTTTTGTATTTGTTATTTAATTAATGTTGTTTTTCCATTAAAAACACCAATTTCATCTTAAAACCTCTTGAAACCTCTTGAAACGTGGATAGGCATTGGTAAACCACATATTACACAAAGAATCGGTATAATATCACGGTTTTCATTAATATAAAGTGCCCAAAATTAGTTTTGTGCATTATCGTATAATTAAATTCATGAATTCTCGAAATATTTCCTATATTATGTTCAATAGTTCGGTCCCATGAATAGAAAACGCAATTTTACTACGACATGTAGCCGTCCGGCTGGCTCAGTTGATAGCGTGCCTGATTCCCATCTTGAAGGTCTCGCGTTCAATCCCCGCTCAGACTGAAAAGTTTTTCTGGGATACAGCCGGCGGTTACCATCTCCCCATGAGCAAGGGGGATGGGTAATGGTATCTGGTAGACTAAAGAAACCCAAGCGCTTGTGAATCCTCGAAGGAGGAGATACGGACGCTATATAAGTAACCAGAATATTATTATTATTATTTATTATTATATAGGTGTGTTGCATATGTGTGCATCATTATACATATATAAGTCAATAAATACTCGTGGCAGAGTGCCTAGAAGGTGAAAAATGTAATTAAAAGATACAGGAGATTCCATTTTCAACATTCAATATTATATTATTTTAGTGGCCTTGGCAAAAAAAAAATAAGTTACTCCTCTTATTATCGTTTTCTTAGCGTACGCTCTTTAAGAGAAAACGAATTATCTGCGAATTTCATGTTAAACTATTATATTTTATAATATATTAGTATTTCGACTGGATTCTGAAATTTTTGATTTTGTACTTCCTAATGTTATGATAGACATAACATGACATATGACATTATTTATATATATATATATATATATATATATATGCATGGATATTCATAGATATCATATTTTTTCATATTATTGATATTTATCTTTCTTATAGCTTTTTTTGCATTATTATTTATTTATTTATTTATTATTTTTGTTTGGCCTTTACCGACGATTTTTCGTCTCACCCCTGGGGGTCCTATGCAGCTGAATCATCGGAAAGGGGTTTTGTTTGACCAGGGATGGGCACAAGGTCACTAGTTGTGTTGAACATCCAGCTGGTAGGCCTATTTATGGCTGGTTGGGTGGTGGTGGGGGGGGGGGGGGGTAGATGCATTTTTGCACACTAAATATGGTTCCACATGTTCTTCTTGACCAAAGGAACATTTTAAGAAGAAAACAAAAAATCGAAATTCCATTGAATATTTTGGGCTCAAGGTGTGCCTACCCTTAAGTGAATTGAAAGCAATAATGGCATCACTCAAGGAAAACCGAGATTCGGGATATGATGTTGCAGGTAGATAAAAGGAAAGCTATGGGACCAGATGACATATCTTGCTGGGTGATCAAGGAATGTGCAGAGGAACTACAATATCCAGTTACCACACTGTTCAGGAACTCACTAAATCAAGGAAAGTTATCTAGAAAATAGAAGATTGTAAACATTGTACCAATTTTCATGAAGGGAAAGAAGGAAGATCCACTGAATTATAGGCCTGTTTCTTTAACCAGCATACTTGTGAAGATCCTAGAAAAATTAATAAGAGCAAAGTGGATTTCCCATTTGGAGTCCCATTAGCTGATTTCTGACCAACAGTTTGGATTCAGGTCGGGGAGATCTTGTATTTCCAATTTATTGTGCTTCTATGATAGAGTGATAGACATCATGCAAGAAAGAGAAGGGTGGGTTGGCTGTGTATTTTTGGACTTCAAAAAGGCTTTTGATAAAGAATCTCACAAGAAGTTACTGTGGAAGATCGAGAAGAAAGGAGGAATCACTGGAACACTTTTGATGTGGATGAAGGATTTCCTAACAGAGAGAGGCATGAGAACAGCTATACAGGGAAACCATTCTGATTGGCTTAATGTATTAAGTGGAGTGCCACAGTGCTCTGTGCTTGCACCACTTATGTTTTTAATCTTTATAGATTACCTACCAAATGGAATACAGAGCTACATAAGCATGTTCACAGACGATGCAAAGTTGCTAAAGAGGGTGGAAAATCAGGAATATTGTTAGGCTCTTCAAGAAGATATAGATAAATTGTATCAATGGAGCCAGCAGTGGAGTATGGAATTACCCCACTAAAGGTTCATGTTATGGAGCTAGAAGATGGAGTGAGAGGACCACATGGAACATACAAAATAAATGGAGAGATACTAAGTCAATCGAGACAGGAAGAAGATTTAGGACTTATTGAGAACCCGAAACTTGATCCTGGTGACCACATCAATGCCTTAGTAAAAAAAAAGGCCTATGCTTCGTGGCTAAATGTGCAAGCTGCCTTCAAATATTTAAACGAGGACCCATGATTAAGATCTTAATTACCCAATTTCTTGGACCAAGTCTAGAATATGCCGCAGTGGTGTGGAGTCCGCACTAAAAAAAGCGCATTGAAAAACTTGAAACATATTCCAAAGAGCATCACAAGATTTGAGACCATTGGAATATGAAAAAAGATTAAATCACCTCGGTCTCACTTGGCTGCATGATAGAAGAAAGAGAGGCGACCTCATAACAATGTGTAAGTATGCCAAAGGAATAGAATTCACCGACAAAGAAGACTTCATGAAGCCAGCTACACGGAGAACAAGAGGACATGATTACAAACTACTACTTAAGAGAAGCAAGAAAGACATAAGAAGATATGGCTTTCCTAATAGAATCGTTGATGAGTGAAATAAGTTACCGAATGAAGTGGTGTGTGCTCAAAGTTTTCATTAATTTAAGCAAAAGTATGATCAATTTATAGCAGACGGGACAGTACGAGATTAATCTCAGTCCTGTAAAACACAATTAGGTAAATACACACACACACACACTATACTTACATGAGAGTTGTAAGGTTAGTGATGCCGATAGTGGTGATGGTGTTGCTAGTGAGGTCACTAGACACTTCACCACCGCCCCGTTGTCACCAGCCTCCAACACCACCTCCACCCGAGCCTCCACCACTTCTCCACCACCTCTCTCCACCACTATGGCACCTAGGTTTACCCCATTTTTCTCTAACCTGGAAATAAGTAATATACGTTCATAGCATTACATACCATAGTTTTACTTAAACCAGAATACAGAATAAGCTTTCCCACATGCACGACTCGACCCAATTTTTGTTTGAGGAATGCTTGTCGGCTGACTTTCACAACGAATTGGCCTGATTATCTAGTGGTTACCAATATTTCAAGAATGACGCCATGCAATCCGTGACAAGTCTTGCGATATTCCGCAAAATTGTCTGTAACATATGCCATTGGTCGCGGATATTGTCTGCAACAACATCAGACAACAATGAAATTTGAATTTCAGGCGGCCGTTAGAGGACGACTGAATGCAATCATTGGACGATATTTCTGCAAATTGTTGCAGACACCGTTGCGGATATGTCGGCGATGTCGCGGACAGTGAATAATAGATATGCGAGACATTATAATTTTAATCAGGTAATTAGGTCCCACCCTTGTTTGATGATATATAAAGAGCCTCCTGGATGCTCACGCACCATTCTCACCTCAACATTTGTATTAACACGTACTTGTCATACAGTCTCTGCAATGTCTATACAGGAAAGTCATTAGTTGGAATTACCGAAACTGCAGGCTGAATTACCCTCAAGCTCTCCCCCCTGATGTATGAGTCAGGGTCCCTGGGCTCCCCTGAAGAGTTCGGGTGCATCTCCTCCTCCACTCTACGGCGTACAGGCCATAATTATAAGCCCAATTGGTGGAATAAAGAGATTTCAGACAATTTGCTTTCTATTGTTCACATGTGTGGGGAGGTTCCTCTCACACCGCTCTCCTAGACAAAGTTGAAAGGAAGGCCTTTCGTATCATTAACTCCAGTCCACTCACCAACTCTCTGCAATCTCTCTCTCTCCGCCGCAATGTTGCATCTCTCTCGCTATTCTATCGCTACTATAATGATCAGTGTTCCTCGGAGCTATCCCAGTGCATACCACCTCCATTACGAAGGGCACGTGGTACCCGTCTTGCAACTCAATCCCACCCCTACTCTGTGCAACTCTCCAACCCAAGAGTGAAACGTTACTCTCAAACTTTCTTCTACTCAACAGCTGAGCACTGGAACTCTCTCCCAGAATCAGCCTTTCCCTCTTCTTATGACTTAAATTGCTTCAAACTCCGTGTGTCCAGGCATTTTGGCTCGAACGTCCCTTGATTTTGGCCCTGTCACTCTTTCAACTATAGGCAGCTATGCCTTTTGCCTCCCTCAATCACATAGAAAAAAACAAAAATGCTAATGACAGATTAAATGAAATCCTCACAAAATGACGAAGAACGGGTGAAATTTGTAGAACTACGACGCAAAGCCAAAAAGTTAACTCAGCTCCTACTGCCGACTCAGCTCCTACCGCAGACGCTGACGTTGTGCTACCTGCCACCACCACCACCCCCACCACCAAGGGAGCTTCTGCCACCACCGGGGGTTCTCCAACTGCAGCTGCTGGATCCTCCCGAGGGAAAGGTAAGTCTGTGTCCCGAGAAGGTAAGTCTGTGTCGATTGTGGGCGACTCCATGGTAAGACATTTAGTTAGGGCTACCTGCACTAAACTTAGGAAGGTTGTGTGTCTGCCTGGCCATGGAGTTGGGAGGGTTTTAGAGAAGATGGACCACATTTTGGAAGATAGTGGAGATAACCCCATTATCTGTCTCAGTGCCGGGAGTAACGATGTTGGTAAGGGTAGAAGTGAGGAACTGCTGCAGCAGTATCGGGATGTGTTAGATAAGGTTAGGATGAAGGGAGGGATCCCTGTAGTACATTGTATCCTACCCAGAAGAGGAGTTCCTAAGGAATGGACATCCAGGGCGATTGGTGTCAATTGCCGGTTGGGGAAATATTGCAAAGAAAAAGCAATACCATTCATTGATAACTGGGATAGTTTCTATGGGAGAGATGGGATGTACGCAAGGGATGGGGTTCATCTTTCACGGTTAGGGGTTTCCACATTAGCTAGTTCTTTAGATAGGGTGGTTGTGGGGTTTTGAACAGAAATATTGAGTGTAAATGAGAGGTTAAATGGAACAATTTTAGCGTCAGGCGAAAGCGATAAGGATATTCAGTCTCATGCTAAAAATGATGACTATATTGCAAATGATAGTAGTGATGGTGCAACGGAAGATGGAAATGTCATTAGAAATAAAGCTAAATTAGGTATAAAGAAAAGAAGTAAATTGAGAGTATATTACACAAACTGTAGGAGTCTATGTAACAAAATGAACGAACTTAGAGCCCTTGTTAGCAAAGAAAATATAGACATAATAGCGCTAACTGAAACGTGGATTAATACAGAAACCAGGCATATTTTAGCAGAATTTGATATACCAGGATATAGTTTGTTTAACACCTTATTAGCGGCCTAGGCGGTTTATTTATATGTACCGCCCAGCGGGGTGTTTTTAGCCAAAATAGGGCTGTTTACGTGATCATTTTCATGCCTAAATAAGACCCAGAACATAAAACAAGTATCTATCCCTGAAAGGGCATAAACAGAGCTTTCGAATGACACCATAACGATCCTTTTATGATGGCTAGTTTTCTTGCAACAACCGTGCAACGCGAGTGCAAACAGCATTTAATTAGGCACTTTTCCCATACAATTCCGTATATAGTGAGTGAGAGAGGGAGGGAGGAGGTGGGATTCGTGTCAGTAGGTTCGCCGCGGTGGTCTGGAGCAGTCATACGCTCGCAACTCTCCTGCCACCACTTGTCTCTCTCTCTCAGCAACATTACGTGCTGAACTTGCCACACGACCTATGTCGAGCGCCGCCACATAGTCAAGCTTTATTTATCTCGACTTATGTTGTGCGCCAACAGTTAAGGGTTAAATATGACCGAACAAGTAAGAGGGGTGGCGGTATAGCAGTGTTTGTCAGGAGTACTTTAAAAAGCTGTATTAAATCAGGTATTAAACTAAATAACGATAATGAAAGTGTTTGGATAGAGGTTAACGAAGGTAGTGAGACCATAGTTATTAGAGTTATGTATAGACTGCCAAATATGAGTAGAAATGACGGAATGTCATTATGGGAGGAAATTAAAATGGCATCAAGGTTTAGCAATGTGTGCATTATGGGGGATTTTAATTTTCCGAATATAGATTGGCAGCATCAAATAGGAGACTTTGATTCTGAGTAGTTTATAGAGGTAGTACAAGATAGTTTTTTATTTCAATTCATAGATACGCCGACTAGAGGTAATAATATTCTCGATTTAGTTTTCAGTAACAATGAACATACGGTAAATAATGTAGAGATAGGGGACCACCTAGGAAATAGTGACCACAATTCTGTGTATTTTAATATACAATGGAAAGGTAATACCAGAGAGAATACAACATTAATACCTGACTTCAGAAAAGACAATTATGGTGGGTTAAGAAGAGCCCTATTAGCCGACCCTATGGTCAAAAAATTAAGTCGATCCAGGTGTCCAAATGAGTGTACCCCTTCTCAGGCACCTGTCATCTTCATTCAGGAAGATATGTCAACCTTGGTAGATACATACGATAATTTTATCGAGTCAGTATTCAATGCACAAAATAAATACATCCCCAAAAGAAAATTTAGATCAACACAGAACCAACCCAATTGGATGAATAATAGACTATTAGATCTTCTAGGACAAAAGAGAGGAATATATAGAAAAATTAGGAAAGGCGAAATTCACCTACTTGCTTACTATCAGAATCTATCAAGACAGGTAAAAAAGGATATTAGGAAAGAAAAAAGAAATTATGAAATTAAGGTTGGCAATGACTCAAAAAATAATCCTAAAGCTTTTTACCAACTATATTAATCCAAGGTTAGAGATGTAATTGGTCCCCTTAAAACTTCGATAGGAGAAATGACAGAAAATGATTTAGAAATGTGCAGTACATTAAATAGTCAATTTCTTTCCGTTTTCACTAATGAAAATTTGGCACAGTTTCCAGAAGTCCGTAAGGTATATAGCGATAGTATAGAAAATAGGTTAAGTACGGTTACTATAAGTAGAAATGATGTGCTTAAGGAAATTGACAGACTGAAACCTCATAAATCGCCTGGTCCTGATGAGGTATATGCTAGAGTATTAAAAGAATGTAGGGATGAGATAAGTTACCCATTAACATTTCTATTTAACAAGTCATTAGAGACAGGTATAGTTCCAGAAGCTTGGAAGCTTGCAAACGTAGTTCCGATCTTCAAAAAAGGTGACAAATCAATAGCATCCAATTACCGTCCCATTAGTCTTACATCAATCATAGGAAAGCTACTAGAGTCAATTATTGCTAGTAAAATTAGAAACCACTTAGATACATTTAATTTATAAATTCTTCTCAGCATGGATTCACTCAGGGACGTTCTTGCCTTACTAATTTGCTTAGTTTTTTCTCGGAGGTATATGAAGCAGTAGATAATGACAAGTCATATGATATAATATATTTAGATTTCAGTAAAGCTTTCGACAGAGTCCCCCATGAGAGATTGATGAGAAAGGTTGAGGCGCATGGAATAGGTGGGGCGTTGTTGGGATGGATTAGGTCATGGCTAATTGGTAGGAAGCAGAGAGTCCGCATAAATGGTACGAAGTTAGAATGGGCAGCAGTCAAAAGTGGTGTCCCCCAGGGATCTGTATTAGGTCCTCTGTTGTTTGTTATATACATAAATGACCTTGATTTAGGTATAACTAGTAGGATAAGTAAATTTGCAGACGATACCAAAATGGGGAGAACAATTGATTCAGATAGAGATATAGAGTGCCTCCAAAGGGATCTACAGTAGACACCTTACACGAATGGTCAGTAAATTGGCAGATGAAGTTTAACATTGACAAATACAAGGTATTAAAGATAGGGAAGATGCATACAAATGTTAAATATAAACTAGCTAATATGGAATTAGAAAACTCGAATTGTGAGAAAGATCTAGGTGTGTTTGTTAGCAATTATTTGAAGCCTAGAAAACAGTGTATAAGCGTTCGAAACAAGGCAAACAGGATTCTCGGGTTCATCTCTAGGAGTGTGAGTAACAGAACTACTGATGTTATCTTAAAACTTTAATTGTCATTTCATTAGTGAGACCCCATATGGATTATGCTGTTCAATTTTGGTGTCCTTATTACAGAATGGACATAGATTCATTGGAGAGACTACAACGTAGAATGACAAAAATGACCCATAACATTAGAAATCTTCCGTATAAAGAAAGGTTGAAGAAATTAGGCTTACATTCGTTAGAGAGACGCAGAATTAGAAGGGATATGATAGAGGTGTTCAAGTGGGTTAGTGGGATTAACAAAGGGGACATGACAAATGTACTAAAGCTCAGTGATAGCGAAAGAACTCGTACCAATGGTTTCAAATTAGATAAATTTCGTTTCGGAAAAGATATAGGCAAATATTGGTTTGGTAACAGAGTTGTAGATGGGTGGAATGGACTACCAAGTGGTATAGTGGGATTAACAACGGTAGGGAGCTTTAAGATAAAATTGGATAAGCATAATTATGAACGAGAAGGGTTGGGTGTGAAGGGACATCAGCTGGGTTGGGCCAATCAGCGCTCTGCAGACCCCCGTAATCCTGCGTTAATCTCTAACCGTTTTGGTATGATGATCCTCAGGGTATTAGAGTGTTGAGCCTATAATTGGGATTTGTAATTGGGGTTGTGTGGGACAGGGATCTGCCTTGCTTAGGCCAATCGGCTTTCTGCAGACTCCTATTTTCTTATGTTAATTAAGCAAAGTAGAAAGACCCTGGAGTTACATGTTGCGAATCAAAGTAAAATAAACCCAAACAAAAATCTATTATTATATCAGAAAGAAAATAGTAGTTACTTCAACTGTTGGACCGTTAGTCGATGAAAATGGAGACTACACCAAAGACGAAGTACAAATGAGTAATGCCCTCAATACCTTCTTTGCATCAGTTTTTATAACAGAAGACCTCAGTGATATCCCTACAGCATCACCGATTCAAATTGATAATTCTAATGTTATAAGCAATATCACCATTACAGAGAGAGAAGTATTGAAATGTTTATATAAACTCAAAGTTAATAAAACGCCTGGACCTGATACAATGTCACCTAGAGTTCTAAAGGAAGCTAAGGATGAGCTCTCCAAACCACTGACATTGCTATTCAATAAATCCTTACAGTCTCGAACTATGCCTGAACAGTGGAAGTTAGCCAACGTAACACCGATATTAAAAAAAGGCAGCAAATCCTTACCCAGTAACTATCGTCCAATTAGCTTAACCTCAGTTGTATTTAAAATGCTAGAAACACTCATAAGAGACAGACTCGTAAATCATTTAGAGGAAAATAACATACTTAAAGATACTCAACATTGTTTCGTAACAAACGTTCCTGCTTAACAAACGTCTTACACTTTTTCCACGATATCCTCAACCTCTATGACGAGAGTAAATCTGTAGATTATTATATACCTTGATTTTCAAAAGGCCTTTGACAAAGTTCCCCACAAACGTTTACTGCTAAAACTAAAAGTGCATGTTATACAAGACGGTGTGTTGAAATGGATAGAAAATTGGCTCAGCGACAGAAAGTCATAAACGGTAAGTCATCTAAATGGACCAATGTAAGTAGCGGGGTACCCCAGGGATCGGTACTAGGACCAATTCTCTTTCTAATTTACATCAACGACATAGATGAGGGTCTCGCCTGTACAATCTCAAAGTTTGCTGATGATACAAAAATTGCAAATAGCGTACTCTCAAAAAAACAAGTTGACGATATGCAACACAATCTAGATAAGTTGTCGTGTTGGGCACAAATTTGGCAAATGAGTTTCAATGCGGATAAATGTAAAGTACTACATATCGGTTACCAAAATGAGAAAGCAAACTATTCGATGAATGGCACTCAGCTTAAGATTGCAGACAGAGAAACCGATCCGGGAGTAACAATATCGAGTAACCTAAAACCGAGTCAACAATGTTCAGAAGTTGTAAAGAAGGCAAACAAAATCATTGGCTATATAGGCAGTTCATTTGAGCATAAATCCAAAGAAGTTATCCTAACTCTTTACAATTCCTTAGTCCGCCCTCTTCTGGAATACTGCGTTCATTCCTGGTGCCCTTATTACCATAAAGATATAGACCAGCTAGAACGAGTTCAACGTAGAGTTACCAAAGGGTTACTGGAGGGTGAGACGGTGAAGCACTTGAGCGAAGCAACCGGCCGGTTCAGAGATGGAGCTGCTTGCCATGATGGATGCTTCACATGTCTCACTCCCCAGACTGGAACCAAACCTCACGGGCTTCACCGTGTTGAGCGATGGAATGTACAGGCTCTCAGCCTATGCCCGAGAGGGAGTAGTTGGAATATAAAAAAAACAAAAAAACATTAAGAACAAACCATACGAGGAACGTCTTAGAGAATTAAATCTATTTCCTTTAACCCAGCACAGATTAGGAGGCGACTAAATTCAAGTGTTCAAAATCAACAAAAGCATCGACAATATGAACTGTAGTAAGCACTTTACTATCGACCAATCTAATTACACACGGGGAACCGGTTGCAAAATTATTGGTAAATCTTTTAATTCACACGAATCTGAGAATTTCTTCTTCAATCGAGTTGTCAACTTCTGGAATGGGCTTCCATGAGACGTTATAGACTGCAGCACCTTTGATTCCTTTAACTCCTAGACAAATATCTTGCATCAACCGCGACTGACTGTGTTTATAAATGAATAACTTAATTTTATTCCCCCCTCAACTTCATCAAGGATTATTGTGTATATAAATTACTAAGACGTTACTCTCTTTTTCTCAGATATACGAAAGATCACTTATAACTGTGTTATGTTACTAACCCATCTGTCCCGTACTAACTTCCTAATCCTGCCACGGACATTAGTTCCAGGGCAGTATTTCCCTTTCCAATGTTCCCTTACCCACTCTAAACCACTGTTTGGACACTTGATCCTCAGTGTTTTGGAGGACAAGCAGCCTAGAAGGGTCACTAGATATATTGTTGCTTGATTTCCTTTGTACTCCTTTGTACTCTTCCTCTATAATGTAATAGGGTGTCTCTGGTATTATGCAGTCCCCCTGTGATAGGGGTGTCTGGTGATAGCAGTCCCCCTGGTATCTGAAAGGGGTGTTTCCGGGTGGATAGGATTCGATAGCCTTTGCGGGCAACCCATCTAGGGGAATAAACCATAAACAAATTACCGATGAACGACACGCTAATCGGTGCCACTTACAGGTGACGATCTCTATAACAGAAAAGAACAGAATACTCAATACAGGGACGCATTGTGCCCTGATACAGAGCACATACACGTAATCTCCCTTCAATCTCCTCCACGAACCGCAACAATCAACCACCAACAACCAGAACAAACTATCACAACCAACACAGCCACCACCAAACTACCACAATTAGCATCAAGCTACCACCATCATTACTTAGCCACCAGAACCACCAAACTACCACAAACTACCAGAACCACCACCACCACACACCTCACCAGCATAATAATAATAATAATAATTAAAGTTGCAAGCGACGTTGTCCGGGGTTCGAGGGGTTTTGCAAGCAGGGTATTGTGTTGGATACAAAAGTTGTGTCACAGATATCAAAGATCATTTAACTTATCGGGCATGGAGAAACTACAAAAGGAACAGATTGTGCAAACAAATAAGAATGAGAGAGGGAGAGATTGCCTGTATAAGGGATCTGCCTCTATTCATTTAGTAACAGAGTAACATTTTGTAGTAACATTTAGTAACCTTAGATGAAATAAATCAAGATGTCCCTGTACTTAATTTTAATTCGCCTGAAATTCCCTCACTTAAGATCCACACCAGACATGTCAAAACTATTTTGCAGAATCTCTCAGTAGATAAGGCTCCTGGTCCAGATGAAATTCCTCCAATAGTACTTAAGAATTGCTCCTTGGTGCTCGCTCCTGTATTGGCAAAAAATTTCCGTCTGTGTACTCATACCTCATGCTTCCCAGTATCCTGGAAAGAAGCAAACATCCATCCAGTTCCTAAAAAAGGAGCCTCTTCAGATCCATCAAACTACAGACCAATAGCTATAACTTCCACTTCTAGGCGGGTGCCCAACCCCAAAAGGGGTTGAAATAGGGGAGCTATCCCCTCGCCAAAGGCGGCTTTCTAGGGCCTTTCCTAGCTGATGCTGAGAGGATTGGGTTCTAGTCATGTGGTGATGGGCTGGTCTATCAGAGTGAGAACTGAGCGATCTCTGCCATACCCATAGCTTACTCTGACTGCTCCTTTTACTTATATATTCTCTAGATCTCAAGTGACGGCGTCTCTTTTGTGGATTGACCTCCCAATCTATCAAGATTGGAAGCGAAAGCGTCACATTTTTTCCTTTGCCCCTCAACTTTCTCTTCATAATTGCTGAGGGGCACAGGGCCCTGGGTGGGGCTTTGGTTTCCCTGGCGTTTCCGCACCCTCCTCAGCTCCCCGCCATGGAGTGGCTTTGGTCACCCAGGCTTTATTGTGGTAAGCATGGAGGGTTCTGTGGGGGCGCTCGGTTGTGGCCTTGGCTTTGCTCTGGGCTTCGGGGCTGTTCGGCCAGGCAGCTTGGGGAACAACAACAACAACAACAACTTCCACTCTTGGTAAAGTCTTTGAAATTATATTAAATAATCACATAATCAAGCATCTTGAGAATAATAAATTAATCAGTGATAGGCAATATGGTTTTAGACGATGTCGATCAACTTCAGACATGCTTTGCCTTCTTACGCATCAAATCAACCAAGCTACAGACCAACATGGTGAAACACATACAATAGCACTGGATATATCAAAGGCATTTGATAGAGTCTGGCATCAATCCTTATTGTCGAAGATGTCACACTACGGCCTTGCATCATTAGTTCCACTAATTTCTTCTTATCTTCATAACAGAAAAATACGTGTAATGGTAGATGGCCTTTATTCTCAATTTCACTCAATAAATGCTGGTGTTCCCCAGGGATCAGTTTGGCCCCAATTCTGTTCCTCATTCATATCAATGATCTCATATCTACCACTCATAATCCAATACATTCCTACGCAGATGACTCAACGCTCCACAGTTCCTTCACATTTACCAATTCTTTACCCAACCCGATCTTATAAATTCAAAAATAAACACTGCAATTTCTCTGAACCAGGACCTTTCTAGAATTAATGGATGGGGACAAAAGAATCTAGTTTCCTTTAATGCACAGAAAACCAAATACATTCAATTTTCTAACCGACAGAATCTCACTGACTCCCATATATTTTTTAATGATGTAAATATTCCCACTTCCCCTAGTATTGACATTCTCGGTGTAACATTAACTACTAACTTGAGCTGGGCACATTATGTTAGAAGCATTGCTAAGAATGCCTCTAAAAACTGGGACTCCTGTACAGAGTTCGAGAATTCTTCACTGACGAGCAGTTGGCCGTGATATATAAAAGTCATGTGCGTTCTCAGATGGATTACTGTTCACCTCTGTGGGGTGGAAGTGGAGTGGTTGCATTGAGGCAGTTGGACAAAATTCAAAATATAGCTATTAGATTAATCAATAACCCTGCAATCACACAGGACCTTCCTGCATTATCCATACGAAGAAACGTTGCATCCCTTGCATTATTCTACAGATATTTTCACAGCAATTGTTCCGAGGAACTTGCTTCAATTGTGCCGCCTCTCCACATCTTTCCCCGTAGAACTAGGGCAGCTGAGAGCGCCCATGAATTTACACTTTCTCCTCCACAATGCAGAACTTCTGCTTATCAGAATTAATTTATCCCCAGAGCTACTACTCTTTGGAATTAACTTCCCTTGAATTGCTTTCCACAAACTTACAATCTACAAATGTTTAAATCCAGTTGTTACAAACATTTTATGAATGGAGGATGCCTTTAGGCACATGGACCTTTTTGTTTTATCTGTGTTTTTCCTTCCTCCGTTCATTGTCTCTTAAAAAAAAAAAAAAAAAAAAGTAACAGAGATGTAGATATGTGGAATAGGCTACCGAGTGCTATAATGGGATCAAGAACAATAGAGCTTCAACTTGAAATTAGATAGAACGAGATGGGTTGGGTGTGAATGGGATCTGCCATGTGTAGGTCAATCGGCTCTCCGCAGACTACCGTTTTCTTATTTTGTTTATGTTCTCATTTGTGAGGGTGAGAGAGTATGGCAAGAGAGAATAGGATGTCATAAACATAAGGAAGATAGCGATAAACGTGAGAGAGAGAGAGAGAGCGTGGGATGGGTTGGGTGTGAAAGAGATCTGACATGTGTGGGCCAATCGGCTCTCTGCAGACTCCGGTTTTCTTATGTTCTCATTTGTGAGAGAGAGAGAGAGAGAGAGAGAGAGAGACTAGGATGTCATAAATGTAAGAAAGACAGAGATAAATGAGAGAGATTGTTATGAGATGGTTTGGGTGTGAAAAGGATATGTCTTGTGTGGGCCAATTGGCTCTCTACAGACTCTACAGAGAGAGGCGAACATAACAGCTATATTTAAGAAGGGAAAGAGAAATGACCCAGGGAATTATAGACCAGTCAGTTTGACAAGTGTTGTGTGTAAACTAATGGAAACGGTAATTAGAGAAGGAATAATGGAGCATATGAAGTCAAACCAACTTTTCAGTGGGAGACAGTTCGGATTCTTGCCGGGGAGGTCGACGGTACTACAGCTAATTAAGGTGGTAGATGATTGGATGCAAATTCTAGAAGATGGTCATGTAATAGACGTGGTATATTGCGATTTTATGAAGGCTTTCGATAAGGTCCCACATAAAAGGTTAATAGAGAAAGTTAGAAGCTATAATATAGGGGAGAAATGTGTGAAATGGATAGAAGCCTTCCTGAAAGATCGGAGACAGAGGGTACTGGTGAATGGAATAGGCTCGGGGTGGAGGGAAATTACAAGTGGGGTACCTCAGGGATCTGTGTTGGGACCACTGCTGTTCGTTATATTTATCAACGACTTACCTGAAGTTATAACTAATGGAAGTGAGGTATACCTGTATGCGGATGACACTAAGCTGTATAGAAGAGTGAGGAGTAAGGAAGATGTGGGTTTGCTTCAAGGAGATGTGGAGGGCATGAAGGGATGGTCTGAGCATTGGTTAATGCCTTTTCATCCAAAAAAATGCAAGTACATGCGGATTGGGACAAGCAAGATATACAAGGTAGGATACAGCATGTATGAAGCGATGGAGGAAGTGAATGCAGAAAAGGATATAGGAGTAGTGATAGACAATAAGTTAAATTTCTCAGAACATTTAGCGGAAAAGATAAACAAAGCCAATAGAATTGTAGGTCTGATAAGGAGGACGTTTGTGTCACTTGACGAAGAAATCTTCAGGAATCTCTATACAGCGCTGGTTAGGCTGCACCTGGAACATGCGAACCAGGTGTGGGCTCCATATATGGTAAAGGATATAGAAGCAGTGGAGAAAGTGCAGAGGAGAGTTAGCAAGCTGGTACCAACGTTGAAGAACGCAGGCTATGAGCAGAGGTTGAGGACACTGGGGCTTCCGACACTGGCATATAGGAGAAAGAGAGGGGATATGATAGAGACTTTTAAGATAGTGTCAGGAAAGTACGATGAGGATGTGTGTGAAGGTATCTTCTTGATGCGGGAGGGAACAAGAACGAGAGGACACTCTAAGAAAATTTACAAAGAAAGAAATAGGCTTGAGAAGGCAAAGAACTCATTTTGTGATAAGAGTGGTAAATGAGTGGAACGCACTGCCCCAGTATGTAGTCGATTCCGAATCAATAAGGGAGTTTGAAAGTAATCTTGATAAAGCATGGGGAAGACAAGATTTGAAGTTTGATTATAAAACAAAAATACAGAATAGTAAAAATGTTGCGTCTGCTACCGCCGCCGCCAACACCGTGAACGACCACAGCAGTGCAAGTACTGGTACTGAGCTGGATACACAGGCCTAGTTTGCCTTTTTCCAGAGGATCTACTGTAAGAAACTGTAAGAAAGTATGTGGAATAATCTACCAAGTGCTATAGTGGGGTCAATAACAATAGAGCTTCAACATAAAATTTGATAGGACGAGATGGGTTGGGTGTGAAAGGGATCTGCCATGTGTGGGCCAATCGGCTCTCTGCAGACTTCCATTTTCATCTTGGTAGCATGTGTAAGGGATCTGCCTCATTTGTACCAGTGTGCAAATAAGAGAGAGAGAGAGAGAGATTGGCTGTGTAAGGGATAAATCTGCCTCTCTTGTAACAGAGTCGTAGATATGTGAAATAGGCTACCTAGTGCTATAGTGGGATCAAGAACAATAAGGAATTTCAAGATAAAATCAGATAGACATATGGACAAAATGGGTTGGATGTGAAAGGGATCTGCCTTTTGTGGGCCACTTGTCTGCAGATTCCCATGTTCATCTTAGTTGCATGTGTAAGGGATCTGCTTCATTTGTACAGATGTGCAAGCAAACGAGCGACAGAGAGAAACTGGGTGTGTAAGGGATCTGCCTCTATTCGTTTAGTAACAGAGTTGTAGATGTGTGGAATAGGCTACCAAGTCCTATAGTGGGATCAAGAACAATAGAGTTCAACATAAAATTAGATAGGACAAGATGGGTTGGGTGTGAAAGACTGCCACGGGTGTGTCTGGCCACCATTTACAATACCTCTACAGATGGGACCAAGAGAATCACCTCTACAGTACCTCACTTGAGGAGTGGAAATAATAGAATAGGAATTAGGAGGAACAAAAGCATGGCCTGCAATATAGAAAAAGTCAAGATGAGTGAATCAAAGAAAAACATTTATCATGCAGCCATGCAAGCCTTTTATATAAAGAGTATAATCTTAAAATATAGAGAACAACCTGGTACATGTATTATTAGGGTAAGTGTTTTTATAGAATAATGATTGCCTTCACAATAAGGAAAAAAATGAAATTCCCATACTACTTTTCTGAGATAGGTCAAATTGAGTTCAAATTATCATCCAAATATAGCCTGACTGAAATTGAGGGAAGGTATGCAAACACGGGTAATACCTTCCACTGGTTCAGCTTTTAGTGGTTAGAGAACAGTGTTGGCTATACTTTTCTATAGGACAAACCTGTCCCTATATACAGACCTATTTCACATGGACTTAATTATTTTAGAGTAAATTTAAGTAATTTGCTAAATGAACTAGACATATACCGGTACTCAATTAGTTGCATTGTGAACACATCCAAACTAACTCTTCTATTGCAAATTTAATGGAAGAGCGTGGATACTCTCAACATGTAACACAACCAACAACTGAAAATGGCACCCTAATTGATCATGTTTATCCTAAGAGATGAGGAAATATGAAGGTGAAAGTTATTCCCACATATTACAGTTATCATAGTGAATTTCCATTGAAATTTGAATGCCCCTGTTTGTATGTTTTTCCCCTTCTATTCTTATTCTGTCTAATTCGGTTGTCTTCCGGACAGCCTATATCATATGCCACCCTGGCCTGGCTAGTTTATTGGCTTCTGACTTTATTTGTGTCTATGGTCGCTGGTGCGGTCAAGCTGACTCGATTCGCCTCAGTGGTGTATTATGTGTGTATCTCTGTGTGATTTATTTCTTCCTTAGACCTGATTTCTCATTCTTCGCCCTTGATCACTTCTTAATTGCTGCTGCAGTGTAGCAGTTCTTGACTCACCCTTCGGCCCTACCCTATAAGAGGAATTCTGGTGTGGCTGAATTGGTGAAATGGTGAGAAATGTCTGCGTATCTTCATCTTCCTAGATTTGTTCACCTCTTGCCCTTCCCTACCTATCATATCTTGATTGGTTGTCCATCTTGATCTAATCCTGCAGGCCAGCCCTACAAGAGTTTTTTTGGGAACTCAGTGGTCTGGTTAAACTATTTTAATAAATATCATTTTAACCCTTAACCATCGGCGCTCGACATATGTCGAGTTAAAGAAAACGTGCCCATATGCGGGCCTCGACATATGTCGAGTGCAATTTTGAGCACGTAATGTGCTCTGAGAGAGAGCTGAGCGGTGCTAGGAGCAGAGATTGTTTCCTGACCGCTCGCCACCACCGCCGTGGGTCGACTGAAATTTATTACACCCTCCTCCACCCTCTCTCACTCGCTACACAGGGAATTATGTAAGGAAATTACCTTATTTTAGGGTTTTTGCACTCGTGTTGCACGATCGTTGCAAGAAAACCAGTGGTCGTAGAAGGATGGTTCGGGTGTCATTCGAAAGCTCTGTTTATGCCCTTTCAGGGATAGATACTTGTATTACTCTCTGGGTCTTGTTTATGCATGAAAAAGAGCACGGAACAACCCCATTTAGGGTAAAACCACCCGCTTGGCGGATAGAAGTTACCGACCCACCCGCTCTTAAGGCGTTAAATATGTAAGATATGCAATAAATTACGTAAAATATATTGTTTTTTCTTTATATATATAATTGTCATTATGAAGTTAAATTGGTTTCACAGGGAAAATATATACTTGAACAATTGTTTCCGCTGACAAAGAAATTATAGATTCTTGGAAAATACCGTACACTACGAAAGATTATTCAGCATGGAATTTGAATGGAATAGAGAAGCTTAGCAACGAAAAGCCAATACTCCCCCCTCCCTGTGATTGTGCCAGCTTTTGTAAGCAGTGCAATAACTTAATGAAGGACAGAAAAAGCTGCAGGATGCTCTGGCATTCTAGCTGAGATGATTAAGGCCTCAGGTGAGAAAGGAGTAGGTGTGTTCAATGAGCTAATTAACTTCATCATCAGAGAGGAAGTAATCTCTGATGAATGGCACAAAAGTACATTATATACTGTATACGAGCAAAGGGGACTCATTGGATAGGGAAAATTATAGGGGCCTGAAAATACTTGATCAAGTCATGAAGGTCTGTGAGAAAGTCTTTGAAGGTATGATATTGACGATATGCAGTTTGGTTTCATGCTAGGACACGGCACAATCCAAGTCATGAAGGTATTTGTGTGATAATGAAGATGTATGAGGACTCACAAACGGCAGTGAGGGTGAAAGATGTACCGGTACTGAGTGATGAGTTTTCAGTTCGCGTCGGAGTCCACCAGGGCTCTGTGTTAATGAAGCCCTTTCCTCTTTTTTTGTTATGGTTCTGGAGGCACTATCTGGTGATTTCAGCGTTGGGCTCCCCTGGGAACTGCTATAAGGGTCCTGAAAATGCTTGACTAAGTCATGAAGGTCTGTGAGAGAGTCTTAGAAGGTATGATAAGGGAAAGATACTGTATGTACTGTATGTACTTAAAAAATAGGGATCTGATGTGTTTGCAGACCGGGAGAAGGCCTTTGATAAGGTGGCCAGAGAAGTTGTGCAGTAGGCTAGGAGAAAACTTGGCGTTGAGGAGTGGCTGGTGCATGTGATAATGAAGATGTACGAGGACTCACGAACGGTAGTGAGGGTGAAAGGTGTACAGCTGAGTGAGGGACATATACAGTACGGTACTAGATATTTGGTAAGGGTTAGCTTTATATCCCATGTACTGGTTACTAGGGACATATACTAGGTGTTAGGTGGAGGTTAGTTTTGTATCCAAAGTACTGGGTACTAGGGACATATACTAGGTGTTACGTGAGGGTACTGAGTGATGAGTTTTCAGTTCGCGTCGGAGTCCAACAGGGAAGTGTGTTAATTAAGCCCTCTCCTTTTTGTTATGGTTCTGGAGGCACTATCTAGTGATTTCAGAGTTAGGCTTCCCTTTCAACTGCTATAAGAGGCCTGAAAATGCTTGGCCAAGTCATGAAGGTCTGTGAGTGTGAGAGAGTCTTTGAAGGTATGATAACTTCATAGTCAGGCAGCTGCAGGAAAGATATCTAAGAGGTGTTTTTCCGGTCCCGTCTCAAGACCACCGTCGCAAGAGCTACCCGAAAAACTTTTTTTCTGGTCCCGTCGCAAGCCCACCTTTAGCAAGCGAGACACCAATATTCTCTCGCGACGGCAAGAGAGCTCCGGAGCTGGGTTGACGGCAAGCTGAAACATCTCACTCAACTTACTGTTTCTCCATTCTAATTTATTTCGGTATATTTGTTTATCCAAACATTATGTTATAATTTACTTGCCTATTATTAGGAAGTAGAGTAATAAGAGCCCACAGTAACGTATATCCAATTGTTGATAATAAATTAATGTGGGACAGTACGCTTGGTTAAATTTTGTCCACGAAACAACAACAAACCCCAGCTTTGACTAGGCCTAGGCTATGCTATTTACCGATTGTTTTTTCATATCAGAATTGCATTTATATAATCCTTATGATAATTAAATTGGCGGTGAATGTTATTCCGATGAAATGTAAGTTGTATAGCCTAGCCTATATATTTGTAAGATGTGTGCTGGCTTGCAGCAAGCCTGTGTTGTTTTTCCTGTCCTGTGATGATCTTGCGACGGCTCGGTTGAGACGGTGGTCTTGCGACGGGCCCGGAAAATCACGTCTCTACTGAAAGTAAGAAGTTGTGCAGTAGGCTAGGAGAAAATTTGGCGTAGAGGAGTGGCTGGTGCGTGTGATAATGAAGATGTATGAAGACTCACGAACGGTAGTGAGGGTGAAAGGTGTACTGAGTGAGGGACATATGCTAGGTGAAGGTTAGTTTTGTATCCCACGTACTGGGTACTAGGGACATATACTAGGTGTTATGTAATGGTTAGAATTGTAACCCAAATACTAGGTACTAGGGACATATACTAGGTGTTACGTGAGGGTTAGCTTGGTATCCCCCGTACTGGGTACTAGGGACATATACTAGGTGTTACGTGAGGGTTAGTTTTGTATCCAACGTACTGGGTCTAGGGGGCGGCAGTCTCCACCCATAATACTAGGATAGGTTAGGTAAGGTTGTTAGGTTAGGCTAATGGGGATGGATGTAGTTTCCGAGTGTACGGTCGTTATGTTTACATTTGTCGATCGCCGTTGTTAACCTGCCCTTCCCTACCTATCATGTGTTGATTGGTTGTCCATCTTGATCTAATTCTTCAGGCCAGCCCTATTAGAGTATTTTGGGGGAACTCAGTGGTGTGGTTAAACTATTTTTAATATATATTTGTTTAAATATGTAAGATATGCAATAAATGATGTAAAATATATTGTTTTTACTTTATACCTATACATATAATTGTCATTATTAAGGAAATTCCATTGACTATTTACATCGCTAGGCCTAGCTTCCTTATTTCTATTAATTTCCTCCAGTTCACAATGAAACCTATTGTTAATTTCCTTGTTCTTCAGCAGCCGCGGCGGTGTCGGCGTTGGACGCTTGGGATAATGTTCTCGTCTATTTTGAATGCCATTCGATACAATAATATGTTGAAAGCCCCCCCTCACCCCTCCACAACATGATATCATCATATATATTGCCAGTAGGGGGCAAACAACCAAAAACATTGCCGCAAAGCCCTTCCCTCAACATATTATTGTATCCAATGGCAGTCAAAATAGACGGGAACATGATCGCAAGCGTCCACCGCCGCCGCCGCCGTCATGTTTACATGGTCGATCGCCGCAGTTTGGTTAGGCCTATTTGCCCCCTGCTGGCAAATTATATGATGATGACAATATGTCATGGGGGTGTTTGCCCCCCTCAACATATTATTGTATCCAACGGCATTCAAAATGGACGGGAACATGATGGCAAGCTTTCGTCGCCGCTCTGCGTAGTGTAAACATTACATTCTCTACATTCTGCCCGGCTAGGCCTATATTATAGGCTACAATAAATGAGTAGGCTAAGCTATTTTATCTATAGGCTAGGCCTAGTCTAATATTACAATTTAAGGTAGCATTCAAGGAGACTACAGCAGGACTTACCTTTGACCGGGTACAGGCTATCCTAGTGTTTACTAGGCCTATACCCCTTTGAAAGGACATTAGCCTAGCCTAACCTAACCTAACCTATCATAGTAGGCTATTATGGGTGGGGGCTGCTGCCCCCACACCCCAATTTTTGGTGTATTTGTCTATTTTGCCCTCTGCTGGCAATATGACGATGACATTACATGGGGGGTGGCAAAGCCACCCCTCAACATATTATTGTATCCATTGGCATTCAAAATAGATGGGAACATGATTTCAGACGTTCGCCGCCTCCGTCATGTTTACATTTGTCGATCGCCGTTGTTAAGTTCGCGTCTATTTTGACGGAGATTTATTTTGGTTATTTGCCCCCTGCTGGAAATATATATTATGATGACAATATGTCATGGGGGGGTGAAGGGGGGCAAAGCCCAACCTCAACATATTATTGTATCCAAAGGCAGTCTAAATAGACAGGAAAAGGATGGCAAGCGTCCGACGCCACTACGCGTATGCGTAGTGTAAACAAGGCTGGCGATACACCCGGCAACTACATCCTACCCGGCTAATGTCCTTTCAAAGGGGTAGCCTATAAATTAGTAAACACTAGGATAGCCTATACAACGCAACTCTTATCGATAGGCCTAGCCTAAAGGCTAACCTATTCATAAAGGTGTCTATTTTGACGGCAATTTTTTCGGTTATTTGCCCCCTGCTGGCAATATATATGATGGTGAAAATATGCCATGGGGGGGGGGGGGTGAGGGGGGGCAAAGCCCCCTCAACATATTATTGTATCCAATGGCATTCAAAATAGACAGAAACTTTGTTGCAAACGTCCGACACCTCCCCCGCCACCGCCATGTTTACATGTGTCGATCGCCGTGGTTAAGTTCGCGTCTATTTTGACGGCGATTTTTTTCGGTTATTTGCCCGATATGATGACAATATGTCATGAGGGGGGGGGGCCTCAACAATGACATCTAACCTCTGTATCTCAAATAGGGCTAGAGCAAATTGACTGCAAATTTCCACATCTAGGCTATTACTTGACTGACTCTTCCCAAATGGTAAACATATTAGCTTGATCACTCTAGGCCTAGTTGTTTTTTAGTTACAGAGGTTATAGCCTAGGTCATGATTTCTTGCCTAATTACAACGAATAGACTAGGCCTATTGTAGATTGGTAAAATATTTGCTTAATAGGCCTAGGCTATGTTGGCTGTGCAATTGTCTCGATTTGACTATTTTTACCTAATTAGGCCTAAAGCAGCCTGAGTCTATTCCCAACCCCCAAACAGTATCCCATGTTAAGCCCTAGGCTAGGCCTAGGCCTAATCCCACTCTCAATAAAAATTCGAACTGATAAATTCGTACCTACCGGTAGCGCTGCCTAGGCTAGGCCTATATTTTTCGTGAATAGATATAGAAAATGGTTTAAAGGAAAGACCATCCTATATTATGTTCAAATAATATGTAATAGCACTGTGTATGGTTGTATTAAATTTAAATAGTGATAGATGTGTATATTAATGGGATAAATACTCCGAAATTCGCATACGTTCAGAAAATTATATTGCAACACTGTTGCCAGATACTAATCAATCCCATTATCATTATATCATAATGGCTTTTACTCATTTGCATAATTTCAAATACCTAGGACATTAATATAATATTTTCCTATCTTTTTGTAGTGATATTTGTCTGATTTAGTGGTATATTGGTGTCTGTCTAGGGTTATAATGCATTGTGAAAGTTACCTCTGAATCTCTGACTTGGTAACAGTTCGGTATGTGTAACCCTGCTTTCTTTGAGTACTACACGGCAAGAGAAGCTTTCGGTTCTGTCATTACTGTTCAAGGTAAACAGCAACTGCTAAATTCGACATCATGTTCAAATAATATGTAATAGCATTGTCTATGGTTGTATTAGACAACAATCGTGATAGGTTTCTATTTTATGTGGATAAATAGTATTAAGCTGAATAAACTAAATACCGAAAGTTCACTAGAGTGGTTGTGGATACATTTGCTAGATGTGAGGGAGGAAGGAGGTAGGAAGGAAGGGCTAGGCAGTGTTGCCAGTTGTATCACTACATATTACCGCTAGATGTAGAGCTATTTACTTCAATTTAGAAGCCATTTTTTCATATCTAGAGAGATTTACTAGGGATAATTTAAAAATTTCAGACATTCTAGTCATATTACATTGTAAAATTTGCAAAACAAACAAACCAAAACTCTTTAGAAATTGCAGCATTATTCTAACATTGTTTGACTATGTAGCAACATGCTAGCGACTTTTGAGAAAGGATCTAGCGGTATTTTGTGGAGACATACTGGGAGGGTGGGAGGGAGGTGGTGGTTGCAGTGTTGCCAGTTGTAAAGCTACATATTACCGCTAAATGTAGAGGTATTTACTTCAATCTAGAAGCCATTTCTTTTATATCTAGAGACATTTATTAGGCATAATTTGAAAATTTCAAACATTCTAGTCATACTACATTTGTAAAATTTGCAAAACAAACAAACCAAAACTCTTTAGAAATTGCAGCATTATCCTAACATTGTTTGGCTATGTAGCAACATGCTAGCGACTTTTGAGAAAGGATCTAGCGGTATTTCGTTGTAACACTTTCGGAGGGTTAACACCTTACGAGCGGCCTATGCGGTTTATTTATGTGTACCGCACAGCGGGGTGTTTTTAGCCAAAATAGGGCTGTTTACGTGATCATTTTCATGCCTAAATAAGACCCAGAACGTAAAACAAGTACCTATCCCTGAAAGGGCATAAACAGAGCTTTCGAATGACACCATAACGATCCTTGTATGATGGATAGTTTTCTTGCAATAACCGTGCAACGCGAGTGCAAAAAGCAGGTAATTCGGTACTTTCAGTACATAATTGAGTATGTAGCGAGTGAGAGAGGGAGGAGGGAGCTGAGATTTGTGTCAGTAGGTTCGCCGCGGTGGTCTGGAGCAGTCATACGCTCGCTAGTCTCCTGCCACCACTTGTCTCTCTCTCTCAGCCACATTACGTGCTGAAATTGCCACTCGACCTATGTCGAGCGCCGCCACATAGTCCAGCTTTATTTAACTCGACTTATGTTGCTCGCCGCTAAATAAGGGTTAAAATACGAGTCACACGGGCAATTGCCAAAATTTTAAAGGTCCATATCATTGTTATTAAACTAAGCATTTGGCAAAGGGAGGAATTGTGCAAAACCTTAGCTAATACTCTGTCATTCACCAAAAATAAATTTGAATTATCATTATTATTTGGTAGGGTAGGTATGTATAGGTAGGTTGGCTAAATAATTGCTGGAATTCGTAGGGACTAGGGACTCGAACTGTTTTGAGAGAGTTAAATAAAAAAAAAATTATAGATCTGAATAATAAAGAGATTATATTATTAAGCAAAACTGGGGGATGCGTGGAAGCCTATAGACTGTAGACGGTAAACTTTGTGTGGGTAGCGAATTCGGTTTTAAAGTAATTTAAGAATAGACAGTTTTCAATGCTGCGGCCAAACTATTCCACCCATTTATATTTTTTTGGTATCAAAACGTTCGGAATCGCGAGCCTCACCCAACTACGCAAGCATGGCTTTGATCATCGGCATAGTTTTTAAGATGTGGAATTTTAAATGGAATTCAAAGTTTTTTCAAGATTGCCGGAAAAAAACCCACGTGCAAAAGCAAAACCTTCTCTATAAAATTTGCGGAGCATTAGTAGGGGAAGTGCCTATGCCAAAGCCCAGTCATTTCCTGTGAGTGGGAGAGACGGTATTTAGGCGTCAAGTTTTTCGGGAAATCGGCTGCCACGGACCTGTTTGGCCGCCATGCCGGATCTTTAGCATATCAAAAGTTGCCCAATATAAAAACGCACCTCTTGTGAAAGTTTGATCCCGATCCAAAAAGCGGTTCTGGAGTTATTGCGTCGAAACAAGCGCGTAAGAAGAATTTGGATGAAATTCCAGGTTTAATGATTACAATAGGGGTTCCCCGTAGGGGACGAACCCCTAATAATAATAATATTTATTCAGTTAGCAATTTACAGAGTTGGTACCACATAGAATGTTACAGATATGACATGTACCAGCTTTGCATAATTCCAATAAGGATAGCCCAATAAGGCCGTTAGGCGTATTTCCATTGGGGTCCTTGTGGGATTAGGTTAGCTGGGGAAAAGGGGAGGATAAAAACAATAGATACTTTAGAGAAAGTATTTCTGGGGGGTTATTTTAAAATACCTTACATCCTATAGTAAATATCAGTAATCCGTAATCAGTAATCATTTCAGTTTATTTTGCCTATCTCTTATGTCGTATTTAGTAGTAGACATAAGCTTGGTGCCCCCTTCTCGTAGCTGTCCGGTTCAGGTGTTCCTTCAGGCTACGTCTGAAGGAATACAGTGTTCTCTTTTCACGGACTGACGGGGGTAGGTCGTTCCAGTCTTTGATGGCAGTGAAGAAGAGTGTTTGCTTACCCTGTCCTTGGATTCTCGGGACCGTAAAACTAAACATCCTGTTTCTTGTGCTATGTCCACTCCTCTCATTTGCTTTAACAAAATCACTCTTTAGATACTTTGGAGCTCTGTCATAGAATATCTTGAAGGCATTAGTGAGCCTGATTTGTTTGGCCCTGTCAGAGACATTGAGCATACCTAGTGAATGAAGTTGTTCCTGGCCAACATGTGATCTGGGTCCTAGGTTCAGCATGAACCTAACCATTTTATTTTGAGTGATCTGAAGTTTGTGCTGTGCTGATTTAGATGATGCAGAGTACCAGGATGACACAGATTAGTCAAAATGACATTGAACAAGCGCTTGGCAAAGGGTCTTTTTGGTCGCCGCTGGCAAGCATCCAACCTGTCTATACAGGTATTTTATCCGTGCTCTACACTTACTCAGGATAGATTCCAAAAATTGTTTCACCTGACAAACTCGAGTCCAGTTTTAGTCCGATATATTTAACTTGTTACACTGTTGTTATAGGACTATCATTACAGTTGACCGAGAAGCCCACAATGTCTTTCAGTTTGCGTTTTGTTCCACATAAGATGGCCTCTGTCTTGCCCAGGTGAAGAGATAGTCTATTGTCCACTACATGATTCTAGTTCTTTGGAAAGTGAAGCGGCAATACTTATTGGGTCTTTTCCTGAAACCAGAAGCACGCTGTCGGCAGCATACAGTAATAATTTACACGAGACGCTCAGTTCCATGTCGTTCACATAACAGAGAAAGAGTAAGGGACCAAGGATGCTTCCCTGCAGGACCCCACAGTTAATTGGCATAGGATCAGATATATTATCATCAATTTTGATTCTTTGTGTTCTACCACTGAGATAAGATTTAAACCAGTTCACTGACCCAATGCCCATTGCTTGTAGTTTATTACATAGGATATCATGGTCTACTGTGTCAAACGCTTTTTGTAGATCAAGAAGAACCATACTGGTGTAGTTACCTTTAGAAATTTCTTTACGAATGTGATCTGTTAAGTGGATGAGACAGGAGTCTGTCGAGTACATGCATCTGAAACCTGATTGAAACTTATAGAATAGATAATTTTCTTTGAGGTAGTGTTCAATTTGGGTGTACACCGCTCTTTCAAGGATTTTAGATACAATACATAATATGCTAACTGGTCTGTAGTTGCCAACTTCTAGTTTATTTCCCTTCTTGAATAGAGGGGTTACAATAGCTTCCTTCAGTTCAGCAGGTACAGTGTTGGTGTTAATTGACAGGTTGATGATGTGAGTTAGGGGACCTGCTATACCAATGGCTCCATCTCGTAGAAATTTGGCAGGAATTTTGTCTGGTCCTGTGCTTTTATGTACATTTAGGTTAGAGAGCTCGTCAAAAGTGTATTTTGGTGTAATATTTTGCAATCCAAATGTGTCGGGTGTATGCCTTTTTCTCTGTAGAAATTTCGAAAGGTGGCCGTTGTTGTTGTGTATTTATTGAGAGGTTGCGGTAGGTTCTGTGCAAGTGTGTTTGCTATGGAGGTGAAGAAGGAGTTGAAGTAGGTTGAAATTTGTCGTTTATCGTGGCAAACCTGATCATTAATGTTGAGAGCAATATTAGTGTTAGACGAATCCCTTGCCTTGTTGCTGTAGCCTGTTGTTTTTAGGTGCCTCCATAGTTGCATTGGGTTATTCTGATATTCCTCTGCCTTATTGTGGAAATAATTAGATTTCGCTGATTTTATTTTCCTACTTAATTTATTCCTGGCCCTGTTGAACTCATGTTTCAGACCTTGATCCTGTCTATGTTTCACTAGCCTTTTTAACAGATTGTCTCTGTGTTCCAGATGGTGTAGTATGTCATTGTTGATCCATGGGTCTGACCTTGCTTTAATTCGTATGTCTTTCAGAGGAGCTATTTCGTCTAGGATGTTTGTGATGACGGTTCTGAAGCCAACCCATGCGTCATTAACGTTTGTACTTCCAAACACTGTATTCCATAAAATGTTCAGAAATGTTTCTTTGTTGTAGTTTCTGAGTGACCTTGTTTTGATAACCTTGTGATTCTCTAGGGTAATTTTTGTGGTTTTCTGTGTGCAATATGTGACGAAGTGATCACTTATCCCAGTCTGTATAACCCCTGATTGGGGTAATAATGTTATTATTAATTATATTGCTATGTACTCTCGTCTGGTCACAAACTCGGGGAGGCAACTGTAACCGACGTTTTGGTTGTATGTATGTATGTTTGTATCCCTGCCAGTTCCCCGCCCTAATATGGTAAGGTTAAGTCTTTCGGGATTGGATTAACTCAATATTTTCATAATGTCTCACTGTATTGTGAAGCTTCATAATGCTTTGTTTTAGTCTCGTAGTTTCATCTATACTGTATACTGTATCATTATTCCCGTTGTTGAGGTTTATTGTTTCATTGAAGTATATTTCTGATTCATTACATTGTTTCAAATACATTTGAAGGCTATATAAGAGTCAAGATGAGGCAGTCACTTCACAATACACAAGGGACTGGGGTTCTCATTCAGAGGCCCTAGTCCTGGTCGCGATTAAGGAAGGCGTCTGGGGTTCTCGAGCAGGACGACCTCTGGATTTATATTCCCAGTATACCTTGGGGTATAAACTTGGGGGTCTCGGGGACTCCTGCACGTTCTTCCAGACTTAGGGTGGGCTTAATAATCCTCATGGGTTGATAGCCTCGAAAGTCCTATTTTAACTAAGTCACTTCAACACTTGACTTGCATTAGGCGTGGTGTGCGGACGTGTTCTCGGCGGTTTATAATTTCATGCTCGTTTGTTGGCCTGGGTGCCTCTTTTTTTTCATTAATAAATATATTTGTATTCATCCTTCCTCTCCCTTTTTTGGTGGCAAAGTAGGTGTCTTTGCCCTTGGTATTTGCTAGATCTTTGCTTTCTGACCTCTGGGAGATCCCCCCACTGATCGCTCTGGGCCTGAATTACCAGGGACGCAGCTCCCCGAACAGAGGATTGAGAGGGTTTAGCAAACTTTCATTTTTCCTCCCCTACCTACCTCCCCTTCTTCGGGCGTCGCCGGTGCGGTTCTCACCTCCCCCCTCAGGGGAAATGGGATGGACGTTGTTCCTCCCTCCTCTATCCCCGAAGGGGAGAGGGGTGAGCCCCCCGATCGTCCTCCTCTAATGCCCGTGATTGATCCCGAGAATGCCTCCTTTGTAAAACTTCATGCGTCTGGTTCGGTGACCCTAGCGTCCCTCGATCCCTTCTTAATTAAGAAGGTGATTGATGGATGTGTGGGGCCGGTGGACCAGGTCAAGAAGCTTGCCAGTGGTGACCTCCTCATTAAAACACGTAATGCTTCCCAGGTTAAGGACTTCCTCATGTTACAAAAATGTCATTGTTACGATGTAACTGCGCAAATTCCTGTGTCAATGAATTCCTGCAAGGGGGTGACCTATTGTAGGGATTTCTTGTCCTAGTCTGAGCAGGACATTGTCAATGAAACTGCCGATCAGTTTGTCGTTGGCGCGAGATTTATTACACGTTCTACAAACGGAGAACGTGTAAAGATTCCCACGGTTATTTTTACTTTTGGTATGGCCACGCTCCCCAATGCTGCTTATGTAGGTTACGGACGTTGCCCAGTTAGAGTTTTCATTCCTAACCCTTTGCGTTGTTTTAAATGCCAGCAATTTCGGTACACTAAAGAAGCTTGCCGTTCTCCCCAGGTTGTTTGTGAACGTTGTGGTGGACGGGGTCATGAGTCTGTAGGGTGCACTGAGACAGCAAAGTGTGTAAACTGTGCAGGTGCTCACTCTTCTTTCTCTCGGGATTGCCCTAAGTGGAAGATAGAGAAGGAGGTCTGTACAGTCAAGGCCACTTCGGGAGTCTCTTATTTCGAAGCTAGGAAGAAGGTGGAGGGGTTGCATGCAACTCCTAGGCCAAATGTTTTCCATGCTTCGGTGGCGATCTCTCGGCCTCAGATGTGCTCTGTGGGGACTCAGACTTGTTCTGTGTCTACCCAGACTGATCCTCTCCCTCCTGTTCAGTCTCAGCCTCCTCTTTCCCACTGTTCCTCCTCTACCACTACCACTGTTTCTACTGCTCCCACTGACTCTACCACTTCCACTGTTTCTCCCACTTCCACTGACTCTACCGCTACCTCAGTATCTGACTCTCCTACTCCATCTACCTCTTCTCCTCTTGTTGCATCATCCTCTGCCCCTGCTTCTGCCTCAGTGCGGGATAAGTCCTCTTATTCCCACGCTGCCGCTTCTTCTCCTCCCCCTCCTACTGGGTAAAATGGCAAGTCTGATATGTATAAAATAAATCTTACCCCCCTCAGCCGTCAGTCTTATACGCACGTCATCCCGTCTCCGTCTCCCTCGAGGGGGGCCTCCCGGCCTCACCTGGGGGAGTCTATGGAGAGGATGGAGGTTGCTGGTGGCAAGCCCCGGCAAAGGTCCCCGGGTTCCCCTCATTCTAAACATAATCGTAAGAAATCTAAGCACGCTGGGCATCCCAATCACTCTTAAACCATGGAGTACAAGTTACTTCAGTGGAACTGTAGAGGTATTAGGAATAAATTACAACACTTAGCTCTTCTGTTGCAATTACACGCGCCGTCAGTCGTTTGTCTACAGGAGACGAATTTGGTGGATCACGCTGATCCGCCTCCTTTTAAACACTACCATTCGTATAGAAGACATGAAGGTCATGGGGTGGCGATTTATGTCCATAAGTCGCTTTCCCACTCAGCAGTGCCTCTTGATTCTGCCCTGGAAACTGTCGCATGCAGGGTCAAATTTTGAGGCACGTACCTGTCTATTTGCTCGTTGTATTGTCCTCCTCAGGTTCCAATTGATGATGATTCTTTCCTTTCTCTTTTTGAGTCTTTGCCCAATTCAAAATTAATTTTAGACGATTTTAATGCACATCATCATCAATGGGGTAGTATGAGGTGTGATGGTCGCGGCAAACAAATAGCTAATGTTTTACTTCCATCTGACCTCTGTCTTTTGAACGATGGTAGTGCGACTCATGTAGACGATCGTACGGGCCATACATCATGCATTGACCTGTCTTTGTCATCCCCCATAATACTACCTTACATCACTTGGGGCACTTTCGACGATTCTATGGGAAGTGACCACCTACCGATCTGTCTTTCTTATTCATGCGACTTTGCTCCTCCACCGTCGCCCATTAAATTTAACTTTAAGAAAGCAGACTGGGGTGCCTTCTCTAGAATCGCCAACTTTGATATTTCGGGAGATGACACTAATGACAAAGTAACTCACATTCAGACTTGCATTTTACACGCAGCCGAGGTTGCTATTCCTAAAACTTCTACAGTCCACACGAGACATAGAGTTCCGTGGTGGTCACCGGATTGCCGAAAAGCGCTCACTAAACGTAATAGGCGATACAGGATTTTTGATAAACAGCCCTCGGACGACAACCTCATTGCTTATAAGAAAACCAGGGCTGAGGCAAAGAGAGTCATTCGGTCCGCAAAACGTAGTGCCTGGCGTTCTTATGTGTCCACGGTGAATCAGTTCACGCCGCTTAAGGAGATCTGGTCCACAATAAATGTACCTAACAACAAGTATACCCGTTCACCCATCACCACTCTCAGGGTGGACGGTAATGTCATTGATGATCCCGTGGACGTTGTCAATACACTCGCCAGGCATTTTGCGGATGTTACCAGCTCGGCCAACTACGATCCCCGTTTTTTAGTTCATAAGCGGCAGGCCGAACTCCATAATTTTGACTTTGCCATAGAAGAAGTAAACTCTGACTACAACTGTGAGTTTACAATGATGGAACTTCTCCTTGCCCTAAAATCCTGTAAAGGTTCGAGTCCGGGTCCTTCGCAAGTCACCTACGGTATGATTCAGCATCTTAGTCCGGACAACCTGACTAAGCTGTTAGCATTGTACAATGAGATTTGGACGTCTGGAACGTTTCCAAACTCATGGCACTTTGCGCACGTCATACCGATCCCGAAGAGCCCTGGCAGCCTTACAGATCCCAAACTGTTTCGTCCTATTGCGTTGACAGAGTGTCTCTGTAAGGTCTTTGAGAGGATGGTTAACGTCAGATTTCTTTTTGTTTTAGAGTCGAGGAATTTGTTAAATGTTCACTAATGTGGCTTCCGTAAACACAGGGGTACACTAGAACACTTAATGACTTTGGAGCATTGTATCGCCGAGGTTTTTGCCAACAATGAATTCATGATAGGAATTTTCATAGATACTAATAAAGCTTACGATATGACCTGGCGACACGGAATACTTACGAAACTCTATGCTTCCGGTTTTAGAGGTATTTTGCCTATTTGTATTCGTAATTTCGTGTCTGACCGATCTTTTGCAGTCAGGTTGCCCCATAACATACCATCGGACGTTTATGTGCAAGAGATTGGGGTTTGGGGTGCCGCAGGGCAGTGTGCTTAGCCCTTCGTTGTTTTTGTTTATGATAAATGATATTCTTTGTTCCGCTCCGATCCCCAGGAATCTTAAGTACTCACTGTACGCTGATGATTGCGCATTGTGGCATTCTTCCCGCAATGTGCAATTTTCGGCTGGGCGGGTTCAAGTGGCCCTTGATTCCGTCCATCATTGGGCCTTGCGGTGGGGTTTTAAGTTTTCCGTTGCTAAGTGTGTCGGCGTAGTATTTACTCGTAGACTTAACGTTCATAATTTGCGCATCACTTTGGATAATGAGCCGATATCTTTTCAAAATTCAGTCAAGTTCTTGGGTCTGCACTTTGATCGCAGGCTCAATTGGAAGTCTCATGTTAATTATTTGATTGATTCTTGCAGTAAAAAGTTAAATGTCCTTAAATACCTTTCTGGTCATAACTGGGGAGCCGACAGAGCGTCTTTACTGATGGTGTATAAGACCCTTATTCGTTCAAAGTTCGACTATGGCTCGCAGGTGTATGGGTCGGCGTCCGCTTGTACCTTGAGGAGGTTGGATGTGTTTCAGAATGTCTGTTTGCGTTTGTGTCTTGGAGCCCTTCGGTGTACTCATGTGGAGCGTATGGAAGTAGAAGCTAATGTGCCGCCCCTCCGTCTTCGTCGTGACCATATGTTCCTCTCGTTCGGTATTTCACTACACCGTAAACGTTCGCTCAGCCTTCCGGCTTGTGGGATCCTCCTGCAGTACGAGCATGTGCTGCATGGGGCCCTCAAGTCGGTGGCTGTGCGGCTTCAATTCCTAATGCGACAGCTAGGTTATGACCTCTCTAATGTTGACCAGCTGGTTGTATTAAAGATAGCGCCTTGGGAGCTGCCCGCATATACCGTAGATACTCAGTGGCTCCCTTCCCCCAAGCGTCAGGCGCCGGAGGTGGAAATTCGCCAGCTTTTCTTATCGGTCCTCATCAGACACCTAGCTTCTTTCCACCTCTACACCGATGGTTCTAAGTCGGATGAATGTGTGGGTGCGAGTGTGTGGTCGACCGAATGTCGCCTCAGGTACCGTTTGCCGATCCATACGTCTGTATTCACTTCTGAACTTTTTGCAATTGAACGGGCCATAGATTTTGCCGAGGCTTCTCCTCATGTAAACTTTGTAATTTTTTCGGATTCAAAGTCGGCCCTTCAGGCAATTGATTCATGTAGGACGGGTTCTTCTGAAATCCAGGGCCGCATTATCAATAAGTTGCACTCAAGTTGTAAGTCCTTCTCTCTGATTTGGGTGCCTGGTCATTGTCGTATTTTCGGCAATGAGCAGGCTGACGCACTTGCAAAATCGGCGGTAGAACTTGAGGAGCCATGGGACGTCCCTCGGGATCTACAGTCAAGTCTCTCTTTCGGTAAGAAATCAATTAATCTTCTGTGGCAAAGTCAGTGGACCGACCTGACTATTCGTACAGTCAAACCGACAATTGGGGTTTGACCCTCAGCTAACCGTCGCTCCCGGAGGGAGGAAGTTATTTTAGCTCGTCTGAGGATGAATTGCACATTCTTAACTCACATGAAACCATATATAGACCGTGTAATCCCGCCGCAATGTACCACCTGTGGCAGGATTCTCTCGATCAACCACATCCTTTTGTCTTGTGGCAGATTTGTGGAGGAGCGTAGCCCTCTCCTGATGTACTGAAGGGCAAATAACGTCCCCATCACTTTGGACACGATCCTGGGTGATGGTGATGTTGTTGTGGTTGACAAATTGATGGCTTACCTGAAAGAGACCAATTTATTCAGAGAGTTGTAACTTGAGTTACGTTTTCGGTGGTGGTATTTTATTTATTTCCTATGTTCCTTTTTAGCATATTGTTTTATGCTAATGTATTCACTCATCATTTATTATGTTCACAGGACCTCCTATGTTGCTTTGTTTGTTCACTTAATTAATTTTGTCTGTATTTCATTTTAGAGTAATATTAATTTCATTCTTTTTTGCCTTTCCCCCTTTGTCTTGGCATATAATGAAGTTGACAGTTGATCCTCTTCAGAATGTGTTCTGTCCTGACACTATTCTTCTCAGCTGATGTTGCCTTTATTATTTTCCTGTTGTTAATTGCTTTATACCTGTGACGTATTCTGGATTGTGATACTTGCCAATATCGCATTCCAGTATTATGAGGTTCTTCGCATTAACATTTTGCCTTAGTCTGTGGCCTAATAGTTCTGATGGGCTGATGGCCCTCCCCACCCAAAAAAAAAATCACTTCACAATACACAAGGGACTGGGGTTCTCGTTCAGAGGCCCTAGTCCTGGTCGCGATTAAGGAAGGCGTCTGGGGTTCTCGAGCAGGACGACCTCTGGGTTTATATTCCCAGTATACCTCGGGGTATAAACTTGGGGGTCTCGGGGACTCCGGCACGTTCTTCATGACTTAAGGTGGGCTTAATAATCCTCATGGGTCGATAACCTCTAAAGTACTATTTTAACTAACTAAGTCACTTCAACACTTGACTTGCATTAGGCGTGGCGTGCGGACGTGTTCTCGGCGGTTTATGATTTCATGCTTGTATGTTGGCCTGGGTGCCTCTTTTTGTTCATTAAAAAATATATTTGTATTCATCCTTCCTCTCCCTTTTTTGGTGGCAAAGTAGGCATCTTTGCCCTTGGTATTTGCTAGATCTTTGCCTTCTGACCTCTGGGAGATCCCCCCACTGATCGTTCTGGGCCTGAATTACCAGGGACGCGGCTCCCCGAACAGAGGATTGAGAGGGTTTAGCAAACTTTAATTTTTCCTCCCCTACCTACCTCCCCTTCTTCTGGCGTCGCCGGTGCGGTTCTCACTTCCCCTCTCAGGGGAAGTGGGATGGACGTTGTTCATCCCTCCTCTCCCCCCTTCGGGGGGAGGAGTGAGCCCCCCGATCGTCCTCCTCTAACGCCCGTGAATGATCCCGAGAACGCCTCCTTTGTAACACTTCATGCGTCTGGTTCGGTGACCCTAGCGTCCCTTAATCCCTTCTTAATTAAGAAGGTGATAGATGGATGTGCGTGGCCGGTGGACCAGGTCAAGAAGCTTGCCAGTGGTGAACTCCTCATTAAAATACATAATGCTTTCCAGGTAAAGGACTTCCTCATGTTACGAAAATTTCATTGCTACGATGTAACTGCACAGATCCCTGTGTCAATGAATTCCTGCAAGGGGGTGACATATTGTAGGGATTTCTTGTCCTTGTCTGAGCAGGACATTGTCAATGAAATGGCCGATCAGTTTGTCATTGGCGCGAGACTTATTACTCGTTTTACAAATGGCGAACATGTAAAGACTCCCACGGTTATTTTTACTTTTGGTATAGCCACACTCCCCGATGCTGTTCATGTAGGTTACGAACGTTGCCCAGTTAGAGTTTTCAATCCTAACCCTTTGCGTTGTTTTAACCCTTAATTAGCGGCGAGCAACATAAGTCGAGTTAAATAAAGCTGGACTATGTGGCGGCGCTCGACATAGGTCGAGTGGCAATTTCAGCACGTAATGTGGCTGAGAGAGAGAGACAAGTGGTGGCAGGAGACTAGCGAGCGTATGACTGCTCCAGACCACCGCGGCGAACCTACTGACACAAATCTCAGCTCCCTCCTCCCTCTCTCACTCGCTACATACTCAATTATGTACCGAAAGTACCGAATTACCTGCTTTTTGCACTCGCGTTGCACGGTTATTGCAAGAAAACTATCCATCATACAAGGATCGTTATGGTGTCATTCGAAAGCTCTGTTTATGCCCTTTCAGGGATAGGTACTTGTTTTACGTTCTGGGTCTTATTTAGGCATGAAAATGATCACGTAAACAGCCCTATTTTGGCTAAAAACACCCTGCTGTGCGGTACATATAAATAAACCGCATAGGCCGCTCGTAAGGTGTTAAATGCCAGCAATTTCGGCACACTAAAGAAGCTTGCCGTTCTCCCCAGGTTGTTTGTGACCGTTGTGGTGGACGTGGTCATGAGTCTTTAGGGTGCACTGAGACAGCAAAGTGTGTAAACTGTGCAGGTGCTCACTCTTCTTTCTCTCGGGATTGCCCTAAGTGGAAGATAGAGAAGGAGGTCTGCACAGTCGAGGCCACTTCGGGAGTCTCTTATTTCGAAGCTTGGAAGAAGGTGGAGGGGTTGCATGCAACTCTTAGGCCAAATGTTTCCTATGCTTCGGCGGCGATCTCTTGGCCTCAGATGTGCTCTGTGGGGTCTCAGACTTGTTCTGTGTCTACCCAGAATGATCCTCTCCCTCCTGCTCCACCTGTTCAGTCTCAGCCTCCTCTTTCCCACTGTTCCTCCTCTACCACTACCACTGTTTCTACTGCTCCCACTGACTCTACCACTTCCACTGTTTCTCCCACTTCCACTGACTCTACCGCTACCTCAGTATCTGACTCTCCTACTCCATCTACCTCTTCTCCTCTTGTTGCGTCATCCTCTGCCCCTGCTTCTGCCTCAGTGCGGGATAAGTCCTCTTATTCCCACGCTGCCGCTTCTTCTCCTCCCCATCCTAATGGGAAAAATGGCAAGTCTGATATGTATAAAATAAATCTTACCCCCCTCAGCCGTCAGTCTTATACACACGTCATCCCGTCTCCGGCTCCCTCGAGGGGGGCCTCCCGGCCTCACCTGGGGGAGTCTATGGAGAGGATGGAGGTTGCCGGTGGCAAGCCCCGGCAAAGGTCCCCGGGTTCCCCTCATTCTAAACATAATCGTAAGAAATCTAAGCACGCTGGGCATCCCAATCACTCTTAAACCATGGAGTACAAGTTACTTCAGTGGAACTGTAGAGGTATTAGGAATAAATTACAACACTTAGCTCTTCTGTTGCAATTACACGCGCCGTCAGTCGTTTGTCTACAGGAGACGAATTTGGTGGATCACGCTGATCCGCCTCCTTTTAAAGACTACCATTCGTATAGAAGACATGAAGGTCATGGGGTGGCGATTTATGTCCATAAGTCGCTTCCCCACTCAGCAGTGCCTCTTGATTCTGCCCTGGAAGCTGTCGCATGCAGGGTCAAATTTTGAGGCATGTACCTGTCTATTTGCTCGCTGTATTGTCCTCCTCAGGTTCCAATTGATGATGATTCTTTCCTTTCTCTTTTTGATTCTTTGCCCAATTCAAAATTAATTTTAGGCGATTTTAATGCACATCATCATCAATAGGGTAGTATGAGGTGTGATGGTCGTGGCAAACAAATAGCTAATGTTTTACTTCCATCTGACCTCTGTCTTTTGAACGATGGTAGTGCGACTCGTGTAGACGATCGTACGGGCCATACATCATGTATTGACCTGTCATTGTCATCCCCTGTAATACTACCTAACATCACTTGGGGCACTTTCGACGATTCTATGGGAAGTGACCACCTACCGATCTGTCTTTCTTATTCATGCGATTTTGCTCCTCCACCGTCGCCCATTAAATTTAACTTTAAGAAATCAGACTGGGGTGCCTTCTCTAGAATCGCCAACTTTGATATTTCGAGAGGTGACATTAATGACAAGGTAACTACGGCCTTGCATCATTAGTTCCACTAATTTCTTCTTATCTTCATAACAGAAAAATACGTGTAATGGTAGATGGCCTTTATTCTCAATTTCACTCAATAAATGCTGGTGTTCCCCAGGGATCAGTTTTGGCCCCAATTCTGTTCCTCATTCATATCAATGATCCCATATCTACCACTCATAATCCAATACATTCCTACGCAGATGACTCAACACTCCACAGTTCCTTCACATTTACCAATTCTTTCACCCAACCCGATCTTATAAATTCAAAAATAAACACTGCAATTTCTCTGAACCAGGACCTTTCTAGAATTAATAGATGGGGACAAAAGAATCTAGTTTCCTTTAATGCACAGAAAACCAAGTACATTCAATTTTCTAACCGACAGAATCTCACTGACTCCCATATATTTTTTAATGATGTAAATATTCCCACTTCCCCTAGTATTGACATTCTCGGTGTAACATTAACTACTAACTTGAGCTGGACACATTATGTTAGAAGCATTGCTAAGAATGCCTCTAAAAAAATGGGACTCCTGTACAGAGTTCGAGAATTCTTCACTGACGAGCAGTTGGCCGTAATATATAAAAGTCATGTGCGTTCTCAGATGGATTACTGTTCACCTCTGTGGGGTGGAAGTGGAGTGGTTGCATTGAGGCAGTTGGACAAAATTCAAAATAAAGCTATTATATTCATCAATAACTCTGCAATCACACAGGACCTTCCTACATTATCCATATGAAGAAACGTTGCATCCCTTGCATTATTCTACAGATATTTTCACAGCAATTGTTCCGAGGAACTTGCTTCAATTGTGCCGCCTCTCCACATCTTTCCCCGTAGAACTAGGGCAGCTGAGAGCGCCCATGAATATACACTTTCTCCTCCACAATGCAGAACTTCTGCTTATCAGAATTAATTTATCCCCAGAGCTCTTTGGAATTCACTTCCCTCGAATTGCTTTCCACAAACTTACAATTTACAAATGTATAAATCCAGTTGTTACAAACATTTTATGAATGGAGGATGCCTTTAGGCACATGGACCTTTTTGTTTTATCTGTGTTTTTCCTTCCTCCGTTCATTGTCTCTTAAAAAAAAAAAAAAAAAAAAAACTCATATTCAGACTTGCATTTTACACGCAGCCGAGGTTGCTATTCCTAAAACTTCTACAGTCCACACGAGGCATAGAGTTCCGTTGTGGTCACCAGACTGCCAACAAGCGCTCATTAACCCTTATTTAGCGGCGAGCAACATAAGTCGAGTTAAAAAAAGCTGGACTATGTGGCGGCGCTCGACATAACTCGAGTGGCAATTTCAGCACGTAATGTGGCTGAGAGAGAGAGACAAGTGGTGGCAGGAGACTAGCGAGCGTATGACTGCTCCAGACCACCGCGGCGAACCTACTGACACAAATCTCAGCTCCCTCCTCCCTCTCTCACTCGCTACATACTCAATTATGTACTGAAAGTACCGAATTACCTGCTTTTTGCACTCGCGTTGCACGGTTATTGCAAGAAAACTATCCATCATACAAGGATCGTTATGGTGTCATTCGAAAGCTCTGTTTATGCCCTTTCAGGGATAGGTACTTGTTTTACGTTCTGGGTCTTATTTAGGCATGAAAATTATCACGTAAACAGCCCTATTTTGGCTAAAAACACCCCGCTGTGCGGTACACATAAATAAACCGCATAGGCCGCTCGTAAGGTGTTAAACATAATAGGCGATACAGGATTTTTGATAAACAGCCCTCGGACGACAATCTCATTGCTTATAAGAATCCAGGGCTGAGGCAAGGAGAGTCATTCGGTCCCCAAAATGTAGTGCCTGGCATTCTTATGTGTCCACGGTGAATCAGTTCACGCCACTTAAAGAGGTTTGGTCCACAATAAATGTACTTAACAAAAAGTATACCCGTTCACCCATCGCCACTCTCAGGGTGGGCGGTAATGTCATTGATGATCCCGTGGACGTTGCCAACACACTCGCCAGGCATTTTGCGGATGTTACCAGTTCGGCCAACTACGATCCCCGTTTTTTAGTTCATAAGCGGCAGGCCGAACTCCATAATTTTGACTTTGCCAAAGAAGAAGTAAACTATGACTACAACTGTGAGTATACGATGAAGGAACTTCTTGCCCTAAAATCCTGTAAAGGTTCGAGTCCGGGTCCTTCGCAAGTCACCTACGGTATGATTCAGCATCTTAGTCCGGAAAACCTGACTAAGCTGTCAGCATTGTACAATGAGATTTGGACGTCTGGATTGTTTCCAAACTCATGGCACTTTGCGCACGTCATACCGATCCCGAAGAGCCCTGGCCGCCTTACAGATCCCAAGCTGTTTCGTCCTATTGCGTTAACGGAATGTCTCTGTAAGGTCTTTGAGAGGATGGTTAACGTCAGATTTCTTTTTGTCTTAGAGTCGAAGAATTCGTTAAATATTCACCAATGTGGCTTCCGTAAACACAGGGGTACACTAGAAAATTTAATGAATTTGGAGCATTGTATCGCTGAGGCTTTTGCCAACAATGAAAAGATTTGGTTTAGATATTCATAAAGCTTACGATATGACCTGGCGACACGGAATACTTACGAAACTCTATGCTTCCGGTTTTAGAGGTAATTTGCCTATTTGTATTCGTAATTTCATGTCTGACCGATCTTTTGCGGTCAGGTTGCCCCATCACATAACATCGGACGTTTATGTCCAAGAGAATGGGGTGCCGCAGGGCAGTGTGCTTAGCCCTTCGTTGTTTTTGTTTATGATAAATGATATTCTGTCTTCCGCTCCGATCCCCAGGAATCTTAAGTACTCACTGTACGCTGATGATTGTGCATTGTGGCATTCTTCCCGCAATGTGCAATTTTCGGCTGGGCGGGTTCAAGTGGCCCTTGATTCCGTCCATCGTTGGGCCTTGCGGTGGGGTTTTAAGTTTTCCGTTGCTAAGTGTGTCGGCGTAGTATTTACTCGTAGACTTAACGTACATAATTTGCGCATCACTTTGGATAATGAGCCGATACCTTTTCAAAATTCAGTCAAGTTCTTGGGTCTGCACTTTGATCGCAGGGCTCAATTGGAAGTCTCATGTCAATTATTTGATTGATTCTTGCAGTAAAAAGTTAAATGTCATTAAATACCTTTCTGGTCATTACTGGGGAGCCGACAGAACGTCTTTACTGATGGTGTATAAGTCCCTTATTCGTTCAAAGTTCGACTATGGCTCGCAGGTGTATGGGTCGGCGTCCGCTTGTACCTTGAGGAGGTTGGATGTGTTTCAGAATGTCTGTTTGCTTTTGTGTCGTGAAGCCCTTTGGTGTACTTGTGTGGAGCGTATGGAAGTAGAAGCTAACGTGCCGCCCCTCCGTCTTCGTCGTGACCATATGTTCCTCTCGTTCGGTATTTCACTACACCGTAAACGTTCGCTCGGCCTTCCGGCTTGTGGGATCCTCCTGCAGTACGAGGATGTGCTGCATGGGGCCCTCAAGTCGGTGGCTGTGCGGCTTCACTTCCTATCGCGACAGCTAGGTTGTGACCTCTCTACTGTTGACAAGCTGGTTGTATTAAAGATAGCGCCTTGGGAGCAGCCCGCATATACCGTAAATACTCAGTGGCTCCCTTCCCCCAAGCATCAGGTGCCGAAGGTGGAAATTCATCAGCTTTTCTGATCGGTCCTCATCAGACACCTACCTTCTTTCCACCTCTACACCGATGGCTCTAAGTCGGATGAATGTGTGGGTGCGAGTGTGTGGTCGACCGAATGTCGCCTCAGGTACCGTTTGCCGATCCATACGTCTGTATTCACTTCTGAACTTTTTGCAATTGAACGGGCCATAGATTTTGCCGAGGCTTCTCCTCATGTAAACTTTGTAATTTTTTCGGATTCAAGGTTTGCCCTTCAGGCAATTGATTCATGTAGGACGGGTTCTTCTGAAATCCAGGGCCGCATTATCAATAAGTTGCACTCAAGTTGCAAGTCCTTCTCTCTGATTTGGGTGCCTGGTCATTGTCGTATTTTCGGCAATGACAAGGCTGATGCACTTGCAAAATCGGCGGTAGAATTTGAGGGACCATTGGACGTCCCTCGGGATCTACAGTCAAGTCTCTCTTTTGGTAAGAAATCAATTAATCTTCTGTGGCAAAGTCAGTGGACCGACCTGACTATTCGTACAGTCAAACCGACAATTGGGGTTTGGCCCTCAGCTAACCGTCGCTCCCGGAGGGAGGAAGTTATTTTAGCTCGTCTGAGGATGAATTGCACATTCTTAACTCACATGAAACCATATGTAAACCGTGTATTCCTGCCGCAATGTTCCACCGGTGGCGGGATTCTCTCGATCAACCACATCCTTTTGTCCTGTGGCAGATTTGTGGAGGAGCGTAGCCCTCTCCTGACGTACTGCAGTGCAAATAACGTCCCCATCACTTTGGACACGATCCAGGGGTATGGAGATGTTGTTGTGGTTGACAAATTGATGGCTTACCTGAAAGAGACCAATTTATTCAGAGAGTTGTAACTTGAGTTATGTTTTCGGTGGTGGTATTTTATTTATTTCCTATGTTCCTTTTTAGCATAATGTGTTATGCTATTGTGTTCACTCATTGTTTATTATGTTCACAGGACCTCCTATGTTGCTTTGTTTGTTCACTTAATTAATTTTGTCTGTATTTCATTTTAGAGTAATATTAATTTCAGTTCTTTTTTGCTTTTCCCCCTTTGTCTTGGCATATAATGAGGTTGGTAGTTGATGCTCTTCAGAATGTGTTCTGTCCTGACACTCTTCTTCTCAGCTAATGTTGCCTTTATTATTTTCCTGTTGTTAATTGCTTTAGACTTGTGACGTCTACTGGATTGTGATACTTGCCAATATCACATTCCAGTATTATGAGGTTCTTGGCAATTAACATTTTGCTTTAGGCTGGCCTAATAGTCCTGATGGGCTGATGGCCTTCCCAATCAAGCTAAAAAAACAAAAACAAAACGTCACTTCAAGAAGGGACTGGAGTTCTTTCAGAGAGGCTCCAGTCTTGACGTTACTGTTGACTTAGTTTGCTGGCTTAATAATCCAATAGGGTTGATAGCCTCTGAAGTCCTATTTTAACTAAAAAAGTAACTTCAAGGGACTGGAGTTTTTGCAGAGAGGCTCCAGTCCTGACGTTATTCTTGACTTCCAGTGTGGTAGCCTAATAATCCAATAGGGTTGATAGCCTCTGAAGTCCTATTTTAACTAACTAACAGTCACTTCACAAAGGACTGGAGTTCTTGCAGAGAGGCTCCAGTCCTGACGTTACTGTTGCCTTGGTGTGCTGGCTTAATAATCCAATAGGGTTGATAGCCTCTGAAGTCCTATTTTAACTAAGTCACTTCAACAAGGGACTGGAGTTCTCGCAGAGAGGCTCCAGTCCTGACGTTATTCTTTACTTACAGTGTGCTGGCTTAATAATCCATTAGGGTTGATCACCTCTGAAGTCCTATTTTAACTAAGTCACTTCAACAAGGGACTGGAGTTTTCGCAGAGAGGCTCCAGTCCTGACGCTGTGCTTGACTTACAGTGTGCTGGCATCCAATAGGGTTGATAGCCACTGAAGTCCTATTAAAAAAAAAGAAAACAAAAATCACTTCAAGGGACTGGGGTTCTCGTAAGAGGCTCTAGTCCTGGTCGCATTTAAGGAAGAGGCTGAGGTTCTCGAGCGTGGCAACCCCCTTGGTTTATATTCCCAGTATATCTGGGTGTATAAATCTTGGGTGGGCTTGGGGGCTCCGGTCTTGCATACTTCCTGACTTTTCGTGGGCTTAATGATCCTCTAAGGTCAATAGCCTCTACAGTTTTATTTAAAAAAAAAAAAAAAAAACTTCTGGTTACAAGGCAAGGGACAGGAGTTTTCGTAGAGAGGCTCCAGTCCTGACGTTATTCTTGACTTACAGTGTGCTGGCTTAATATCCAATAGGGTTGATAGCCTCTGAAGTCCTATTTTAACTCATTTTAACTATGTCACTTCACTCTACTTTCTGACGACTGATCAACGGGACTAAAAATTTAACTCCTTTGTATGTTTTAGTTTAATTTAACTTTATATTCTACCTTATTGGGTGTGCTTAACCGAAAGGGAGCTCAGAATGTTGTGCTAATTCAAGTGTTTTGAATTTGTATACTAAGTTTGTATTAATTTCTTTTGGAGTGAACGGTTTATGATTCAAGTTATCAATTAGAGTGCTATATCTTTTGTAATTGAGTATTAGGTTTAGGGATTACTTTGTGTAGTATTTAATTTACATTTTGTGAATCTTAAGATTTAAATTTGTATCTTTCTTAATTTTAATTATTATATTCATATTTTCTTTATTATTCTTGTTATATGCGATTGGCACAATAATAGATCATCTAGTCTATGTGCATACTCGGGGCTCGATTCCCTGGTGAGCTAGGATATTATTTATTATGTGACTTTGTGTTCTTATAGTTTATTATGTTTCTAAAAGGATCCTACACCTGCCAAGGGCCGGGCTGGTGATGCATCCATTATATCCCTGTCAGTGAGAGTCAGCCCAGGTCGTCCCCGTGCCGCCCTGTAGCACTGTTGCTTTGGCAATCATCACACCTCTGTCCAAATGTTGATTGTGGCCAATATCAAATCTCTTCGCCTCTGCATTTATTCTAGTAGTGGAACTACTAGCTTAACCTCAGCCTTGATTCAGAGGGGAGTTGACCTTATTGATTACTTTATGGGACAGTTAGACCTGGGGGACGTCTCGAGGGGTAAAGCATTAATTATAATTGCTGTTCATATAATTCCTAATATTTTGTATATGTTAACTTTATAAATAAATGTATATGATTTTTCTTTTGAGTTTCCATTTGGTGTCCCGTATGAGATGAGTGTGTGAATCCTTCTTTATTTATGTTGTCATATTATCGAGCCTTTACACACCACCACGACCATACACCACCACCACCATACACCACCACCACAACCACAACCACAACCACCACGACCATGCACCACCAGTATGACCATACACCACCACTACGACCATACACTACTACTACTAACACAACCACAACAACCACCACCAACATTACCACTAATCTAAATGCAAATAAAAAAAACGATTCTCACGGAAAACAGGCCTTGGTTATGACCATGTCGAGTTGTGTCGCAGACATCTGTGAGAATGTCTGCGAGAATTCCTTCATGTCGAGCATACTCGCCTTATTCCATGGTCAAGTATACATTCGGCAAACATATGGCACCGGTCTTGTCATGTTGCGGAACGATCTTGAGACTATTCGTGTGTATCTTCAAATAGTCGTGCAACGTCTTGCATGTACGGACACATAAGACACAAAACTGATCAGGACGTACTGCGGACACATTACTGACATTGCCGAACATGTCATTTTTGACATGTTCATTTTTGACAATTTTTGAACTTTCCAAAATGCAGCACAACTCTCTTGACCCAATTCAAGACTGCAGGAATCCATCGCGGACGTCATAAGTTCATGCAAGAATTTTACACTACATGACAAGACAATGGACATATAGAGTCAATCGGATTGGGTCGCAGATCAAAATCAAGCATGTTGGAAAGCCCCATTAATATCCACCCGAGCCTCCTCCATCTCTCCTTCAGTGTTGCTTCCATTTAATCCTATTGATATTATTATATTTGTTTGTTTCTCCTCCAATCTGTCATGAAATATATACACTCATAGCATAATAAACCGCAGCATTGTATAGTACATTTTAGTTTAAAACACTCTAGCATCACTTCCATTCTTGAATCCACCATCTCTCCACTACGGTCCATTCTGTCCTCCAACCTGTCCTGGAATATACTGTATACTGACGCACATAGGTATATATTACACCCTCACACACTACATCCTGCTCCTTATGTCCACCATCCTTCCAGTAAAGCATGGCTTAACCCTATCTGGTGCAGGGCAGGTCTTTTTGGAATCGCTTTGTTTCACTCCACTGGTTTGGAAATTTTGAAGAATTTAATTTCATTAGTATCGCGTTTATAAGACACTTTACCCCATTCAGGTGTCAATTTATTTTCTAGACGAGCAATAGCGAGTACAGATTAACTCATGTAGTGATATGCAGTTTTAGTACAATATGGTCTATCTATCTTTCTATTGCCGGACGCAGTGTTCCCCGAAGGGGTGGCCATGAACGAAACGGCCCCATGCACTTCTGTCCAGTCAGTTGACGCCCCCCCTCCCATCCAGCACCGCCATCACTTATACACTTCTTAACGCCATCCTTCCACTTCTCATTTGGTCTACCTCTCCCTCTTTGTCCTTCTACCTCTCTTAGTCATTCTCTCGCTTCCCATATGTTCCACATGGCCGAACCATCTCAAGATGTTCCTTTTCACACTTTCCAGCACATCTACCTCCACACAACACCTCTCTCGTACTTCCTCATTCGTCTGTCTATCCCTCCATGTGACTCTGCACTCACTTCTCAACTAACTCATTTCCACCCCTCTAACTCTTGGTTTGAGTCTCTTCACCTACGTCCATGCTTCGCTCCCGTAAGTCAATGTCGGGATTACCACACTGTCATGCAAGGACTTCTTTACTTCCATGCTGACCACCCTATTTCTTGTTACTGCTTTCAGCATTCCTACATCCCTCTTCCTCTGTTGCACCCTCTCCCGCACTTCTTCATCCATAGTCCCATCTTTACTCAACACACTGCCCAAATATTTAATGAGCTGACATTCTCCATAAGCTGACCGTTCAACCTCACCTCACACTCTGTGGCTGCACCCCTTTCAAAGATTATAACCTTGCTCTTCCCCGCATTTACCTTCAGATTCCGTTTTTCACACACTGTTTCAATGGTATGGACACGAAACTTCTTAGGGGTACAATCTTCTGCACATATAACTGGCACAGTTCTTTATAATAAACTTGAAACAGTTGATATTGAATTAGGCAAAACACTGACCCGGACACATGTTTAAATAATCTTTTCAAATATATATTATAAGCATGTCAAAATTGCTTATCCCTTGGAAAATACGATGACGCATTTGTTTCTGTTTTCTGTCTATCATTTGACGATTATATTCAGATTAGGAAGAGTATGATAAAGTCAGTGGGTTAATTTAAATAGTCTTTGCCCTTTTAATTCCCACAGATCCTTCCTAAATTGTATAAAATCGTCTAATGATACTAAACAAATGTGTTAACAATATTACATAATCTTCTAAGGGATAATAATTATACTTTACATCACCGTTCACTGAAGACGACTGTACCTCAATTGAATATGTATATATTGGTTACTGTCTTTCAATATTGGTATATTTGTTTTGTAATCATAATGTGCAACAGATCATTTAAATGGAGTAGAGAGGCATTAGACATACTCATTGAAGATATTGTTTTCCTACCATAATATATATATATTATGTAAATCCAAGTGTACAATAGAGTATTATGAAGAGTAGACAACAAAATTATGTAAGGTACACTCGGATTTCATAACCTCTAGCTCACTCATATGCATTCGTGGACCCCCTATGTTTTTCGTTATGCAATTATAACTATCTGAATTGATTTTGGGATGTAACTTACTTTTCAATAAATAATATATGTAGTTTTGTAGTTGATGAATCGAGCATTACATATATACTTCCATAAATTGAATTAGGTTAAGTTCACAATTATGTTGTGAGTGGGCTAGCCGCTAGAGACTATGGTAGCCGAGTGTACTATGTACTAGTCTTAAACATGCACAGCACGTTTGTAAAGTGTACGGTATACTGTATAATATTATCGTATTAATTGATTTTTGTCTGTAAATCAATGTGTGGAATACTAATTAAAGTGTGTGCAACATGGAATACAAGATATATTGTGTTTAACATAAACTACCAAATAAAGCGTGTGCAACGTGGGATGCAAAACCAATTGTGTGCAACATGGAATACAATATATAGTGTGTGTAACATAGAATACCAAATACAGTGTGTGCAACATGGATTTCAAAACAGTGTGTGCAACATGGATTGCAATATAAACTGTATGTAACATAAACTACTTAATAGAGTGTGCAACATGGACTACAAAATTAATCAAAGTGTATACAACATGGAATACCAAATATAGTGTGTGCAACATGGAATGCAAAATTACGTGTGTGAAACATGGAATACAATATAAAATGTGTGTAGCATAGAATACAAAGTTAGCATGTACCGTGTGGATAATACAATCAACTGTGATAACATGGAGAACACAAATATAGTGAACATATAATGTAATGCCATAATTATCCATCAGATATCAATATCTTGCTACCACACAGTATATATCCCGTGAACCAAAGTGTGCAAGTAAGGGGCTATGAATATATTTTGAAGTTTTGGCTTACGTTATAGGGTATACAGTATAGTAAATACAGTATTTACGTTATAGGGTATACAGTATAGTATATACAGTATTTACGTTATAGGGTATACAGTATAGTATATACAGTATTTACGTTATAGGGTATACAGTATAGTATATACAGTATTTACGTTATAGGGTATACAGTATAGTATATACAGTATTTACGTTATAGGGTATACAGTATAGTATATACAGTATTTACGTTATAGGGTATACAGTATAGTATATACAGTATTTACGTTATAGGGTATACAGTATAGTATATACAGTATTTTATAAAATCACACGAGCGGGATTTCCTGCAGTTTTCGATGAGAACACACTCTTCGTAATATTTTGAAGCTCTTTCACATTGGAATCAGAAACTAGACTGAAGGTACATTATCCTAGGTGGTTGATTTATGATAAAGCCTAAGTTTTGAAGATGTCAGACTACAATAATATTACGTATATACATTGTCGGGAAAATCGCTCGTGCGACACCATCTTAAATTGTTCAGTACCCTGATGTCTTTTGTATTTGATTTCAGCTACATTTAGACTATTTTATCAAGCTTAGGAACGGTATGTGATGGCTAAAAGGATTAATTGCAATAATCTGTAATTATTTAATTGGTAGACGTCCTTCCTAAGCTGAATTATTCGTGTAATAGTTGCCAGAATATAATGAAAAGGACATCACCGGTACTGAAAGGGTTAAGTAAGGTGTGCAGCAGTGTATGTATAGGATATTAGAGCGCAATCGGAAGAACGATGTGTTGTTCATGCAATATATTCTCTAAAGTAAAGTGTGCGACAGGGAATAAATATAAATGTGGAACCGAAAACTTATTATAGTTTTCATTTAGTAAAGCAATGTGTGCAATATAGTTTCAAATAGAGTTCTTAGAAAGCGTAAGGTTTTGGAGATATCCAAATATCCATCGGAGGTACTATTTATTGTCTGGTGCAATTTACGTACTTAAAAGTAAAATGTGCAACAGCAAACAGAAAATCTAATACAGCTATGTTTTTCATTAAGTTTGTTTCGTATGGTAGCTGCATATATTTCTTAAATTACTGTGTGCAGTAAAGTTTTAATAGGGTGTACTGTAAGAGTAAGGCACCATTGGCAGACCTTTCAAGCAGTGTCTTTCTATAATAGGGTAGATATACTGTAATGTGAGCATAAACTAAGATAATTAATTATGTATAAACTGGAAATTCTGTAGTTTTTCTATAAACTAAAATGTTCAATAGAGCTTTGTTAGGAATAGTAGGTGAGACTCCTGGTCCGTGGACTACCAGACTATTTAGACTTCCAGCACCTCTACAGTCTCTCTACCAACCATCCACCACACTGCAACAGATAGAGCAATTAACACATGCTTTCAGGCTCTCTGGGGACAAATTGTGCACAACCAATCCACCAAACGAGTTCTGCCAGATACCTACGACTAGAAAACCGAGTGTGCAACTGAATTTATACATGAAGCTCACATTCACCTAACCCAGCACTGTAACGTGGATTACTGGGGCCGATCGAAGCAAAGCATTTGTTCTATTTAATTATGTGTGGCCAAGTACAACATATCAGTGAAGTACCAATACGTTAGGTAGTCCTAAAGTAACCTACACCCAACGGATTTCCCGTAGGGCCAAAATTTGGTACAAACAATCCCTCGTATAGAGAGACACAATAACATATGCAATTAACGGTCCTGCAGGACACTACTAGAATGCCACAGCCGTCCAAACTACAAGAGTAGCTACCTCAAAGCAAACCACTCTATATCTGAAAGACTCAAGGAGCCTCCCCACCTACTGCTCCGTGAGACACTCAAATAGTCTGGACCCCTATTAATGTTGCATTAAAGTGCTTTAATATTAAAACATCTTTAACTGCAAGAAACCAGTCCACAAATAACACAAACAAATAATAAAGGCAAAGCCAATAGGCAGCTTAGCTAGGACAACTCTAATATGCTAAGTAAATTAAATACAAATAATACAATTATTGTATATAATAGAATGTGAGTGTGAAGCAACCACAAAACTAAAAGTATACAATAGTGCCGCAATTTATGTACAATGTAGGACAAGTAGGCCTACTAAGACAGGCACAGGACACAAATAGAAAGAAAATACATCGAGGTGCTAAGATTCCACGGATAAGTGTTTATATAACTAATCACCGTCGGCCCGTTAGGTACCGAACAACTAAAAGTGTCTATGCAAAGGTTGCATGTTTATTATAAATTAATAAATGCCTGATATCAAAGTTGTTGAACCCCTGGGTAGTTAAAAATAAATTATGCTCAACACAAATGGTAACAGAGACAATCTCTATATGTTCACCATGCCAGCTGACCCAGGTGGGGAAGTTCAGTTTTCACCCCAGACATCTCGTCACCAAAGTTTTCACTGCCAAACCTGCCAGGTATCGCCAGCACACACAGCCACACCTTATCATATCTCCTTTGTAAACCATGTACTTCATTGTAGGGGAATACACACAACCACAACAATAATTATTCAAAACAACAAAATCCTAACATCGCTGGCGAAGGATTACTGTTGAAGGGGAAATTCCTTTTGAATATCCCCGTTCCCACCACAAGTAAGGAGCTCATACCCAATGGAAAACGAGGGTGTGTGGTGCCGGGACTAATCACAGTAGCCTATGGAGAGAGAGAAAAAAAAAACACTAATACTATGGGTCGTATTTTATTATTATGATTTGTTTTTCTGCTTCAATCATCATAATACCATGAAGTATCCTATTCCATAATACGATGCCGAAATAAATAACTACCAATACAGTCTCCAATACAGCTCAACGTAACAGTTATATAATAGGGTGTACAATAATAGTGTTGCACCATAAGTACCCACGTGATGGTGGGTTGTGGTCGTCCTCCCTCGGTGGTACACAGTAGCCTCAGAGGGTTGCCCGCGATCATCATCTCCGGTAGTAGTGTGTTGGTTCCTTCACTGCTGCTGCTGCTCACCACCACGTCTTCTCCACCAACACCACCACTCTCCACCACCAGTACCGGCAGCCCTGGACGCTCTGACACCAACAGTAGTAATCAATTAGTCAATCAGTTGATCAATTATATTGTTGTATCTTACAACACATGGCAATGACAGTCATCAAGGAGGGAAATGTGTGTTGGCTACGTTTATACTGTACGTGTATGTGTGTGTGTCAAAGCTAATGCATAATTATTGGCTCTTTTGTTCAATGTGTAAGATGGAGACAAAAGGCAGAGTTGCATGTAGCAAGTATCCCCCTAACCCCCAAAGTTAAACAGATGATAAAGAGACAAATTTAAGGTGTGTCTGGACACACGGAGCTAAGTCATTGGATGAGGGAGAGACAAACATAGGGGTACAATGGAGTACAAAGGAAAACAAGCAACAATAGGTCATGCAATCCCTCGAGGTTACTTGCCCTCCAAAACACTGCTATTCCAAGTGTTGCAACAGTATTTCGGAGATAATTTGGGAAAGATGTGAGAAGCAAGTGCTGCCCTGGGGCTTAATGTGTGTGTGTGGTATTGTGATTTGTAGGGTATTGGTTAGCTCGCTTGGTTCACAACCAATAGGATCCTCGTTCGACTCTCACCTAGTAAAAGACCTTTGTGACATCTGCCAACACTGCATGCTTCTGTTCACCAGATAGTAAAGAGGGTCTATAATATGTTCATTAAAGATTGGCCACACATCGTGGCGGTATATTGGGGTCACCTGCTCCACAGAGCCAACCTATCTCCGCGGAGGGTCCGAGGTCCACGTAATTTTAGAGATTGACTATGAAATTTGGATATTTAAGTTAATTACTCGGTTTTAATACATAAAAGAATGTATAAAATTACAAATTATTTTATTTTCATGCATTAAAGTAGCAAAGATTACTAATAACAAATTTATATAATGGTGAAAATAGCGTTTACTGTAAGTCGTCTGCAGTCTTCGCCATGTAATCAAATATTTGGTGAATTACTTCATTATGATCTAAAACATACATAATCCTCTCCTCTTAGTGCAAAGTAACTTTATTTAAATGTATAAGAGGATATCTTTGAAGAATTAGGGGTAATTTTTTTGAAAAGACTCGCAGCGTTATTATACATAATTTATTAGGGAAAGTGAAGCTCTATGGAATCCTTATAATATACTCACATAGATTCCACTGTGGGAGAATAGTTTTGATAGTTAACTATAGTTTTGATGGAAATACTACCACAACTACGAATCTTGTTTCCGAGACCTAGCATATTAACCTAACCAAACAACCTAACCTAACCTAACCCAAGAGTGCCCTAGACCCAGTACGTGGGCTACAACACTAGCCCTTTCAAGTTGCATGCCAGCTACTTTGAGTTCATATATTAGACATACAGTAACATCTTTGTAGAACGTAACACTTTACCATAGCGAGTGTACTCTATTTCGAACACGTCCGTAGCAGAGCTCTCAAGATTGCGGGACTGAGTTTGTTTACGCGCGGGACTATTTATATCGACAAAATCGAGTTACAAAACTTATCAAAACTATTCTACCACAACGGAATCTATGTGAGTATATTATAAGGATTCCATAGAGCTTCACTTTCCCTAATAAATTATGTATAATAACACTGCGAGTCTATTCGCGATAATTATCGAATTAGGTTATGTATAACTTTAGTTATTGTAACATGAACAGTGCTTCATTCAGTAGTTACGTAGGCCCTAGGCCTAGTAAGAACATTATTTCGCAGACGATGTTGGCTAACTTCGAATTTCACCAAATGTCACACAGCCTTGAGTCCTTGACATTATTATAGTAGGCTTAAAGTGGTAGTTATGTACATTTTGGAAACGTTTTCCGAAATTGCTTAATGAGAGGAGTAGTCTAGATAGGCTGTGGGCTTGGCTGAGGTTTACAGGCTAGCCTAACCTTTTAGTTAAATCTTAAATGATAGGCTAGGTCTAGCAGTAGGCTAGCCTAACTTAAGTTGATAGCCTATAGTAAATTAGTTTATGGATTCGCCTAGGCCTATACCGATTAGTGTTGTCATTGTATACAATAGCCTAGGCCTATGCTTAAAACTGTTTGGTGATTCGGTTCAATGTTATTTTAATACCACAAATTTTGTTGATATATTTGAAGATAAATATTGAATCTATAGGCCTATGCTCTTAAGATCATAAGAAAATTTGTTTTAATTTCGGCAAAACCTAATAAAAAAGTATGGTACTAAAATGTCTTTATCGTAACAAGGTTGTCAATACGGTACTTCCAGTTATCGATAGCTCCAAAGATCATATGAAAATGTGTTAAACCCTCGGAAAAACCTAATATAAAAGTATGGTACTAAAATTTAAGGCAAGAATGTAGTTACCGGGTGTACCGCCCGTCTTGTTTACACTACGCGGACGCTCACCATCATGTTCCCGTCTAGTTTAACTGCCTTTGGATACAAAAATACATTACCCTAACCAAACAACCTAACCTAACCTAACCAAGTATTATAGATTTATAAGTATTTATTTTATTATAAGTATTTATAGATGATTTATGTTGTATGTCGGTAGTGGTACACCCGGTAACTACATCCATCCCAAATTTAATTTTCGTAACAAGGTTGTCAATATGGTACTTTCCCGTTATCAATGTACAATCAAAGCTGAAGATTACAGAGTAAACACGTAGACTTCATCGACTTTTCTTTCACCTTCGTATAATTGACAGCCAATATTTTTTGTTTAGCCTATTTACTAAGGGATTAGTACTCAACCAGCGGGGGTGTGGGGGCAGCAGCCCCCACCCATAATACTAGGTTAGGTTAGGTAAGGTTGTTAGGTTAGGCTAATGTCTTTTCAAATCACTATGGGGGGGGGGTGGGGTTCTCAACATCTACCAATAGGCCTAATGGGGAAAATAGGTTTTCCCGAGAATTCTAATTAATTACAAACACTATATATTGATGCAAATGTACAATTTATTTTATAAAAAACACTCGGAAAATTTGTGGTATTAAAATTTAAAAAATCCGGTGATTCTTTACACTAGTGACTTCCATCTTTTTTACCATAAATAATAGGTTAGGCCCTGGTCCTATTCTACATTGATACAAAATGGTAATTAGCCTATAGGGAAAAGGCTCGTACTCTTATTTTTCATGTTTTATTTCCAGATTTTGTAAATTAGTTTTTCCATGGTTTTAGTTAAGCTATAATTCCAATGTGGAATACAAGATGGGCTATTGTATGATTTGTATCACAGTATCCACTTGAAATTGTTTGGTGATTCTTTACACATCTGCCTTCCATTTTTCTATATTCTAGGCCTCCTCAAGATTGTACAATACAAGATTAAGAAGCTATTGCAATACCGGACCGATACTTAAATGCAAATCGAATACCGCAACATAGGCCTATAATCGCCTATTATAGTATTATACCGGTACCAGATAGAATATTTTAGTTGGTGAGCGTCGGTGGTAGCGTGAACATGGCTTGGGTGGTATTTTTTGATAAGAGTTGTGTCAGCCGGCATAGGCCACCGTCGCTTAGATTACATAAGTTATACACTCGCAGTTATGCTCGCTTCTAATTTGACTGCTGTTGGAAAATATTACAGAAACTACCACTAATTTTCCCATGGTTTTTCTCTTCGGCTTTAGGTAGTTTTCATCATTATACAGTTGTTGAAATTAGTTACAATCCCCGGAAAAAAGTGTTTTACCCATTAATCAACGATCTTAAAGCACTCATATGTAGGCTAGCCTAGGCCTATCTCATTTTCAGAGTAAACAAAAAATTGCCTTGGGATAGGCCTACAGGTTGGGTTGAGGCCCTCCACCCTCCATGACTTATTTGAAATCAGATTATCAGAATATATTTTGCCAGCAAGGGGTTTAATAAGAATTTGGCAAGAATGTTAAGTGCGGGCGTACCGCCAGCCTTGTTTATACTACGCGTAGTGGCGTCGGACCTTTCCCATCATGTTCCCGTCTATTTTGACTGCCTTTGGCTATAAAAATACATTAGCCTAACCAAACAACTTAACCTAACCTAACTTAGTATTCATGTAGTAATATTATTTTTATTAATCTCACCACCACACCCCCAATTAAATTAATTAAAGTATATATGATCCACCGGGATTCGAACCCGGGTTATCACACACATATTTTTGCCACCTTAACCATTACACCACCAGGACGGTTTAAGGTTTATGCACACGCCTACGACTTATTATCCATTCTCGAATACTGGATATTAATCTAATCATGTTCATATTCCCAACCGCACTATGGTAGCCTACTGTTTAAGTGAGAGGAAAGAATATTCATGGGGCACAGATCATATAGACCGGCCTCACGAAGAAATATCCCTAAACCTACTAATAATATTATTTTTATTAACAGACAGGGAGAATGGTCTGAAACATGGTATATGCCACTAAACTTGGTGCAAGGTGATGCATATCGGCCAAGCAAACCCCAAATCAGGCTATTCACTGTTGGGAACATATCTGGGAGTGACTGACTTTGAATAGGAATATGCTGTTCTGATTAGCAGATACCTAAAATGTGTCAAGGAGTGCATTGGAGTAGATATGAAAGTACAGAAATTATTGGGCTATATTAAAAGGCAATCTACTGTAAGTGCAGAAATAACTATAAAGTCTGCAGTCTATAACGCTCTGATACGGCCTCTCCTGGAATATACTGTTTAATTCTGGTCTCCAGCAGTCAGGACAGATATAGAGTGACTGAAAAGACTACAAGCTAGGGCTACAAAGCTTATTCCATCGATCAGAAGATTGAGCCATAAGAATCGGTTCAGAGCTTTTCATCTCTTTCTGTCGGAAACACACTAACTACGATGTCAGTTCATTAAAGTTTTAACAAATCTGTACTTACTGGTTTTGACAATACGGATTATAGCAAAATTCTTAGTCTCAATATTTATACAACACACAACCATGGCAGGAAATTAGAATTGAAAAGGTTTTGCATTAGTATTTGTGAAAACTAAAATCACAGATTGGATCTGTTCTACCTTGAACAAACTTCAACTTCCCTCAGCATTTCAAGAAGAGAGTAGATAGTATTTTGCACACTCTGTAATGAGTTTAGTGCACTAAACAATCTCTCGCCTTCCACTTTGAGTATTTCCCTGGAATGGACTGCACTTCCAGTATCTCCCTGGACAGGGATTCCATCGGCTTCGTGGACAAAGTGCTAGTCCGTCACCACTGGGGTAAGTGGAACCTTCCGGTGACGGCGTTTTTCTGGTTCCCATTTTTGGACTTAATATTGCAGAGGTTTTCCTCCCCTTTATCACTAAATTATGCCGGCTCGGCTCGTGAGCCTACCCTCGTTGAGTTTGGAGTCCTGGCTCCTCTCCGTTTACGGGGGCCGTGGCGGCCTCGCTCACTGCCCAAGAGGGTTGGTCCCGGGGGTGGCGACGCAGTTGCCCACGTTGACGTTTCTGGGGTCGCCTGTTGGTAGGGACCGGTCTCGGTTCCAGGGGTTCCATTTTCCTTCCTGGTGGGTTTCCTGGCTTCCGTCTGGCTGCCCTCCATTATGCACAGATTGGGGATGGGTGAAATCTATGAGTGCTCTGAGGGCCGCCTCTAGGCACACCACCCTATAGCTTGCTGCCGCGAGCTAGGAAAATTATCGTACCGCACCTGATTCGCAGATACGATGATTAAATGCAATATTACATATGATAACATTCATATACACTGCAAAAAAACATATTAATATTACATAACATAATAAGCCTTTTATAACCTTAACTTACAACAATCACAGACTTACTTCCTATCCCTTAATCATAGAAACAATCGTTAACCAACTCCCTAACTAGATAAGTCGTAGAGATTATTGTTAGCCGATTGCCTATTTATCGTATTACACGATAAATGCTATCCCCACTAGTCTAGGGTAGTAGGGTATGGGGATGAGCTCCCTGGTGATTTGCCCCTGTTTGCACCACGGGTGTGGGTGATGGGACTTCCTGATTCACGACGGAGAGCTCACTGTTGGACCTTCGGTAAAAAATGTATTGTCCCCCCCCCCCCCTTTTTTTTTTCGTTTTCCGATAAAATGAACATAGAATAGCAAAAACAACTTAGGGTCATCATGGATCAGCCATGAGTAACCCCTTCCCTGGATCCACCTTTGGCACCCCTGGTACTTGACCTTCGCATTCTCCTGGACTCTCCATCTGACCTTCCTATGCCCTCTGGGTCTACCACCTTGGACAGCTCCATGCCGAGATTTTCTGAGTCTGATGCTCTATCACACTCTGATACTGCGTTACCTACTTCTACGACTAAGGTTTCCAATCTTCCATCCGTGGAACCTACAGTGAGTCACACCAACTCTCCCCGGAGCCCTACTGCACCTGCCACTCATGATTCCTCCTTGGTTATAACCCTTTAGCTTCATGTCCCTCCGTCATCTGTTGGCCCTAGACTTTCTCAACCTAGTCATCGAACCAAGTGAAAGTTTGTGCCAGACAAAACTCTAGTACATTTTGACACTCTCTTTGGTGCTGATAACTGGCCTAATCATCAATTCTGAAGGCCCTATTACTGGAGCGAGGCTAGAGAACCTCCTCCTCACCACGCATGTGTCTTCGGACCTATCGTTCCGTTCCGTAGGAAACAAGTGGGTCATGGAGGCTACCACAAAGGCTCAGTCCGAGGCATTTCAATCGCTAATCGAATTAAATGGTATGAGTGTCACTGTCACCAAACGTAATACCTTGAATTTCATCCAGGGCACTGTAATTCTGCCCCCCTCTCTGGAGGATGAATGCCTCCCTGACAAGTTCATCCTCATATCTTCTCTACGCTTGAGGTATCCCAACATCCATGATGTGAACGCTTACACAATTCTGAACAAAAGAGTCACATCACAACCTCTCCGCATTGCCCGTATAAAGTTTGAAGAAGGGCTGTGACGGCATGTCATGCATTTGCACAGCTGATTCTTCTGCCACCGCTGACCTTCACGGCCCTCATTGTGGCTGTCACACCTGCTTCATGCAGGAATGCCATCTGTTTCCAGCCTCATCCAGCACCTCTATCACTTTTATAATCCGTGCTTTTCATGATGACCGCCGTTTACCCGCTTCTGATGATACTGCATCACATAGCCCTTCGTGCTTCTGTACAGCTCACCTGAAAATACGTATGGGCGAAACCAAGTCACATTTAGCTACTGTTATTCATGACATATCCTCCGAAATTTTGTCTGGTCGCCGTTCCCTACCATCTGACGGGAGGGGCTTGCTTGATCCATCTTCCCGGACAGCCATTCCATCTCATTTTCGACCTAATAATACTGTTAATCTGCACAAATTGACGTCTCTCACTTGACCTCTTCAATCATCGACATAATCGTCTTCGTCCCTTCATGTCACCCTTCCCTGTACCCCTGCTATTGGTAGACGATTTTAGTAGCTATAGGCCGGCATGGGATTTCAATTCCTCTGCGTCTGGCGGTCCGGGCGGGTACGTTGAAGACTTATTTGACCATAATTTTTGTTGCCTCAATATTAACCACATTCATACATATTTCTCACGCACACATGGTACCTTGTCAGTGGTGGACATGATATTATCTATCTGTTCCTCCTCCATTATAGACAGATTTGACTGGCATTCATTAAATGACTTGTATACCAGTGACCATTATCTGATTGTCATTCCCTACTAAGGTCTCCATCAACCGCCTTCCCATCAACGCTATAACTTTTGTAAGGCGGATTGGGATAATTTTCACTTACATACGCGCAGCATCCCTCCTTTCCAGCCCCAAGATAATCCAGATACTCATAACGATCATCTTGTTTAGTTTCTTAACTCAATGGCTGCGGGAACCGTTCCGGAACGCCGTGGCAATTTATAGCAATTTACAGGCTTTTTAAGCCTGTGGAGACGAGTGCGCGTGAGCGGGAGCATGGCAGGCCCACGTCTGCTCTCCAGCTAGGCGGCCGCGGCACTGAGGGATATTAGCCATGCAGCGCTGCCAAAGGCAAATGTAGCGCAACATTAGCGACATTCGCTCAGTATTAGCGAATATTTGTCAATGTTTGTGGCAGTGCTGGAGATTAACTCGCATGCTACGAAGTTCGTTCTTGTGTAATTTTGAAGCTATTTTCTTCTAGTTTTTGGCTGAATACATTTAATTTCATTCAGAAACTTGCTCATTCATTCAGGAGTGCCTGAATGAGCCCTAATATAGCGGAAATATACCCACAGCGTAGTTGTTAAACATGCGGCAGATAACACATATCCCTTAGTCCTCTGGTTCCACTCCGAGTCCAAATGTCCCTTGGTGAACTGACAATCTCAAATGCTTGGTCCGTGAGAAACAGGCTGATGGTTGACGGTTGGACTGACTCAACAGGCATTTGTTCCATAGCCTCACAATGCCCTCTGACACTCTCTAATCTTGATGCCTTGGTTTCTCTTCTTCTTGAGATTCTAGCACTTAAGCCACATTACAATCGCCTTTCAGCTAAGCTTAAGAAGGAAGTCAAGTTTCGCAAGTCCCTGTCATGAAGAGAAAATGTATCATATATTTCCTCCACAACTTCTAAGCTAACCATTTGGGATAAATTCCACAAAATCAATGGACTTCACATCCGTCCTCCGCGTCATGTTTTACTGTATAACGGCCAGTGCGTAAATTACACACAAGCGATTGCTGATATTTTAGGCCACCATTTAGCTTCTATCAGTTGCCTTGCGAATCTTAGTGAAGATCTCCGTTGCAAACACCGAGATGCGGACGAGATTCCCTGCGTTTTGCCACTAATGATGACCTCTTAATTAATAATCCTTTTACTATGGTCCAATTGGACTCAGTACTGTCCTGTTCTTCCTCCTTTTGCAAAATGGTATATATTAAAATTCTTCAATCACCTTTGGACTTCAGGCCTTTTTCCCCATGCTTGGCATCATGCATTAGTATTATCCATAGCCAAACACGGCAAAGATCCAAGCTCACCTGCTAACTATCGGCCTATTTCTTTGACTAGCTGTATCTTCAAATTGATTTATCGTGGTATATTCGACAGTTACGCATCCTTTTTCCTCATCAATTTGGTTCCCAGCCTTCTTGATCTACACTGGACTCCAACATCCTCCTTGAATCCACCATTCGACGAGGATTTGACAGTCGTAAAATCACCGTGGCAGTCTTCTTCGATATCCAAAGGGTATACGATACTACCTGGCGTTATTCGGTGCTAAAGACTCTTCACGATCATGGGATTCGGGGATGCCTCCCGTTGTTTATCTCCAATTTTCTATCTCATTGTATATTCGGAGTCCGTATAGACAATACTCTTCGGACACTTTCCAGCTTCATCGTTTTAAGTGGCACCCTTTTTACCATCACAATAAATGGTGTTTTTGTACACTTACCACATGGGGTTCAGCATAGCCTCTATTTTGACGATCTTGAGATATATTATTCCTCCTGCTCCATCCGGCACACTCAGCGGATTCTAAATACGGCTATCAATAACATAACGGGTTGGGCTACATCTGTTGATTTCCAATTCTCAGCAGAAAAGACTAAGGCTATTATGTTCTATATAAGATAAACATTGGTTCAAAGATCAAGATCCTCACTTGCACATTCTACGCACCCCCATTACGTTCTACCCGGAAGTCAGGTTCTTGGGTTCTGTATATGATTATCACCTCAACTGGAAAGCCCAAGGTGCTTATGTTCGAGCTAACTGTCATTCAGCTCTCAGCCTCCTGAAGAAATTAACTTTTACTACTTGGGGTATCACACATTCTATGTTGTCCTTAATTTATAAAGCTACATTTCCTTCCATCATCGACTATGGGTGCTCCATTTACTGAGACAACTTTGAAGAGACTTGATCTAATCCACCATCATGATCTCCACCTTTGCTAAGGTTCTTTCCATTCGTCTGCTACTCTATCTGTGTTGGCTGATAGTGGCGAACCCTCACTGCAATACCATCGTGATCTCCTTACCATGCGTAAGGCTTTACAGCTTCAGGATACAGACTCCCCGGCTAGTGACCTCTTGCATGACCCGCTACTCCTGACCTCGACTTCCCTAGCAGGGCTACTCATCTCTTTGCCTCTACTTCCCTCAATATCCGTCTCTTTCCTTCTGTTCCTTTATATCCGCCATGGACCTTGCGTCTCCCGCATATCTACACATATTTATCCTTTATATCTAAACATACTTTTACTGCTCTTGCTGTTCTATGCCAACATGACCTTGAACATGTTCGTTGCAAATCACCCCATACTGCAGTCTACACTAATGGATCCAAAGATTCCTTGGGTGTCGATTGTGCTGCAGTGTCCCACACAGACCACATACAGATATCACTCCCAACCCAGGCTACGTTTTTTACAGAAGAGTTGTTTGGTATACAACTATACATGCTACACTTGACATCATCTGCAACTCTCCACCTTCACGCTTTGTTATCTACAGTGATTCATAGAGTGAACTTAATGCATGTCAATGGTTCAACCCACACAATATAGTTGTTATGCAGCTCAAAGGTCCTTCCATTCTTTTTACGATCGTGGATTCTCGATTCAAGTTTCCTGGGTGCCTGCCCATGTCGATATCCCAGGTAACGAACTTGCTGATCAGTTTGCCAAAGAAACCACCGCTTTACCGTTAACACAAGATTGATTGCCAGTTGATGACTGGATTACTGCATTGCGACCTATTATTGCCCAACGTTGGCAAATCTTTTGGTCCTCATAGTCCTCAACCGCCAATCTTCTTCGCTGTCTCAAACTTACGGTTAGCCTTTGGCAATCATCTTTCCAATCTGCCCGTCATAGTGAGGTTCTTTTAACTTGCCTCCGAATTGGTCATACACGTTTTACTCATGGTTATTTAATGTCATATCCTCATGGCCCTCGACCCCAATGCACATCTTGTTGCAAGCTCTTAATGATTAACTATGTCTTTACAAAATGTCTTAAGTATTCCCATCTCAGATCTATTTATTTCGGTAATGACACGTTTACGGATATTTTAGCGGATTCTCCGCCATTCTCGGCCTACCAAATTCTCCGCTTCCGCAAAGATTCCTCTCTCCTCGATCAGATTTGATTCTCTCCTGGCTTTTCCTACCTCACCTTGAATAGTAGTCCATGTTGATCTAATCCTTCGGGCCAGCCCATTGGGAGTTCTTTTGGGGGGCTCAGTCGTCTGGTTATACTAATCTAAGGCAAACAAAACTCCTTGTAACTCCTTGTGACTCACTCACTCTCACTCTTTCTCTCTCACTCACATACACACTAACACACACTCTCTCTCTCTACCCCTCTACGGAAGAGGCTGCTAGTCCTGATAAAGCTAGTTCTAGTGACCCTCGCTATGCCTGGAGAAAGGTAAACAATTAAAAGAAAAAAAGGCCAGAAAGGAATATGAGGTTAACACCTCAAATAGATTCAGCATTATAGATAGTGCCAAAAGTCAGTATGACTTCCCCAAGTTCTCACAGAATAGAGGAAAAAAGGATCGTCAAGTGCAGAGTGGGCAGCGAAATGCTTGGCCTTCTATCCATCATTCAGACAACAAAGGATACAAACTTAACATGTCAAACAGGTTTGGTCTCGTTAGCGACAAAGAGACGAAAACAATATTGATTGGGGATTCTCAGGTCAAAGGCCAAGAGTCTCACTTTGTTAACCCATACAGTCCCAGCGACGGTTATAGCTGTCAGTAAAAAGTCACTCCCCAGTCCCAGCGACGGCAATAGCCGTCAGCTACTTCTAGCGGTATATCGCTGCCAATAACGAGTGGAGCGTGGCTAATTGTTAGCATAGACCTAGCGTGAAGTGTTGGCAACACTGTCCAAGCACAGCCAGCCTCCCCTAAGCCTCCGTCTCCCTCCCTCCTCAGTTATAAGCTAGTACTTGTGAGTGAAGCATCATGTCTCGCTGCGGCCGCCATCAATCTCGCTACCTTGGGCTAGACGAAGCCGCCGATCTCGCCACGACTATAGTGGTTAGTTCTAGTGATGAAGAATTGATAAGTCCTAGTTCTTGTGAAGAAACTGCACCTACTGTGGAAGCAGCTATAGGCTACATAGAACTTCCAATCCTCCCGAGTCCCGTGCCTAGCACCGTGAAAAAGCCCAAAATGGCGGGAATTCGTGATGGTAAACGGGCTGTACCATTACATTTTTTGACAATAGGCGAAGAAGATAGCAGTGATGATGATATCCCTCTAGCCTATCTATATCCTCGCCATAGACCTAGTGAAAGTGGGTCATCTGGGTCACGTACAAAGGGAGCGGGAGCGGGAGGGAAGGGGAGAGGCCGCGGTCAGTCACGTTACCCACCCTTGCCCGCGTTATCTGCCCGCCACCCTCGCCTCCCCGCCACCACCACCACCACCACCTCTACCACCACTCTTGGCGCCGGCTCAACCACGCCATCTACCTTCTATGGTAGAGAGAGAAAAGTAGAAGAGGTGAATCATGGTGAGGGTGATGACGATGATGATGATGAAACACCACCACTGCCACCATGCCTGCCACCATGACGCCACCTGAGGCTAAGCAGGCCCGGGTCACCCTTATGTGGTCCCAACTCTGCCCCTGGGCTTGACCCAACCTCTACAGCCTACCCTGCCTCTACAGCTTACCCTGCCTCCCCTGCTATCTATCTATCTATCTATTGCCTGACGCCGTGATCCCCGAAGGGGTGGCCACGAACGAACCGCCCCATGCACCTCTGTCCCCAGTCAGGCAATGCCCCTCCTCCCAACCAGCATCGCCTTCATTCTTATACTTCCTCACTCCATCCTTCCACTTCTCCTTCGGTCTACCTCTCCCTCTCTGTCCTTCCACCTCGCTCTCGTACACCCTCTTAGTCATTCTCTCGCTTCCCATGCGTTCCATATGGCCGTACCATCTCAAGTTCTTCCTTTTCACACTTTCCAGCACATCTACCTCCACACCACACCTCCTTCTTACTTCCTCATTCGTCTGTCTATCCCTCCATGTAACTCCGCACGCACTTCTCAAGTAACTCATTTCCACCGCTCTCACTCTTGGTCCGAGTCTCTTCCCGAACGTCCATGCTTCGCTTCCGTAAGTTAGTGCCGGGATTACCACACTGTCATGCAAGAACTTCTTCACTTCCATACTGACCACTCTATTTCTTGTTACTGCTTTTAACGTTCCTACAACCCTCTTCCCCTGTTGCACCCTCTCCCGCACTTCTTCATCCATAGTCCCATCTTTACTCAACACACTGCCCAGATACTTAACCCTCTCCGACATATGACGCAATTTTGAGCCTATTAGGGATACTTTAACCCTTAAAAAGCGGCTCACCACATAAGTCGAGTTGAAAAAACTGGCAAAAAACGGGTGAAAAAAGGGTGGAAATCGAGTGAAAATGGGTGGGATAGTAATGATCCATACGTCCGACATCTGTGGCCTCCCGGCCCACACTAACTCCAGTTCGCCCACCGCGCGAGAGGATGACAGTGTAACCAATAGTTCGCTAAAAGTGAGCAAGGTAGCAAAATCAGCTAAACTTCCATCTTCGAGGTAACACTGTCAGTGCTCCACGAGTGCTACGTAGCTGTATGTGGCGTCATTGTGTAGCAATTTCCACCTAGTTTTCGGCGCAATACAGTTCCTTTCATACTGATGGTTGATATAGCAGTCAGAACGGCCCAGAAAGGCCCAAAACAGCCACAGAGCACCCGCTAGAGGAGGGTTAAAGCCTTTGTTACCATCAGGGGTATTTAGAAACCAGCGGCTCGCTTGGTGTAGTGACTAGCGTCTCGGACTTCCACCCAGAAGGCCCGGGTTCGCGCCCACGCTCGGCGCATTAAAGATTTTTCACAAGCACTGAGTCGTTACCATCCCTCATGAGCAAAGGGATGGGGTAGTAGTACAGGACCCCAATGGAAATACGCCTAATCGGCCTTATTGAGCTATCCTTAGCTAGCTTAGCATGCGCTAGCTTTAAGAACTATTATTATTATTATTATTATTATTATAGTGTCAATGCTACAGCCTAAACATGAGGCTTGTTGACAAGCAAGACTCTGTGATTTCCTCCGTCAACTGTGCCCGCAAGACCATGAGGTGGTTCAAGAAGTTGTTCTTCCACCTCATGGACATGGTGACATACAATCCTCCACCGAGAATGCACCGGGAAGAAGGAGACCATGGAGGACTACGTCATCAGACCGTCACACGAACTCTTGGCGGTCAAGATCCAAGAGATTCAAGCGGCGGCGACACGTGGGCAAATCCTCCCGGTCCAGGTACACAGACCAGTACCAGCCGGCCCCACCTGACTTACAGGCCGTCACTTCATGACGTCCATTCCACCCATTCCAATCAAACAGAGTACCTCACGAAGGTGTCACGTCTGCTCCCAGGCAAGCCGAAGGGAGAGGAGGCGGAACTACACCCGGTACTACTGCCGCGAGTGTGACCAAGCACTCTGCTTGGAACCATGTTTTGAGGAGTGTCACACCCTGGTAAACTACTGAAGAAATAACTCTAAGTGAATATAACTAATAAGTGAATATAAATTATAAACAACAGTGAATCAAAATGATACATAACAGTCAATAAATATATCTATAATAACTAAATAATGCAGTTAATAAAAAAAAGCAGTAAATAGATAACTAAATATATAACTGAATAAACATCTAAATAACTGAATATATAAACTAAGTAACAGTGAATATAAATGATAAACAGTGAATGAATAAGTGAATACAAATTATAAATAACAGTGAATAACTAAATATATCTGAGTATATAACTAATAACAGTGAATAGATAACTAAATATGTAACTGAATAAACATCTAAATAACTGTGAATATATAATAATTAAATAGCCAACTAAATCAATAACTGAATACATCTATTTATCTATCTATTGCCTGACGCCGTGATCCCTGAAGGGGTGGCCACGAACGAACCGCCCCCATGCACCTCTGTTCCCAGTCAGTCGAAGCCCTTCCTCCAAACCAGCACCGACTTCATCCATATACCTCCTCACTCCATCCTTCCACCTCTCTTTCGGTCTACCTCTCCCTCTCTGTCTTTCCACCTCGCTCTCGTACACCTTCTTAGTCATTCTCTCGCTTCCCATGCGTTCCATATGGCCGAACCATATCAAGGTGTTCCTTTTCACACTTTCCAGCACATCTAGATAATACATAATAGTGATAAATAACTGTGAATAACTAACTAAATAACTGTGAGTAATAACTAAATAACTGTGAATACATAATTATAATGACTATGAAGTGATACACAGTGGATTTAGGCCTACTGGGGATACCACTGTATAATAAAAAACAAAAACGAGCCAATAATGTTACCTCCGAGGTGGTTTGGAAAAACATTCATAACTGTGATAGTTACACAGTAGTGACTGTGATATGAACAGTAGAGACTGGGGGAGGCTCACTATCAGTCAAAAGTACCTTCCCCTCCACCCTACCTCCTCCCTCCTCCCTCCTCCGCTTCCCTCCTGCGCATTCCTAGGCAGGGCGGCCCAGGCGGGCGAGATCGGCTGGTCTTAACCCGCTGAGCTCTGGCTAGTTATAATATTTTGTTCACCCCAGTCCCAAGCCATTTTCAATTTTTGTTTTTGTTTGCTTAATTGGAAGACAAGGGTGAGAAATGAAAAAAAAAAAAAAAAAAAATCACCTCGGATATTTTTTTTTGGGGGGGGGGAAGCCTCAAAAAAATTGTTGAGCCAAAATGGAAGAGAATGGTGAGAAATGAAAAAAAAAACTCACCTCGGTCATTTGGGGGGCGGGGGGGGGGGGTTGAAAGTTCATCTCCCCCGCATGACCACCCGCCCGGGAGCACTAGGGTAAAAACTGAGTATGGCATTGTACGGCATACATCCTAAGGAGTGTCTCACATAAATCTCAAGCCTCTAGCTCCCATACGACCGGAATAATGAAGGTTCAAAGTGGCGGTGAACTAAGGGTGTAAAGTATCCCCACTAAGCCCACCACCACCGGCCGCGCGGCTGTCTTGGCCCGCTCACACCTACCGGCCCGGCTCGCACACACACTACGGTACTTCCCCCTCCTATTCTCCCGCCATTTCCTACCTTACGAGCCACGTAACAGATTTTAATATGCCGGATGCACGTGATGCGTCGCTGGGAGCTGGTGATCAAACACTGCCGACGCATCACGTGCAACGCTGGGATCCAGTAGGTTAAGACCAGTCCCATGACCGTTCCACGCACATAGGACCATCTGTGAGTACTTTCTATACTTTCTTGATACTCTTTTATTCACTTTTCTTCATATTGGGCTGATTTTTATAATTTGACGTAGCTCTGGGACTGGCGGTGACAAAAATATAAATTCCTTCTGGTACACTACGGGTTAAGTTTCGCCGAGATGTACGAAAGGTGATGAGCCTCTCAGGTGAAAGGACTTCCAAGATCACGAAGGAAATAGAAAAAGTCTGGTCCAAGACTAAGGGGACGGCAATAAAATAGCCCAGGTCAGTGGTAAGGACCTGTTCCTCAAAGGAAATAAAGTCGGTGCCACAGAGTCAATAATAGGAGAGGTCATGACTCTTGCTGATTAGCTACGACTCAAAACAGACAGAGGCATGATACTTGGTATTTTGCCAAGGATGTATGAAGGGGATTGTGCTACCAGCAAAGCAATAGGCTTAAATGGTAGGTTAGCTGACCTGTGTACCCAGAAAGGGGTGAGATTTGTGGACCCATTTGATGAGTTCTATGGGAAGCGCAACCTCTACCTCCGTTACGGTGTGCACTTAAGCACTATTGGTAAAATCAAACTTGGTGATTTCCTAAATCACCATCTTTACAGCTTGCTGAAGGCAAGCAAACATGTAGAAAGCCCTACCCCAGCAAGAAAAATGCAAACCTTCATCAACAGATGATCTTAAACTTCCAAAAAGAGGTCCCACAAAATAAGGAGTTAGTCCCCCTGAGAGCAAGAATACCTCTCAAGAAATGACAGAGTTCCTCGTAGATTGGGTGATGACCCGCAACTCCCTCTAGAATCTACACCTCAGTTGCCAATTTCTGAACTACTAGATAGTGGTTCTTCTACCTCAGGTGATAATTCACCAAATATAGACGATTGCAACACCTCTGATAGTGTACAGAGAAATAGTGTGCAAGAAAATGCACTACCTCCAGAAACCCATTTCTGTCAGGGAAATGGGTTTAGATAAAATAAAATTGAATCCCCTTAAGGTAGTATTATTTAATGCCAGGTCAATTAGGAATACATTTTCCAAACTTCGGGCATTGTTGTTTACAGGATGCTTCAATGTAGTGGCTATCAGGAAGGGGGAGGAATTCTTTTGTACATCAGAGATTTTCTAAACCCAATGACTGCAAGATCAGGTCAGAACATGAACTGCTTGGAGTAGACCTCAATCTAGGTAACTCTATCTATAGGAATGTTCTGATGTACAGGCCTCCACATCAAAATTTTGAAAAGGATGAACTTCTGTACACAAGTCTGAGTGTTGTTATCGAGGGTAAAACCAGTTTGATCTAAGGTGAATTCAATTGCCTAGTAAACTGGGAAGCAAGAACTGCAGATGCTGAAGGTAAGCGTCTTGTGGACTTTGCTAATTATAACTTTTTGACCCAGTGGGTGAATGAGCCAATTAGAGGGAACAATATACTTGCTCACCACTGAAGATGAAAGTGTGACCAGTTTATCTGTTGGGGAATCACTCGGAGGTAGTGAACACAATCTAGTTAAGTTCTTCTTTGCACCTTTAACAGCAGACCCACCAGTCCTCAGAGTGCAAAACTAGATTGCCATTGTGCAAATGTTGAAGGCCTTTGGAAAAGCTAATCCCAGATCAGACTCGAGGGTGAGAATGTTAATGCGATTTGGTGGTAATTCAAAGAGCAGTTTATGGCTCGACAAGCTGCATTAATTCGTAATAAACTTACCAAATCAGGCTCAACTCAACCAAGAAGGTTCACATGTGACATAGCTTCGGTAATTAGAACGATAAAGGTTACATACAGAAAGGCCAAAAGAAGTAAAGACCAAAGAGATTTAGAGTCCTTCAAAAATATGTGTAGAAGAGTGAAATCTCCTATAAAGGAAGCAAAGTGGAATAAAGAACTCAGGGTTGCAGCCCTCTGCAAAGAGAGTCCTAAAAAGTTCTTCAGCTATATGAACAGCAGGAGGTCATTCAAAAATAGCATAAAGGATCCAACAGGCCAACTACAAACCTCTGACACTGATATAGCTAAATCCCTAAACGACTATTTTGCTTCAGTATTCACAAGGGAAAATACCAGTGACATGCCAAGTCCAGGATTAGTGCATGAGGGTGAAGTTCTTAGCAAAATCAGATGTTCCTCAGAGGATGTAGCAAAAATAATAGATAAGTTAAATAGGTTCAATTCACACGGCCCAGATAGTTTTCTTCCTCGAGTTATATGTGAAGTGCGAGATGAAATCGAGATGAAATCGCACCATTCTTAGCAGGCATCTTCAATAAATCACTAGAAAATGGAGAAGTCCCTGAAGACTGGAAACTGACCAATGTGACCCTAATCTTTAAGAAAGGGTATCATTAGTGTCCCAAGAATTATCGGCCAACTAGCTTGACTTCTACCATAGTAAAACTCTTAGAAGGGCTACAAGTAGACAAGATAGTTGACTACCTAGAAATCCACAATTGAATTACAGATTCCCAACATGGATTCAGGCGACACCGATCATGTCTTACCAATTTGCTGGAATTTTTCCATGAAATGCTGAGTGAGTATGACAAAAGTAGAGCCATAGACATCTTTTACTTATATTTTCAAAAAGCTTTTGACAAAATGCCTCATTGCAGGTTAACCCTTTCACGTTTTTATGACGCAGAGGTTGGCAGATTAGCAATAATAAACCGAGTTCTCTCACTCTTGTAATTACCTCTCCAAAATTAGTTTTCTGCCCACAGCTAACTCAAAGACAACTGCAGAGGTTGAAGTAACTAAACTAAAGGTTTCTAAATACCCCTGATGGTAACAAAGGCTTTATATTATCCCTAATAGGCTCAACATTGCGTCAAGAACGTGAGAGGGCAAATGTCAAAAGTGAGTGCGCTAGGTATCAATACAGAGGTCACAAATTGGATAGAAATTTGGCTAACAGGTAGACAACAACGAGTGGTAATCAATGGTGTTTCATCTGAGTGGTCTTCAGTCACTTCTGGAGTCCCACAGGGATCTGTCCTTGGCCCACTACTGTTTATCATGTATGTCAATGACATCGATATTGGTCTATTGAGTGTGATCTCCAAGTTTGCAGATGACATAAAGCTTGAAATGAATGTGAAAGACCCCAAAGGGGTTGAACAGATCAGGATGGACCTCAACAGACTGGGTGAATGGTCGGAGACATGGCTGATGCCTCTTAACTTGGAAAAGTGCAAGGTGATGCATATCGGTCTAGCAAACCCCAATTCAGGCTATTCACTATTGGGAATGCCTCTGGAAGTAAACTGACTTGGAAAATTATTAGGGTGTTCTAATTAGCAGTGACCTAAAGTTTTTCAAGCAGTGCATTGAAGTAGAGAAGAAAGCTCAGAAATTACTGGGCTACATTAAGAGGCAATTTAAGTATAGAAATAAAGAAATAATCCTCACATTTTACAACGCTCTGATATGGCCTCTCCTGAGTATGCTGCTCAATTCTGGTCTCCAACACTCAGGAAAGATATAGAGCGACTGGAAAGAGTATAAGCTAAGGCTACAAAGCTTATTCCATTTCTTAGAAGAATGAGCTGTGAGGACCGGTTGAGAGCTCTTGATCTCTTCCTGTTGGAGACTTGCAGACTACGAGGTCTGCTCATTGAAGTTTTTAAAATACTTAATGGGTTTGACAATGTGGATTATAGCAATATGTTTAGCCTCAATATGAATACAACATGCAACCATGACTGGAAATTAGAATGGAAAAGGTACAGCACTAGTATCTGTGGAAATTGTTTCATATAATTATAAGAACTGTTCTACCTGGAGCAAACTTCCCTCCAAAGTTGTAAATAGTTCTTCAGTAGAGCAGTTCAAGAAGAGAGTAGATAGTATGTTGCACACTGTATAAAGAGTGTAGTGTACTAAACAATCTCTCTCTTCTTCCACTTCGAGCATCTCCTCGGAATGGACCGCAAAGTCTCTGAGATACTAACTATTCCCCGTAACTCCTTGTAACTCTCTCTCCCTCTCTTGTTCTATCTCTCTCTAATAGGCTCATCGCAATACAGGGAAAATAAGCTCAGCTATTAGCGATTTCAAGTTATTAATACGTTGTTTTGAGTGGCATATGCGTGTGTGTGTGCTAGTGTGTGTGTGTGTGTCCACTATGCTTATCATAATACACCTAAAGTTAATGCGCTTTGTTTTTAATAATCGATAAATGTTGAATGTTATTAAAGCGTTATGTTATGTGTATGTGTACATGTGTATGTATTTGCGAGTAAGAGAGATAGTGAGAGTGAATGTGTGTGTGTGTCCGTATGAGAGAGAGAGATTTACATAGATTTACATAGATTTACATATATATATATATATATATATATATATATATATATATATACACTGACTACACAGACCTTACGATCCCAGCGAGGTGGTCAGGACTTAATTATAGTAGAGATAGCTAACCCGAGAATAAGGGACAGTGGAAGGAAAGAATAGCAAAGAAGAGAGAGAGAGGAAGAGAGAGAGAGAGAGGTAGGGGGGAGGGGGGATGGATAATGGTAAAACTTGTTGTCGCTAGTTTGTGCGTTGATGAGCTTAAACATAGTTTTATTGGGTTACCTGTGGTGTGTGTATGTGTGTGTTTTTGTTTCTTCAAAAATAGTAATTATATAGCCTACTAGTTGCAAATGTTATCATTACCAGGTTTAATAATTATACAATACCTTAGCTGATTCTGCAGTAAGGCACATCGCCTTCCCAGAGAGATAATGAAAACAACTTACTATTAATGTTGTGGAAAGCAATTAATCGGAGGAAAAGAGTGTTGGAGAGAACTAATCAGTCTTCTGAAGAAAAATGGCTATTTCCCCATCATTGCAAACGAATAACAGGCCTTGCACAATACGTACACAAAGTTTTTTTTTTTTTTTTTTTTTTTTTCCAAAATTACTGAGGGGGATATTTTTTAAGAGTTATTTTTTGTGAACCCCTTTCTCCGTCATGTTTAGTCTCATTAGTTTTGATATTTTAAGATGTTCACCCCATTAGTTTGACAATTTTAAGATTTTTTGCCCAATTCCTTTGTCTTTTTTAAGACTTTCTTGCTATTTAGGTATCGATTTTTCCCTGACCTGTGATAGCGAGCCTTTAATTTGGGGGGAACCGGCCTTTGGCCAGGACATACAAGTTTATCTCGAAGATGAGTTATAGTAGTGTTTTATGAGCTTGATGAAGGTCTATAGAGCAAATTAATACAACCCATGCGAGTCTCAATAGAAGAAACATTACTGACTTACTGACAATGTTGAGGGTCCAGTTGGCCTTGAGTGATGTGAATAAGGCTAGATGTGAGGCCCTACACTCCATCATGGCCTGGTGGTGACTGTGGTGATGGTAGGGCTGACCCCCTTGTGTCCCCGCCAGGAGGTGGGTCAGCCGGGAGCTGGTGACCCAGCCACCAGCCTCGTTTTGCTCAATGGACACGGTACCCTCGCCAACCTTCACACCTTATAACAGATGTGAAAAGAAAAGAAAACCAAGTTTGTAGGACTAACTTATAATACAAACTTGAAATTAAGTATATTTATATGAGACAAATTTAGGAAAAGTATATCTAACTGGTATTCATAGAGCAGCCTTTCAAGCTGATTTGCACGCTCTGTGTCACAACCGTTATGTTCGCTTCTAATTTGACCGCTTTTGGGTTGAGGGATGAAGCCCCCCAGGGCTTTTTGTTATCAACAAATATATTGCCAGCAGGAGGCAAATATCAGTTGGGACCAAGAGTGTGCGAATATCGCTGCGAAAGGTTGCTTGGATTTAACCATCTAATGTTGCTTACTTTTCCCAGTCCCAAAACACAATAATAAATATAAGTGATGTTGTGTTTCTTACCTTTGATCCACCAAGACAGTACCGCTGGAGGGTTGGCTGGGGAGGTGGTACAGGTAAGGTGGAGTCGTTCACCTTCCACCGCCAGACGCTCTCCACTCACTTCCACCCGGGTTGGAGCGTCTGAGGGCACACAAAAATGTGTGTTGGATAAATGTATCTATTGATTTAGAGACATACAGCTTACTTTTGTGATGACTCCACAGGACGAATATATAAATTGTTTGTTTGGCAATTAAATGTAAAAATTATCGACTGAAACGAGTAGTCCCTTCAGAATGTTTGGGTGGGAGTGAGGAAGTCAACAAACTTGGGCAACTTGTTCTACCCGTAAAATCACTACAAATTGCTCTATTGTATATCAATATAATTGTTTGAATCATGTACATTTGTATTGGTTTTATTATATATCGCACAAGCCAAATTATTGTTAACATTTGTCACAGAATATGACTCATGCAATTAACCCCCAAGAACATCAACCATGACTTAAAGATCGCCTGTCACGAAAAACAAAGATGTTCGTAAAAGAGTAAGATTATTTAAGTTTATCAACTACTATAAATTTATATGTACAGTCACTCCTAAGATTTCGTGGAGCTCCCAAGTTTTTCAATATGCAATTCAATTTATGTAATTTGATTTATGAATGGAAGTTCTTATACATACACATTTTAAGCCCTCCATGCATAAGCCAATCCCGATAGGTGTTTTGCATAAAGAAAAAAATATAATAGGTCCAATAGGACCAAGTGACTGTACAGTTTGAGTACTGATTATAGAACAGTCTTATACAACATTTAAGGGGTAGGGGGTATTTTTTAGTAAACATATTCTGTTTATCATTGTTTTACTTTCCTCCTTATACCTCCATTGAGCAAAATTAATTATCTGAAATCCCCCTTCAAGATAAATTTGCAAAGTTTTGAAAGAACAATGTTATCCAAAATCCCCCTTCACTATAAATTTGCAAATTTTTCGGTAGAACAATGTTCTGGCCGAAAGCTGGTTCTTTCTAAATCAGTCTCGCTGGCGGTCGCCAGGAAAAAATGAGACCTAAATTGCACGAAAGGTTTTGATATTGATAAAGAAATGGGACGAAATGTCTTCAAATCGACAAAGTAATGGGGAGAACATCTTAAAATCTCAAAACTAATGGTGCTAAGCATGAGAGAGAAGGGAGCCAGACAAAACAACTACGTCCCCCTTAGGTGTTATATATACTGAGTACTTACAGTGTAGGGTGAGTGTGACGTTGGCGGTGAGACGAGTGTGTAGATGTTGGGTGGTTACTGGTCACTCAAGTATGTTTAACACCAAGAGTTTTCAGATGTGTTGCAGGTTACAATTAATATTATATTTTATGCTTGATGAGGTCTAGGGAACAAATAAAAAAAAACATATATATCACCTGTTGTCAATCGAACGACTAAAATGCTCGTAACATGTTAACAGGAGCATGACTATTGAATGTTATTAAAGTTTTATTTAAAATAGAACTTCAGAGGCTATCAACCCTTTTGGATTATTAAGCCCGCACTCTAAGTCAAGAATAGCGTCAGGACTGGAGCTCGTTTCGAGTACTTCAGTCCCTTGATTACTGAATATATATATATATTGAGTATATATCTCAAATACACGTGAGCCACTAAGTGTTTTAATCTCTCAGTTGGGTTGGTTAAAGCGTCGGCTATCGTCCTGACGGTCGACGGTTCGAACCCCACTGAGAGATTAAAATATATATATATTATTAGTTAGGTAAAATAGGACTGCAGAGGCTATCAACCCTTCTGGATGATTAAGCCAGCACACTGTAAGCCAAGAATAAAGTCAGGACTGGAGCCTCTCTGCGAGAACTTCAGTCCTTTTTTATTACTGAAGTCTTATCAATACTTACAATGTACGGTGAGTGTGACGTTGGTGGTGAGGATGGTCTGTAGATGTGGGTTGGTTACTGTACACTCATATACCGCACCATCCTCCTCCCTAGCTCCCCTCACTCTCTGTTCTACCCTCACCTCAGTCCTCTCCCCTCCTCCCTCACCAGACCCTACCTTCTCTAGGGGTAGGGAGGAGGGAGAACGGAGCCTGGAAGAAACAAAATTTAAACATTTCCCGTTACAAGGTTATAACATGCTTTCATATATTCAATGCCTCGTTATATATTTCTACCCTTAATCCTTCTCTATCAAAGTGAGTTTGTTATCTTATGAATATATACTGTAAAAGCTGTTAATTGCTCAACTTCTACAACCGCCTTCGTTTTCTGTCACAATAATCATACCTAGGGAATGGGTATTTTTGTGAGATTACTTTGAAACGACCATAGTTTAATCAAAGCATCCACAACTAACTAGTGCCCAAATTCTGGAGCCCAGAACAGTCAATGAGGCAGTAGATGGACAGTGTATACAATATTTGTTTTATAGATACACAGAGGTAATACACATTGTATCTAACTACATCTGATATAACTATTATTCCAATTGGGGCACAGAAACCCTTGTTGCCTTTAATGCTTCCAAAACCCGATGTCTCCATCTATCTTGGTGTCTATTTTTCTTCTGCTCTCACTTGGAAGGAGCATATTACCAGTCTTGCTTAAGGCAGCCTACCAGAAGCTGGGTGTGCTCAACTGCCTCAAGGGGTTCTTTACCCCTGCACAGCTTCATTTTCTGTACAGCGGCACAGTGCGTCCTTGTATTAAGTGTGGTTCACATGTGTGGGGAGGATCCTCTCACACCACTCTCCTAGACAAAGTAGAAAGAAAGGCCTTTCGTATCATTAATTCCCACCCACTCACCAACTCTCTACAAACTCTCTCTTCGCTGCAATTTTGCATCTCTCTCGCTAATCTATCACTACTACAATAATCAGTGCTCCTCAGAGCTCTCCCCGTGTATACTACCTCCTCTACGTAGGGTATGTGGTACCCGTCTACCAACACAATCCCATCCCTTCTCTGTGAAACTCTCCAACCCAAGAGTGAAATGTTACTCTCAGTCGTTCTTCTATTCAACAGCTGAGCTCTGGAACTCTCTCCCAGAATCAGTCTTTCCCTACACCTATGACTTAAATCGCTTCAAAGTCTGTGTCCAGGTATTTATGCTCGAACGTCCCTTGATTTTGGCCCTGTAACTCCTTCAAGTATGGGGGAGGGACTTGCTACAGGCAGTTCTGCCTTTTGTCTCCCTCACTTACATAGAAAATAAATAAAAAGTATAGTTAGACATTCAGTAAGTCAAGTTCACCCTTCCAAAGCCAATTACCCATGTATTTCTTTGTTTTCTGGCTTATATTAGACAGTTTTATTCAGATTAGGAGGGGCATATACTGTATATGGAAGTCAGAAAGTTAACCCGAGAAATACACAAATGGCTTATGACTTGCCACCCCTAGTGCAAATTAATGGTCGAAGTGGTAACCATCGCAAAACTTAATTTAATGCACGTCAACATGTTGGTATCACACCAACACACCCCACTGCGAAGGTTATTTGCAAAAAAATTATGTTGATATGTTGTGGGCGTGTTCGGGAGTTCGACGGTTGGCGGAAAATAGGCATGCAGCCTTAGTTTGGTCCGATGTGATGCGTGGAGGAGGAGGGAGGGGAGGAATGATCTAATATCCCTTATCTCCCTTATATAACCATGTTAGCAAATTTAGGTGTAGGGAATTAATACAACATATCCATATACAAGGTGAGGTATACACGATTCGGGATTGACAGAATGGAGGAAGGCAGGAGGATTTTTGCCTCCCCTCCCTTCCTCAGTTTATTGAGGGTTGGTGTCCCCTACTTCCCATAGCTAGTTTTGACTTTACCTTTTTCATCATTCTTATTTCTATCTTTTTTCCTGATAGTGGTGAAAGCAGTGGGGCCATAATGGTGTGCCCCAAGGTTCCCTAGTGTCTTACTCTCACAGCCCACTGGCCCAAGTCGGCCTTTCTCTCTGGCATATGGATGCAGCGACCCCACCGCCCGCCACTTCGGTGGTGCAGTCAGCCTCTGTAGCAGTTACCATGATTTCTTGTTACTGCCTTATTGTAGCACGGTAAAGGCTGGTGTGGTGCTATTTCACCAGGTGCAAGTGCTTCAGGGAGACTTTATTGAGTTTTGCTGAGACACTGTTAGCGCTATACCAACATCAACCACAGTGATGACATGATGGGGCTTTGTTGTGGCAAGGCTTTGTTCTACTGTGCTGCAGTAAAGACTGTAGCCACCGTGTTATAATTGCTGTGCACTGTGTGCAGTACTGTGATTGTACCATGGAAGCCACATTCACCACTGTGGACGGTTGCAATCTTTAAACCTGTATGTATGTATGTATGTACGGTATATTATCTGAGGAGGAGGGACGGTCCCAGAGCCCTGCCACCGCCTATTCGAAAATAAAGGTGAGTGTACGTATGAGGTTTAGGTGTTTCATCATGTGTGGTATCGACAGTTGCCATGTTGGCCTATTCCTGATCCAATTTGCACCCGCCTAGTCCTATTGGTGCGCTTTGTGTACGCTATTACAAATTTTGCTTACAGAAGATTATCGCTATCACCTACAAGAACCTTCTGGAAGGTTTATCGCACTCCTTGTGTTAACCCTTAATTAGCGGCGAGCAACATAAGTCGAGTTAAATAAAGCTGGACTATGTGGCGGCGCTCGACATAGGTCGAGTGGCAATTTCAGCACGTAATGTTGCTGAGAGAGAGAGACAAGTGGTGGCAGGAGAGTAGCGAGCGTATGACTGCTCCAGACCACCGCGGCGAACATACTGACACGAATCACAGCTCCCTCCTCCCTCTCTCACTCTCTATATAAGGAATTGTATCGGGAAAGTGGCTAATTACATGCTTTTTGCACTCGCGTTGCATGGTTATTGCAAGAAAACTAGCCATCATAAAAGGATCGTTATGGTGTCATTCGAAAGCTCTGTTTATGCCCTTTCAGGGATAGATACTTGTTTTACGTTCTGGGTCTTATTTAGGCATGAAAATGATCACGTAAACAGCCTTATTTTGGCTAAAAACACCCCGCTGGGCGGTACATATAAATAAACCGCATAGGCCGCTCTTAAGGTGTTAATTGAGAGAGTCTTTACCCATATAATTCCTACAGATCCTTCCTAAACTGTATAATAACCAGAATAGACTCAACATGTGTTACAATATTCATATGGTTAAAAAATAAATATATCAATAAATCAGAACACAACTAACCTAAAGGATGGGTTAAGGGGTCGGCCATGACGGTACCAGGTAACCCAGGGCCGAGGGTTGCCACCAACCACCAGACATGTCAACACCCGCCTCTCTCCCTCCGACAGTGCCTCACCCGTATGGTACCCGATGATAGTTGGAGGCTCGGGTGCGTCTGTAAAAGAACAAAAATTGAATCAATTATCATTTAATCCAATATAAGTGTTTCCCTTTGCTGCCTGTTTAAAAAAAAAAAAACAGACACACACACACACATATTGGGTCGGGTTAGCCTAGTGGTCTAAGGCACTGTACAATGACCGTGAGGTTGAGGGTTCAAGTCCCCCAGAATCCTAAAGGTTTATTCGGCTATCCAGATTGAGAGGATTATATTGTGATCTTTCCCTAGACAAGCTGATCAACTATCAGCTTGTGTTAGCTTATGTGTACTTCTCTCCAGTGCATCTGAGTATTTACTATGGTGAGAATACGGCATCACCCGGTTGCCAAAGGTCGCATGTGACCTCGTAGTTAACCCGCCATTGGTGTTTGTTAAAGTGACGCGTATGTGAATTAATTAGCGTCAATTCTGACATAATCTGTTATATTTTCCATATAAAGCAATATTACTACTTCATATTGTTGATATAGGTTAAGTGCACACATAACATATAATTATACAGAGTGTACACATGCCTTAATCATATTGCAACAAATACACATGTACTTTCAGGGCAATACCACCAATGTTTCATGTCCCATGATAATGTACCGTACTCTTTAGTAGCGGCAACGTTGCACCAAATATATCCGGCAACGTTGCACATGTTTCCTCAGTAAGCGCCGGTCAGCACTCAGCCCACAAGTGCCCCCCGCCCTGTATCTCTTTGGCTAATATACAGTAAGTAACTACAAACTTATCTCTGGACTTTTATTTTACATCCTTGTGCAAGAATGGATTATCAAGGTTGTTGTAGCTATACATGACAACCATACATGGCGCAGTGTGATATTAAAGCCAGGAGATACGAGCAAAAACCGGCTAATAAGCCAGCCATCTTGCAATACCTCACCTCTCCAACCCTGGATTTATTATTGTGAAGTGCTTAAGAGTGTAGTGCAGTGCCTTTATTATATGTCCCATATCATTTTTGCCCATTCCCGACTTGCTGTGAGGGTTATAGCCGCCGAACATAGCTAGACAAGAGTGAGGAGTGGCACACCCTCCCTCTCCGACGGCTCCAGCCACACTGAAGCTTCCACCCCTCAACTCCTCAAGCCCTACAGCAGGGCCGGCACGCGCAGACACAGGCACACACGCATCTCTGACAAGTCAACACGGTGTTGCCAAGCCTACCGCACTCACCCACTCTAACACAGATAATGTATCGCACTTCTAAATATACTATTCCAGTTGCACTGCACATTTTCATCGTTCCTGCAAGACTATCCTGTGTCAACTATCAACCAAGTATGGAAGGAGATGGGCAGCTTCATGGGGAGCCTACAGACACCCCACAAGACCATACTGGGGATGGAGAAACTGGTGGAGATAGTGGTGGAGATAATGATGGAGATACTTTGGAGATGCTGGTCATGGGTACCAGTCAGTTCATTTCACTCCACCCCCTCATCCTCCCACCACCCTTAACTTCACTCCACCTCCCCACCCTCCCCCCACTTTACCTCCACTCCACCATAGGGAAATGCCCCCCATTTCACCACACCCTGCAAATCTACAACCTACCACAAATGCAGACCTCCTTCAGCTCATACAGTATATGGAGCAATGCAGACAACAGGACGACTTCATCAGAAAACAGGAGGAAGACCACAGAAGACGGGAAGAGGAACACCGACGACAGGAGGAGGACACAAAACGACGCATGGAGGAGGACTACAGGAGACAGATGGACGATGCCAACTTCTCAGCCCTTGTCCAGGCTCTGGCCCAAATTACCCCACCTGCCGCCGCACCTACACCCACCTCACCGGGGACAACACCCCATTCCACAACATCGTCCACCCCTACAGCTCCACCTTCACCACAGAAGGCTATCACCCAGAACCCACCACCCTTTCGTGCTGATGCCACCTTCCAGGTTTTCAGAGAATGGAGGCGTCGATGGGACGATTACTCTATTATGGTGGACTTATCTAAACTACCGAGGGAGAAACAACTGATCCAGATGCGGATGTGCTTAACCCTGGATACACAGCGGCTTTTGGAGCACACCTTAAGCATACCTCCTGCCACCGACAAGACCGTAGACGAAGTCCTAGATACACTTCAGGAGCACATCAAGAATTCTCGCAATGAAGCTCCCCGTCGCAGCTGCAGCTGCAGCTCCGTCGCAGTTGCAAGCAAAAACAGGGCGAGTCATTCAACAACTTCTACGTCCGCCTCTGCCACATCGCCGAAGAAATTGACGTCTGCCCAGGGAACTCTTCAGCCTGCAAGGAGACCCAACTCAAGATGGTCATTCTGATGGACATACACGACGAAGAACTTGTACAGAAGCTACTTTCCCTCGACGCCACCCCTTCATTACAGGACATCGTCAACACTTGCCGTGCATACGAGGCCACTCGAAGCGCTACATCAGCCATACGTGCCCCACCGTCCCAGGTTAACTCCGTGTCAGTGTACAAGCAGAAGAAGCAAGTTAAGGAACACGACAAGTTCTCCTCATCGCAACAGTCCTTGGCATCGTCTGCCGCCTGCCAGCGTATTGCTCGCCGGCACGACAAGAACAAGTGCCCGGCTGAAGACTACACCTGCACCAACTGCGGCCGTCGTGGTCATAAGCCTAGGACTCCTGCTTGCCCTGCTACCAACGCCCAGTCTCGTCGCTGCAACCATATGGGCCACTATGACAAATGCTGCAGATCTTCAAAGAAGCCCGCCAGTCAGGACAACTCCACACCGGACAACGACGCTTCCCCCCACAACAAGTCTACAGCAAAGAAGACCACAAGTTGCCGACGTGTGGGATCACCTGTTCAGGCACCCACACTGACATCCGTGATTCTCACCTACAGCGACACCACCAGAAAACTCCACATGCTCCCAGACATAGGTGCAGACATCACAGTGATTGGCCTAAGACACCTCGACATACTTCGGATTCCTATCAGCAGCCTACGACCTCCGCCTCTGACAACGACGCTCAACGCGGATGGCTCTACAATGGCTTCTGCTTTGGGGACGTTTCATGCACAACTCACCATCAGCAAACGTTCCTGTTCTGCCACAATCCCCGTCCGCGAGGGTGTTCAGATGCCACTTCTGTCCAAACACCACTGTCAAGAATTGGCCATCATCTCAGCGGAATTCCCCAAGCCAATTCTACAGGTTAAACACATCAACAGGTGTAAGGAGCTACCTTTTACAGCCACCACGTCACCTGCAGAAGCCAAGGAGTTCTTTCTTCGAGATTTCAAGGACGTGCTGATCTCCAAGGAGTATCTCCAGACAGCTCCACTCAAGCCTATGAAGGGTCCCCCAATGCGGATCGACCTCAAGGACGATGCCGTGCCTTTTGCCATCCACACCCCACGGCAGATCCCCTTTGCTTTCAGGGACAAAGTTAAGCAGGAGCTGGACTCGCTAGTGGCACAAGGTATCATCAAACCGGCCGGCGATGAACCTTCGGAGTGGTGCCACCCCCTCGTCGTAGTCGCCAAGCCCAATGCCGAAGTTCGCCTCACCGTAGACCTCACCAAGCTCAACTGCCAAGTTTCCCGCCCAGCCCACCCCTCACCGACGCCTTTCGAAGCGATCCGCAGTGTGGCCCCGCAGGCGAAATTCTTCACAACGGCAGACGCCCTGAGTGGATATTGGCAGATGGAACTTGCTGAGGAGGACCAGCATCTCACAACTTTCATTACACCTTATGGCCGTTTCCATCACTGTAGAGGTCCAATGGGTTTCGCTGCAACAGGTGACACCTTCTGCCTTCGCGGTGATAAGGCCCTCCAAGGGATGCAAAATTGTGCCAAAGTTGTCGACGACGTACTGCTCTACGACGAGGACATCAACACACACCTTCAGCATATCCACGAAGTGCTCATACGGTGCCGCGACAGTGGGATCACACTCAACAAGGACAAGTTTGTGGTCGCCGCACCCAGTGTGAACTTCTGTGGGTACACGCTCTCAGGTGAGGGCATCTCGGCTGACCCTGGCAAATTCGGAGCGATCAAGGACTTCCCGACACCAGCCAACATCACCGACCTTCGCTCATTCATGGGTTTGGTGAACCAGCTGGCGGAGTTCACCCCCGACATCGCCACTGTCGCTCAGCCCCTGCGCCCCCTGATGAGCCCGAATAGGTCGTTTATGTGGACCGCTGACCACGATGAGCTTTCCGCCGGGCCAAGGCTGCCCTGCTCAGTCCACCCGTCCTAGCCTCATTCGACCCTTCCCTACCAGTGATTCTACAAACTGATGCATCCCGCCTCAATTGTATTGGATACACCCTCCTACAGGATCATGGCAACAACCGTCTCCGCCTAGTTCAGTGTGGCTCGAGGTTCCTAAGCGACCCAGAGTTCCGCTATGCCACCATTGAGCTGGAGATGCTAGCCGTGGTCTGGGCCATGTCCAAGTGCATGTTCTACCTCATCGGACTGCAACACTTCACCCTCATGACGAACCATTGCCCCCTCATCCCCATCTTCAACAACTACACCCTTGATGCGGTTGAAAATCCCCGCCTACAACATCTGAAGGAGAAAGTCGCACCTTACCTATTCACAGCCGTCTGGCGCGCTGGCAGGTTACTCTGCATCCCTGATGCGTTGTCACGAGCCCCTGTCAGCCACCCGACGCCAGAGGATGAGTTAGCATGCACCGACGACATGGTTCACCTCAGGTCCCTCGTGACTGTCAACGCCGCCGCCACCGACGTCAACTCTTCTTTACAGGACTCAGACCGGATTCTCCACGAACTCCGAGACGCAGCCAGAGCGGACCCTGTGTACATCCGCCTGCGTGAGTGCATTACTTCGGGTTTCCCCACCAACCGCTATGACCTACACAACTCTCTACTCCCATTCTGGAAACTCCGAGACTACCTGTCAGCAGATGGTGAACTCGTCCTGTACGGAGCGAGGGTTGTGGTTCCTGAAGCCCTCCGCCGCCGCACCTTGGCTCGCCTGCATGATAGCCACAGAGGTGTGGAGGCCACTAAGCGTAGGGCGCGACAGGCTGTCTTTTGGCCTGGCATCAACTCGGACATCGCCAACACAGTCCAAGCTTGTGAGCCGTGTCAGGTCTTACAGCCTAGTCAGCAGCAGGAACCCATGCTCAACGACAACAACCCAACAAGGCCTTTCGAGTCTGTATCGGCCGACTTCTTCGCTGTGGCGGGGAAATCCTTCCTCGTCGTAACAGACCGACTCTCAGGCTGGCCTGTTGTTGTACCCTGCAAAGGCGATACTACCGCTTCAAACACCATCGGGATCTTCTGCCGCTACTTCAGGGAAGTTGGTGTACCCCTCCGCCTACGTTCAGATGGAGGCCCACAGTTTACTAGCCGTGAGTTCCGGGACTTCATTGAGCGTTGGGGAGTCAATCACTTTGTCTCTTCCCCACACTACCCACAATCCAACGGTCATGCCGAGTCTGCTGTCAAGTCCGTCAAACACCTCATACTGAAGATGGCTCCCTCAGGCAACATCGACTGTGAAGACTTTAACCGTGGACTGTTGGAGCTCCGCAACACCCCGAACTTCACAGGCCGCTCCCCGGCACAAATCCTGTATGGCCACCCACTACGGTCTTGTGTCCCTGCTCATCCCCAGTCCTTTGCAGCAGAGTGGCAAGCCAAGGCGGAGGACTACAACTGCCGTGCAGCCGCCCACACTGCGCTGGTGCAGAGAAACTATGACCAGCACGCACGCCTCCTTCCCAGGTTGAGAGTCGGCACCACAGTGTGGATCCAAGACCTGACTTCTCACCGCTGGAACAAGGTTGGGGTCGTCATGGGCTGCGGCAGGTCCAGGGATTATGAGGTTCGTCTCCCCAGTGGTCAGATATATTGGCGGAACCGTCGCTTCGTCCGCCCAGTGAATTCCCCTGGTGTTGACCCCCTCCCCCATAACCCTGAGATCCCTGTGTTTTGCACGGGCCCGGAAAGAGAGTCCTTCACTTCCCCCATGGCCCCACGTAGGTCTGAAAGGTTCCTAGAAAAAGAGTCAGCTCGACAACGTATTGCGAGCTTGAAGGGGGAGGGAGGTGTTGATATAGGTTAAGTGCACACATAACATATATACAGAGTGTACACATGCCTTAATCATATTGCAACATACACAGATGTACTTTCAGGGCAATACCACCAATGTTTCATGTCCCATGATAATGTACCATACTCTTTAGTAGCGGCAACGTTGCACCAAATATATCCGGCAACGTTGCACATGTTTCCTCAGTAAGTGCCGGTCAGCACTCAGCTCACAAATGCCACCAGCTCTGTATCTCTTTGGCTAATGTAAGTACCTACTAACTTACCTCTGGACTTTTATTTTACATCCTTGTGCAAGAAAGGATTATCAAGGGACAACCATAAACATATGAATACATTTTACTTGTATAATGAACAAGTGAATATTGAACAACTAGAAAATAGGTGTAAGGACAAAATATCCCGTGTGAAACCGTATATTTATGACAGGAGTGGTGGGGGAAGAGACTGGAGGAAATGCAACATAGATGTGCTCTCTCAGGAATCTTGAGAGATACTGGTGGGTCCAGGTTAGTCTAGTGCGTTTATGACTAAGGAAGGGGAGAGGAGTGAACCGGAGGGTGACTAAAATTATTTGAGGCCTGAGGCACAATTTATAGGTGGTGGGGTAGGGCAAATATTGGATAAAGAAGGAAGGGGAAGTGGAGGGAGAAAGGGAGGAGGTGTGGGGGCAGGGGGTTATGACACATGTTAGGGAAAGTAAGGGAGTGGTTTAAAGTAGACATACTATACAGTCACATATTGCTTCCATTTCACCGGTACTGGGTAATTTTGTTTTGTTTTATTATTATTATTATTATTTTGAATGGGCTGTCTTCCAGAAGGACTATCAGATTGGCCTAGTAGACACTTCCGGAAGGCCCATCGCTTTTGCCAGGTTAAGGTAGAATAAGCATTGTACTGTATCTAGGTAAAACAATATGGAACCCATATAGTGATACAAGAATTACAACAACTTACGTAATACTTTGAGAACGATTGAAGCTACGAGGGTGGTGGGTGATTGTTGGAGTGCAGGATGAAGGGCTCGACAGGAGTACTGTTGGTTGTGGTCCTCTGCCCTGGCCATCAACACCAAGTGACTTCTGACGTCCTTCAACCCAGCTCCTTCCATTGATGATACAACCTTCTCTCGATGTAATCCTAGAAAGAAATACAATTGCATGGACATAAAACAAAATATATCTGGTTCTAAATGGAATGTGCAAACCAGAAATATATTGTTGGATTATCTGGTTGTGGTTATCAGCTAAGTGGCTTCTCTTGGCTGTGCAAAGTTTTCACCTGAAGACTTTGCTTTCATACCCGGACAGAAATAGCAATTGCTTGGATTTATTCATTGCCACATACCCCAAAAGGGGTGAGATAAATAGGAGTTATGTTGGTTGTAGTCCTCAACTCGGGCTACAAGAAGCAGACGATTTCATATATCCCTCAAGCCTGCATTACCAGCCGATGATATTTGCTCTTTTCGGTGCAACCCTGAATGGAAATAGGTGTTCGAATGTGATCATAACTACAACCTTTCATTACCTACAAATTGCATTCTCGAAGTGGTTAACATCCCCAATGTTGATTATGACTTTCAGCTATCCCAGCCATCAGGCTTTAACCCTTTATTGGCGGCACGCAACTTATGTCGTGTGAAAGAAATTTGGACTAAGTGGCGGTTCACAACTTATGTTGTGTGCCATTTTCAGCACGTAATGTTGCAGAGAGAGTGAGCTGAGCGGTGTGAGGAGCGTAGTAAGGCTATGACCGCCACGCACCACCGCGGTGAGCCAACTGAAGTGAAAACCACCCTTCCATCCCCCCTCACACTCACTACACAGGGAATTATGTAGGGAAGTACCTAATTACATGGTTTTTGCACTCGTGTTGCGCGATCGTTGCAAGAAAACCAGTGGTCGTACAAGGATAGTTGGGGTGTCATTGGAAAACTCTGTTTATGCCCTTTCAGGGATAGATACTTGTTTTACGCTCTGGGTCTTATTTAGGCATGAACATGATCACGTAAACAACCCTATTTAGGGTCAAAACACCCCGCTGGGCGGTACATATAAATTACCGCCTAGGCCGCTCGTAAGGTGTTAATGTAATTTTTAGTGAACTCCTACCAGTCACTGTCGATATATGTAGATTTAGTTATGTTATTCATAGTTGTGCTTAGTAAGCTCTTCCCAATTATTATCGATATAATTATGTAGATGTTATTTTATTTCTAGTTATGTTAGTCATGCACTTTATAATGTTGCTTAAATATATTGCATTTATCACAATCAAACCTAAATCATGATGGTTAAGCCCATGAGGATTACGATTCGTTTGTGACAGTTTATTCTGGTTATTATTGGACGCTCTTATTCAGTTTAGGAAGAACTTATGGGAGCTACAGAGTTGGTCGAGATAGAGTTTAGCCCTTTGATTTCGCGAGATCCTTCATAAATTGCATAAAATCGTCCTCAAACATGCAGAAAATACGTCCTCAAATACTATTCAGATAGTTTTTAGAGATACTTCCGAGATTGCATACAATCTGCTAAGGATAACATGAATAAAATGTGAAATTTTTTCCTCAGATACCAAAATAGTTTCTTATGCGTTAATCAAAATAATATAATAGGCCCGAGATATGAGTGTATGTTTGTTTAATTATATGAGTGTAATGTGAGTGGCATGGTAATTATATCCTTTTACTACTGTTTACTACAAAAAACAAAGACAAAAACAAAATAAGATAGGATACACTTTATTGTCAAATTGCATGTACAATAAGACATTATTTTTGGTGAGAGCTCTATACAGTACAAATCTGAACAAATAAAGGTGCATACAACCTCATAAAGCACACCCATATGCAAATACATCTTTAATTATAAAAACGGAGACACCTTACCGACCATGTTGACAATAATTGTATAGCTTTATACTGTTAGGGAGAATTGGAGTCCATGGTCCTATCCCTTCTACCTGCGGGTACGGCTAACCTTCTGCCTGATCTTAGGAAAGCATACTTATCGTGGAGAGGGTGGTTTATATCGTTCATTATCTTGACTGTCTGTTTGATTACATATGCATTGTACAGTACAATTCATCCAATGACGTGCACTGGGCACCAAGTTTACAAGCTGATGATACATATTTGTTAATGTATTCTTATCCCATTTGGTCAGGCGCCCGTACCGAATAGTAATTGAAAAACATATTACTGATTCTATTACTGGCTAGACAATTAGTGTAAGTATAGTATTATCAACTCGGACATTTCTCAATACAAGAAGGAAGTGGAGGCCTTGTCTGCATTTGTTGTACACTTATTGGTTATTCGAGAACCCCTTAAGCTTAACCTGTCATCAATTACAATTCCCAGATACTTGTACTCATGTACCTTGTCAACATATTCACTGCCTATATATATTTGATCTGCGACATATATATTACCAATTCGAAAATCAATAACAATCTCCTTAGTCTTTTTCATATATACACCAGCTAACAAAGCCTTCTACCTGAGACAGGTATTTACTTGAGTCACCATTTAGTACTTTCCCCACGATTACTGTATCATCTGCATATTGGAGAAGAGAGCAGCCATCATGATTACTGCGGCTGAATTTTGTGTACAATGTACATAACACTGGCACACAACCTTGTACACAACACTGAGGGGCACCGGTATTAATGATTAAATCATTAGATGTAAAACCTTTCAATGTAGTATACTGGGGTCGATCTGAGAGATAGTTGTATATCCATATAATGATATAAGAGTTAACATTCATGTATAGTAATTTCTGAAGACGTATATGTGTCTGAATGGTAATAAATGCACTGATGAACTCAATAAATAGTATTCTTGTGGATTAGGTTTCTCTAAATGTTTGTCTATATCGTGAACCAGTGACAGCACGGCATCTTGAACACTTTTACTTTGACAATATGCACATTGTAACGGATCCCTAACATGGTCTACGTCTTAGCATAAATATGTGTTTAAAACATCTTCTAAGCATTGCATTATGATGGATGTTAAATTAACTGGCCTAAGGTAATTTAATTTCTTTGGGAATCTCATTTTCGGAACAGGGATTATTTCAGATAATTTCCTGATAAATGGTACAATATCATGGTCTAGTGAGTCCTGGAAAAGTGACAGCTTAGGATCTACAATTTGTTCTAAGCATATTTTCAAAAACTTTGGCACTGATGTTGTCCGGACCACATGATTGTCCAACCTTTATGCATCGTAATTGTTCTAATAACATCTTCATGAGAAATTATTCTTCGTTCATTATTCCTATGCTTATCTATTTCAATATGATGTTCACATTCAGATTTAAAATTAAAGGCATAAAATTTTGCGTAAAATGTATTTAAGTCATTTACATAGGTTTCAATATTATTAAGACTACACAAAACCTTTAACCCTTTCCAGGCCTCCTTTGACTCAATGGATTTAAATAAGTGTTCTACCTTTTCCCTATATCTATTCTTCCCGTCGGCTACTTTTACATCTATTTGCTTTTGCAATGCTTATTATTGTTCACGAGTATGCGAGTTAATTATACTCGGTTTCATTTCATCAGACGGTAAATTGAATCCCTTAATAATTGATTTGTCGATAACTAAGGGAAACATAAGAAACTACAATGTTTCGGCATCATAATTATTAAAACCAAGTTTATATAAATAGAACCATATTTTACTACAAAATCTTCAAAATAACTGAAACATCTTGATGGGAACTTTGCAATTTATCGTCAGTTTAAAAGAATACGAGTGTAGTTGCTTCTTCTCGTTAATTAGGATTTCAATGTAATTAGTTATCCATGGTTATATAATTATAAATATATTATATAAATGCACAAATAGTATTTATATATATATATATATATATATGTTGGTGTAGCCAGGTAATACATTTTCTTTAAGGCAGGCGAGGTTGAAGGAAATACATGTATCAGCATTAATTATTTTATTATTAAGGCTTTCAATAGAACGAACAGCAATTCTCAGGTGTTCTGGGAGATTGTGCAAAAGGTGAGCAAAATGTATGGTGATCCGACGCGTTTTGATAGACAACTATCATCTTCAGGGAATGGAAGGTAAGTGAATAGGATATAACATAACAGCTTATTTATACATAATTATTAGGAAGATCACAGTAAGGTTTATTGGGTGTTGGCTAGCATATGATTGGCTAGTTGGCGACCAATGAGGCATGCGCTTTTCCTGCCTCCTGGTTGGCTGGGCGGGTTCGTAGATGCTAGATGTTGTCGTAGGGGGTCTGCTGGTCAAGGGGGAGGCTGGGCCCTTGTGAGGGGCGGCGGGCCAGTTGTATCTCGGGTTTCTGGTTCAGTTTGAAGCGTAGGGTTGAGGGTCGGTGCGCGTTGGTTAATATTCCGGTTGTGGAATTGGTTCAGAAATTTAAGAGGGTGGTGGTCGGTGTAAATCACCATGACTGGCCCGTAGGCAGGAACATATACTTCAAAGTGCCTGAGCGCCAACACTATTGCCAGCAGTTCTTTCTCCACCACAGAGTAGTTTTTCTGAGCGGAATTAAACTTCTTGGAAAAGAAACTGACTGGATGCTCCAAACCTTCCTCGTCTGTTTGCATTAAGACGGCACCAGCCCCTACACCGCTGGCATCTGTTGCCAGCTGGAACAGTCTTTCAAAGTCAGGGGCCCTGAGGATTGGGTGAGTGCATAGTAGGTGCTTGACCAGCGAAAAAGCCCTTTCACACTCAGGTGCCCACTTGAACTTTTTCTCTTTTGCTAGCAAATCTGTCAGGGGAGCTAACACAGTAGAATAACCCCGAATGAAGCGGCGATAGTAACCGATCATGCCCAAAAATCTCATGATCTGCCGCTTGGTGGACAGCCTGGGGAACTGGTTAATAGCCTGTATCTTGTTTTGGGGGGGAGGGGAGGGGGGGGCACACCTGGCCTAACCCGACCACAAACACAAGATACTGCACAGTTGCCCAGGCAAAGTCACACTTGCCCAGATTGACCACCAAGCTGGCCTCACTGAGCTTCCAAAACAAGGCTTCTATGTGCTCACAGTGACTCTCAAAGTTGTCATCGTAGATTATAACGTCATCTAGGTAGACAGTGCAGTTAGGGATGTCAGCTACTAACTCATTCATAAGACTCTGGAAGGTTGCTGGGGCATTTTTAAGGCCATACGGCATCACATTACAATGGTAGGTGTTCCCATCAACCACAAACCCGCATACCCCCTTCGTCCGCTCAGACAATGGCACCTGCCAGTAGCCTTTCACTAGGTCTACCTTAGTTAGAAACTGTGCCTTACCAATCTTGTCTACACTATCGTCAACACGGGGCAGGGCATAAGCATTGGTGGGAGTCAACCCGTTCAATCTCCGAAAGTCAATGCAGAAGCGAACTTTCCCGTCAGGCTTGGGCTGCAGAGTGACAGGAGATGTCCACCTAACTGCCCCCTTCTCAATCAGCCCCCGTTCCAACATATACTCTAACTCCGCTCTGAGGGCTGGGAGTTTAATGGGTGGAATTCTGTAGGGTACTGATTTAAAGGGGGGGGTGATCTCCCACGTCCACGTCATGCACCACTCGAGTTGTGAGGCCTGGATGCTCTGCAAACACAGTGGGGTATGAAGCAAACAGGCGCTGCACGGCTGCATGCTGTTACTCAGGCAGGTGCACTAGAGCATCGTCAGCCACCTGTCTGGAGTTCTCCGCCCACTGGTCAGCAGAGACATGACACTCCCAGTTATCCTCCACCTGGGCTTCACTGTCCCTCACTCCTTCTCCTCCATGACCGCTGCAGGTCAACACAGGGACAGCGAGAGGCTCAGGGGGGCGCCTCACAGATTCACATGGCACAGCTGATTCTTTTTACGCCTATCTGGAGTAGCCACAAGATAGTCTAGGTCAGAAATCTTTTTTACCACCTTATAAGGACCAGCGTACTTGGCAGACAACAGATGACCTGGCAGAGGTAACAGAATCAACACCTCCTGCCCCACCTTAAACTCCCGGAGTTTTGTCTTCTCATCGTACCTGTCCTTCATAAGTGCTTGCGACCCTACCAAATTCCTACCTGCCAACTCTAGGCTTCTCAGCATTCTCTCTCTACTCTCGAGGACATACTTTAACATGGAACATGGTTTTGCTGTGCCCTCCCAGATTTCTCTAACCATGTTGAGGGGGCCTCTGACCTGATGTCCGAAAACTAACTCATTGGGACTGAACCCTAGGCTTTCACCAGGTACCTCCCGAGCAGCGAATAATACATAGGGCAACCCAAGATCCCAATCCTTGCCATTCTCAACACAGTAACAACGCAGCAAGCTTTTCAGAGTCGAGTGCCACCTCTCCAACACCCCTTGACTCTCTGGGTGATAGGCTGAAGAGACAACTGTACTGATACCGTGCTGCTGCATGGTCTCTTTGAAAAGGTTAGAAGTAAAGTTGGACCCTTGGTCTGACTGCAATTCCTGCGGGTACCCGCACCTAGAACAGTACAATAGCAAGTTACGAACAACAGTCTTAGCAGTACCATTTCGCATGGGGTATGCATCCGGATAACGAATGGCAACATCCATGATTGTGAGGAGGAACTTGTTTCCTGCACTAGTAGGGGGTAAAGGGCCAACCATGTCGATTATAACCTTACTGAATGGTGGCCCGATTACAGGAATAGGGTGTAACGGAGCCTTGGGAATACACTGGTTTAGTTTACCTACTGTCTGGCAGGTACTGCACATTGCCACCCATGACGCCACATGTGCCTTCATACCTGGCCACCAAAACAATTTCGCCAATGCTGCTACCGTCTTACGTACACCCAAATGCCCTGCCAACGGTACATCATGCGCCAACCTCAGTAGGCTATCACGTCACACACTAGACACTACCAACTGGTCAACCACTCTCGACCCACCCTCCCAACTCCGTCTGGGATCTAGAAAACGCCTGTACAATATGCCCTCCACACGAAAGAAGTCCCCCGGCTTTGCATCCCCGTCCTCATCAAGTTCAATCGCACTGTTACTACACTTCTGAAGCTCAGGATCATCTATCTGCAGCCGACAGATATCCGAAGGAGCCAATCTATCTAAGTGCTCCCGAAGCAACTTATGGCCTCCCCCGATACTGGACTGTTCGATCCTATCTTGCTTAAGTGTGTAACGTTGCTGTCTCGGAGTTTTCTCACGCCCTACCTCCTCACCAAGTGTGACAGGTTCTGGGGCCACTCCGGACCTAAACATTGGTGCTAATACTGAGTCGCCAAGAAGAGCCGCTGGATCAAAACTCACAAAACTTCTCCCAACTTTAGCTTTCTCCTTCCGACCGTTCCTCCGCTGGTCTAGAGACTGAGGAATAGGCTGTGACACCTTAGATGCACGAGATCGGGTGACAACACACGCCATCTTCTGTAATTGACACCTCTCGACCAACTCCTGCCCCTCCCTACTCACGTCGGCCGCCCTCTCGGCAACGACTAATGGTGGAACCTCAGAAGTAGGCACCGCAAAGTCGTTGCCGAGAAGAAGGTCGACGCCCTCTACTGGCAGTTTCTCTACGATTCCAACATCTATCTCTCGTGTCACACCATCAACCTCCAGCTCCACTTGAACCAACGGGTATGACCGTGTAGTATTAATACCCTGCACCACAACTACCTGTGCCGCGTTTATAGGTTCGCCTGTAAAGTTTTTCATCAGAGTCTGGGATGCACCTGTATCATGCAACAACTCCAACCCATGTTTGCAACCAGCCCAACTCACGCAGCCACGCCCTCTATGGTCGCAAAAAGCATCGCGGACAGGTTTCGAGCCTTCCGGACACTCCTTCACTGGCTGTGCCCCCGCATCTGACATATCACCCCGGGTAAACACAGAAGACCTCAGAGACACGCCAATATTGCTAGCCAAAGACACGACTGCTGCAGGTTGGTTACTAGGGCAGGAACGTGCAAAATGCCCCTTTTTATGACACTTAAAACACTCTACTTCACCCTTGGACTTCCCCTGAGGTGGGGAAGGGCCCTGACCTTTCTTAACCCTTATTTAGCGGGGTCGGACTTAAGTCCGATACGAAAAAATTGGACTAAATGGCGGGGTCGGACTTAAGTCCGTGGGCGTATTCCCGCCCTAATTTAGGTGGAAAGCGAAACTTGGTGGTCAGGCGGTGTACTACAAGGGCCCACCCACACATCCCCACTGCGTGACCATGACTAAGTGACCCTCAAGCAGCCATAATGGAAGGTCAAGATTTGCCCGTGTTCGATTCGGTGGCCGCCATCCCTAGTGCGTCGCGCCACCCTACTAACCACGCCCGGCTTACCACCCAGGAACTAGATATCATGCTGAACTCTTCAGAACTTTCTAATAAGCTGTTGGATGAAACCGTCGAAGGTCTTGGTGAGAGTTTTGGTAGTGTGGATGACTCGGAAGACGAAAATAACCCGATCATAGGCTTTCACCCCAAGCATAATTTGCGTGGGGTGGATGTTGTGGTTGATATTGGACAGACCCTTGAGCAAATTGGAGACGTTCCTGACGAAGAACATACTGGTGTGGGTGTTGGTAAGTACAATTTATATTTTATAATTGCTTGAAAATGTGATTGCAAGCATTTTATCACCTTACGAGCGGCTGGTGGAGTATATTTCACTGTGCCGCCCAGCGGGTTTTTTTTTTTACCCTAAATGGGGTTGTTCCGTGCTCTTTTTCATGCATAAACAAGACCCAGAGCGTAATACAAGTATGTATCCTGAAAGTGCGTAAATTGAGCTTTCCAATGACACCCGAACCATCCTTTTACGATCACTGGTTGTCTTTCAACGATCGTAAAACACGAGTGAAAAACCCTAAAATACGGTAATTTCCTTATATAATTCCCTGTGTGGCGAGCGGTAATTTATGCTCCTAATCACCGCTCCGCTCTCTCTCAGAGCACATTACGTCCTCAAAATTGCACTCTACAAGAAATTTCCTTTGCATTTTATAGCGTATTATTTGTAGGCCGTTCGGTAAATTTCTTACGGTAATACAAACAACGAAAGATTGAATATTTGTGCTTGGCATTATATGATTGTGGGGAACAGATGTAGGCCTACCGTATATATTATGTTTTCATATATATGATACATGTGTAACATTTTTATATTATCACGACTCTCTCTCTCTCTCTCTGTCTCACTCTCTTTGTTTGTACTCCTTTGTACTCTCTTTGTCTGATGTAGGCCAGGGCACGCCCCTAACTAATCTCTTCCCTCTCAGGGGAAATCACACCTAGCAGATGTTTTTGACTTCCCCTCTCTCTCTGTCATTCTCTTCCTCTCTGGGTCTACATATACTGCATTTGACATTGAAATTGCTTGAGAGTTTGATTGCAAGCATTTTATAGCGTATTATTTGCAGGCGTTCGGTAAATTTCTCACGATAACCAGGGTGTATGGTACATTTCTCACGATAATACAAGCAACAACGAAGCTTGGCGAAGATTGTGGTCTACAATATACCTTTTTATAATTGCATGTGACCTTGTAATTGCTTGAAAGTTTGATTGCAAGCATTTTATATAGCGTATTATTTTCAGGCGTTCAATAAATTTGATAAATATATCAAAATAAGTCCTGTGGGACTATGAAATAGCTATTATTGGACAAGGACAATATTTTGTTCATCCATCCACTGGAACATCAACAACAATGTCAACAACGTATCGCCGTCGGCAATCGTAAGATTCAGAGTCGTAAAGATTCCAGGACGAGCTCAATAGAAAATGAATGAATGAAATGAATGAGTGTGCAGTACTGCCAATACGTATAGCGACTTCCGCTAGATCTAGAGACCTTTACTTCGATCTAGCAGCAATGACTTACACTAGCGGTTTTGTTTTGAAATTTCAGAACAATTTCGAAGTGATATTATATGGATTTTGCCAATTCATATTTCTAGTGGTATTTATCATGTCTTACATCTAACAATATATGCTAGCGGATTTAACTTCAATTGGTAACCCTCCCGCTCGAGTCGGCTCCAAGAAAATCGATAATGGTGGCACTTTAGTAAACAGGTGATAAACAAAAACGCATGCGGATCGGTTTGGTGTATCGGTATTATGGTAAGTTGGCTACCTACTATTGTTTATACGATATAGTAAGTAATGATAAGTAAATTAGTATATATTATATATATAACAAAACAAAAAAATCCTGCAAAGCAAGCGAAACAGTGAGAGTGAGAGAGAGAGAGAATGCAGAAATTAACTGAAGAAAGAGTGAACAGATATAATAATACAGAAATATTACAAGCAATAAATGAAATAGAGGGATTAGTTAGAGAACATAATAATGAGAAATACATAATACGGATGAGGAAGAGGGGAAGCGAGCGAGCCAGAGAGAGAGAGAGAGAGAGATACAGGAGTGAGAGAGATTAGAGAAAATAGAGAGATTGCAAGCATTTTATAGCGTATTATTTGCAGGCGTTCAGTACATTTCTTACGGTAATACAAACAATGAAAGATTGAATATTTGTGCTTGGCATTATATGATTGTGGGGAACAGATGTAGGCCTACCGTATATATTATTTTTTCATATATATATGATACATATGTAACATTGTTATATTATCACGACACTCTCTCTCTCTCTTGTCTCTTCCTCTCTGGGTCTACCTATAGCCTACATTTATAATTGCATGTGACCTTGAAATTGCTTGAGAGTTTGATTGCAAGCATTTTATAGCGTATTATTTGCAGGCGTTCAGTAAATTTCTTACGGTAATACAAACAACCAAACAACGAAAGATTGAATATTTGTGCTGCACATCCCTCATACGAAATACCATTCCCACCGTATAGAGAGAATACAGAAACTGAACTGAAGAAAGAGTGAAAAAGATATAATAATACAGAAATATTACAAGCAAATAAATGAAATAGAGGGATTAGTTAGAGAAAATAATAATGAGAATTACATATACGGATGAGGAAGAGAGAAAGGGAGCGCGAGAGAGGGAAAGCGAGCGAGCCAGAGAGAGAGAGAGACAGACAGACAGGAGTGAGAGAGAGAGAGAAAGAAAGAGAGAGAGAGAGAGAGAGAGAGATAATACAGAGAATACAGAAATAAGGAGAAATAAGAGAAAAATAAGACCGATTACCGAAGGAATAGTAGACGCGCGAGAGGCCGAAGTCAGGCCAAAGGGAACGCATCCGAACGCGCCCGGGAAATAGACCAAAAAGTACCTCCTCTTCCTCACCTCTTCCCACCCTCCACACTCATTCATAACATCCATTCATAGACTTATATGGGGAGACGAAGAGTTGCTCTTTCCAAAAATGATCGTTTCGTTCGCATTGGAGCCAGAGTAACAGCGCTAGGGCGAGTGAAATTGAGCGAATATTTCGGGATTATGCCCGCTGAGCGGTACAGTGTAAAATACCTTACCACCCGCTAAATAAGGGTTAAACGGGACGGTGTTTGGTTTGTGATCAAAATTAGTATCATTGCTCTTACTTTTTTTATTAAATGTTGCATCACTGACTCGGGGGGGGGGGGGTGGAGTGTTGCGCCCCTTGTTAACTGCATCGGTCCGTTGTGCAGACCCGCACCCACGAATCAGCGATAATCTCAGGTCAGCCAACTCAGCTGCCTCTTGTAGAGTTTTAGGATGTTTCTCTTTGAGGTTCAAAGTCAGGTCGCCGCCTGTGCATTTAAAAAATTGCTCTAGAAGGAATAACTGCTCAAGCTCTTCGAACGTCGTCACTTTCTCTGACCTCAGCCAATTTCTCAAAGCATCAGACAGTTCCCGGGCATGTTCTAGAAAAGTGCACTCACGACCCTTCGTAACACCCCGAAACTTCAACCTATATGTCTCTGGTTGTAACTCGTACGCCCGCAGAACAGCTTCCTTCAATACCTCATAATCGATGCAAGACTCCAAGGGCAACGCATCATATGCCTTGAGTCCTTTGCCAACCAACCTAGAGGAAACAAGGGCTGCCCACTTAACCTCGGGCCATTGGTGCTCCCGGCACTTCTCAAAACGCAGGAAAAACTCGGTGACACCCGACTCGTCAAATGCAGGGACTAACTTAAGAAGGTGCGATAAAGACTGATCAAGACCTCGATTCCCAGAACTGAGACGCTGCCCTGTCGACTCCACCCGAGACTTCTCAAGCTCTATGTCTGCACAGTACTTCGTAGCCTCAACCTGAAGCTCAGCCTCACGTATGGCCTTTCTCTCCTCAGCCTGAATCCTAAGCTCAGATTCCCGCTGCTGCTGCTGCTGCCTGAGCTCAGCCTCATGCTTTCGCTGCTCGAGCTCAGCCTCATACTTTCGTTGCTCGAGCTCAGCCTCATTGCTTTCGCTGCTCTAGTTTGGCGAGTTCGAGCTGAAACAACATCTCGGAAGACAAACCCTGAGGAGGGGGTGCTACTATTGGGGACCCACCCCGTGAATCACCTAGAGGCATACCCAACCGCCAGCGGGCATCGGCCTGCGGGAACGTACCCGGTTCCGGAGTCCGAGGGGGCGCCATGATAGGAGTCGAGTGAAATGGGGGCTGGGCAGGTGCCCCAGCTCCCTCTCCACCCGAAGCCCCTTGTACCCCACCGAGCACCCAGACAACCAGCTCACCTCTCGACAAACCGCTAGTACCAGACAACCCTAAGACTGTGGCTACACACTGCAGTCCGTACCGGTCTAGCCCCGACACCCGATCCGCCGACACAGGCTCCACCAAAAAAATCCGAGCATCCTCCTCATTGTTCACCACCCGAACGCCATTAGGCAACTCCACCTTCTCCACCTCCTCGCCTGCTTCCCGTACTGTGTCCTCGCTGTGCACTGATCCGTCGTTCGACATAGTGTCCACCGGAAATCCTCAACGTTTATACAAAAAAAAAAAAGTACCTAAACTCTCATGTAGCACTATTCACTCAAAAAATGCTTGAAGACAACTCAAGTGCTATACTATGTTGCCAAAAAAAAATTCCAACGTGTCCAAAATATTCCTCAAAAACAAATGTCCACTGCCAAACTGTGAGAAATAACAATCGACCCTCAAACGGTGATTAAAAAAAAAAATCTCCACAAAAAATCATGCAATTATTTCTTAGTTCACTAAATCGTAGACTAAGTTCGCCATTTGTTATGATGACTAAGATAAGATACTAGGCAAGGTCGCCATTTGTTATGATGACCAAGATAAGATACTAGGCAAGGTCGCCATTTGTTACGACCGGGACTACGAATAAAACAAGGGCACTCAATGATTGGACTAGTAATAGGGCACTATGCAACAACGGTACGCTAGATCCAAACCCTCGAACTTATATGCCGGCGAACAAAACACCTATACCCTCCAGGGTTAATCTGCGATAGCAGGGTATCCTTATCTGGGCATATATGTACTCTACTTCAGGCTAACCTGCACTGGTATAGCCTGATAACAAACAAGATGCAAGTTACGTTAAAATGCATAAAAAGGAATCTATGGAAAGATCAATTAAATCACTGCAAGATTTAATACAATAAAAAGATGCTTCAATACAGTTACTCTAAACAACAATAAACTCTTCACTCCTATCTGAAAGAAAGTTAAGTATAGTCCTACAGCATAGACCTGGAAACTTCTGAAGAAAGTCTGATGCTCATAAGATGCTCGTACTGATTTAGAACTATATAAAGGCAGGAGGCAGGACACCACACGTGTAAATCGAATACACTAAAACATAGGACATATAATGTTAACTGACACGAGAATACTATAAATGCGCAACGGTAGCAATGCTCGACACTAAAAGAAGTACTTCCTCATCAACGAAACAGTCTGCTATGGTTGTGCGGCTCAGCAACAACCTAGACTAATAAATGCTGTGAATAATAATGTGCACATCTCAAAGAGCTTATATTAAATACTAAAAAGTGTCTACTCGATTAATAATGTCTAGCTGGAATACTCTAGGTAAGGAACTGGGGTTGACCAAGACAGGCTCGTAGCCTAGCGATGTCCATAAGACTGCATCCTTTAAGTTACGTTAATTGACTAGGGGGCTCTCTCGATAGATCCAGATCACAAGTATCTGGTTCTATCCTGGCGACCCTCTAAAGACAAGCAAAGAGGCAGCAAACTGTGGAACTGGTACAGGCCAAAACCCTCAGTCAACACAATGCTGCACTCGCAAAGGATGCAACCGAAAAAACAACCCAGGCTACCACAGGACCGGTCGAAGTCGTGTAGGTATAAGCAAACCGTACACACATCGGAGACAACGACTACAGTTACCTTATCCCAGTCTAGCATTAAATAAAAGAGCAGAAACACTAAATCAATAATGGAGACACACAAAGTTCTTAACCTATACTAACTAAGAACCCTCAAACCTATTCTAAGTACATGTAAATATCTCTGAGGACGGCGCAATACAATGGGCCGGCTATGAAAACCGTATGCAGAACCCAAGGGGAGTGTTGTGCAGTTAATAAAGGTTAGAGTATGGAAAGAGAGAATCGAGTGAGAGAAACAGTGATAAAGGTGGTGATCGAGAGAGAGTATGCAAAGGGATGTTAGAAGCACGCGCGCCAAGCCTGTCCTGACGAGGACAGCTCCTGGGGACCCTCATGGAGGAGGTAAGTTACACAGGAGACCGCAAAGGCGCAATGGTCGGCCAATCACAGGCCGAGACGTCACAAGACAGCAGGCGTCATAGGACACAGCCAGCACAGCCAGACACGCCGTCCAATGGCGAGCGAGAGGCAGGAATGCACCCGTACATACAGACACTTACTACCTCCTCGCTCTGAAAGTCTTTCTCATTCACACGCTGGTACTATTATCACTACTGTTGATATAAAATATAACTCGTTGTCACAGACGAAAACAAAGACCACCACTGGACTGTCTGTGACAATGCGATTACTAGGCAAGAAAGAACAACATTCTCTGATAACTGTGGCCCATTTCAATGTCCCTGGCGAGCGCTAGTGGCCAACGAAAGGCGATTCTGCCAACGCTGGTAGACGTCACACACTGTGTAAACATTGCGATATATCAGATATTATAATACTAACATCGAAAAGGTATCTATAGCCATTGCTAAACGTAATATCACGATGCAATGCTTATATAGCCTTTACCCTTTAGAGTGTTATATATGTTGTTTACTAAATGAATACCGAATATATAAACCTATCAGCGTCTGAAGCTTAACTTTGTGTGGTATTACATAATGCCCCCCAATATGTCACTACTGACAACTCATTGCCATTTCACACCTGAATTTCATAACCAGATGATAACAATGTAATTTTACATTGCATAGTTCGTTGTCTCGTATGTCATGAAGCAGACACTTCTGTTTTCAGTGTTTGTCACCTACTGTCTATTACAGCACATATCGGTTCACTTGCACACACACACACACACACACACACACACACACACATACACTCGACCAATCGTAACTAGCAATTCACGTCATAATTGCCATCGTTACTTTACACAACAACTGTTTATTACACACCAATGCAAGGTAAACATTTACACTATAATACTGAACATTCTCCTCTTCGAAATTAATACAAGTAGGCATAACGTGGTCACTGGGAATATAGAAAGGGGAGGGTCTGTATGCCACCAGATTCCTTACCCCCTGTGCATGCGCGAAAATATAAGCCCACCTTGGCCCCGCTGTTACGATCCAGGTTCTCAAAGACACAGGGCTCTTCAACATTGGACTAGATAATGGCAAAATGCAACAACGGTAACACTAGATCCAACCCCTGCCTTAAACACTGGAAAACAAAACACCATTACCGCCCTGAGTCGTGCCTGGACAACGAGGTATCCTATGACTCGGTAACTGGTGCACACACACTAGGCTGACGCTCGATGAAACAGTAAAAGATTACTCGATTAGGTTACACAAAGAAAAGATAGTTAACGTGATTAATTAATGTTACGGTAGATACTCAAATAACTGGCACTCCTGTATTAAAGAAAGTGCAATGCTAGTCCTGCAACATCAACTGGAAACTTCTGAAATAAGTCTGATGCTGGGAAGATGTTCGTAAAGAATCTTGAACAATTATAATGCAGAATACGGGTCACAATAAATACTAGGACATATATTAATAATAGGCAGGCGAATAATAAAGACTGCGCAAAGGTAGTAATGCTCGACAACTAAAGAAATGCTTCGTGACACAACGCAACAGCCTACTAGGGTTCTGCAACTCAACAACAACCTCGGCTCAAAAGTGCAGTGAATAATAATGTTGCATACATATAATAATGGGGGCTTATCTCTAACCAGTGTCTGCTCAGTTAATAAAGTCTAGATGGGGTATCAAGGCAGGGCAACAATGGGTGAGCATGCGGCTCGTAGCCTAACGTTGTCCGAAGGTGGTATAATGAAGATTACGTTATATGACGGGGATGCTCTCTTGATAAATCTAGGTCTCTAGTACCTAGATCCCTCAGAAGTCAACACAAAGAGGCAGCACTATGTTGTGAGGGATAGGCTATGGCCCTCTCACACCACAGCGCTGTGCTCGCAAAGTAAACCCACCCGAAGACAACTTAGGCTCCCACAGTACCTGTCGATGTCGTGCAGGGCTTAGCTAACACTGCACACATCGGAGACAACGACACAGTAACCCTACCCCCAGTCTAGCTTTAGATAACCAAGCAGAATCACTCAACACCTTGCCAGGGAGACATATACCGGTCTACAACCTTCCCGAGAGAGGACACATACGGAAAAGTCCGTCTCTCTAACCCTCAATAAAGCATAATACATCCTTAATCTAATACATGGAAATATCTGAGAGCTTCGCGTACAATACGACTGGCCGACGGTGAACGTCTATGCTGAAACCAGAAGGGATGTTGAGTTTAATAAAGATTAGAGAATGAGAAAGGAGAAGTCGAGAGAGAGATATAGTATGCAAAGTGGCGAGTATGGGGGACAGAAATGCAAAGGATGTAGGCGATACGCGTGTCAGGCAAGCTCTGAGCTGGTAAAGAACACGAGGCAGCGACGGGAAGGGACTAGTTGACCACCAGGCCGCCAACGCCGTCAGCGCCCAAGCGAGCCGCATCATAGCTCACCTCGCTGCCGGGTGTACCCCCTCACCCTCTCTCGCTCGCCTCCCACACAAGCAACATTTATATTATAGCGAATATAAAATAAAAGGCGCGGTCACAGACCAAAACAAAGATCATTTCTAGACTGTCTGTGGCAACACGACACTAATGAAATAAAGCAGATCATTCTAGGACAACTGTAGCATATCCCCCCATCCTGGCGAGCTGCAATGCCCCACGCAACCATTCTGCTAACGCCGGGAGGCGTCACACCCCCCCCCAAGATATGGGACACTCAACCATGAGCCCATATCTGAACAGGCAGAATGTCGCTAGAATCTGCCACTCCTAACCACTCCGCCTCTCATGGAATGCAAGCTCAGTTTCCTCAAAAAAAAAATACAACAACATTTTATATATAATACAAATCTTATCACCCTTCCCAAATATAATACCTTAATTCATAACATTGTGCTCCCAGAGCGAGCTTTAAGAAGCACAGCCTACTAAGGGAAAATCATCTGCACTCAGTACTCAGCTACAATATTATCTTAAAATTAATTATCAAAAAGAAAGAGTTTTTATTTAATTTTTCATATTTTATTTTAATGTTGTTTTTGGCGGCTACTATAGATGTAGCCTAATTTTCTTCTAATCAAAGCCACCAACTCCTGCCCTGCGACCCTACGCTGATGCTACACACGCGAGCCAACAAGCACCAGCGCAAAAATACACCGCGAGCCAAGACAGGAGGCTATACCAACATACTGTGGTAGCCTACCCCGGATCCTCCACCCGCGACAAACAGTCCGCAATCACATTCTCACAACCGGCAATATGGCGAATGTCTAAGTTGTACTCTTGCAACATGAGCGACCATCTGGTCAGCCTCATATTCCGGTTGTGGAATTGATTGAGGAATTTAAGCGGGTGGTGGTCGGTATACACTACCACGACTGGCCCATAGGCAGGAACATAGACCTCAAAGTGTCTGAGCGCTAACACGATTGCCAGCAGTTCCTTTTCAACAACCGAATAATTTTTCTGTGCTGAATTAAATTTCTTTGAAAAGAAACTGAATGGATGCTCAAGACCTTCCTCGTCTGTCTGCAAAAGTACGGCACCAGCCCCTACTCCGCTGGCATCAGTCGCCAACTGAAATGGTCGTTCAAAGTCCGGGGCCCTGAGGATAGGGTGAGTGCATAAAAGGTGTTTAACTACTCGAAACGCCTGCTCACACTCAGGTGCCCAGCGGAACTTTTTATTTTAAGCTAGTAGATCTGTCAAAGGAGCTAACACAGTAGAATAACCTCTTATAAAGCGGCGGTAATACCCCAATCATGCCCAAAAATCTCATGATCTGCCGCTTGGTGGTCGGCATAGCCTGTATCTTCTGTTGGGGCGGGCTCACCTGCCCTAACCCAACCACAAACCCCAGATACTGCACCGTGGCTTGCACAAAGTCACACTTGCCCAGATTAACCACCAAGCCTGCTTTACTAAGTTGACTAAATAAGGCTTCTATGTGCTCACAGTGACTTTGGAAATCGTTGTCATAAATGATCACGTCATCAAGGTAGACAGTACAGTTTGGGATGTCTGCTACGATGTCGTTCATTAAGCTCTGGAAAGTGGCCGGTGCATTTTTCAGACCATATGGCATCACGTTGCAACGGTAAGTACTGCCATCCACCACAAACCCGCACACCTCTTCAGCCCGCTCAGACAGTGGTACTTGCCAGTAGCCTTTGACGAGGTCTACCTGGGTCAAGTACCTTGCTTTCCCGATCTTATCCACACTGTCATCCACCCGGGGAAGAGGATATGCGTTGGTGGGGGTCAACCCGTTCAACCGCCTAAAGTCAATGCAGAAACGAACTTTTCCATCAGGTTTGGGCTGCAGAGTGACAGGAGAAGTCCACCGTACTGCCCCCTTCTCGATCAAGCCTCTCGCCAGCATATACTCCAGCTCATCCCTGAGCGCTGGGAGTTTAATGGGTGGCACCCGATAAGGTATCGACTTGAAGGGGGGGTGCTCTCCTACATCGACGTCATGCACCGCTTGAGTAGTGAGGCCTGGGTGCTCGGCAAATACAGTGGGGTATGAATCGAACAGGCGCTGCACTGCCACCTGCTGTTCCTCCGGCAGGTGCGCCAGAGCATCATGCGCACATTGGCTCGAGTTCCCCGCCCACTGATCAGCCGAGACATGACAATCCCAGTTATCATCCACCTGGTCATTGCTGCCCCCCTCTCCTTCTCCACCATGACCGCAGCAGGTCAACACAGGGACAGCTAGTGACTCAGGTGGGCGCCCCACATTACTCCTTCAACAAATTAATGTGGAATAGTTGGTTACGCTTCTTCCGGTCTGGAGTGGCAACGAGGTAATCCAGATCGGAGATCTTTGACACCACCCGATAAGGCCCAGCGTACTTGGCAGCCAGAGGATGACCTGCCAAAGGCAACAGGACCAACACCTCTTGACCTACCTGAAACTCCCGGAGTTTCGCCTTAGTATCGTACCTGTCCTTCATACGGGCCTGCGAACTCACAAAATTACGCCCGGCCAGCTCCAGACTTCTAAGCATTCTCTCTCTGCTCTCGAGGACGTATCTCAACATAGAACATGGCACAGCGGTACCCTCCCAAATCTCCTTCACCATGTGGAGAGGGCCCCTCACCCGATGCCCGAAAACAAGCTCATTCGGACTTAAACCGAGACTCTCTCCAGGTACTTCTCTTGCCGCGAACAAAACATACGGCAGACCAAGGTCCCAATCCTTTCCGTTCTCTGCGCAATAACATCGAAGCATGCTTTTCAGCGTGGCGTGCCACCTCTCCAACACCCCTTGACTCTCCGGGTGATACGCAGAAGAGACGACAGTGCTGATGCCATGCTGAATCATAGTTTGTTTGAACAGATTAGATGTAAAATTAGAGCCTTGGTCCGATTGCACCTCTTGCGGGTAACCATACCGCGAGCAATACAAGAGCAGGTTCCGGACAACAGTTTTCGCTGTGCCATTTCTCATTGGATATGCATCAGGATAACGAGTGGCCACATCCATGATAGTTAATAGAAATTTATTACCGGCACTAGTAGGGGGTAGGGGTCCGACCATATCAATGATGACCTTACTGAAGGGCGGTCCACTGACAGGAATGGGGTGCAACGGGGCTCTCGGAATTGTTTGGTTAGGTTTTCCAACCTTCTGGCACGTATGACACCTTGCTATCCAGGTTACCACCTGCCCCTTCAACCCCGGCCACCAAAACAATTTTTCTAAAGCCGCCACCGTTTTTCTCACCCCTAGATGTCCTGCCAGTGGTATGTCATGCGCCAACCTCAGTAGGCTATCCCTGCACTCCCGTGGCACCACCAACTGGTCCACTACTCCGGACCCCTCTTGCCAACTACGTTTAGGGTCTTGAAAACGCCTATAGAGGATGCCTTCTAAATTAAAAAAATCTCCTGGCTGTGCAACGCCGTCCTCGTCGAGCTCTACAGCTCCATTAGCACACGTTTGGAATTCAGGGTCCTCTAGTTGCAACCGACGTATATCTGAGGGTGCCAAGCGATCTAACTGCTCCCGGAGCAATGCATGACCTTCCCCGATACTGGGCTGCTCCCTCTGTCTCTCTCGATGTACATAACATTGCTGTCGTGGAGACTCGTCATGCCTAGCCTCGTCACTCTCGATGACAGGCCCAGGGGCCACTCCAGAATTAAGTAATGGTGAAAATACTGAATCAACCAGGAGAGCCGCCGAGTCAAAACTCTTAAAACCAACTCCAGCTTTAGCCTCCTCCTGTTGATCGTTCCTCCGCTGGTCTGAAGACGGAGGACTAGGCTGTGACACTTTAGCTGCCCGAGCTCGGGTGACAACACACGCCAGGGGTTGTGTCTGGCACCGCTCGACCCACTCTTGCTCTTCCCTACTCACGTCGGCCGGCCTCTCGGCAACGACTAAGGGTAGAACCTCAGAAGCGGGCATTGCAAAGTCATTGCCGAGAAGAAGGTCGACGCCCTCCACTGGCAGTTTCTCCACAATCCCGACATCCAATTCACGTGCCACACCATCCACCATGCTTCTGCATTGGCTGTGCCTCAGCCTCTGACGAACTGCCCCGGGCAAACTCAGATGACTTCGGAGACACACCAATGTTGCAGGCCAAAGACACAGCTGCTGTAGGTGGTTTGCTAGGACAGACTCTTCCAAAGTGCCCCTTTTTATGACAATGATAACACTCCAACTCCCCTTTGGGCTTCCCTTGGTACTGGGAAGGGCCCGGCCCCTTCTTAAATGGGACGGTGCTAGTCTTGTGGTCAGTCATGGTATCATGGCTCTTGTACTTGTTTGCATAAGGTATATCACTAACTCGGGGGGGTGGGGCGTCACGCCCCTTGTTACCTGCCTCACTACGCTGGGCAGACCCGCACCCACGAATTAGTGATAGCCGGAGGTCAGCCATCTCAGCTGCCTCCTGTAGAGTTTTTGGTTGCTTTTCTTTAAGGTTTAACGTCAGGTCGCCGCCCGTGCATTTGAAAAACTGCTCTAAAAGCACCAACTGTTTAATGTCGTCAAACGTAGTAGCTTTCTCCGACCTCAGCCAATTCCCAAAAGCATCGGACTGCTCCCGGGCATGCTCCAAAAAGGTGCTCTCCCGACCCTTGGTAACACCCCGGAACTTCAACCTGTACGTCTCTGGTTGTAGTTCGTATGCTCTCAGGACAGCCTCCTTGAGTTCCTCATAGATAATACAAGACTCTATAGGCAACGCATCGTAGGCTTTAAGACCCTTGCCTATTAATCTAGAGGATACAAGTGCTGCCCATTTATTTTCTGGCCACTGGTGTTCCTGGCACTTCTTCTCAAAGCGTGTGAAAAATTCTGTTACACCACTGTCATCAAACACCGGAACCAGTTTCAATAAGTGCGAGAGAGATTGATCATGAGCACGGTTACCAGCCCCAAGTCGCTGTCCCGTTGTCTCTACTCGCGACTTCTCTACGTCCCTGTCGGCACAGTACCTAGTCGACTCAGCTTCGATTTTTGCTAGCTCTATTTGCTGCTCACCTGCCCTGATAGCCTTTCTCTCTTCGATCTTAGCTAATTCGAGCTGAAGCAATAATTCTGGAGATAACCCTTGAGGAGGTGAAGGTGCTACAATGTTTGAAATTACCGGTGGTCCCCCCAGGGGCAACCCACCCTGCCAGTCACCACCCAACTGCGGAAGCGTACCCGGGGTCGGCAAACTACTGGGATGGCTGGGAGTCGAGTGTAGGGGAAGCATGGCCGAAGGGCTCTGAGCACTCAACCCATCTCGCTCACCAGTCACCCTGCCCAGTACACACGTTATCAAGTTATCCTTGGTCATGCTGCTAGTAACCGCATGATCAATAGCTGTGGCCAGGCATTGAAGACCGTACCGATCCATACCCTCCAACCGCTCGGCAGTAACAGGCCATTGCAAAAATATCCTAGCATCCTCCTCACAGTTCACCCGATTAACCCTTTCATCATGTTGCTGTTCCTCAGTTTCGACATTACGTACTGTGTCTCCATTCTCCTCTGACCCGGTATAAGACATTATGCTCACAAAAATTTCGCACCACAATATTCAGAAAAGAAGTACCCCAAACTCTTATGTAGCACTATTCACTTGCCAAAAATGTCTGAAGACTCTTAAGTGCTATACTACTTTGCCAATAAAAAATTTACGTGCCCACTATATTCCTCAATAAAACAAATGACCACAACAATCCTGCAATTATCTCTTAGTTCACAAGATCCTGAGCTAGGTCGCCATTTGTTACGATCCAGGTTCTCAAAGACACAGGGCTCTTCAACATTGGACTAGATAATGGCAAAATGCAACAACGGTAACACTAGATCCAACCCCTGCCTTAAACACTGGAAAACAAAACACCATTACCGCCCTGAGTCGTGCCTGGACAACGAGGTATCCTATGACTCGGTAACTGGTGCACACACACTAGGCTGACGCTCGATGAAACAGCCTATTCTCAAACAGTAAAAGATTACTCGATTAGGTTACACAAAGAAAAGATAGTTAACGTGATTAATTACCTTACGGTAGATACTCAAATAACTAGCACTCCTGTATTAAAGAAAGTGCAATGCTAGTCCTGCAACATCAACTGGAAACTTCTGAAAAAAGTCTGATGCTGGGAAGATGTTCGTAAAGAATCTTGAACAATTATAATGCAGAATACGGGTCACAATAAATACTAGGACATATAGTAATAATAGGCAGGCGAATAATAAAGACTGCGCAAAGGTAGTAATGCTCGACAACTAAAGAAATGCTTCGTGACACAACGCAACAACCTACTAGGGTTGTGCAACTCAACAATAACCTCGGCTCAAAAGTGCAGTGAATAATAATGTTGCATACATATAATAATGGGGGCTTATCTCTAACCAGTGTCTGCTCAGTTAATAAAGTCTAGCTGGGGTATCAAGGCAGGGCAACAATGGGTGAGCGTGCGGCTCGTAGCCTAACGTCCGAAGGTGGTATAATGAAGATTACGTTATATGACGGGGATGCTCTCTTGATAAATCTAGGTCTCTAGTACCTAGTTCTATCCTGGCGATCCCTCAGAAGTCAACACAAAGAGGCAGCACTATGTTGTGAGGGATAGGCTATGGCCCTCTCACACCACAGCACTGTGCTCGCAAAGTAAACCCACCCGAAGACAACTTAGGCTCCCACAGTACCTGTCGATGTCGTGCAGGGCTTAGCTAACACTGCACACATCGGAGACAACGACACAGTAACCCTACCCCCAGTCTAGCTTTAGATAACCAAGCAGAATCACTCAACACCTTGCCAGGGAGACATATACCGGTCTACAACCTTCCCGAGAGAGGACACATACGGAAAAGTCCGTCTCTCAACTTCAATAAAGCATAATACCTCCTTAATCTAATACATGGAAATATCTGAGAGCTTCGCGTACAATACGACTGGCCGACGGTGAACGTCTATGCTGAAGGGATGTTGAGTTTAATAAAGATTAGAGAATGAGAAAGGAGAAGTCGAGAGAGAGAAATAGTATGCAAAGTGGCGAGTATGGGGGACAGAATTGCAAAGGATGTAGGCGATACGCATGTCAGGCAAGCTCTGAGCTGGTAAAAAACACGAGGCAGCGACGGGAAGGGACTAGTTGACCACCCGGCCGCCAACGCCGTCAGCGCCCAAGCGAGCCGCGTCATAGCTCACCTCGCTGCCGGGTGTTCCCCTCACACTCTCTCGCTCGCCTCCCACACAAGCAACATTTATATTATAGCGAATATAAAATATAAGGCGCGGTCACAGACCAAAACAAAGATCATTTCTAGACTGTCTGTGGCCAACACGACACTAATGAAATAAAGCAGATCATTCTAGGACAAACTGTAGCCTATCCCCCCATCCTGGCGCAGCGCTAGCGAGCTGCAATGCCCCACGCAACCATTCTGCTAACGCCGGGAGGCGTCACCACTGCCCAAAATGTACAAATATTATATTAGATTAACCTAATTAACCTAACCTAACCTACCTAACCTAACCCTAATATAATAAAATATAATATAATATACATAACACAAATAACAAAATAAAAACATAAAAATACACTAAATCCGAGTGGGATCGAACACTGGTTTTCTCAGTGTAGAGCAAGAGCTCTACTGACTGAGCTACAGAGCGACCTAGAGTAACGGTTTGAGGCTATTTTAAACGCGGGAAACGCGGGCAGGGCTGGAGGCTTACATTTTCGCACATGCGCAAGGGGTAAGGATTCTGGCGGCGTACATCCCCTTCCTATAGAAATGAAGACAGCTCGCTGGGGGGTGAGGGACGAGAGAGCGAACCTAAACTACCATATTTCCTAACAGCCAATGAAACGTTTAAAGTTGGAACCCCAGCCATTCTCGTGGGGCAGCAATTTGAAAGTATTTCTTTTAATTTATAATTTCTTAAGACCAATGGTAATATTTGTGTTCGTATTTACTGTAAGTACGTAAGTGAATGTAATAAAGATTTTTGTTTTCATTTGTATATCCATAAATATAAGAATGTGGATCATAGCATAGCAGCAGCATTATAATTTTACATGGCAGACTGAGTGAAGCATCTATTAGTTCGCGAACGTGTGTCCATAGGTATGCGGCCTTGTGATAGTTAAAGTGGGCTGTTGTCCAGAAACGATGCGCTCCACATGTCCGGGCCCTATCAAAGTGTCTCAGAAATTGCGGTTTCTGACTGTACCTGCTTGATGATACTACATATAAACAAGATCGGATTAAGTGTTCACTTAGTCCTTACGTGCAAGTGTATGTGTAATTTCCCGAACAAACATATGTATTACTCTTGAAAAGAATAATATAGGAACCTATACTCGAAGAAATATGTATACTATATTTATCCCAAAGATAGGAGTGTGTTATGTTCTCTAGAAATCGAGTGACGAATACTAGGAAAAGGAGAGAATGAAAAAATCTCTCTAGCTACGTTAACGTGAGCTCAGCATATCTTGTCCCCTTATTGTAGTCATCATTACACTTAACAAAACAAGAGTCACTTAAAGGTTTGGAGAAAGATGTAGAAGCCTGGGAGAGGAGTTGGCGCACACATGGTAACAGCGTTGGTTGTCCCTTCCTTTTTACACAAGGAGGGCTCGGCGGATTCACACGCTCGTCGTAGGCGATAGTCTCTCTCTCTCTCTATCTTTCCTCGGGGTCACTCACTACACTGTTGTTCACTGGTTCTTCACGGAGTTTATAACATTTTAAGGGGCAAATTGGCTATACCCCTACGGAAGTCTAACTCCGAACTAAGATGACCGATAAGCACATTCGTCCCAGAAGGAAGAGGTACCCGATAAGTCAGAGCTCAGTTTTGCCTACCTTACCCTCGGCACGGGTAGGTAGTAACTAATTTAAGGATGCGGTTAAGGGGTGTGCTTCTCAGTGGATTATAGACATAGGATTTAGGGGTGGTTGATTAATGCTGAGGTTAGCTCTTGTCTTAAAAATATGAACAGTATATGTATAGAACCGTGTGGATATTCTACATTTATCCTTATTTAATTTGGGTTGTGATATGGCTCGCAGGGGTGGGGAAAATTAAATAACTGATATAGGCAGATGAAGAGAATTTGTAGTTTGTATGATGTTGATTTGTGAGGAAGGCAGATAGATGAATTTGGTTTGATTGTTAGCCTGATCAAAATTGACTAGCTCCTATTGGTAAGTTTGGATGTGGGAGTATTGAGGTGGCTGATGGTGAATTTGCATAAACATCTCTTCGTCATATTCTAAATCTGGCTCCGGTATGGGAAGATTATAGCGCGTTTTCTTTTGTCTTAGCCACGGGGTATTGTTCAAGCGGCGTCTGAGGGTGGGGAGGATTATTAGTGCGTATTTTATTCTTTATGGTAGCAATGCGGCACTGAATGGTTTGATTATCCACCGTAGATGGGAGCAGGTGTTTGCCTGGTTTTGGCTTTTGTTGGCCGGACCCCGTCATCTCAATTCCTATGCCTACTATGGTATACACTGTATATATATAATATATATATATATATATATATATATATATATATATATATATATATATATTATATATATATATTATATATATATATATACTGTATGGGTGGATGGGACTCGTTAGCCTTGGTTGGCAACCCATCTAGGGGAGATAGCCTTATATATATCCGGGGGGATGGGACTCGTCAGCCTTGGTTGGCAACCTGTCTAGGGGAGGTAAACCTTATACAAATCAGTACTGCTATCTTAGGGTGAAGCAGGTTAGTGGATGAATTAGCTGCACACCACTGTAGAACAATAGTGCTATAAAATACATAAAAGGCCTCAGAGTCAGACCGACCCTAAATTGAGTGGTCAATCCTGTAAGTCCTTCAGTAAACTGGCATGGGTTGTCCCTCTTACAGGGGATAGGTTCGCTTGGGAGCATTTTGTGTATGGCCAACCCCATTAAGGGGAGTAAGGCATCTGGCAATAGATATATATATAATTATATATATATATATAATATATATACTATATATATAGATATATATATATATATATATATATAATATATATATAATATAATATATATATATATATATATTATTTTTATATATTATTTTTATATATAAATATACAGTATATATATTATATATATATATATATATACAGTATATACTATATATATTATATATATATATATACAGTATATACTATATAGGATATATATATATATATATATATATATATACAGTATATATATATATGTATATATTTTTTTTTTGGCTATGTGTATGTGGGAGAAAAAGGGCAAAACTGCCAGGAACGAGTGCCTCCCCCAGATTTGAAAGAGTGACAGGGCCAAAATCAAGGATTGGTTTAGCCAAAACGCCTGGACACACGGAGTTTAAAGCAATGTAAGTCTTAGGATGATGGACAGATGGATTCAGGAAGAGAGTTCCAGAGCTCAGCAGTTGAATAGAAGAAAGATTGGGAGCATCGTTTCACTTATGAGTTGGAGAGTTGCACAGAGTAAGGGTAGGATTATGTTGCAAGACGGATACTACGTACCCTACGTAGAGGAGGTGGTATACACTGAGAGCTCTAAGGTACACTGATTATTGTAGTAGCGATAGAATAGCGAGAGAGATGCAACATTGCGGCGAAGAGAGAGAGATTGCAGAGAGTCGGTGAGTGGACGAGAGTTAATGATACGAAAGGCTTTCCTCTCTACTTTGTCTAGAAGTGCTGTGTGAGAGGATCCTCCCCACACATGCGAACAATACTCAATATAAGGACGTACCATGCCCCTGTACAAAGCAAGAAGCTGTGCAAGTGTAGAGAACCCTTTGAGGTGTTTGAGCACACCCAGCTTCTGGAAACCCGCCTTAGCAAGACTGGAAATATGGTCCTTCCAAGAGAGAGCAGAAGAGAATGAGACACCGAGAATACTTAGAGAAGATGAAGGGTTGATTATTGTATTGTTGATGTGTACGGGGATAGTCCTCTGGGGAGTTTACGACGGTTAGATAGATGGGACAAATTGGGTCTTGGAAGCATGAAAGGCAACAAAGGTTGGTTCTCTGGCCCTAGTTTGGAAATAGTAGTAGATCAGAAGATAAGTGGTTGTATGGTTTCCATTACGCTTGTTATTGAGGGATTGCTTTGGCTGGGGGCGTTCTGCGAAAACTAATTGAAAATAGTGTAAAGTAGAGTCGTCTGCGTATTGAAATGGATAGGACTGGAGGTAAAGTTGAAGAAGATAATTTATGCAAATTAAAAAGATAATTTGGAGATAGGAAGAACCCTGCGGAACAGTTTAGGTTATTCTATGATAATGGCCCAAGCTCGTTTCTGGGTAAATCTTTATTGCACATTATTTTATAGAGACCAGTATCGAGTTCAGGCCGAATCTTCAGCACCAGAAACTTAAAATTAGAATAGATTAAGGGTTAGGTTAAGTTAAGCTAATTGCTGAAGCTTTATTTGACCATTTAGTTATTATTAGTATGGCTTGGGTTTATTAGATTACATATAATTAAACTACACTTTGAAACTTATGCCTACAATGCAGAACCACGCAGATAATCAAACTGGTGTGTTTGATAAGTGTGGAAAAATAATTGTTTTGCATAATAATTGGCACATTTTCCGGGTATTTAAATACAATTTGTGATAGTAAATTATATATGTTATGAAATCATTGCCCACATTACTTTACCTCTATTACCAATGTCTTCCAATTGGGCGGCCCACACGAAGTAAATATCCATATTTTGTTGTCTAATTCGTTTGATTCTTTGGCTAATTCGTTTGATCGCGTTAGCAGACAGTACAAACAACATGCCAGGGCTCATTCAGTGTCTATTAATGTGACCCACTCAGTACCAATGACATTCTTTTTTATTATTATTCTGACAACTATTAGACGGTTTTATTTAGGTTATGAAGGGATATCCTTCCAACTTCATAGAATCGTCTAAATGGCAGGGCTGATAAATAATAACAAACATATGTCGCCGGTACTGTGAGGGTTAAAATATATTACGTGTAATCCTGTTGCTCCTATATGACGTTATTGTGCTGATTATAAGCTTTTGAATGAGGTCAACAAGGATCTCTGCCACAATGTAAGACACTTATCACTTAACTCAACCACAAAGAATCCGCCAGTGTGGGGTACCCCATTTACATGATTTGTGGATGTGGTATGTGTCAATTTATGTTACATTTTACTGTTATATCACATGCACACAAAAGTTTTACAGCGGGTTTATATATAACCCGCTGGTGTGTTAATGTTTACTGCAAATATTTGATAGAGCGACGCATTTAGTACGCGATACGATATGCTATTTTCGGGACATTTCGTCGTCAAAATGTCACGTAGTCTTTTGTGGTGTCCATAGTGTAAACAAATATCAGGAGTAACTTGGAATTCTGTAATAAGCTGCTGGTCCACGTTTGTAAATGTTATTAGCATGAACATATAAAATGTTTAATTTATATGAGGCTCCCTGTTTGTCGTTAATTACCGGAATATGAAGATATCTCACAATACACGTGAGCTACTAAATATTTGTATTCTCTCATTCGGGCTCAAAACCACCGACACTCAAGACGAGTGTCCATGCCTTAATCACTTCGACCTCGGCCGCGTAATCAATAATACTCGACATTTTCATTTTTATAATACAGAGAAGGGATATTCTACTTGGAGAAAGAACTCCATTTCATAATCCAAATCGCAGGGCCCATATTTCCAGGATGCCGTACAGGGATATTTACAAATACACCCACACAACTTGGAAAATCCGATTTACTTAAAATTCTCACCAAAACCAAGCACTTACAGTCATAAAGTATGTCTCACCAAATACAAACAATTATATATACTGTATCTACATGACTATCATTCTCACCTGTATGTAGTTTGAAATACCGTTTCTATTACCAGGCAACATTGGGATGGTGGTTTGGCTCCCCGTTACCACACACTGACAGGACCCCCACTGTCTGTTAGCCACACCCTCCCCCACCATACCACCCAATGCTGCCAACTCCATTGCCACCACACCACCACTGCCACCCAAAACACTGGCCGCCCATACCACTGTCGCCAACACCGCCCACGATGAGTGCTGGAAGGTTGCGGTGACCACTGTAAGAGAAGTGAGAGAAGTTAGTGGTTGGGTATTTTTTGATATATGTGTGTGCAAGGAGGACAAAAGGCAAAGCTGACGGTAGCAAGTGTCTCCCCAAAATTGAGTAGTGATGGGTGTGTTTGTGGGTAGAGACAAACATGCAAATCAAGGAACCAAGGGAATAACCAGGTTTAACATTGTGAATTGTAAACATTTATAAGTATGAAATAGTTTATTTAGCTTATCAGGCAGAATGTAATAGTATATCCTCGAGAAAAACATATCGGGCTGTTTTATTTTATTAGTTAGTAGGATTATTCTTTATAATTATATAGTGTTACTCCCTAGACCTCCATTAAGCTTAAGGAAAAACACTCCCGAAGACCCCCTTCGAGTAATTGTATAAATTATTTGGTACAAAAAATTACCCGTCCAAAGGCCGGTTCTTTCCTAAATTGCAGAATGCTATCCGCTCGCCAGGAGACAATC